>JAVDOI010000003.1:3141693-3741693 GCA_032191485.1 Leptoclinus maculatus | reverse complement strand
ACAAATCCGTTTCTCCTCCTTCAGCCATTGAGTGTTAAAAAAACCAAAGCTAGGTAAAAAAAAAATCTATACCAAACAAAATGCAAAAAATGTCATAATTTCTTCCATATCTTTCAATTTGAACTCTTACTACTCCGACTAAGCTTTGCTGGCTACGTTAAGTTTCGTTTCACGATAGTCACGTGCTCGCCCACTGACCAATCACAGCGCACGCTGCACCTCACTGCAGAGCTGCACCTTAAAACTGAGCTGCAAGTAATGCTGACGTACTTATAGGCCAGCTAGAAGGCTCTGGCACGTCAAAGAATACGCCCAACATGTCAAACTAAAGATCTGATTGGTTGACGACTATGACAATCACCAATATCATCCCCATTCACTTAAACTGCAAAGGGATTCACTTGTGAGTGTGCAGGCCTCGGGCCTCTCTTCTTACCTAGAGACAGAGGTGAAATCTGATTGGATAAAAGCTCTACTTAAAACAAGCTGCACTGGAAGCAGAGCAACAGAGGAAGACAGTAGCTGTGCAATGAGAAAATAAGATAGTGGGAAAAATATTTTTATAAATTATAATACATGTAGTGTATTTAAGAAAAATTATTAAATTATAAAATAGCTATAACTTTGAGATTCTGTTTAGGCCAGCAGAGAAGTCCTTGCAGGCCCTGACGGCCCACCACTGCCGTTCTTAGTCTAGCATATTAGCATGCTAATATTTGCTAATTTGCACAATCTAGCACGAGCGACCAACAATCGTCATCGATGCCACGCCGCTAGCATAGCTAAAAAAGGTACAAACAGTTAAAAAATATATGAAGATATAGGTCACAGTAATAATGTCATGGATTCTGTTTTTATGGAATAAATCAGGTTTTAAATGAGGCTAATTAAATGTATTTCTGAATGAAATAAACTGGACTAAGCTATGAGAGAAAAGTGTTGCATATTAATAAGAGGAAGTGCCATTCCAAAACAAGGGGTCCGCTAAATATAGTCTAAAGGTTTTTTTCCGACCAAACGGCAATCATTTGTTTAAATAAATCACACGCCAATCACACGACCAGTGATCGATAGATTTTCTTGGACGTCAATGTCACCATTCTGTTCCACAACCATATAGATATTGATCCATTTGGTTTTGCATAATAGTGTCCTCTTTGACAAACAAAATAAAGATTCTGAAGACAACGTACATAAAGACAAACATCGGGAGTTGTGTAGCAGTTGAACTTGCTTGTGATGGTGAGTGGCCGAGAAAACAGGATAAACATAAGGTCTACTTCATGTCAACGTAGCTTATAAGGAACCATTCATTTCTATGTACATTAGCTGATGTTTTGCTATCTATGGACATTATAAAAGTGTCAGAAATTACATGTAGCTGTTTATATTATGTAAAGTGACCATTACTCCATCATGTATCACATATAATAAGCACATAATGTTTATGATCAACACATTTAAGCTCTGTTCGGTCCAGTCGGGCATGATGAAAATCTGCGCATGAAGCTCAGCATTTACACTCGTTAGAATAACATGGGCGCCCCCCATAGACAATGCAACCACACTACCTTTTCTACACAGCCTTGCACACTTGGAATAACGAGCCCAGTGTGCGATGAACGCCCGTGCCAGTGCAGTTTTGAACTCGGCCACGGATATGCCGTATTTGTTTCTTTGTTTCTTTCCTACCTTCTGCCCTGGTATGAAAAGGCCTTGACACGTCATACAGAGGTAGTGGTCACATTTTAGATTCTGCGATACGTTGAATTTAACAGTAGTGGCTCTCAGCTCACGTTTATTTTTCTGTTTTTTAATGAAACTTCTTTCAGTGCTTCCAGGCAGAAGCGGGGGTGATGACGAACACTGAAAGGTAGAGAGTGGTCACAGTACGGGTTGGAGTGTAAAATCAATGTCATTTTTCTGTCACCAAGATTGTCCGTTTCAAACGTCAAGGGCACGAACTCAACATTTCCTCTTTAGCGTGCTGTGTGTGTGTGTGTGTGTGTGTGTGTGTGCGTCGTGCCAATAAACACTTTCGAAAATGTTTCTAAAAGTGTCTGCGGTTCCTGGAAATGACTTTTGGCAGCATTTATAGCAGCCGAAGAAAACGGGAAATAAATCGAGCATGGCACTGGACAGTTTTGAGTGAAACGGAGTTTAGGAATGCGGAGGGACTAACGTGTTGAATTAGATAAGAAAAATTCACCTCTCTGCTGATGTGCCGCGACATAAATAATGAGCCGATGTTCAGCTTTCAGACGGAAGGTAAATAATGTCAAACCGTTCCTATTTGTGACTCGCTGTTGGTGCTGCTCTGCATTACTAGAGACACGCAATGAAATATTTAAGATACTCTTGTCAAAATGTCTTCAAGCTCTCTATGAGATACATTTTCACAGGTTCTTTCTCATGCATAATTCTCCGCGGACGGCTGGTGAAGTAAGTGTGCTGCAGCCGCCACCGCTTGTCAAGACACTCAAGGGGCTATTTGTTATTCCTCTGTCTGTGACAGGGACTGACATTTCCCATTGGCAGTTGCAGCACATCCGGCGCTGCCCTCTGACCCCTTCATCTCCTGTGGTTTGCTCAGCTGAAGTGGGACAAAGATCGAAAGGGGGCTTATAGAAATTCACGGGGGAACACCGGCGGAGATACATCCAGGGGGTTTTCTGACGGATGTGCCACGGTATTGTGGGAGTGCGACTGCCATTCGGAGACTGGTGGATCACCTTATTACATACATTTACACAGGAAATGGAAGCATGAAGATAATAGCGTTGGAAGCCAGCAGGCTATAAAACATTTCCATGCCTCCTTTCGGTGCATGGATGGAGGCTGAAGACATCATATAGTACAGCAGTACATGGAGGGATTTATGCTTCATTATTCAATAGGATGAACGTTTTCCCATGACTTGATTTGGATTATATTATTAGTGCTGATTTTATTGTGTTATATCCATTTTCACATCCTCCCTGCTTGACATACAACAACACACCTAGTTCACATATTGAAGGCATTTCTATCGCCTGTAATGCTGTAGTTCGCCCCGGAGAATAAGATGCTTTTCATTTTCATTTCAACTGATTTCAGCAAAAGTTACTCTTTAAAAAAGGTGCTAAGTTGTCAAATTCAGAGCATTAATATAGCAGCAAACAACTATTTGTTAAGTAAAGTAGCAAGCCGCGCCTTGTGTGTTAAAGCATGCGAGTCCCAGAATGTGCACCAATGGCTAGCCGATGGCCGCCCTCCTCGTTACCTGGTAACGGAGTTGTCGTGGAAGCGTAGTACCCACCCTCCGGTTCCCCCCAGTCATGTAAGTATAGGTTAGCTCCTCTAGCTCTCAGCTCAGCCTTCGCCATGTGCCATGAGCTGTGTGAAGGCAATCTCTCAATCATAGATTTGCTCAGAATTGGGTATTAAACACCTTTCAACGGAAACACACACCTTTCCCCCCTGTAGTGGTATTCCAAGTAGGATTATTGTTGACGCCGCTGTCCCAAAGACAATTTCTTTGCTTTCCGTTTTCCTCAGAGCCTAGCAACTACCAACAACACTGAAATAGTGATTATTTCTTCCATGGTTGACGGCGGAAATAACGAGTAAACTCTCCCTAGTAACGAGACACGAAATTTCGCTTTGCGTTTGGTGTGAACGCACCCTCAGAGTTCTGACGACCCATATAGAACCACAGAGAAGGTGATAAACAGGATACAATAGGAGCACAGCAGCTTATTATTGCCCCAGGGCCTCCTAGCAGGTACATCTGGCCGTGGCTACAGTGTATCTGAATTTTAATTGATTCAACTTTCCTGCACCAAATGGGGCCCAGCCTGTATGGTCCTACAAGATATTGTACAGCAGCAACAACCAATATGATCGCTTAGTAAATTATGAGGAACAGATCCACAAACGTGAAGAGAAAACATTTCAAACGGTCTCATTTACATAACAGAAATGACTTGATTTAAGGATACAGGGCAAACATTTTCTCACCAAAACTAAAAATTGACTCTTTAAATGAATTAGTCTCTAAAGTCCCCACAAATGGAAACATGCCAACCGGGTGGACACGCTCATTTTTGCCCCTGCGACTAAACTAAATATTTTCATTTGTCCATTCAGGATGTTCAGTTTAATTTCATATTCTCAAACCTCCCCTCAGTGTTTGACTAACCTCTCAGCTGATGGTGGATGTAACTCATCCAGGTGCACCATGCATGGACCGATACTCCTCCTCTTTGACTGGTCATTCTGCGTAACACCAGCATCATGTTCGGGGGGGGGGGGGGGAGACAGACAATGTGATGACAAAACACGGCCACGCTTAAAAAAAAAAGGTTGTACCGTTAAGAAAGTTTGAACTGTTGTCACTGCAGCTTTGAATTATGCATGCCGTTCATTATTCGTGCACACTCATAAATGCATTATTCAACGTGCAAAAAAAGTCTGGAGTTTTTTTCTTTGGCACAATTATAGCTTCAGCGGAGAACACTGATACTTTATGTAAGAGTGCAGGACTGGTTAACCCCCGATACCGGTGGCTCCATGTAACCAGTCATCAGCAATCATTTCTTTCTCTTTCCCTTCCCTCGGATGAACTCGTCTAACCTCGGTTCAACCTCGAGCTCCGTTAATGAGCCAACGTCTCCTTTCTCCATCATCTGCAGTCTTATGGGCGCGAGAGCGGGTCAATAGCGCGACAGCAAGACGTCTCTCTTGGGGGGCTTCAATCAATACGTTGGACAGCTTTCCCTCATCTTAGAGGCCCTCGGGGGGGCAAATCTAAGGTCAAAGAAAATGTTGCCACCACCCTGTAAATCTGACGACGGACGAGTCCCTTGGTGGTTCTGCGCCCAAGATGAAAGTATCAACATTGTAGTGACTTTAACAATATCCAATTGTATCTCTTGAAGCCACTGGGGGGCAAACGGGAGAACTTGTTCGGACGCGTGTTCCACAAACATTTCACTGTCCGGTGCTCTGTCTTTCTTTTGATCTGTTGATCCATTTATTCCGTTTGCACATTGACACCATAACAGAACAACACAGGATACTTGACAGGATAATACAACACCTTGAAACTCCACGCTGACTCACCTTTGTGACTGGGAATTCACCTTGTGTTACCCTCAAAGACGAATGTAAACAACAAAACCACATTATGGCTCCAACAAACATCTTGCACAAAGCAGGCTGGTGAAGGGGTTTACAGACGGCCTCTAGCTCAAACCGACCCTTCTATTTACAGCGAAGAAAACGGACAAAACTGCGGAACATTCTGGAGAATAAAAGTAATTTTTGTACAAAAACAAAGCAGGAGAGAACTTTTGGCTGCAGGTTGCTGTCCACTAGTGACCCTTTGACACAACGACAAACTCAACCCTCCTGTTTCAGCTCAAGCCCTATATTAGTGATGTGCATTCTCTTTGTAAGTGCTGGAAATGAATGTACAAGACGTGTAAATGCAACAGGACTAATACCTGCAATATTCACGGTGGAAACTTTTCAAGGTAATCGACAGGAATTTAAAGGGAAATAACAGAAATAAAATGAAAACACAGTAGAGGGGTTATCTACTCCAGTTGTATTAATGCAGATTGAAACTTTGCTTCTTTTGTAAAAATCAAAAGCAGAGATAGTCCTTAAATTTGTCAAATAAATCCATGAATTTGTCAAATACATTACATACGGTAAGAAGAGGGCCGTGTAGTGAGTTAAGACATCTATGGCAAGTTAATTCATGTTTGAAAGCCACTTTGAAAAGTTGAGCCGACAGCGTGGGCTGTGCTCCACTCTGGCAGTGAACTCAATAGACCCTCAATAGATTCAAATAGAGTGGAAGGTCTTAACTGGTGCACAGAAGTTCAGTCCGCAAACAGGCAGAGGTATCCAAAACCGCTGGGCTCAGTCATTGGGAAGAAAAGGGCCGGAGCATTGAGTGGGAAGAGCTGCGACACACTGGGAGGACGGGTAACGAGGCACAGGTGGAGCTAAGCAGGGCGGGGCAGGTGATCACACAGGTGATCACACAGGTGGGCAGGAAGTGAGGCATCTGAGACGAGAGACCAGCAAAATAAAACAAGAAGTAAGAACTGTGAGCTGGAAACAAGTAGAAATATAACCTTAAACAGGAAACTTAGGTTTTAAAGTGAACGAGTGGAAAAAGATCAATTAAAACTCAAGTTAGCATGCTTAATCAAGCCACACCCCACACAATGACAGCTAGCAACAACTAGCAGTGTAAACAAGTTCTAAACTGTGTACTTGTATACTTTAGGCTACTATCGGCTGGTTAACTGAAATATCATTAAAATATATATAAAATATAGTCACTCCAGTAATATAATTAAAACGTAAATGAAAGCATAGTGTTGGCAGCAGAGGACTGCACACATGACGGAATGCAATGCAATTCAGTTAAATGGGCATACGTTGAACCAAACCATCACTCAAAGCTAGTATTGCCTTTGGTGTGTATTTCCTTTTCGAATAAGTCCACTGTTGAGATAAGATGAAAAATGCTTTTTGTTTGAACCTTTTTGGATATCATCCTCGGTCATATTGGGCACCAGTGAACAATATATGCAAAAGAAATTACAAAAGAAAATGTACGGCAAAATCCATTCATCTTTTCTTCCTGTAAAACTAAATATGAAGTGTACTTACGTACGCTAGCGCCAAGCAATTTCAACCAATAATATCATCCATAAATCAATCTGCAACTTCTAGTGACAAGCAAAAGAGAGGTGTGTAGAGTCAAACATTCGTCTGTAGCTCCGTATTGTGCTACATTCTAAGCCCCCCCCCCCAAAAAAAACTATTGAGCAGTCCAATCAAATGCGAAGGATTTAAATCCCTCTTGTAACCTGACACGGCTCAAATATTCCGTTTCACTGGGACACTGACAATGGAAATGTACCAGAAATATTCCAACTCTAAACATGACGTTACAGAAGAAAATGTCCAACAGGACCTCAGCCAGGTTCTCTATTTCACAGCAAGAGAAGCCACTGAAGGGATTCACTCTGTCTGAGTGCCATTCATTACTTCTATTTTGAATTGCAGGGCTTTCAAAAGCACACAGTGTTGAGTGGACTACTGCGCAGATATCATGGGCTTGAAGGGCACAATAAGTGCAGCCCACGCCAAGATGCGATGAATGTGACGTTGCAGCCAAACTGACTCGTGTTCACAGCTCGGCGGCGAGGAAAGAGCTGTCGGGGGGGGGGACACGCTGCGTTGATTGGCCGTAACGCTGCTTCAGCCTGAGAACCAGGACCAGGAGTTAGTCTGGAGAGATTTTGCAGAGATGTGGGTACCCCACCACGGGAAAGACAGAAGCCCGTCATCAAAGGAGATGACTCGGTTGTAAATAAGTGGTTTGGCACAGGAGTGAAACTATTGCGCTATATGATGAAAAAATGCATAATAATGTAACAGCTGCCTAACAGGCTTATAGGCACCCTGGATAACCTGGAAGGGTAACCATGGTCATTTCTTTATGAAACAGAATCTCTTGAAAATAACCCAGACTTACTGTGGTAGTATCCCTTGTTTGAACTTGTGGCTCTCTGTGTTTGCTTGTTAGAAGTGAGGAGACCATCATTAACTGTAAAGAATACACACTTTGTCTGCTCATAGCTGTGGAGTCCCACCAGGGGAGCAAGAACTGGTGCTCCGTCACCTCCATCATGGCCTACTCTCTCACTCTGTTACTGTGTGCACTGAGAGCGTAGAGAGCCTGGGTGTTGTTTTTAGATGCCATACTTTCTCACATTCTCTGTTGCACTCATGACGTGAGATGGTTGCTATGCAGCCCCAGGCTCCTTGAAGAGAAGAACAAAGATCACCAGGTGAGTGCGTGATGGATAGTCGGTCCCGTTCCGCATGAAAAGACCAGGACGCACTTCGCTTGGCATTCGGAGCCTCCCACCTGTCCTGTCAGCCTTAATTCACAAAGTGGTGCCGCAGCACTGGAGAGCATCCTCTTTTCCCCTCTGATTCATAAATTCACACCATTTTCCAAATTAAATTCTGATATTGTATATCATCGCTGGCAGACACTTTGTCAGCAAAACAAAAAAAGCCAGAAGGAACAACAGAAGATGATTTCTAGGTATATTTATGAACCCTTATTAATATTAGTCTGCCTCTGAATCTTTAAGGTCACCCTGAAACACATTTTTTACTTCACAAGACCACATACTTTTATGTCCTGCTAAACCCTTCGTATGTAATAGTGTTTATTACTGTAAACGCACAAGCTCTGCACCAATCTGTCTGTCCCAGTATAACCAGTCCACTCAGTCTCTGTCCCAGTATAACCAGTCCACTCAGTCTCTGTCCCAGTATAACCAGTCCACTCAGTCTCTCTGTCCCACTATAACCAGTCCACTCAGTCTCTGTCCCAGTATAACCAGTCCACTCAGTCTCTGTCCCAGTATAACCAGTCCACTCAGTCTCTGTCCCACTATAACCAGTCCACTCAGTCTCTCTGTCCCACTATAACCAGTCCACTCAGTCTCTGTCCCAGTATAACCAGTCCACTCAGTCTCTCTGTCCCACTATAACCAGTCCACTCATTCTCTCTGTCCCACTATAACCAGTCCACTCAGTCTCTGTCCCAGTATAACCAGTCCACTCAGTCTATCTGTCCCAGTATAACCAGTCCACTCAGTCTCTCTGTCCCACTATAACCAGTCCACTCAGTCTCTCTGTCCCACTATAACCAGTCCACTCAGTCTCTGTCCCAGTATAACCAGTCCACTCAGTCTCTCTGTCCCACTATAACCAGTCCACTCATTCTCTCTGTCCCACTATAACCAGTCCACTCAGTCTCTGTCCCAGTATAACCAGTCCACTCATTCTCTCTGTCCCACTATAACCAGTCCACTCAGTCTCTGTCCCACTATAACCAGTCCACTCAGTCTATCTGTCCCAGTATAACCAGTCCACTCAGTCTCTCTGTCCCACTATAACCAGTCCACTCATTCTCTCTGTCCCACTATAACCAGTCCACTCAGTCTCTGTCCCAGTATAACCAGTCCACTCAGTCTATCTGTCCCACTATAACCAGTCCACTCAGTCTCTCTGTCCCACTATAACCAGTCCACTCAGTCTCTCTGTCCCACTATAACCAGTCCACTCAGTCTCTCTGTCCCACTATAACCAGTCCACTCAGTCTCTTTGTCCCACTATAACCAGTCCACTCAGTCTCTCTGTCCCACTATAACCAGTCAACTCAGTCTCTTTGTCCCACTATAACCAGTCCACTCAGTCTCTCTGTCCCACTATAACCAGTCCACTCAGTCTCTCTGTCCCACTATAACCAGTCCACTCAGTCTATCTGTCCCACTATAACCAGTCCACTCAGTCTATCTGTCCCACTATAACCAGTCCACTCAGTCTCTCTGTCCCACTATAACCAGTCCACTCAGTCGCTCTGTCCCACTATAACCAGTCAACTCAGTCTCTCTGTCCCAGTATAACCAGTCCACTCAGTCTATCTGTCCCACTATAACCAGTCCACTCAGTCGCTCTGTCCCACTATAACCAGTCAACTCAGTCTCTCTGTCCCAGTATAACCAGTCCACTCAGTCTCTTTGTCCCACTACAACCAGTCCACTCAGTCTCTCTGTCCCACTATAACCAGTCCACTCAGTCTCTCTGTCCCACTATAACCAGTCCACTCAGTCTCTCTGTCCCACTATAACCAGTCCACTCAGTCTCTCTGTCCCACTATAACCAGTCCACTCAGTCTCTCTGTCCCACTATAACCAGTCCACTCAGTCTATCTGTCCCACTATAACCAGTCCACTCAGTCGCTCTGTCCCACTATAACCAGTCAACTCAGTCTCTCTGTCCCAGTATAACCAGTCCACTCAGTCTCTTTGTCCCACTACAACCAGTCCACTCAGTCTCTCTGTCCCACTATAACCAGTCCACTCAGTCTCTCTGTCCCACTATAACCAGTCCACTCAGTCTCTCTGTCCCACTATAACCAGTCCACTCAGTCTCTCTGTCCCACTATAACCAGTCCACTCAGTCTCTCTGTCCCACTATAACCAGTCCACTCAGTCTATCTGTCCCACTATAACCAGTCCACTCATTCTCTTTGTCCCACTATAACAAACTCTCTGGTCCCACAGTGCTCCTCTAATCCCATATCATTGATGCTGAATGAGGCTCTACCGTCACATCAGAGTCTTCACACGTCTCACCGAATGCCAGCTTTGGGAAATCGTGACGCGTAATGTTGGTACATGTTGGTGAAATGACCAAAGCTAGCGATAGAGCAAACGTTTTGAGTCAAACGATGTGTGTCGATGACAGCTGTTCTGTCACTTCTTCTACACACGTTCTGTGTTCCTTTTTTTTTTTATAATTAACATGAGATTAATAAAGATTTGGCTACAATTTTACAATTCAGTGTGTGAGAAATGTAGTTATTTGGTTCATATTTGTCTTGTTTCTTTCAGACCTTTTCAGTGTCAACATTAGACATTATTAACAGTTATGTTTTTTCATGTTGTAATAATAGTCTTTGCCGTTGGCAGCAGGATGTGGACTTCTCTCTCTCCCCATTTCAATCATAAAAGCTCATGTTTGCTGCTGTAAATCTAACGCTGCTCTCTGTGTAATGACAGTAATTTAAGTTGTGCATTTCAAATTTGCCACACCGAAACCAGCTGCAATATTAATGTAATGCATCAATAATAACAATCCAGAAACATAACAGACATTATTTAGAAATGGGCAATTCTGCATAATGACTACTTTTGACCAGCTAGAGCAGAAGTGGTTATGGTGTCTGCATATAGCGCATTAAGAACCTTTTTATTCATGAAAATCAATCACAAACCACAGTAGACCTGCAAGCCTGTTAGGCGGCTGTTAAAGTAGCATTTATAGAATAATTGTGAACTTAAATAAAACAATTACGGAACTTGAACTCAACCTCTAGCATTTGCAGGAATATTTTAATAATTAAAAATAAAAATGAATTAATCAAGCAGCACGGTAATTTCACTCTCTTGCCGAGTCCTTTCCCCGTAGACACATAGGGGATGCCATCATATACAACTAAACAAATGTTTAAATACTAATAAACGGTTCAATGTGGGGTTTTTTTGCTTGCAAGGGGGTTCAATACGCAAGACCGGACAAAGCAAACAATTGGTATCAACAGGGGACACCTTATGACAGAATCAGAATCAGCTTTATTGGACATATGCATACATGGAATGTGGCTCCGGTTTCCACATTGCTCTCATCGTACACACATAGAATATACAAATAAACAAGAACAATATAAAAACAAGGACATTAAAGACAACAAAGTAGAACAGAGAAACTAAGCTTTAACATTTAACTACTATGTACAATATGAATATATATCGAAGAATCTATATGAGCATAAAGAACAATGACAATGGACTCGGGATATTAGTGCAGAATGGTGGTAATAGTGCAAATAGAGATGCAATATGTCTGATTAATTGATCATTGTTCATGAGAGTGACGGCCAGTGGAAAGAAGCTGTTCCTGTCTGGTGGTTTTGGCGTACAGAGCTCTGTAGGCCTACCAGAGGGGAGGAGTTAGAACAGCTTGTGTCCAGGGTGTGAAGGGTCTGCAGTGATGTTTCCAGCCTGTTTCCTGACTCTGGAGGTGAACAAGTCCAGGATGGAGGGCCGGCTGGAACCAATGATCCTCTCTGCAGACCTGACAGTCCGTTGCAGTCTGTTTCTGTCCTGTTTGGTGGCCGATCCAAACTACACAGTGATGGAGGAGCAGAGAACAGACTGGATGATGGTGGAGTAGAACAGGATCAGCAGCTCCTGAGGCAGGTTGAACTTCCTGAGCTGGCGCAGGAAGTTCAACCTCTGCTGGGCCTTTTTCCTGATGGTGTTGATGTTGGAGGCCCAGTTCAGGTCCTGGGAGATTGTGGATCCCAGAAACCTGAAGGTCTCCACAGCAGACACAGTGTTGTTGAGTATGGTGAGGGGGGGGAGGGGGCAGCTGACAAGAGTTGAGATCAAAGTATCTAATGTACGATGTACTCAACGGTATAGATCTGTTTCAATCAACGACGATCTCGGTGGCAATTGTGGTTCATCATTTCCATTCTTATTGCGGCCTGATCGAAGAGTCAAACTTGGCTGGGACTCGATGGAGGAGCTGCGAGACAGAGCCAACGAACTGAAGTCTGCACTGGAGTCCCAAAACTTCATAAATTGACTGACTCATTATTGCCCCCGCCCCAGGCACCGCACCAGAGATATTACAGTTCCCAGAATGGGTTTGCTGCTCGTTCCAGTTTATGCAATCGTTTTAATTGTTTAAAAATGTCAATTTTGTATTTTTCATTAGTTTAAATTAGTTTTTAACTATACTATGGGGGAGGGGGAGGGGGGGGTACAATATTTGAGAAGTTAAAAATAGGTGTTCTCAGCTGTAGCCGCCGTATGAGTGCATGCAGTAGAGACAAAAGCCGCCCTGGGCAGCTGATTCAGGCGGAGGATATTGGTTAGCATTGGTCTGAAGTAGTCAGGTTAGCACATCGGTCGGGACTACAAATCAGGTTACCGGTACCTCTGCGATCGTGGACACCTGGCCAATCCGAGCGCTTAAATGCCCCACAGGGCGGGTCTTGCCGAGAAGAGCAGTGGGATTTGTAATAAAGCAGTACAGAGCATCTGCCATTTTCATGTGACCCAAATAGGTGTGAAAATAATAATTCAAGATTGCAATAATTGTCGAGATCAGAAAATCCACCCCAAATTATATTTATATCGTTTTTCTTTTGCCTAGACATATATTTGTAGAAAAGTTGTTTGAGTAAAAAAGATGGCCACTAGATGGCCAACAAGACAATAAGGTCCAGCTGCTGGTAGAGAAGAAACCCCCACAGCCAATCAGAGACTCTACTGAAGGGGGCGGGTCTTGGCTTTTAGTCAGACCGATCAGCAGAAGTACAGCTCAGTAGATACTGGTACCGAAGCTTTAAATCTGCTGGGTGTCTAAGCTGGTTGATATATACACTGAAACAATATACGAGTATCATGGTGTGATATACCTGGTTACATTAGGCCTTTGGGCGTAGTGCAGCACATCAACGAGCAGAACTACTTCTATGGCAATATTGGATTTTTACATCAATGCAAACAAGTACCGTTATCAGTATTTAAATGACTGCATCACAACACTTCCAGTAGCTCAATTTACTGTTTTTAGGGAACGTAAACCATCCCACATCTATATCACAATGACAAACTGCTGCATGTGAACGCTTGAAATATTTATGACCTTAATTTCCCTTTGGCTATTGCTACACCGACAGGTGACAGCAGATAAAAGAGCATCATCGTGCGTGGCCTTGGTGTGTTCGGCACCTTCAGACACTTGTATTTACTCAGCGAGGACTGTTAGTTCTCACCCCATCAGACACGGCAAGCCATTTTGAAAACCCATTTATTCCCCTATTCGAGCAAAGTTCACATTTTCTTTTTTCTCAGTCGACCCTGAAGAACGGGTTCAAGGCAGTGGACATCAGGGCATGCCCGGAAATTAAACGCACAAAAAGGAAGTAGGTTAAAAAGAAGGGCTGCAACAAACCTGGAAACAATTAAAAAAAAAAAATTAGCATTCAAGAGACTTTACAGGAGTTCATTTAATCCCAAGCATGTGAGGAGATAGCTGTAGAGGTAGAGCTCATACAAACACTTCACTGTACATACAGGTTTACATTGTTTGGGGACATGATGTATGGTCACCTGGGGGGGGGGGGGGGGGGGGAGGGCTGCATCACAACTCCACGTGCACTGTGTTTGCGTCTGTGGAGCGGCTCCAGATGGCCTACGGAGTTCTCTCAGAATAAAGCGATCGCAGACAAGAGTTCCGTCTCATCTGCGGTTAAGCTTAAAAAATATACTCTAATACTATTTATTATTACATAATAACATAACAAAATTTGGAATGCACACCGCAGTGTAGGCAAACTGGAACGCCATTAAATGATTAAGTCACTTATCAATGCAAACGGGTCAGGTAGGTAGAGCTGGGATGCAGACTGAACTGACACAAGGTTTTACGCAACTCCGCAAAAATGCTGCATCTGTTCCTCAGAAGGGGGGGGGGGGGGGGCGGGGGCGGGATGACATCATCTCCTTGTGGTTGAACTGTGTTGTGGCGTGGCAGCTGCCCTGATTTCATCACCATGAGTCCCTTGATTTTTTTGTAAAACCATACTTTAATAAAATCAAAAGCATGAAAATAAAATGAAAGTATATATAACTCTTTCAGGTCCATTTTACGTGTGATGGGCATTCCTCCCCCCTCGTCCTCACTCCTCCTCGCTCTCGTTCCCGCGCTCCATGTCTTCCTCTCCGTTCGCTTTGGAATCTGTTCTGCTGTCCGGATCGTCCTCCTTGTCGTCCTCCTTGCCTTCCTCCTTGCCTTCCTCCTTGTCTTCCTCCATCGCCTCGTCGTCCTCCCAGTTCTGAGAAGGACCACAACAACACAAACTGTTACTGGTGTCCCACTTCATCCAACGGTTACATTTGAGCAGACACTTCTTGAGATCTGTCCGACTGGCCAGTCTCCTCGGGACTTACAGAGTCGTCACCGTCGTTTGGGAGACCTTCGTCACCGGAGACCTCGTCTTCATCAGATGATTCTGTAAAGGGCACACGAGGGGAAAACAAATCCATCAGCGTGCATACGGCAAACTGTTTCCACTCCCATCAGTGCTGGTAGGACCTTTCTAACACCAAGAGAAACAGTGAGGGGGGAGAGCAAAGAAGAGAAAAGCCTTTCATGCTTTCACTGGTGTGTAAACATCGCGGGAGAGACGGCGGATATTTGCATTTCAATAGCGTAGCGGGGCCACTTGGTTAAGACAACAATACCCACTGTGCAGAGCATCAACGTGGTCGGCTGAGGCTGTTGAAGCCCCGTCAGGTCGGCTTTGATACAGATATTGCTACGTATTATACCACATGGCATGAATGCAAATATGCCTTTGGGGCCAAGCTGTAGACGAGGAAAACGAGGCTGTGAGACGTAGCTGATCTGTACGCTACACAGGGAGATTATGACCTGTTGAACCCTCAGCAGCTCATAATACAGCATTAATACTACCAATGCCAGCAATGTTTTAACTTGACTTCAAATCACTCAATATCTTTATTTCCTAATAATTTGAATTTTTTTATCCAAATAACCACTATGGATGAGAATAACGTAAAAGGATGACAATTCATTTTTGGATGTTTCCACTGACTTCAGAGCAATTGAAGGATTCAGGAGCCTTGTGTAGCAACTGCTTTTGAAAACACTAAAACGAGCTGCATCAGCTGACCTGGCTCAGACCCAAGTTATATTTGCTCCTGTTTTCTCTGCCGATCCCATGCCTGACACCAAACGTATATATTTATGTGAAGGAAAGTGTTGCTGCGTGGGGTGAAAAAGCAGCTTTTTATCTCCATCACGCGGAGTGACATTTTCTCAAGGCCTAAATCTAATCCTGTATTGTGACTGACATGTCGGCAGCGTCTGTGTAATTAATGTTACCTGAACAGACCAATCAGAGTCACTGTGCATGCTGACCAACTTAACTCTGAAGCTTCCTGTGTTGGACCCATAATAAGCCCAGAGGCATCCACACAGGACTGTTAACAGCCTCCTGCTCATCAGCTCCCCTCACATCCCGGACCACTCACCGGGGGGGGGGGGGGGGAGGGAGACAATTGGAACTCCAAAGCGCTGCTTAATTATTTCATGAAAGCCAATTTTCTACGTGGTTCAATAAAGCGCCTTATACAGTACGGGTAATGAGAAACGAGAGCGAACAGAGCCGGGCATTGTTGATCCGCTCCAAAAAAGAAAAGGGGGGGGGGGGGGGGGGGATCTGAACGCTGCCGGTCAGGTTGCTAGGCAACAGGAGTCATGTTTGCGTGCGGTGCATCGCCAAGAGTGGCTGCACAACGAGCACCGCTGGCTTCATGAATGTGGGCTGATTCAGTCCTGATGACTCGGTGGACCGGACCATGAACGCCATTCAAACCGTCGGGTCTGGCGGTGAGAGCGGCTCGGCGACCTGCTGCATGCTGAAATGTGCAACTGATGAGTTGGGCGCCGAAATAAATCATTTCATTGGGCTGGCGCTCACTCAAACTGAAGCGTCACTGGGACTGATGGGTGTGGTTTCATAGAGAGACGGCCTCAGGACACAAACACTCACCTTCTTCATACACCAGCTTTGGTGTGTGGTCAACTTCCGCAACGCTGGTGCTGCCGTCACTTGTCGCCACCTAGTGGTGAAAAGGGAGAATGTCTTAGAGATGCAATGTGCAGACAGACCACAAGTCTATTTTTGGTTTCTTTTCATTGTTTTTATTCACAAGTCACTTGGTAAATAAAGGCCTCCTCACATTAAAGGCCATGTGATTCGATGCAAAGTTTACCACGTTCTCAAATGGTCGAATTTGAGAACTATTTGTGCTATTTAAATGCTCGGTGGCGAGATAAAAACTTGAGTGTTTGTTCTCTTCTGTCCTGCTGCTGCACATCCAATCAGGCGCTCTACGTCTCCACTGGATGAGGCGTGTCGGAGCGCCGTTGTGCATTCCTTGTGAACAAAAGGATGAATACAGATCCTTTGAGGGCACGCCGCTGCTAGAGGCCTGCAACGGTGACTTCAGTGGCGCAAATGGTAATTCCTATGATTTGCGCTGTAGTTTTATGCAGCCGGTTCGGGGGGGAGTCTGATAATGCTTTTGGACAAGACTCATCTGTGCCTGATATTATTGTGTGGAGGACGTGGAGCACACAGTCAGTCCGAGTCTACAAGGAAGCACGTCTGTTCACCAGCAGACTACCTCCTCCACAAGGTCGGGAGCTGTAAACTTTGCATTTGGAGAAGTGATAATGGCCTCCGTGGGTCCTTGTCCTCGTGTAATCTGTCGACACATCTGCGTCTGAAGTTATTGTGATGCCCATGTCAGGGACGGAGCTACAACCTGTTTGGTAGAAACTCTGTCTGCTGACATGAACGGATCGTACCATCCGAGGTGACGGGGAAATAACTTTCTACACGAGCTAACAAGTTGCTTTTTTTTGGGGAACGGACACTTTTGTCCGTGTGGGACAGATGTGTGTCGAGACTGGGCTGGAAAGTCTCACCAAAAGGTTAAAAATAAATAAGAGCCGAATAACCAGAGTGAATAAAATCCACCCTGAGCAGCTAGTGGAGCCGTGGTGTTCACACACAAAGGGAAGAGGACAGCGAGAATAATTATAGTAGTTTGTTTAATGGATCTATAGTTAACGGCTCAATCTTTGAACTCCTCTCACATTTGTCAGCATTATAAAGACTAAACTCTCAGGCAGCAGCGGAATTGCACCGAACTGCTCGTTGCACTCAAATTAAGGCCGGGACGATTAATCAAGTTTAATTTTCAATTGCGATTGTGGCTTCCAGATTAAAACACAGATAATGAGATCAAACGGTGATTGTGCTGCGTTCCGCGTCGTGTTCCTGGTACAGACTGACGCTTCCTGGAGGCTCGCCGACCAGCGAGTCATTTACCATCACATCTACCCAACCAACTCGTTAAAGACTTTACTTGTTTACAAAACGTTCTTCAAGATCTAGTCCTTTCATTATTGCACCATTTTTAAGGCAGGGCTGCTGATCTTTTTCTAAAGTATTTGATATATTTCCTCATTACAGTCGGACAGCCATCGATGAATCAAATGCTCTAACAAAGAGAAGCAACAAATACGGTATCTGTGGCCGTCGCAAGACTGTAAAGAGCTCGTCCAATCCCAACATTCTGCCTGAATGAGAGCAGTGAGCACTGACAGACATGTTTGTGGTTTTCCTCCATCGTGGTCATTTCTGGGCCGTGTCCTCTCAGCGAACATGTGACATTTTGGAACCTTTTTACACTTTTGAGGGTGCTATACCTGAGCCATCCCCATCACCCAATTCACACCTTTAAAAACACTTATTTCTGTACATGGTGACACCTACCTGTGTCGTTAGCAGATAGAGTTTCCCGTGCAGCTTCGTTAGCTTGTGGAACATCTTCACTCTGCTCTCAATCATGTGATAAAGCACTCCCAGCTGGGTAACCAGGTCTGGCAGCTGTTGGGAGACACAGATGGATCGGTTGGAGGTGAATAAAAAAAACATTTCAGCAGCAGGAAAACAAACAAGGAAGGAAGGAAGCAGTCGATGATGAGCAGAGGTCCCCTTCCCCATTAACTAATGCTTTCCTGTAATGGAGGGGCCACTAATGGTGGACCCAGACACCTGGACCTGAAACCCAATCATTTTTTACAGTGCGCTTCTACTTTAACCCAGGGTCGGAAACTAACGCTAGTTCGCTAGCCCGAGGCCAGTGGATTTTTGGAGGGACTACCTAAATTATCATTCTCACTAGTCCTCATGGCGAGTGAAATTTGAGAGGCTTTATTCGTTATTTATGTCCGGAAAAAAGACTTTCCCGATAAGTAAATGTAACTGATGAAGGACGACCTCTATTGACAGGTTTCGGAGAAACAGCCGAGCAGGAACCGCACTACGCCCTTGCGGAAGAGGACGGCAGTCAGCTGCTCGCGGACTAATATCACCGATATTAAGTTGGTGAAAAGGCTCTGACGAGAGTAGTGGCCTGTATGTCCTAATTTGGAACCAATGCTGTATAGAGGTTTTTACTAATTATTATTTCATGGATATCAGTTTCATAACCACACACTTGCTTGTTTGACTAACTTACTGTCAATAAACCTCTCAAAGGAACATCTTGTCTGGAGTGCATTCTGATAGATGCCCCCTGGTGGCCACAGCTTGTAATGAACCAGTACAATGATACATTCCTTCCCAGTCACTTTAACAGTAACATTCCACTATTCCCCAAATTGTTGAGGATATTAGACTATTTTGTTTCGATTATAATTTTTTGTTTACACAATGTGAAAGGCACTATATTCATCGATCAGGCCGGGCCTCTTTCAGTTTCACCAGCGGCCCGCCAAGATTCGTCCGCGGATGAAATATAGATCCTGAAGCTCTTATCACTGCAGCACATGAACTAACATTCAATATCTTTTTGTGATCTAACAAAAATACTTCATCTAAAATTAGAACAAATGCCTGCTTTATTCATAGACTGATTTTAAGATGCCGTATTCCGATAATTTGGTTTCAGTTTCGAGGCGGACAGGTTTCGCAACGGGGTGCGACATTGCTAAAACACGGGCACATCGGACAAAACGCGTCGTTGTGTTGTTAAGGTACCACCCCTGTATTTCGAGCTCCCATTGGAATACATGTTAAATGACCAACTTTGACCCCCTGTCCATCTCAACAGGAGTAACAGTTTTTTGTCTTAATTTCACGACATCATGATGTAACATGCATCAATCTTTGTACAGCCATAATGTTACAAACAATAACACTCTTGATTAGTACCTTGCATCTCTGTGGTTTCACTGTTAGATAATTGCCTTGGGAGAGTCTTCCTCCACACACACATCCCTACACCCCGTGATTGGTACATTCCCCAAAGCTTCATGAAGGACTAGTAAAGATTGCTCAGGACTAGTAGTTTTATGAACCTACTAGTCCTTGGGACTAGTACTGATTTTGAGTTTCATACCCCGTTAACCACAACAGCTTTTCCAGCCTTCTATTATAATTATTCATTATAATTGATTTGAGAGGACAGTTGTTGACTACATACAGATGTTAATACAGCTGTTGGGCTACTTCTATATAGAAGGAACTGAATCACAGCACAAGTTAGACATTGTGATGTTCCGGACCGTTGCTTATTAAATGTGAATGTCGGCAAAAAGAGACGTGCACAGAAGGATGGCGTTTGTTTGTTTGTGTGATATTTAAAACTGCCGTGTGCTGTGCTCGTGGAGAGCATCCGAACAGAAGGCGATGCAAACCCGAGGCTTCATTATCAGCGGTGCGGGCAGAATGTGCTGTTGGTGATGCAGACTCACCGATGCCAGGTATGATGTGTGGTGCATGAGCACGGCCTTGAGCCACCGCACCATTAAAACGGCCCTGTAGGAAGGAACACATACACATGACTGACTGTACGCATCCACGTACTGCTTTTACAATGGAACGTCTAACGTGAAAAACGAAGCCAGTGGAACGTTTGACTTACGTAAAAGGATGCCCTTGGAGCCTCTTTGTGAGCTACAGGAGGAGAGGAGAGGGTTGATTAGAGGAACACACAGAGGGATGAGCAGCAGTCTGTACATTGCACATCGACTCACCTCTTCCACCAAAGGCAAAACAGCAGGGAGGGGTAACCGGGCAACCGTTTTCTTTATCACCATCTCTTTACGAGTCTGGAAAACTTTCTGTGGGAGAGAAGACAAAAGTTATTTTACTTTAACTGTGAAATCTGAATGCAAGGTAGCACAATCTTTGGGCAAAAACAAACGCTTCTCTTTCAGAGCGCAGACTCACATTGAGGATGCTGCTGTCTTTGCTCTCCAGGCCCTGCAGCAGCAGCACCGCAAAGTTGTCCGTCTGTAGAGAGGCCGTCCCTTTAGGGGCCCCCTTGTCGGCGGAGACTGTAGACAGATCGATTTCCCCGAGCCGCTCCGCTATGGACATCTACAGGAGGGCACAGATATATCAAGTCAACAGGGAGTGGCTGAGATGTGTTCACACTAAATGTATCCGTCTCACTCAGGTTTAACACCAATACTGCATCACAGAGAACCAATAGGACGACAAGCGGAGCCAAAGGGCAATACGACACGAGGTGCAATGTGAACCTGATTGATTTACTAAATTAATGTCTATACCGGTAACTACTGCAGACTAGTGGTGTAACGAATCACGGAACGATCCGTGATTCGTTCGGATCACTCGAGTATTTTTCTTCTTTTCTTTTTACAGTGTAATCCTCATAGTGTGTAATACAGTTTTACTGCTGCTGTTCCTTTTCAAGTAACAAGTCCCCGAATATCAATGCAGAGTGTCGGTGAACAGATATAAAGCATGTGTTCACGTGAACGGAGCAGCTTAAAAGCATTTAACGGTGAAAGTCATGGCGAGCGGAGGAACTTCAGAAGCCGCACGTTTGGGAGCATTGTGTCTTCCCTGTAATGAGGGTGGTGGACAAAACAGTTACGGTATGTAGGCGTTATTTAAAGAGAAAGACACACGATAACGGCAATACATCGGGCATGTCCACTCACGCACCCACTTCAGTATGAAGCTTGTTCCTCTATGAAGAGGAAAAGACTGACCGCTTTCACCACGGCGGAGCTGTAGACACGCCCCCTCTGTGAGAGTCACAGACAGGTGCTGTAGACACGCCCCCTCTGTGAGAGTCACACAGACACACACCTGGTGCAGGTGCTGACAGAAGCATCAGAGTGGAAGCTATAGGCCCAATAGTAACAGTCACTACAGAAAGGTCTACCCTCTCCCCAGACAATGGAGATATTCTCATCTTTTTTTAAATAATGTCACAGTAATGTAAACATTGTGTATTTGAATGACATAACCTGACAGGAAGTAAACATAGACCCAAGTTGTTGCCGAGCAGTTCAGTTCAGTGTAAACAGTGAAGCTAGCTCACTGGCTGTTTCTTTCTTTCAGTATTGATCAAAGTACGAGGGCATCAACATACCTCATGTTGCACTTAAACTTAACAGAATTGAGGATTCTTGAATGTTTTATTTTTATTTATTTAATTTCGTTTCAAATTGGACATCTTCAATATTTTAGTTTTTATGTAAGACTATAGCCCAAAGTTCTTTGTATTTTAACGTAAAAGATCACTGATGGAGGTGAACGGTTATTAGAACAGCGTCAAAGGGAAACGTTAACGCCTGAACACTCCTCCATTCTGACCTGAAGAACACCAGAGTAGGATGGAAACGTAGTCTTTAATTAAAATCCTGGCATGGAGTTTTTATTCCTTATGATATAATAAACCAAATCCTGTAAAAATAATAATATGATGTGCTGAGAGACCAACAGCCATCCTGTGAAACGTTGACTGAACTCCTGCATTGAGGAGAGGTTGTACACATGTAAATAGTATGTGGAGTCTTGTGCCTTTTTCTTTTCTATTAATTATCATACCGGCAAACTCATAAGGTGAAAAAGATGACATGCACCCCGGGAGAATATGAGCTTTAAAATGTAGCATTCTGGTGATAAGATAACATTTACTTTAAGCAAAAAACAAATGTATTATTCAGTTATTAATCAGTAGTTCAGCTCTAGTTGAACAGCTGTGTTATTATTATTAACCTTTATTTAGACAAAATCCATTGAGACCGAGGTCTCATTTTCAAAATCTTTAGTCATATAACAGATAAAAGGAATAAAAACAAGAAAGGCAGTAAAACCAGCTGTCCTGCTCTCCCTTCATATCTGTTTAGACCTCCACCTTTATCCAGGCCCAGCTCCACTCACAGCTCAGCCCTGGGTGAAGCTGCGCTACACAGACAGCCTCCTCTTCCTGAAGCTCTTCACCTCATCTCATCGGTATCTGAGCCTCATCATCTCATCGGTATCTGAGCCTCATCATCTCATCGGTATCTGAGCCTCATCATCTCATCGGTATCTGAGCCTCATCATCTCATCGGTATCTGAGCCTCATCATCTCATCAGTATCTGAGCCTCATCATCTCATCAGTATCTGAGCCTCATCATCTCATCGGTATCTGAGCCTCATCATCTCATCGGTATCTGAGCCTCATCATCTCATCGGTATCTGAGCCTCATCATCTCATCGGTATCTGAGCCTCATCTCATCAGTATCTGAGCCTCATCATCTCATCGGTATCTGAGCCTCATCATCTCATCGGTATCTGAGCCTCATCATCTCATCGGTATCTGAGCCTCATCATCTCATCGGTATCTGAGCCTCATCATCTCATCGGTATCTGAGCCTCATCATCTCATCGGTATCTGAGCCTCATCATCTCATCGGTATCTGAGCCTCATCATCTCATCGGTATCTGAGCCTCATCATCTCATCAGTATCTGAGCCTCATCTCATCGGTATCTGAGCCTCATCATCTCATCAGTATCTGAGCCTCATCATCTCATCGGTATCTGAGCCTCATCATCTCATCGGTATCTGAGCCTCATCATCTCATCGGTATCTGAGCCTCATCTCATCATCTCATCAGTATCTGAGCCTCATGCCGTTGGCTAACCACAACTACATGAAACACCTCATTCTACTTTGAGTAAAAAAACAACAACCTGCAACCACATCCGCCGGTGTTCCGGTTTAACGTTACTGAGTGTGGGGGGGGGGGGTTCCTCCTAAATCACGATAATGACGAACGTGGGACGGTAACGGAACTTAAACTTTAACGGAGGGAAATGAAGACGCTGTAGACATCTTAACGCTGATCACCACATCACCGTTTCTCCTCGTCTCACTCCAATCTGAGAAACGCTGGCTGGCCAGTTAACCAACCCCCCCCCCCCTGTTGACCCTCATGTTCTGGTCATTATTTATGTCCTTGGTCAGGATTTGCAATGCACATCCTGAATCGATGTAATTATACGGTCACAAAAAATGACATAAAAATTAACGTCTAGTGACCGATTATGAGTGGCGAGTGTGTGACTCTGGTCTTCATTAAGCGAGCTGCTGCTCGGTGCGTCGTCAGACACTGAACCCACCTCTTTGGTGTCGGTGTCTTTTTTCCTCTTCTCCGATCCCTGCGAGGTTCCCTTGATGGGGGCTTGGTGACCAGGGAGCCCCGGGACCAACACTTTGCTCTTGGCGTTCACAACAGGGGTTTTCACCTGGAATGCAAAAAGACAAAGTCTCAGTTTTTCATCATTCCCAACACGCCCGGGCTACAGTGGTCCTCTTGACCCAGAGGGATGAGCTTGTTACCTTGGAGACGGCGGTTTCCATGGAAAGGGACAAGCTGGTGTGAACATCCCGGGTCAAACACACGTGTCTCTCTGCTGTGTTGATCTCCTGCACAGATAAGAGGGGGCATTGTGGGTAAATCAAGAGTTCAGTGAACAAGGCTGATGACATCATTACTGTGAAGCTACTGAACATCTTCAGAATCCACTGAGCAAGAACCACAATAATAACTCATTAACTTGCCCAGCACTAATGTAAATATATGTAAAAACACAGAAAAGGAAACTCCGCCTTCCTTAACTGCGTAATTGATCAAGTGATTAGGAAATAAACAATATCTTAATTCAAATATTTGCTTTGATTAAAAAAATGTATCTTGGCATCAGTAGTCTTACTGATGCATTATAAAGCTGCTTAGAGCTTCATGATGCACGGGTCATAATGTTCCCTCCAACGTGGTTCAGACTGATCAACTGAGATGCAAAAACTACATTTTACAAAATGACATTTGAAAACAGAACATTATAATTTACCTTCGGCCAAGACTCATTGTTTCTGAATAGAACTTGGAACCCATAATGTAACTCCATTAGCAGCAGCTTTTAGCTCCACAGCTGCTAACAAAGCACCATCGACCTCCCTAAAGATAGCTCCTCATTTCGACTTCACGAATCAGCCGTTCCACGTCCTCGAGAGAGCCCTGATAAAACTTGGAGGCCACCTAGAGGGGGTATTTGGTGAACCCTGACATGGCTGTCCATGCAAATCTTCACAGTGGTCTAACCTTACTAGTAAACACGCATGCATCTATCCGCAGCCTCCTGTGTACTCACCACTTTCTCCATCACAGGCTGCAGGTGGTTGCCGTAGCCCAGCAGCACAGTCCGCGTACCGACTCTGAGGGCAGCAGCCAGCAGCGGGATCGGCACCGGGGAGTCCTTGGTGTCCGACATCTGCACGGTACACGAGGGGGACAACGGCTTCTTACAGGGCCTGTGGGGACAGATGGGATCAAAGTTAAGAATCACTGCACAGAAAGACGTGATCAGTGGCATCTGCTGGCTGTGCAATGTCCCCGAACAGCCATTAGGGGGCAAACACAGTGAACAAATATGCTAAATGACTTTCAGCCTCCGTGAAGGCGTTCTGCCTCTCAAAATACAGCAGCTCGGATTGAATCAAATCTTTGGTTTTATCACCTTTATTACCTTACGACTGGAATACAAAACGTCCCATAATTGAGAGAAAGTAATTGCCTTACACTGCCGTATGTTGCCTCGTACAGTGTGTGGTGCTTTAAGGGCTTACCCATTTAAAAAGTGCTCAAAGAGATGCAGCTGCCCGTCCTTACACACCACCGCCAGCCTCACCGCCTGTGTGAAACAAACATTAGCATGAGGTAAACAGGTTTCATAAAACAGCCGACATAACTGCACCACAGGGAGGAACACTTCAGCGGGGCTTTGAGCGAGAGCTTAAACCCTCATCGTTAAACTCCCCGTATACACATTAAGATGCCGGTCAGATTAGTGTAATGTTTGGACATTTTGTCCGCTCTGACCTCTTCCTTGCTGTTGGACGCGACGAGGTCGATGTGCTGGGGCTCGTCCGTCAGCGTGAAGGACACCACTGAATTCTTGTCCTTTCCGTCTTCTCGTATTTGCCTGCGGGGGAGAAGACGTGGCGTCAGTTCCGTGAAAAATAAGCAGTGATACGTCTCAAAAGGAACAGGGGACGGGCATTAAGCGTGCACTCACCAGACACTGAGCAGCCGATCGTGTGCGGCGCCGGACAGGAAGTAAAGGCCGTTGCTGTCGGGGGGTCGTGTGGTGGCAAAGCGCAGGGTCGTCACGGCCGTGGAGTGGCCTGTGAACTTCTGCGGGAGGGGACGAGGACAAAACAGCTCAGTTCGGCTGAAAACATCACACCTTATAACCAGTGTTGCTCTTCAACAAAACCGGGACCGGAGGTTTTCACTAGCACTGATCGTGGCTTTCTAGCGGACTTACTAAAGCCCCAGAACAGTTGAGCCCCGGTCTAATAAATCCACATACATGAATAGAAATGAGCCGACACTCACCCTGTAAACCTCCTTGGTGTCCAAGTCCCACATCTTGATAACCTGACTGGCGGAGAGCAGCAGTTTGCCGTCAGGGCTCACACACAAACTGGTCACCGCTGCACGGTCCGCCTTCCACTTACTGCGGAGACAAGGAGAGACAGTGGAGTAAGCAGTAATAGATATGCAAAACACCCTCGCCACTCAGCAGGACCATTTGTGTGGACCACAAAACGGGTTTCAGCGAGGATTCATGGTGACATTACGGCTCGTGATTGTACCCGCAGACGGTGCCGCTGCTAAATCACCGGAGCACGCGACGTTTGCACTGAAATACGCTGATGATGAATGCATGATGGAGGAGCGCTCGTTGGTGCATTTCAGTGGTTGGGAGTGAAGTGTCGGGTTCTGACGTCTGTCAAACTAATAGTGACGTTTCTCACTTTTTCCCCCGCACACCCAAAACCTCTACTCGAGCAGACGTGGGCAGATTTGCTTGAATGTCGGGCTGCAACTGACAACTATTTTGATAATCGATTTTAATTTACTGTCCAGATAATACATCATTAAAACTACTAATGACAAGACTTGTTGTAAACCATGAAAATTCAATCTTTTATTTCCTAATCATTTGAATTGTGTTTTTAAGAAGAAAAAAACACATCAAACGCTACTATAACAAAGTAAAAGTACAATATTTACACTTTTTGATGGTTTATTGAATGGTTGAAATTATTTTTGGGACGGTGGCAAAAAAAAATGTATAAACTGGAGCCAAACAAAGAGATCTGGATCTACCACTAAGGATCAGGAATGATCGTCAATTACTATGTGCGGCATTCAAAAAAAAAACGTGGTCAGGGTTCTCTAAAAGTTATATTTGCTCCCTTTGTTCTGATCCGATCTGTAACTCCGATCAGTACCGTGAGTTTTATGATCCGTTGCACCACTGGTTGCCACAGCGCATGGCGCGCATCACAACATAGACCGAGCCAATCGATCTAATTCGCTGCCCGCTTTTGTTAGAACTCAGTAACAGTATTAGTGGTGGCAGCCTTCTGAGTCCCAGTGAACGTTAGAGCGACTGTAGCTTCTGTACGGTGAGGAGCACCAGTGAAAGGGAAACATTTCAGTGGTTGAAATTGGTACTAGCTTACGTAAGCACACTTCATATTATGTTTGACGGGAAGAAAAGATGATCGGAAGATGTTTTTTCCATACATTGATGAATAGGTTAAAACAAATGAACGTGCACGTGTTCTAAAAGGGTTTTACTTCATCTTAACTGAAGTTTTTCTCATCTGAAACGAGGCTCAAAGGACACGAGGTGATGCATACTGTACAGCTTGTAAAGCCTCCGGAATAAAATGTGTGAAATTAGCCTTTATGAATAAAATTCACTTGATAAAGTTTCAGGTTGGTCTTAAGGCAGCACAGGTTTTTAGCTGGCTGTGCCGGAACAATGCCATTTCTATTGGACAGATTGATGATGGCATCAGAGTCTGTAGTACTTCTGTGGGCTAGACCTTCATTGCACGCCCTGTTTGTTTTTTGTTGCTTTCATTTCATTAGGCTTTTATTGATTGTTGCTGTGTTTTTGTTTTTGTAGTATAAACTTAATTTCCCTCGGGATACTTTGTTTTAGTATATGACTTTAAAAGACAACTGGTATCACATAAAAACACTGGAACCTGAACGCTGAGATGTAACAAACAGAACAGGCCGAAATGGTCAAATATTTGTTTGTGCCAAGAATGTCACTAAATCTAGTCGACATTTAGAGTTTTAACTAGAATGTGCATTGTACATACAGTACAGTTAATAAGAAATATGCTCATGTCATTATCTCAATTAAAGAATCCCAGCTGGCCATGTAAAAAGCAGCGTGCTGTAGTTTAACCAAGGATTACAATGACAAATGTGACCAGCAGCAGGTCACGTCATCGCTAATTGATGTTAATTCTAGAAACAGACAACTTGTGTTCTCCAAAAGTCTGTACTTGGTGAAGATCATTCGAGATTGAAAACACACGCTACGTAACACAGACTGTGTTTTTGTAGTTTAACCAGAGACTTTGCTCTCCAGAAAAGTACAATAAGAATGTAAAAGAGGAGTTAGATGTTCTTCTCAAAAACAGAGAACACGATTCTTGACACTCAGCGGTTTGAAGTGTGATAAACTTCCTCCCTAGAGCAAATGTCTTTTGGCTCAGTCAGTTCTGGAAAGATCAGGACGAACTCGTTTCCCACATTCCATTATTACAAATATGTTATCTTGAAGGCTACATTCGCACTGCAAGCCTCGGTGCTCAATTCGGACTCATTGTTCAGATCTGATGTGAATCAGGCTCATTTCCAAGTAACTTATTCACTTACAAGGAATTTGCCTTGGCGTTTGGGGTAGAATAGGAAAAAAGATACTATAAAAAATACAATGACAAGGGTGGAGAAATGGCTGCTACGTCTGTAAGGAGGTGCGCAAAGCTGGGCCCACAGGTGGTGGGATTGTGGCGTCAAAGGATCGACTTCCACCAGCGCAGGTTTGTGACTAATGTCGATCTAGAACGACGTAAAAGTTGCATGAATCCTGATGGGACTTTTCAGACCGGGGGTCGCATTGCAAAACACAACACAGACCGTTATCTGATTCAGGATCACATATAAAGGGGGCTCAGGTTCCATGTGATTAGTGCTGTCCAAATGTAGATTTGGGTCACTTCGGACTGAAGTGTGCAGTGTAATGAACTAGATACTGACCTCCTCGCCTTGCCCGTCTGCAGGTCCCACTCTACGATGTTTGTATCATCTGAGCCGCTGTATAATAGACTGTCTTCAGGGTGCCACTGGACACAATTCACCCCTCCGCTGTGGCCTCCATCCTGGCAGAGACAGGACATGATCGTTAGCAGTGGTGAACTATTTATCATTCACAATGGAACAATAATCCAGTACCTTGACAGAAGCTAGTTATTTCTACATACAAGTTAGTGAAATAAACTGTTCTAGTCGAAAAAAAGTAGGATACAAGTGAGGATGCGAGTGCGTTGAGTGTGGGCCTCACCAGGGTGCAGTGCAGGGCTCCTTTTGCTGTACTGTAAATGAGGACACTACCCGCTGCCGTGCCCATCGCCAACAGGTCTGCCTTCTCCTCCATCTGCCCGGCCTCCGATTTCCTCTTCTTCCTCTGGGGGCCCTCCTGGAAACACACATTGGAGATGTAAAACCCTTAAGATCACCAATAACGATACAAGTAGGACGCAGGCCTGGTTCACTTGAAGGCTTTCATCTTTGCTCGTATTAAAATCTCAGTTCATTACACCATTGATTGCTAAAAAAAAAACACAAAGTCTCTATGAATCACTGCTAATGATTGACATTTAATAAATTAGCGTGCTCAACAACCTTCTGATAAGCTGTGGACACTAACACATTCCATACGGCATTTTTAAAAAGCATAAGTACGATTCAATGTTTAAATTTCTGTCGTAAACCAAACACCATCGACTGGTGTGAAACGGTTTGCAAATCGACATTAGATGGTAAAACTTTTTCCACCTCACCACTCAGAAGTGTCATGGTGGCACGCGCTCCTGAAGCTCTAGTCGGCTAATGCTAACTTAAATAACGACTTTATTTACAGTGTTAGCGGGCTAAATAAAGTCAGAGGTCATTGGACGGATTAACGTAGCCGCCATACGTATTCTTTAGAGTTAGTTCACTCTGAAACACTGAATTAAGACATTGTCCATGCTTTCTTGACTACCATGCGGGACTACCATGTGCGTCCTGCGCAGCTGTTGAAAGCTAACGCTAGCTAACTGCTAACGTGGCTACCATTCTAACCCAGTCTGTGTCGGACACATTCAATCGTCCGCAGTAGCGCGCGGCCGAAGGTTTCAAGCTTCCCGTGGAATTTCCGTTGAGAAGAGTGACACTTTTCTGGTTTTATTGTGCGCACTTCTGGAGGAAAACTCTCACGGGCAGCTTCGCTCGGGCCTCGTAACGCAGCCTCACGTACCTTGACTGTCCGGCATGGTCCCCAGGTTATGCAGATACAAGTGGCACTCAAATGGGCTGATGGCACGTATTCTTGGTGAAGTGTTTTACTATCTGTGTTCCAAATACGAAGTCTTCCATCCTGGGCACATAATGCCAAGTACTGTCGTGATTTTGGTGAAAAAACGCAGGGTAGCTGCAGCGAAGAGCTGCCAATATCGGCCGCCATTTCTGAGCCGCTGCTTGCGTCTGCGTGCGTGGTTTACACCAGACCAACCACGTGTGGACCTCTGCGTACATGCGCACTAGCGCGTTAGACGGAGCCCCGCCCCCTGCCAGACAAACACACGTGCTGCATTCAAGTCTGCTCGTCACAAAGGAAATTCTTTTTTTTTATTAAAAAAAAGTTAATTTAACATAAATAAATAAATATTGCTATTTTCCTGAAGGATGTTGAGGAAAATGTGAAACAACTTTCTAGCTACTTTTCTTTGACGAACACAAATGCTATCAAGACACTTAATACCTGCATGTTTTAGAATATGTTTTAGGCTCTTTTGTTATTGTTTAATTTGTATACTCTCCATGTGTACTAAAACTGTTACGTTTTTTGAGTACTAAAAAATGAATGAATTTTGTGTTGCCTTTATTTGATAGATTAGACTAGAAAGGGGAAGGGTTAAGGTTCCCATCACTGAAGGTACCTCCATTCCTTCCTGTCTCTTTTTAATCGCACTCCACACCTGTAGGCCTATATGGCATCTTGTCCAATCGCAATCAGGGTTCCCACAATTCCCTGAAGAATAGCAATGATCAACCCACGAATGCTGATTCTTGAATGCAGCGCTCATCCCTCACTTCATCACATTTGAAATCCGTATTGTGTTTGTATTCGGCTGCTTTCACAACAACCTGGATCCTTTCAGTGAACATCGGATGTTGAATTCATCATCCCTGCTGCCCTCGGGTCCTTCCTCTCATCCTCTCTTGCCTCACACCTGCAGCCCCCCCCCTCCCTCCTCATCCTCCTCTCCAAACTCCACGCTGTCACTGTGGACATCTATCAACCCCTTCATACCACGATGCCATCCCATCAGAGTTAGTAAGGAACAGTGTAAGAATATCGTTCCCGACCTTACAGGTGGACATCTTTATTGATTGTTGTGCAATCCTACAAGTCCTTCAATCAGAAAAGTGAGTCAAAAACTGACTCGGCAGAATACAATAAGTCCGCACGTGGATGTATAGCTTCCATACCGATGACCACTTCCACTCCCAGTCTCCTCTTCTTCTTTTATTATTCATTTAGTTATAAGAATGGACAAACAATCAGTCATACTATTTCAATAAACAAAGTAAGAAAAGAACAGTTACATCAGAAGTTGATATCAATAACATCAACAGAAAGAAATTGTAATTTTGGTGACTTAAGAAAAACATCTGAGTAAATTTTAGCTACTGATATGCATTTCTTATTTTAATTTTTTTACAAATTTAACAGACTCAAAATATCAATACATTTCTATTAAAAACAACTAAAAAAAGATGGGGTTGAATTAATAAATCAAGCTTTAAGAATAGGTGATTTCCCTAATAAGATATAAAACGTGAACAATAGTACTTAAACTATCACATTCAAAAAAGGGGAAATATGTTGTAGCTTCAATAATAATTGCATATATTGTCTTGCACAGTATGCAATTCTCATATTAAAAAAAATGTAATACAAAAAAGGCAAACATAAAACACATGAATTATACTTTCTTGTTCAGTCTTCATGAAAGTAGGCCTACACATGTACATCTAAAAACATATGCATGCAACATTATTAGATGTATTTTTCTCATTTTGTTCGTAATGAAGAATCTAAAAAGAAGCAGCCTTGTGCCAGTTAAATGAGAGCTCCAGAAAGATTTTCCTCGCGCTGTTCTTTTCCTGTAGCACTGTGGAGACACTTCCTAACACTGCTGGCTGAGGCTGCAGTAGAAAGCTGTAAATATCACACTTTACAACCAGTCGATTCATTCAAGTGCTTTCAATGGAAAATAACATCAAAACTGACTCCGTAATTGAAGTGTTGCAATTTGTTTAATAAGTACAGATAAATCATGCACTTTACAAGTGTTTATCTCTGTATTAGCCTACTTTTTTGGATATCCCGCAGGCCATAATTACGAACGTACTTGAACGCAACAGCAATGAGAGCGCCAGGTCCACAGACTTTGCATAAGAAGGATTGAATTTCACACTGCAACGCTTAAAAAGGATACTTGTAATGTCGCCTTCTGCTGGTAGACTTAAATTACTACACCCGTCGCTCAGTTATGACGTGTGTTTTTCCAGCATGGTGACCTCCGTGGGCTGTAAATATAACCGGAGTTTAGGGGAAATGAAGACGAGCGAATTGTTAGTTGTCACACTGTGAATGGAGTGAGTGCACTTCCAGCCAGGATTAACTTTGAGTCGATTATTTACGAGTTGTTCATATTATATTTAACAACTACAGCTGTCATTTGCCTTTATTTGTTATTCATCTGCTTTTAATTCACTGGACGGGATCTCAGGATGGACTTTTACTTTGGGCTCACGTACTATGTATAATCTGAAGTAATGGCTGTGCAAATGCCCTCTGCCGGACTACAGTTTATGCACAGACTGCTGAGGATTGGCACATCCGGTCAAAGACGTCTCCGCAGCAGGGACGCGCTCCGTGCATGCAGGAGGGAGACGAGAACCTTTTCAACCTTTCCCGTGAAATGTAACGAGAGCAAGGGAGACAGCTCGGACCCGTCGCCCCCGAGCGCCGGGCTCCCCTCCAGACGTATGCGACCCCTGTCCCCCCTGGAGAGGATCAGCAGCCTGCTGCCCCGGGACGCCCTGAGCCCCGAGGTGCTGCAGCTGAGGGAGCGCGACCAGCAGGACCCGGAAGAAGACGCGAACATCTGGGTGTCGGGCACGCAAGAGGAGGATCACGGGGCAACCCCTGTAGAGGAGGATGACTCCGAGACCCCGCGTGCATCAGACGCGGCCGCGGAGACGAGCGTGTCGCCCGCTCTCCCCGGGGAGAGCCCGCTCGCGTTCGGGGAGCTGCTCGTCGCCGAGTACCGCAAGAAGGGCCGGGTGGAGTTCAGGAAAATGTTCGAGCTTCAGACGGGGGCGCGCCTGCAGAGCAGCTGGGGGGTGATCCCGCACGACGACGCGGCCGGGCGGCCCGCGGGCCGCTTCGTTAAGACGAGCAGGGGCGTTCGCATCCTCGTGCGCCGGGCCAGTCTGGAGGATTACGCGCTGTACATGAAGAGGGGCCCGGCCATCGCCTACCCTAAGGTGCAGGGTTGGGCTGCGTGTTTTCACGTCCCGCCTGAGTGCCTTCTCACTCTTCCTAATTGTGTTGTGTCTCTCTCGTTCCCAGGATGCAAGTGCAATGCTCATGATGATGGACGTCACAGAGGGAGACCGTGTGTTGGAGTCAGGGTCCGGGTCCGGGGCCATGTCTCTGTTCCTGTCCAGAGCAGGTGTGCACCCGTTGGACTCAGTCATTGTCTCACTGATCCTCATTGATCGTCTCTTATGCTATGTTGTTGGTTGGTTGGTTGGTCCCGTCCCCCCCCCCCCCCCCCCCCCCCCCAGTCGGCTGTAAGGGCAGCGTGCTGAGCGTGGAGGTCAGGGAGGACCACCACAGGAGGGCGGTGCTCAACTACAACCGCTGGAGGGCATCGTGGAGCGTGCGGCGAGGCGAGGAGTGGCCCGACAATGTCCAGTTTCACATCGCCGACCTTGCAGAGGCCTCGCCGCTCCTCGCCGCTCGGGGATTCCACGCGGTCAGTGTCCGGCAACGCGTGATTATGTGTTTTTAGGTTTTATTTAATTTTGTGCGACGCCTGCTCTGCTCACCCGTTGCGTGGATTCTGCCCGCTGCAGGTGGCTCTCGACCTGATCCACCCTCACCTGGTTCTGCCCGCCGTGGTTCCGCATCTGCACCTCGGGGCCGTGTGTGCCGTCTACCTCGCCAAGTGTGTATATCCCCACCTTTTTAAAAAACCTGAAACCCAGAGAGCAGGGTTGAGCCCCTGAAAAAGTAGCAGTTTCGACATTTAAGGAAACATGCTTCACTGCTTTTTTTTGGGGGGGGGTTGAACAAATTTAACATTATGCATGTTAGTCATTCTTCAGAAAGGCTAGCCGATTACAACCGTTTCCAGTCTTTGTGCTAAGTTAATTATTAGCAAATAAGCGCGTGTTACACTATTTCTTTTAAAGTGGGACGTGTCATTTAAATAATGTGCACATCTTGAAATTTTGATTGCCTTGAGTGCATCAAAATACAAAAAACAAACCTGATTCTAAGACCTTGGACCGTCACTCTGACCCATGTAACGCAGCATAACACAGGTCATCGACCTGCTGGAGGGGCTGAGATGTCTGGCGCTGCCTCTGCTGTGCGAACGCATCGTCGAGGTCCCGGTCCGAGACTGGTTGGTGGCTCCGGCCCTCCAGAAAGACGGGAGGTACTGCGTCAGGAAAGATCCCGTCCTGGACCAAGACCAGAGGGAGGAGGCCGAAAGAGGTGATTTTAAAAAGCCACACGACCAGCGCCTGTTGTTTCAACGATTACGTTTTAGAGCATTTATTTAACGAGGTTTTACTGTCGCACTTCAGAGATGAGCGCGGAGGAACACCCAGCCTTCGGGAGTATTCCCTACATCGCCAGACCTCATCCCGAACAGATGAGCCACACAGGTCAGATATTACATTCATAGTCCGGGTCAACAGCGCGTGTGTCAGTGAACGCTCATCGTGTGCTTTTCCATTTCTCAGCGTTCCTGGTGAAACTGAGGAAGTGTGTGCGGTAGCCCGTCTGCCCCGGAAGGAACCCTGGGACAAAAGTTATTGTAAATTGTTTGATAAATAAATGGTCACAATGTTCACTGTGGTGTTTTTTTGATGCACATTTTAAGAGTCTCATCTTGTAAATGCCAAGTCAAAAATCCATATAATATTTACAGTAACTGCCACCGAATAAAGAGCTCTGTATGTGCAGAACAAAGGGAGACACGTGGGTGTGTCTGCTCCGCTTCTGTGAGGAAACTTGAGTGAAGTGCAAAAACAAAAAAACAGGCTCTCAAAAAGACACATTTTAGCTCAAGCCTTTATTCAAAACTCAATCAGTGTTGGATCATGAAACAGGCACATCAGCAACAACGCTAAAAAACCCCGATCCCAGCATGTGACGGACTACGTTAACTTTGATTCATCCAGCTTGTCATTTCATTTTCACATAAATAAGTGGTACTTCAGTACATAAATAAATAAATATATAAATACCAAGAACTCAGTGTTAAACAGTACTCCTCTTATAATGGCGTACATGGAATGACATGAGCTCATTCTCAAACACGCTAACTTTTACTTAACTTTGTTTCGGACCGGTTCTGCCGAGTTGGGTCCGCGTTCTCATTTTTAAAAAGCGGTGAACAACAAACGGGGGAAGTTTTCAGACCTTTACTTCAGAGTAAAAGTGGCATGAAAGAGGCGGAGGCAGCGGCACACAGAGCGGCTCGCTCGGCGCCCTGCCGCTCTACTTACTCCTCGCTGATCCAGTCCATGGAGGGGTCGTACGTAGACCCACCGGAGGACTCTCCTCCTGGGGAGAGACACATGGGAGTTTAAAGCAACTTGAAACAAGACAATCATCTTCTGGAGTTAGATTAGATCTATGGAATCTAATTCTACACATAGTAGAATACTAATACTGGTCTTTATCCGACACTGTGCACAAATAGCAGGATTAAACAGATTGATTTACTTTCGTAAGAACTGATTATAGATGGACAATTAACTTTGTGGTTATTTGATGAATGTTAATAAATAAAGCAATGTGTGTAGGGGCATTGAATATGACGTCCTGAACCAAATATTCAAGCGTTTTAAGTCGGTGTCACAGGACATACAGCGCCATCTTTTCATTTCTAATCCCGCTTTGTGAAATGCCTCCAGATGAATCACATCTACACACAATCCAGACACAAAGTAAGTTCAACAAAGAGCGCTTTGAAATGCTCGAGGCTGACGTTTAGACTTAAACTAGTGTTGAATCTAAAATCCAGAAGCGAGGATTTCATGAATATGCACAATGATTGTGGATGTCTTTCTGTCATATTTGTAGCTATTAGACCTACTGTATATTAGTGTGTGGCAAACAGCACATGCAACATAAATAATAAAAAAAGAACGGTACTAGTTTATCTGCCATCATTTCCATTTTTAAATCTTTTGGTTCAAAGTTGCTGAGATGGATTTTTTTTATCCTTTTGGGAAACCTGGTACCTACTTGGAACCTCAGCACTGCAGCAGAAGGAATGCTGCATCTGGATCTTCGTCTCCGCCGCCTTCCTGCGACAGGCTGCGGCCCTGGGGGGCGTGACCTCCAAGCTCAGCGCGGAGGTGAACGGGTGGGAAAAGGTGGGGATCGGGGTCTGCGCCGAAGAGCCTCTGGAGGGAGAGGCGGAGGAGCCCGGGCCCCGATCCGACGCGGAGCCACGTTTGCAGAGGGGACAGGAGACCGGGGAGGCCAGGGGCCCGCGGGGGACGCGGATGCGGTCCCGCTCCCCGTACTGACGCCGGGCACCGCTGTGATGCTCCGACCGCTCTCGCTGCCACACGAAGTGAGAGGACACGATGGCCATCACCTGGAAGGACAAAGAGAGGGAGACCAAGAAATACATAAATACAGCTCCATCAGAAAAACAAATCAACAACAGAGATGGAACTTCTGGCGTTAATCTAAAGCCATACAAACTGCACTGTGCAGCAAAAACAAGACCCTTAAAAAGAGTCCCAGAGCCATTCATCATTCCCCTCAGGCAATTACGCCGGCGCGTACCTCTTCGCAGCAGCGCCTGCTGACAGCCGCTCTGTACTCGACGCGAGCCCACAGCTTGTCTCGCTGCTTGAGGAAGCGGGGAAACTGCTTCTTCCAGTTCTTGCCCAGCGCCCATGGAAAAATCTCATACTTGCTCTCCTCCTCGTCCTCCTCCATGGTGTTGGCAAGATACCTAGCGATGGAGCACACAAATCAAAGTTAAGGCGTTTACACCTTGCCCAGCGGTGGCACACTTTTTTACGAGAACAAGATAAAAAAAAATAGAGATTGTATTTTATTTTTATATTTTAAACTTACAGTGCAATGAAGAAATTCTTCTTTGTGTATTCAGCGATAGTGAAGCGGGCCCTTTTGAAGTACACAAAGGTCATGGCCAGAAGGTACTGGTTAATTAGGAAGAAAAGTTAGAGTCAGTTGATTGCAAGCAGCTTTTAAGCGCTCCATGTGCCATTTATTTAGTTATCCATTTACTTGACAACTTACCCTGTCAGTCATCTTACAGCAGCGGTCCATCCACAGAAAGTCATAGATCAGGTCATCGTCTGTAACCAAAACACAATTATTTAACAATCAAATGCCAAACATTTATTTGAAGTTGAAAAGTAAGACTGATCACTTTGATTGCCACCGAATTAAAAAACGATTTACTGGAGGAATTCATACCGAAAAGTCTGAAGAACGACGCCAATTCCTGCCGCTGGATGACGATGGTTGGGGGCAGGATCGTTTTGACACGGAACATCTCGTCCCGACGCGGGCCCGGCTGGCTCTGGGCGTCTTGACCGCTGGCTCCTCTGAGCCGGAGACCTCTCCTGGTGTGGAGGGACTGCGAGCTGCTGGGTGTGGCCCCAACAGTTACCGAGGGAGTAGCCTGGCACCGAGGGAGCGGCCTGCGTGTGCGCTTCATCATGCTTCAGTCAGGGTCATCTGCAGTGGACAGGTGTGGAGTGTTCTGAGAGGAAATGGATGAGAGGTATTAAGTTTTAAAAAAACAACCCAAAAAAACGTTAAAATCCTAGCTGCAAACCTCAAATAAGATTCCATTCTATTGCTTGTTCAGAATACATAAAACGCACGAGCCGGTTTAAGCTAGTACCTGATTCAACCAGATAACGTTACTAAACTAAGCTAGCGGTCAGCTAGCAAAGTAGCCGAGGGCTTCCAGCTTGTATGAAGGTAACATTAACATTATTTCGTTGATTTTAACGTTATTTGGGAACTAGTAAAAAAACAAGTCTGAAAGTAAAGCTAACCGTAGGGCTAACAACGCCCGTCAACCGAGTCCTCACCTCTATGGTTCTTCCTTTCGGCTTCAGCGAATGGAGCACAGTTGAGCTGTTTAGACAGTCAAAGCTACCCTGAAAAACCGATCAAAAGTCGACAGATTTCCGCGTTACTAACACCCGTATCAGTGGCACAGCGGGACAGAACCCGATAGCGCTAAGAGCTGACGTGAATAATGCCCCTGTGAACGGCAGGGGACGCTAAAAAAAGTACTAATGTCAACAGTCAAACCCGCGAATAACGCAGTCATCCGTCGGTACAGAGCACAGGCCAGAGCAGACGTCAGCAGTACACCTGCACGCGGGGACGCAAAGACCAATCGCGGCGCTCTTTTTCTTCTTCGTCAAATAATGGCGAACCTACAGCCTGCGTTTTTTGAATATTAAACAAGTAGAAATAAAGGTTGAGATAAAGAGACTCATTCAAATGAAGATAAAAGAATACATGGAACATACCTTTGCAAAAAAAAAAAAAAAATATATATATATTTATTTTTAAATGATTATTGAAAACGCAGTCTTGTTCTTCCCATAGTGTGGAGATCATTATTTTGATAGGCCATTAGTTTAGTTTGACTTTACACATTGTTGTGCCATTCACAATAAATACATAAATGTGTGTGGGTAACACCTGGTTGGATTGATTTACAGAAGTTTATATTTCATATTTATTTCATGTTTCAGTAACTTATAGCCTAGGCTAGAATTGCATAGAGGAACGAGACAGACAGGTCAGGGAATTATGAAAATTTGATCTGTGTACTGACTGAGTGATTTGATAGCATGTTTGTGAAATCTCACAATGATATTTTAACTCCCCCTATTGCTCATTTAATTAACTTGTCTTTTAAACACAGCTCTTTCCCTGATGACTGGAAATGTGCCATTGTCACACCTATTTTTAAATCTGGAGACCGCCTTGAAGCTAGTAACTATAGACCGATAAGTATACTGCCAGTACTGTCAAAGATTGCAGAGAAAGTTGTCATTGAACAACTTACAACTTTTCTTAATACAAGCACTTGTGGTCTACATCGTATATATGCAGTTTGGCTTTAGAACAAAACATTCCACCGAAACTGCTACCTTGCACTTAATAGAGCAAATTAAATCAATGCTCGATAAAGGAGGAGTAGTTGGTGCTGTATTTTTAGATCTACACAAAGCTTTTGAGTCAATCACGATGTGTTAATATCAAAACTCTCTGCATTCAATTTTTCACCTAGAGCACTGGCATGGATGTCTTCTTATTTATCAAATAGGAAGCAATGTGTTCAAATTTGTGACGCACTGTCCAGCAACCTGACATGCACAATGGGTGTTCCACAAGGGTCAGTGTTAGCTCCCCTATTATTTAGCCTATATATTAATGATCTCCCTCAACAGTGTCATGATGTAGAACTGCAAATGTATGCGGATGACACTGTTATGTATATACACATGCAAAAACAGCTGAGTTAGCAGCTGCCAAGCTAACAATTGCGTTGGAAAGGATCACACACTGGCTCCATCAATCATGTCTGACTCTAAATGTAAATAAGACAAAAGGGATGTTTTTTTCTAAAACCATCAGACAACCTCCTGATGCTGACATTCTCATCAACGGAGAAAGGCTTGAAATAGTCACTGATTTTAAATATCTTGGTGTGATACTAGATCAAAATTTGACATTTAAGAAACATGTAAAAAAAATGGTTAAAACCATAAAATACAACCTAGTTAATTTTAGACACATTAGAAACTGTCTCTCTCTCTAAATGCAGCAAAGATATTTATGCATGCGGAACACCCTGCCTGAAGGTGTGAGGAGCTGCAGCTCTATTAGCACTTTTAAATCCAACTTTAAAAGTATTTTAAAAGCTGCACAACACTGCACACACTGACCTCAATTCTTGTGGTCTTTCTGACTTGATTTTATTGACAAACATTCATTTTTGATGTGCTATTTGTGTGTAGCGTTGCATTGGGTGTTTTGTATGTTTTTATGGTATATCTTTGTATTATGTCTTTTCCTTTTACTGTGTTATTGTCTTGTCCTTGTTTGACCTGCTAAGGGACTGCAGATGCAAAATAGCTTAAGCTAGAATCTGGTACAGTGCATGGAATGGTGACATTTATGTTTAAACTGTGCATGGTCCCTTTCAAATAAATAAATAAATAAAAGCATAGTTGGACAGCAGAGAGTAGCTGTAATTTGTGAAAGTAGGGGGTTAACAATCTTGTTATTTTTATTATTAGCTGCTGTAAACAAATAATGTATTAAATGGTGACTTGACAGAGATTACAGGGATAAAATCAACACAAATTGGCAAAGGAAATATTACAAAATGTGAAACGGTTACAGTAGTTTAAATGAGGGTAGCAAGAACATGTTGAGGCAAATGGGTTACATGGATAGGGGTAAAACTGTCAACTTTGTGTTCCTGCTATGATCTGACTCCATGTATGAGGTAAAAAGCATGTTGTGGTTGGAGTGCTGAGCATCTGCCATACTGAAGCCATTCAGTTTGTACGTGTATGTTTATGTGTGATAGGGGGCAGGTTCATATATAACCAGAAATAGGTATTTAAAGAGTAAACAAATGAAAGGATTTTAAATGTATTCACAAATTATTAATTTGTACACCAAAAAAGGGACACATTTTGTTCTCATTCCATCATGTTTAAGTACATTGTTATCATTCTAATCAAACCATAAAGCTCAGCCTTCTAAATCTGATTTATTAAATTTGTTCCTGTTCATTTTAATTAATTTGTGTTATCTTCTTGACTAAATTTTGCTTTTAAAATACATGCTGAAGAGGAAAGATTAATTCAGTTTTTCCTCTTTTACTTCACTGATACAGAGAGGCAGAGGCAGTTCAAGCTATTTTAAAACTCGCCTCCCTGTTCCAGTAAACTGATGCTAGATATAGAAGATAAAAGAAGATTAGCAAATCACCAAAATAACGTACTGCACAACTGTATGACAAAGGTATTTGATTATGTAAAATTAAACATTATTAAGGTTTATTAAAACAACAGTTATATTATTTTTCTGTATCGTATATCACTTCAAATCATATAGTATAGAATACTATTAGTATTATCTGCATAAAACTGCAACTGCATGCAATTGGAAAACAAACACTTTCACCTTCCTTTGAAATTTATTACATCTTTTCTGTTTTTGCAATAGAAATGCCCCGAGGGCTAAATAGGGAGATATTGCTGGCTATAAAAAGCCACCTGAGGCCAGCACCCCTTACGCAAATGAGCTTAAAGTCTTACAAGTAGGTGCGTTTTATATGCTTTAACGTGACATATGTGCATGTCACTGAAAGCCTCACTAATCCTTTCAGCTGCTTGTCTTGTGTAAGGTAGAGAGGCATGTGCTTCAGAGCACGCTACAAGGGCCTTTTTTCTAAACATGAGCATCGATCGGTGGATTTATTTTGCCTATCTATGACAGATGAGAGAAATTTGTAAAATGGATGTATCAAGGTTTTGTTTTGGCAGCATCTTTGGGGGGAGGGATCTCATCAGACTTGACAACCTCAGCCATCTGGAAATGACAGATACAGCAGGTGGCTAAGGACCTTGGCTATTCTTTGCACCATTCACTGCACTGCTGTGTCTCAGAGAAGACACAAAAAATCTGCTTGTATTTGAAAACATCCAAAATGGGTTGCTCACCATCCAAAGGTAACAATTTTGGGATTCTGGGTCCATTGAAGAAGGGGAGAATGCTTCCCCCTGCACCTCAAGGAAACCCCAGAGATTCCCATTTCGAAGATGGAGGGAATCCTAATTCAACGGGATCAACGGATGGGGATACAAAGGAGAGAAAGGCAGCTGGACAAAGCCAGGTACTTCAGAAAGAGGCTCGTTTGACACCACAGAAAAAGAGATATGTAAGTGAGCTTGCCCCTGAAGCATTAACCGTGGATAAACTGGGGAGTCAAGGAATAGACAACAACACAGTTTCACAGAGAAAAGACAAAAACGTTGACATGCAGGAGGTGAAAGAAAAAAAGCCTGGCAGAAAACAAAAAAAAAACACCAGAGGTATTAAGGGGCTTAAAAAGAAAGACAAGGACAAAGACAAACCACCGGAAGAGAAAGTGGACTTCCCTGAACCTTTGGTTGAAGCTCACCAAGCTGCTTATGCCTTTTTGAATCCAAGCATAAACAAATATGATGTTTTACTGGGACTTTTGGAACAAGCAACCCAAACACAGGTTTCTGTGCAGACCATGGTTGCTTTTATGGCTCTACGCTATGAGGAAATGATTCAGGGACTGGAGGAGATGGCAGATGAGGGAGAACAAGTTTTAAAAGAAAATGGAGAACATCTTGCTTGGCCATGTCAAATGAAAAACCGCTCATCTTCTCCACCTTTGAAGTCTGGCTCTGCTAATATTGAGCCCCCACCGGATTTGTTGCAGCAGCTGCTTCAGTACACCACACAGAGAATGCGAAATGTGAGCCAGACTGTTGCCGGAATTGGGGAGTGTGCGTTGGAGGAGGCAGTGGAATACTTTGCCTCTGTCTCAGAGCTTTTAGAGGAGAAACTGAAAGTCAAACGTGCAGTAGAGACTAGGCTCATGCAACTCTTATCTCGCATTGAAATGGCCTCCCTGCGCAAGCCCGGTCCAGAGGATTCGGCTCTCTTTAGTGAGGACAGTGGTATTGGGGCTGAGAGCGAATCCCTTGCTGGGTCTGAAAGACGCCATAGACGAGAGAGTGGTGCGTCCACTGGGACAAATAGAACTACACCTGTCAGTCCTATGGAATACACTTCCATGAACATTAGGCAAGGAGTATCAAGGCAAAGGCTTGCAAGTCAAATAAGTCCAAGTGTTTCCCTCACCTCACTTAACTCATTAGGTTCCACATGTACCATAATGGCCAATTACCAAAGAGACTCATTGCTAGGATCCGTCTCCTTAGATTATGGGGAAGAAGACGACGATGATGATGAGGAGGAGGTGATGAATAGAGGCCTAGGAGATGTGGGGATTAGAAAGCGATCAAATTCTTCAACTGTAGAACGTGAACAACATCCACGCCGCCTGCCCCCAAAGCGCATAGAGAATCCTCAAAATGTTGAAATGACTCTCAAAATGAAAAATGCTATCAGTGGTAGGATACAGTTTGTCCCATCACAGAATGCAAGTGCGAAAACAAAGGTAGGTGGCAGCCCAAAAAACAGTAGACGACAGTGGATGGAGGAGGAGGAACGTTCTCCAAGGAGGCCTCAAACAACAACACCTAATCGGAAGGCTGTGGTAAAAAAGACTGCAGTGGCTAGAGAGCGACGTTCCCAGTCAGCGGAATCCCTGCGGAGCAAAGGTGAAGATCCTACTCTGCTTGAACTAGAGAGGACCCAGAAGGATTTAAACTTGAGGTTACAAAGGATGAGCAAAAGCAAGGCAAGTGGGATAATGAAGACTGCACCATTGAAACAAAATCAAGGAACCTCACCAGCACAATCTCCAGCAGTACATCGCAAACATCCCTCACTACAGAAGAACAGCAATCCCCAAACACTTAATGACAAAGCAGGCCTTACAAGGCACAACAGTAAAAAACAGGAGGTAGCTAGTGATGTGGAAGATAATACACCTAAGGACAAGAAAACACCCAAGGGTCCGATAAAAGCCACCCCACCCCCTAGCCCTCCTTCATCACCACGGCCATCTTCAGGTTTTTACAGAGGCAGGAACTCAGTCAAAAGACTGATCGATACCTTTAGTCAAGGAATAGAGGATCTAGAAGGTCCTGAAGTTCTGGGGCCCCTCAAAGGAGTACGGAAGTGTGGCGTTCCTGTGTTACCTGGTTTAGGGAATATGGAAGCTGTGTTAAGTAGTAGGATAACCAGCTGTAGACCTGAAACTACTTCATCTGAGAAAACCAACGATTTTGATCTGGATAGTCTTCCTCCGCCTCCGCTGGAAGTATTAATGGACAATTCCTTCGAAAGTGCCCAGAATCTTTTAACTGGTGTAGCAGATGAAGGGGCAACAAAACCCGGAAAATCGCCTTCATTAAAAAGGGCTGCAGTATCGCAACGACTGAGGGCCTCAATTAAGTCAGTGACAGTGCTGCCAAGTAAAGGAGGCCTGCCACAGACTTCAAAAGTTATTTCCCTTCCTAGAGCGGATCAACAACACACATCTGCTCCGTCAAAGGTCAATCAACCAGAAGTCCAACTGAAGGCAGACCCAGGGAAGGAAAAGGATTCCTTGTACCAGCAAGACCGAAAGATCATACACCCAGGACAGTCTTCAGACTTACAGAGATCGTCAAAAAGTTATGTATCAACTAATCCATCTGCCATTCAAGAACAATCAGCAGACATACAAGACGGTGGCAACTTTTCAGTGCCTGGATGTAACACTACAGTGTCTACAGTGCCTCCTCCTTCTGTGGTCAGGAGCCAACCACCTGCGAATAGGGGGCGAATGTTACCCTCTACACCTTCTACACAAAGCAGTCAACATCGAAGACTTCCCAGTCCCCACAACTTTAAAAGGGAACCTACTCCACCTTCTTCAGCTAGCCCCCCTGTTAACAGGAAACTCCCCACACCAACAGCAGTTCAAGGGAGGCTTCCCAGCCCACCTGTCACAAAGCAGAATATTTCAAACTCAAACTCCTCCTCCTCCTACCCTTTCAGAGCACCGTCTCCACCAGCCTCGCCAAAAGTACAAAGATGGTCAAGGGAGAACAGCACTGAAAACTCATCTAGCGCTCGGATGATCAAAAACGCACGTTCAGTCTTCTGCCCCGCGTCGCCATCCCTGTTTGAGGCCCAGCCTTGTCCAGTTCCCCGACCCCCTGAAGCATGGACCTCTACCGGGGTCTCCTTTCTCTCCCGTTCTTGGGGGAGTCGTGGGAGGTTTCCTGTATCTGTTCAAGGACCTCGACCCTTCATCCGACGTAGTCATTCAGATCGAAGGCCAAGTCTAAGTCTGCCACCAAGATCGCCAGGCATCTCAGTGGCTGAGACTTGTGGGAGTGAGCCAGCAATATGCTCACAGGGGTGAGTGTTTACCATGTTTCCATGTTCCACATTCTAAGTCATTCAATGTGGCTTTTCATTCAATCTTTTGTAATGGTTTATTTTATAGCTACCTTCAAGTTGCTAGTATGGAATGGTTAATTCTTCCAACATTTTCGACAGTGGGCAATGTAATTTGGCATTAATTATAAGGAAAATGGTTTCTAGTTACGTTGATTTAGTTTATAAGAAGCAGTTTAATAAAATAGAGCAAAGCCATAATATCATACCTCAAACATTACCCATCTACTTTACATACACAATATACTTCAATAAAAACATGACTATGTCTACTGGGACATGACTACGTCTGAGATAAGGGCAGTTTCATAAAATACAGTATATTGTGTTACCTAACTGATTTGACAATGCTGTTATATTACATTATTAGATCATTCAGTGCCCTTTTATGATTTCTACTTAAAGATTACATGTTTCCAAGATGTAGTGAGAATACATCAAGGATAAAAAAGAATATTTAAATTATAGAAACATCAGCTAGAGAGTATCACATAGAATATAAAAGATATAAAGCCGGTCTTTGCATTTAATTCTCTCCACAAGTAACTTAACCTGCCTCCTCTAGGTTGAATACTGCATTCATTTTAAATGTTGAACATATTAAGGGTTACGTGTCACAATAGTCTACAGTAACACCCCAAAGAATCCAATGTTAAAAGTGAAAGTCTAAAGTCTAACATGATTGACTGAGTGAACACACACACACACACACACACACACACACACACACACACACACACTTCCCAAGCTAATCTCATTCATACACCCTCCCTGTTTCTAACTGACACAAACCCACCTGGCCCACTTTCTTAATTGCTGTTGACAACATTCTCCATTCATTCTCATAGGCTGGACGATGAACCAACTTGGGCCGAAAAATTATGGGGGAGCCAATCAAACCTCAGAGCTACTCTACGCTCGGCATCCCACCCGGACCTGTGTGTTGTCGGACAGGCCTTGCACAGAGACTAAAGGGGACCAATGACGGGGCAGTGGGATTATGGATTAGCAGGCTTTAACAAGGATTTAAGAAGACGGTGTTTATGCCACCGCAAAGAGAGGAAGAACAAATCGTATCCACTTTGCTCTGGCAGTGCATTCCCACAATGTTAATAATAAAATGCGGTGAAAAAGGTGTGCATATTTGCATGCATACTTGAGAATGTGCACTCTCTGCGTGTACCGTGTACACAATTTCATTTTTACAATATATGGAATTCATTACCTGGCTTCGTAATAAGTCTGAAGATTCAGGTGTTTAATCATGGTTCACACAAGGTTACACACTGTAAGGTAACTTCCACTTCACTCAGTTTGGAGGTTACGTCTTCACAATTCGAATACCGTGTAGCGTCTTGGCGGCTCAATGGTCTGAGTTGTCTGTTTCAACTTCTATTGATTCTAAAAAAGAAAAAAAAAAGTAGTATTGCTCCATTACTGACAGATAAGCCATCGTTTGAATGAGCTGAAAGCAACTTCATCACACCAGTGCCATGAACCATTCCAGGATTTGAATCTTATCAAAGATATGTCTTTGGTTTTTGGCTAGTATTAACCCAAGCAATAATGTCATCATCAATAATGAAATATCATTGTTATTGACTATGGTTTCATTCTTTTGGTGAGACGCCATTTCTCTCTGTTGTCTTATGCTGCAAGCTAAAAAATAAGGCCAACCTCAATCAGTATTTAAGACCTTTTGTTTTTTTAACAAATTGTTTCATGTTTCATTTTTACAATGTGTTTATTAATAATAAAAAACTCATACAATCATTCATACTTTTGCATCTTCCATAATACATTTTATTAACATTAATTGTTTCCTTCGTTAATAAATTAACTATTTCATCAATTATTTAACTCAGGTGTGCTTCAGTGAAACCACTTAAAGGGTTAATGCAGTGCGTTATTGCACTTCCATTAATGATTCTTGAAAAATAAAGGTCAAGATTGAGGCAGCGGAGGGTGAGATTTAGTCCATGCATGTGAGTCAAGCTCCAAACACTCCTACATTACCCACAATGCAACCCAGCAGCATCTATCATTAGAACCTGCCTAGCAAATACCAATTAATTCGACTCCACCTTTTAAACTGTTAACAGTTCACACTGCAGGCATGATGATGACATCATCGGGGCTAAAGCCATTACATATACCGTTACAATCCACACAAGACCGGAGTGAAAACGGCACGGCTCCCTTTAACAACAGCCAGTTAAAGTACTGTCACTGCTCCAGAGATACAGGCGAATGCAGGGGTCACCTAATTGTACAGGCAGAGATAATAACTGTGATCCTGGAGTCCATTGGGCAGCGGTTTATTGTGGTAGGGACCTTCAGCCCACTGACAAACCCCCCAGTGGAAATACCAGACGTTGTGTGGTTGAAGCATGCAAGACATATCCTACGATAATACGTATTTTTTAGCTCTTTTGTGGTTTAGCATCCAACATTTCCCTCCAGCAGATCCACTATCTATATTAACCTGAGAGCACTTCATGATTCCGTCTTTGTGCCACAACAACAATGTCATCAACTCCTTTCAACCAGCAACATCGGAGCCATGCAAAGCGGATCTTACCACATCATTGAAAGTGGATTACAATAACCTGGGCGCCTTGTTTCGGGCTGATGAAGAGGCAAGAAGTAGAATGATTTGCTGTCCAGCAGCTGTGACCCAGTGCTGGGCATAGTTCCTGTTTTGGGCCTTTTGATAGAATCATGCATTGTAATGAGGCTTGCACTGAAGATTCCTGTATTGAATAAATCCTCTGTTTTCCTTTTAACAGTTGAAATCAATGAGGAAATAACACAGTAGAACACCGTTGGCAACCACAAACTGAACTGAACGTAATTGCGTAAAACACTTTGATGTGAGGATTAAAGGAAGAAATAAGTTTATGCTCAAAATGTTTTCTTTGAGAATATTTACTATTATATTTGAACTTCTAACCTACTGAACTGTTTACAACCATTTTAGGTCAAATTGTATATTGTAGTTCTTTTCATCGTTACTTTTAATCACTTATATTTAACTTATAAGGGTCAATAGTATCCTCTCTTTCATTGTGTCCCTTGGAGACACTTCCCGTTCATGTCCTATTTGAAACACTGCTCCGTGTGTTTGGCAGTTTTCAAAGGAAGCAGCGAAAGATGATCAGCTCAAAACAATCCTGCTGATTAGGTTTCCATCATGGAAACTAAAGCCGCCAGCTGAGGAATACTGAGAGGAATACAAACTCACAGCCTGTGTGCACTGACTCCACCAGGGCTGGCACTGCGTGATAATGCTCTCTCTGCCAAATGCACAAAGTAAACCTTTATTTATCAATTCAGTGTGGCTTCATTGGCATGGACCTTTCAAAAAACAATGTTGCCAAAGCATCGAAATAAAAATAAAATCATAGAAAGGACACAATGATATGAATATGAATGTTAACACAACATTAACATAACATGACAATTGATTTGTAAAAATACATGTAATACAGTTACATTCAACAAACACATTGTGTGTGTTTGTGTGTCCAGGTCATTCACTGTCCCTTGTGTATTGTATTCATCAATAGATACCTCTGTCATTGGAACACACATTACTCCATACATATATATATATGTATATATATATATATATACATATATATATATATATATATATATATATATATATATATATATACATATATATATATATATATGTATATATACATATATACATATATACATATATATATATATATATACATATCATATAAATAATCTTAAAATGTAATGTAATTCAACCCTTAAAAGTTAATTCAATATCTTTAAGTTTTAGTTAATATTGTGAAACTGTATTAAGCATTTTCACGGATTTCAATAAAATGTTCTCATTTTCTTGAACAAGGTTTATGCTACCCAGCTACTACACTATTATTAATGTAAACAAACATCCATAACAGCTTTCTGGGGACCTTTCTGACCATCTTATCGAAAGCTTGCTTATTATGGAACACATACACACAAACAATTTCCCCAATTAGAGATTAAAGGACCGGTGGGTAGCATAATATGGGAATCTATTGGCAAAAAATGTAATATTAATGTTTTCTTTAGTGCATAATCAGCTGAAAATAAGTTTTGTAACCTTAGAATGAGTCGTTTATGTCGAAAAGACAGAGCAGGGTCCTCTTCATGGAGTCCACTGTGTTGCCCCGCCATGTTCTACAGTAGCCCAGAGCGGACAAACCAAACACTGGCTCTAGAGAGCTTTGAGTTGGCCACCGTAGCTCTCCTCCACGCTCGGCAGACGGGAGACGTTTCTGCTGGAGGCGATCCTCACCGCTACATGCCGCTAAATCCTCCACACTGGCCCTTTAATAAAGCTCTTCTAAAGAACGCATATTGTTAAAAAAACTAAACAATACAGCCCCCCCCCCCCCCCCTTCATCTAAGGGCTACTGTAAGAGTAGATATGTAATACATTAATAACATTGTATCTATTAATTGTATCAAAATACATAGAAGAAAAGATTGGTCACTGCAGCACTGAGGAGACTATACAAACACTATTAACATGAATATCACACCAGTCTCGTGTCAGCCTTCCTTTCTACTATAAATAAATCATCCAGTAAATATGAAATGATCTCTTGCACGGAATACTTTTGCTTTCTTAAGTACAACCCTCTAGCCAGTGGCGGCTGGTGGAAAATGTTCTTGGTAGGGCTGTGCCACATCCAATCAATTTCAGCAAACATCCCAGAATGATTTAATGCAAACAAATTAAGGTATCAAACACGCATTACTACTTTGCAGTTAAATATTTAACATTTATTCCAACACGAAAAAAAGCAGTAAATAACACTTTCACAAACACGTCAGGACATCTTATTTTAGTCACCCTCACAGGGAATTCAGTATAATATAATATATATAACATATAATAATATTCTGTATAATATAATAATATATATATATATCATATAATATTCTGTATAATATAATAATATATATATCATATAATATTCTGTATAATATAATAATATATATATATATCATATAATAATATTCACTATAATATAAAACACACACACACACACACACATACATATATATATATATATATATATATATATATATATATATATATATATATATATATATATATATATAATAATATATATATATATATATATAACTATATATCCATTTCTCAGACAGGTGCTTCATGTCCCTCACTCCCTAACTGTCCATGCTGGTTCTGTCCCCGTTGTTTTAAAAAGATAAATAAGTTATTCTCATGACGTCATCCAGCTAGTCAAACCTGTCTGGTGTACAGCTAGTAGAGAAGCTTCATGTACTGCTTCTCTTTCCTGCTAGTCTGCTGTCTGATTGTGAGGTCAGGCTGATCTGGGATCAACTCTTTCAGTAGTTTCTCCTCTCAGTTCTCCTCTCAAACGGGTCTTGGAGGAGTAGTGCTCACACTGGCGCTCTCCTGTAGAGACTTCTCCTGACGAGAACGCGCAGCTTGGGGCAGGAAAAAAACTGCCCCAAGCTGAATCTATTTGAGGACGCTGATTGGCTGAATTGTATGTCACTCATTTATATCTTTACTCAGCATTGGCTAAACTGCTTTATAGACCCGCCTCTTTGGGGCAGTTTTTCCAGCGCCCCAGCAGCTGAGACGTGCACACACAGAGAGGAAGAGCAGACAGGCAGAGAGGACAAGCAGGAAAAGCATATATTTACCGCAGATATCATATTTTACACATATTACTGGGTGATTCCATGTTTCAAAAACACAAATATTGACAATTTGTATAGTTTATTTTTATTTTAAATTTAATTTTTATTTATATTTTTAATTTTATTTTTATTTTTTGTAGCTCTAGGGGGGGCGGCGCCCTAGCGCCCTCTATGGACCAGCCGCCACTGCCTCTAGCAAAGGAGCTGCAGTTGGTGGATTAGTGAACATCTGTCCTCCGGTTAACTCATTGACAATGACAGGTTGCTTGAAGCTGCATTGCCTGCAGCCCTCCACCAGAGGAGTGTCTCACCCCACGATCCGTCTCCCATCACCGCTCTGCAGTCGAGTATGCAGTCAGAATGCACGGGGCACATGTGGAACGCCAATGCGATGCAGCGTAATCTCGCTTCGTCTTGTTTTCCTCAGACGATGGGGCAAACACGCCGTCATCGTTAACGTGTCAGACACCGAATGCAGAATAATGTAAGGATGACATGGTGGAACACATCTGCTGGATCTGAATCCTCTCCTGAGGGACAGGAACACAAAACGTGTGGATTATACCAAAAGGAATTACCACTGAACAAAACAATGCTCATGTTGGTGAGGGGATGTTGACATACAGATGTATTAATGATGCTGTTCAGCATTCCCTCAGAGAGTCAGAGATTCAGGCTGCGTTGCATTTTGATGGATATGTACTATACTTGTATTTATGTGTGACAGCTGAGGTAGTTTAAATTACATTCCCGTCTATCAAATGTCACCAAAAATCATTCCTCTCGAGGCATTACATTCACGTTTCCAGTCATATAAATAATTAAATAGGTCAGGTGTGACTTTATTTTTTATTTTTTTTAATTAAACAATCCATCCACAAGCCTTGTAAATAAGTTATGGAGGTGAACACAAACAACAGAATTTTCCCATAAAACATTGGGGATTCACGAAAAGTGCACGCTTATTATTTTCATGCATCTGTTTATGACTTTGGGTGAATATTTTTCCTGGTCTATCTTTACATTTATGGTTTCTTAGCTCGTAATGCTATTTGATAAAAGGCCCCTCACTGGCTTTCATTTATTGCCTGTGGAAAAAAAAAGTTTTGATTGTGCATTCACAAATCAAATGTGATCATGTCAGATGATGACGAGTTTTCATGATAACACATTCCCAAAACAACTTCAACTAAATTAAAACCCGTTCACAAACAGCAAGGCTGGAGCTTTAAGGGCCCACTGGAGTTCTAGGTTACATATAAGTCAAATGAGTATGAAGGAAAATCACTGTCAACATCCGAGAGCGCACATGAGATCCAGTCACTATTGTATGACTACATTTAATTTTTTCATTACAATCCTCTTTAGATTGGGCGGATATCACTCTGACACAGACGCTAGGGGGCGATTTTCAGATTGCACTACATCACAGAGGTAAATAATGTACTGTACTGACACTACAAACATACAATGATCTTATAATATATGATGCATTGCTGTAGATTAAACTAACCAACAGTATGTAAAGGAGTTCAAAACATGCAGCATACACGTTAATGCAGCAATATATATCCTAAAACATCAGATATAATAGTAAAACACTGACAGGGTACATTTTACTGCACGGGTACTTTTACTTTCTGCACTTAAAGTACATTTTGCTGGTAATAAAATACTTGACTAAATGCATAATACATATATTTATTCATAACACAACAATAAAACATGGAAGTCAGTAATCAGTTAAGTAAGCATGTGTGAATATGTAAAAATCATTTGTCCTCTGAGGACAGAGAAAGAGACTCCGTGGACCAGGTGTGGCTCATGAAGGTGATGACTCAGATCCTGCAAGAAAAAGACGAGCTTGGAAAAAAGAAATTTGACTTTTTTCGACATACTGTATTATGACTTTTTTTGCCTTCTTTCGACATGCTTTACTATGACTTTTTAATGATTTTATTTCGACATACTATACCAGGGGTCACTAATTGGCGGACCGCGGTCCGGACCCGGACGCCGTTGTATCCGGACCCAGGACCTAAAACCAATAGATAAGAAGTATTACATTTTGACGGAGCGCTTCTATTTTAACCGGCACAGTTTTTCCAGCATTTACGGCACTTGTTCAGCGGTGCAGGAAACACGCCGACCAATGCGTTGTAAATCACATCACGTGATGCAGCGCAGCCAATCAAATATGGGTATTCTGACAAGTTTCCTGACTCAAGTGAGAAGTTCACACACCGTGACACACGGGGCTGAGACGAGGAAACAGTCAGAAGAGCAGGAGAGAAGTTGTGTGTGTACAAGAAGTTAATTCACAAGAAGTACTCCAAAGAGAGAAAAGTGGTCATACCAGAGTCTTTAACCAAGAATGGTCAGACTCTTATAGGTGAATTCTTATGTATCCACTCACATCTGAAATGAAGACACAGAAAATAAAGCTAAGAGCCCAATATGATCAGAATCTTAATACATTCATTCACTGTCCAATGATGTGAACAGAGAGAATAGAGCTGAATCAAGTGGTTTAATAACCACAGATAAAGTTGTTGCACACTAATTTATCTTGTTAGAAGATGAGAAAAACATAATATTGTGGCTTTTTTTTGATTGACATCACTTCACACCTGAATGAACTGAATTTAAAGCTGCAGAACAAATTCAGTGAAATAGATTTTTTCTAAAATGAATTACTTTATTTTAAGATGCACATTTTTCAAAAGCTTTCTGTCAGTTATTCTTTAATCCAGCTCTTATTTTACTTTAAATGAGAAGAACATTTATTTATGTATTTCTATGTATTATTTATAATCCATCCAGTTACATTTGAAAACTGAGAATAATACTTGTTAAAATATAATTGATTCTTTATTTGATTTGACTACACAGAGACGTTGTTACTACTACTAGGCTTCTTGAAATATATATATATATATATATATATATATGTATGGCACTAAATAGTGCAAGTTAGATATTATTTTAATGTTCCGGACCTTTGCACGAGGAGATTTTCTCAATCTGGACCTTTTGGAAATGTAATTGAATACCCCTGGTGTAGAGGGAGAAGAGCAGTGGGGAGAGCACACATCCCTGGGGGGCGCCAGTGCTGATAGTCCGGGTACTAGATGTGGTTTTTCCCAGCCTCACCTGCTGCGTCCTGTCTGTCAGGAAGTTTGTGATCCACTGACAGGTGGAGGCTGGCACAGTGAGCTGGGAGAGTTTGGGTTGGAGTATTGCTGGGATGATGGTGTTGAACGCTGAGCTGAAGTACACAAACAGAACCCTTGCTTATGTCCCTGGGGAGTCGAGGTGTTGCAGCATGTAGTGCAGTCCCATGTTGACTGCATCATCCACCGACGGTGGGCAAACTGCAGGGGGTCCAGCAGGGGTCCTGTGATGACCTTCAGATGGGTCAACACCAGTTTTTCAAAGGACTTCATGACCACAGACGTCAGGGCAACGGGCCTGTAGTCATTTAATCCTGTGATGGAGGATTTCTTGGGAACCGGGATGATCGTGGAGCGTTTGAAGCAGGAGGGGACTTCACACAGCTCCAGTGATCGGTTGAAGATGGGGGCCAGCTGGTCAGCACAGACTTTCAGGCACGAGGGTGACACACCGTCTGGGCCTGGTGCCTTCCTGATCTTCTGTCTGTGGAAGAGCCGGCTCACATCCTCTTCGCAGATCCTCAGTGCCGGTGGGGGGTCGGTTGGGAGAGGTGAGAAGGAGGCAGGGGGTGTAGGTGGTTGTTTGATGATGGGGCAGGTGGGGGGTGTGAGAGTGGGCTTATCAAACCTGCAGTAGAACACATTCAGGTCGTCAGCTAGTTGGTGATTGGCCTCAGTGGGGGAGGGGGGGTGGTCTCCTGTAGTTGGTGAGTACTTCCAGGCCTCTCCAAACTGACGAGGGGTCGTTGGCTGAAAACTTTTTCTCCAGCTTTTCAGTGTAGCTCCTCTTAGCCACCTTCACAAAAACTTATGTATGATGTCACAGTGTCAGTGAGCCCGTCCAGGTCTGTAGCAGCAGCCTCAAAAACACTCCAATCAGTGCAGGCAAAGCAGGACTGTAGCTCCAGCTTTGCCTCGTTGGTCCATCTCCTCACAGTCTTCACCACAGGCTTTGCAGATTTTAATTTCTGCCTGTAGGTCGGGAGAAGATGGACCAGACAGTGATCAGAGAGTCCCAAAGCTGCACGGGGCACTGAGCGATATGCATCCTTTATCACAGTGTAGCAGTGGTCCAGTGTGTTTTTGTCCCTGGTGCTACACTTAATATGCTGTCTGTATTTAGGCAGTTCTTTGCTGAGGTTTGCTCTGTTAAAGTCCCCAAGAACAATGAGCAGGGAGTCTGGGTGTTTGTGCTCCATGTTGTTGATCTGCTCAGCCAGGTGTTGGAGCGCCTCGCTCACACAGGCCTGAGGGTGTAAACACCGACCAGAATGAACGAGGAAAACTCCCGCGGTGAATAAAAAGGTTTGCAGTCTATGAAAAGTGTTTCTAAGTGAGGGCTGCATGATTCCTTTGACACTGTGACATCTGTACACCAACCTTCGTTAATGTAGAAGCAGATTCCGCCTCCCCTCGTTTTCCCCGACAGCGCCGTTACGCGGTCCGCTCGGAGGAGTTGGAAGCCCGGCAGATGTAGTGCGCTGTCCGGGATGTGCTCACCGAGCCAGGTTTCAGTGAAGCACAGGGCGGCGGATCTGCTAAAGTCCTTTTTTAGTTTGTTGAGGAGCAGCAGCTCATCCATCTTGTTGGCCAGAGAGCGGACATTCGCCAGGTGAATTGACGGGTATTATGTATTTGTTTCCAATACGTTGAATAGCATCACTTACATATTAATTTAATGAATCACCTTATCAGTGAACTATTTAATTAGTAGTTAACCATTTCAAATGTATATCATTATTATAGTCACTAGGTGGGTTTCCATCCAAATATAAAGCCAATTTTAATCAATTTTTGAGAAGAAACGAGAAACAAAAGAAAAGGCAAATGAATGCTTGTTACCACACTGTGATTATTAGGAGCTGGATCATAGAGATAAACTGTTGGTTGGAGAAAAATGTATAAATCCTCAGAAGGGAATTTAATAAAATAAAACAAAATCACCTTTGTGATTCATGGTTGACGCATCTAAGTTAGAAGTTAGGTATCGTTTAGAATCTAACAATGACATGTCTGTCAGGTGTGTTGGCTAATTTCCACTATGACTTATCTATCTGGTTTTATTGTCTGACCACTCAGTGTTTTGGCCCTTTTTGTATTAACAAAGTTAATCATTGTCAGACATGGTCAGTAGGGGTCCTCTCAGGTTGAGTGTTATAGACTGCCAGACTTGCTAGCTAAAAAGACCATGCTAGGGCATTTAGCATGTTGTTATGGTACACTGTCAACCCAATTACTTTGTGCATATTTCCCCCTTTACTAAAGCGAAAAAACATACTATTACTTCATGAAATGCTTCACTCAATCATATTTAATGTGTTATTGTGTGTGGCAAATGACTGAAGTGCTGAAGGTTAAAGTAGTGTTGGGAACGTAAAGGAGCGTGTTTGAGTTATCAGTAATCTAAGAAACTAAATTATTGACATCAATAGAATTATTAATGTCAGTAACAATTATTAATGATTATTAATAATAACGGGGCACCACCCTGCGGACAGGGACCAATAACCAAACGATAAAACTAAGTCTCATAATTAGCGTTCACTCACAATGTCAATAGTCTGAGTACTATTACATTTGGAGTAAAAGTGAAGGTTTAAGTTCGAGCACAGGCCACTACATCCAGCTATTATTACACACATATGCACCAGTAATCACAAAAGACTGCTCTTTAAAATATAACAGAGTTTATTACATCCGAATAATAAATGATCAAATCAAATAATATCAAAACCAACAAACACTATCATACAATTATATGTCTAATACCTAAAGTCAAATGAACAAACGTGGAGTGCGGATCTATGTGTGTGTACGTACATGTATGTGTATGTGTGCGTGTGTGTGTGGAGGAAGAGGGAACTACTCGGACAGTGGCGGGGGGTAATCTAAAAAGGGGCCGGGCCCTGTTGGTCAACAACCAAGATGGCGGGGACGTGGCTACGTAGGTAACCACGTGGATCTACGCACAATGTGGGTTGGGACAATCGATTATGTAACCAGTGTCTGAGATGGTCAATGAAAATCAGTGAATCTAACTATGTGTGTGCGTGTTCGTAGGAAGAGAGAGGGAAAGAAAGTAACTGGAAAGGACTGCTGTGAGAGTTACTGTGTGTGCTTTTAACTTACCAGAGCTGCTGTTCACTATTTAAAGACAAAGTGCATCCTCCTTTCTTTGTTAACAAAGAGTTTAATCCCACGGTTGTTCAGTACATCCGTGTGTTTTAGTTCCAGTAAGAAGTCCTTCTCCAGAGGCCTGGGGCCTCTCTTCTTACCTAGAGACACAGAGGTGAAATCTGATTGGATAAAAGCTCTACTTAAAACAAGCTGCACTGGAAGCAGAGCAACAGAGGAAGACAGTAGCTGTGCAATGAGAAAATAAGATAATGGGAAAAATATTTTTATAAATGATGATACATGTAGTGTATTTAAGAAAAATTATTAAATTATAAAATAGCTATAACTTTGTGATTCTGTTTAGGCCAGAAGAGAAGTCCTTGCAGGCCCTGACGGCCCACCACTGTATAGTACTATAGTATGTTTACTGCAGTGAAGGATCTGAATCATTCTTCATCCACTAATTACTTGTCAGTGATTTAAGTTGGGCAAACCTTGGTTCCAGATCCTTGAGCGGGTCAATTGTTGCTCATATTATATACGGCTACATTATATCTGTTAACTTCTGTAAACACGACGGTATGATCACATATGATCACATCATGTTTTAATCAATTAAGATCAAAGAGTTTCTTTGAATTTAAACCAATCTGAGCAACTTCACTCCAGTTTATTTACAAGAGAAACACATTTTTAATTATTGTGTTTCAAAACACTAATAACATACTTTGTATTTCATCAGCCTCTACAGTCTGAACAGTTTACAAAACCTGTCAGACAAATGTAGAACATTTACCTCTGAGATGTAGTGGAGTAGTGTTTAGTGGTGGATTGAAAACCACCTCTAACAGACCTAGCGTCTGTGTCAGAGTGATATCCGGCCAATCTGAAGACAAGGATTGTAACCAATTCAATTTAGTCATACAATGGTGACTAAGTCCGCCCACTTAGTGTCAAAAAGAAAATCTGTGAAAGACTCACTCACGAGCAAGTAAAAGTTTCGCGAGCAGAAGAGCAGTGATAGTAGTCGCGCTCAAAGCATGGTTTTCTCCTCGCAGGCTGCAATTTTGCTTGCGCGAGCAGAGATAATCTGCGCGGAGTAATGTAAAAGCGACTGAGAGAGTTCCATGCCCATCCACACACGCTCCAGCCATCAGTAACATAACATAGTCTATTGGAGAAATGAACGGGAATTTTATCGTCGGAGTCACCTCTTTATCAGACCAAAATGAACCCATGAGCTAAGAAGAATTATGGCGCCAACCGACTCATGGGGATTTAATGATATCAGAAAGATCCTGAAATTAGAGTTCCAAGTAAAAATGCAACAATTTCCCTCAAAATGGGTTTATTTCCCTCGGAGCAATCAAACAAATCCATTGTACAATGCTAGGAGGACTGTCACCTGAGGTGCATTTGTCGCAGTATTAACTCTTTATTTAAACTGGAACAGGTGGATATTAGTGTTAATTATAACTGATTGGCCCAATGTGTGGTCCCTTGGAATGCTGGAGGCCAAAGCGAAAATGTATTGCTATTCTGAAGGGAAAGTACCAAACCTGCTGTGGGAGCAATTCAGTATGGGAACTAAAAACATTCGTCACCTCCCGGGGGACGGAATATTGTCCATCTGCCCTGCATTTAGAAACATTCATTGGAAGCAGTTCTCGTCCTAATCACAGCAATCAAAGGACATTTTCGACCTCAGCATGGCACCACTGCTCCCCGGCTTTAATATTGTAAGAAGAAGAACGTTGTACCTTTCATACTCCCTCCAATAGAAAATGTGGAATGGAATGTGGCGCGTTGTGGACGGTAAACGAGGAGTTAAAGGATGATGTTCATTATCCCGGTTTATTTCTCTGTTAATGAGATGGCACTAAAGGGATATTTACTGAATGAGCTCCTCTCATAATTGCCTACTCCAACGTTGTTATTGCATGTTTGCGCAGCCTGTCAGGAGGTGAAATCAACATTTGCCTCGCTCTCCAGCTCTTCAATGGATGTCACGGTTCCAAACATTTGCATTTGTTGCCCGGAATCTGACTGGCGCCGCGGCAACCACGCTGGCAAAAACAAACACAGTAGATGCACCAAACACTAGACACACAGAAACACACATTAATAATCACAATATTACTTCTAATCCTTGTAGAAATGTTGACGTACTTCCATAAGAGCAATTTCTGTCAGTGCCTTCCAAAAACACAATCCACACTGTTGGTAGAAGACAAACAGAGGATGCAAACATTGGCGTCTGGTGTTGACAGATTTGACGGACACAAAATAGGCCAATCAGAGCCGAGAACCCGCCCAATCGTCCAACTCATTTTTACCCTTCAAATGAAAGAAAAAGTAGTGGAAAACCGCACAATCTGGCAACACAGTTTGTATGCCCAGCAATCCACCCCGACCTCCACCCACAGACGTTTTGTGAGGTATCCGTAGAAATAGAATAGGAGTAGAACGGACGTTGAACTGTTCAAAGAAAATTGGCGATTGTTGTTAAAGGTGATTGTGCTGTGCCAAAAAAACTAAATCTAAAAAAATGACAGTTTAAATTGAGAATTCATGTTAATAACCTGACGGATAAGAAGTGTATGTGTTTCAGGTACAGTATATGTAACAGCACGGTTCCACCAAACTCCATCATTTGCTTTACATATTACAATGTTTCTGTCCATTTATCTGGATATTCACCAACAACCGTACATGTTTCAGATTGTTTTTATTTATTTTCCACGTGGTTGTAAGACAATCTGCGCTCAGGCTCCAATGAGTCCTCACTGCAGGAGATCTCCGACACAATACCAACAAAGTATCGCCATCTAAAAACTCCCCGCTTCTCGGTGAGCCGGCCCCAGACTCCATTTATCGCGCAGCAATCCGAGACCAAAGCAAACATTTAAGTCCACAGTGTCTCTCTTTATCCCATTTACACAGGCCGATTCCTCCGGCTGGCTTACAGATACACTGAGCTCTCTGGTCCGGCGGGCCTGAGGACAAAACATGACCCGCCGGCTGCCATGGACGCCTCTTATCGGGCCCCGTGTGTGTGCCCAGCGCCGGTCCGAAACATGGCAGCTCCCAGATAATACCATCTGATAACCGTCTGTGTCAAAACGGCCCTGACCTGAAGGTGAGCTCCAGCTGGGGCTGATACAAATGCAGAAAAACAGGGTCTGATGGGAGGGGGTGAGCATGGCGAGCATTCAGAGATTTATTTATTTTTGGCAAAGAGGGTCCTCGCTCAGACAACTTATCTGCCGGCCTGCGTCACTAATTCACATCAGATTAAAGGGTTTGTGTCCTACTTTGTGCATGATAAATGCATTCTTTTTTTACATTTTTAGACAAATCGATGCTATTGCGTATGCTGCAAAAATGCTGCGACAGCTTTATATTAACACGCGGTCACATATCGGGAGAACATCTCCTATATAAAGTGGAGAACCTGCAGTGCATTCAGGAAGCAGTGATTATATCAGGACAGTTTGATGAATGTCTGCACAAGCCGTCATGTCAGCTTGTTATCTTTCAATATATCGATATCCCCCCAAACTGAAAAGATAAATTTTTTGCTCTATTGAAACTGTTAATCTCAAAAACGAAAAGTACAAAAAAACTTCACTAAAACAATGAAATAAAAAGCAATATGACAGTCATTCAGCAACCTGCATGCATCTGCAGAATTACACATTGTAGCTGTTTGTATGTGTTTGCCACTGTATTATTTGCTCCAGGGTTATCATATGTGTGTATTCAACTACCTGGAGAATGTATGCGTTTACAACTATATTCTGTTGGTTCTGAGTTTATATTATACGTTTGCTCAGGTATCATTATAATCTTACATTTATACTGGCTCTGTTATTTTTATAATCTTACTTTTATACTCTTTTTGCATTAAACTCAGTTCAGTCATATAGTCACAGACATAGGACTAGTCACATGAATCATGTATTTCATAAGGTCTAAAATTAGGTAGGGACGAGTTGGGACCGGCAGAGATGTCCTAGGAAACAGGATGCCCCTTGTGTATGGACGCCGGGACCAGCGCATCTTGGGTCACTATGACCTTCGGGTGGCTGTGATGATGTAGCCAGAAGTTTGCCAGGAGCATCAATTAAGAAGAAGGAGGGGGGGGGGGAACTGAGACAAAGCCGGGGAACGATTTAAAGCTACAATCCAAGCAGCACATAGTAGAGGCATAGATACTGGACATTGGACCGCATCCCAATTGAGAGTTAGTATGATGAGGAATGAGGACCAGTAGAATCCTCTGACAGGTGTCCCCTATGATGTTGATTAATAAATAGACCAACTGTATATCTCATTGGCCCAGCTGTCCCACATGCCCCCCCGGGGAACAGGATCCGAAAAATCCCTACTTTATTCATGATAAACGAAATGATTGTTTAGAAGATTTTAGAGCTGATGAGTAAGGGGAGGGGGGATCATCATGAATGGGGGGTGGCGAAGTATAAAGTAAGGTACAATTCTTTGTTCTAGTTAGTTGAGTTCGGACAACTCGGTTTGCTTGTATTCTGTGTGATACAAATAAACCTGCGTGAACTGAAGAAACTTCAAATCTCCCTTGTGTTCTATGGGTGTTCGTTACCGAGTTCCTGGTTAGTGAGAATCCTGTGGTATCTCACCACGAGTCAGATAGCAAATAAGTATTAAGCCTGCTTTTAGATATCACCGATCACAAAAACCCACAACATAGCCATTGCTAATCATTGTCGCTTCATTAGCAAAACAGGATCCTCCACTCAACATAGCTCTTGTAAAGAGCCGTCGCCATCTTGGTTTTTGGCTGTCGTCATCTCGTTTTTTTTGCTACCAGACGTGACACTTGTGGGTGGAGCTAAGTACAACTGAATGCTGAACAACAGACAAACACAGGACTTTCATCCAGGAGACCGCTGTTCGTGTCCTGTGCAAAACTAAAAGTAGGCTAACGTTATAGTCCCATGACTCGTTTGACACTCGGTAGCGAAGCCGAGTCATTAGTCAGCAAAGTTAACGCCAACCGTGTTCTTTTCCTAAGCCAGCGAGGTGGTTGTGTTGCCTAAACCTAACTTCCTGTGGAGACAGAAGTTTATTTTGAAAAGACATCATGCATGTTAACAGTGTCAGCTGACACTAGAGGAGTACGTAGAGCAACGTGATCTTGAAGCCACTGACCAAGCGTCGGTATTTGATGTCATGTTAGACTTTCTGCCGACCATCTGCTGATATGGGAAACGAGAAAGTTTAATGTCGACAGTCATCCTCTGGAGTTTAAAGAAATATCACTGTTTGTTCCATGAGAACCATGGTAGCTGTACTCGGATGGCAACAGAGCCTAAAAAAAACCTGAAAAATGTAAAATGCCTTTAAATCCAAACTCATCTTTTATTTTTGCCATAGTTTTGAGTAAGTTGCTTACTCTTTCATTATGCGGCAGCAGGGTTGGCCCCAATGTCATTTTATGATATAAGCCCAGTAGTCCTGCTGACGAGAATAATATTAACTTCCAGAAAGCCACTGCTTCTAAACAACCCTCTGTTGTTTCATAAGTCTCTCTCTCTCTCTCTCTCTCTCTCTCTCTCTCTCTCTCTCTCTCTCTCTCTCTCTCTCTCTCTCTCTCTCTCTCTCTCTCTCTCTCTCTCTCTCTCCTCTCTCTCTCTCTCTCTCTCTCTCTCTCTCTCTCTCTCTCTCTCTCTCTCTCTCTCTCTCTCTCTCTCTCTCTCTCTCTCTCTCTCTCTCTCTCTCTCTCTCTCTCTCTCTCTCTCTCTCTCTTCCTTTTGATTTGCTTTGTCATGCACAATTTTGTACTATATTAGTGCTTTTACATTATGAACTAAAATGACCGTATCACGGTTGCATGTATGGTTTTGTAAAATTGTGATAAATAGCACATGAATTATTGAGTTATGGCCATAAATGTGTTTCGTGAGGTCACAGTTCTAATCAGTCCACCTTTGAAATCCACTCCATGCATTACTGAAATGTCACGAGAATGGGGCGGATGTGAGGTGACAGTGACCTCCTTGAGTCCAGGTGGACGTTTGCGCCAAATTGGATGAAATTCCCTTCCAGGCGTTCCTGAGATATTGCGTTCATGAGAGTGGATATATGAATATTTAAAACCCACAAAGTTCCTGAATCTGACACAAAAAGTACGCACTAGCAGTGTTTTATCTGCTCAATTTGAGCAATAAAGGCTCAAACATAACAGGGATCCATTCACAAATATGAGTGGATGGGGAGACAGTGAGGTGTTGAAAGGACTTTAAAATATGTATTCTGTTATGTACGCTGTATAAAGAGAGAACAATAAGACAGGCTATTACAGGGAAACTACGCATACAGTTTCAAAATTCATACAAGTTCTTCCTATAGACTGAGACACAAGTAAAACATGACTTAACATGAACAACTCTCTCCCAAATCCAACTAGAGTGCTAAAAATCAAATAATATGTTTTTATATTTATTCCAAGCATGTCAGCCCTGCGCTTTCGCTATATTAATATGCCATAAGCAAAAGCATTCACAAGAGGAATCTTCATGCTACTTGCATGTCTTTCATCTACTGTAGATCAGCTGCCTGGTGTTTTGTTATCCTCCTGCCCTCAGGCCCCGGCACTCTTTCATCTCTTAACGACGTAGCTCACACCGAGTCTTGTGATGCTAATTTTTGCTGATTGCTCACTTTGGAACATTCAAACTGGTTTGCCCCCGCGTGTTGATATTTATGTAAATGGCTTGGTTATAAGATTATTTTCCTGCAAGCATGAGGTATCAGAGACAAGCAGAGAGGATGAGAGGCTTGGAGTTGTTAGGGACTGTACACAAATGATTCATGTTGGAGGGGGAAGTGATGGGAGGATAGTCAGGAGGATAGTCTGGCTCCAAAATTGTGGCCTTATCTTTTTTCCATCAGTCAACTAGCTAGCCAACACGACCAATATGTCAGTTTGAAGAAACATAGAGTACATGTCGACCTTTATGGATATTAATGTTTAAATGCTATTGTTATCCCTCTGCATGCCTAATGCATCATTTAAAGTTGGCTGACTCTAATTATATGTATATTGGTAGTTGAGGTCAGGCCCGCCGTGTGTCGACCAGGACAAGATGATCTCTAGCTCATTTAAAAATAAAAATAGAGGGCTCTACTTTTGGGCTCTACTTTGGTAGACAAGGACAACTCAACCGGTGTTGGCCATGACTACTGTGAAACGAGTTATTTCGTTCATGTCTCAAAGTTCGAATCAGGATATATATATCGAAGTAAATATTGGGGAGGCTAAAGGGTGAGTTAACATTGTAGCGAGCGTTGGAGAGCGAGCTGTACCCAGCATGCCGTTCAGCGGTGTCACAGCTAATATTGTAGCGAGCCACGGAAGGTGAGCCGTATCCAAAATGCTGTTCGGCACTGTGCATGCTAATATTGTAGCGAGCGACGGAGGAGGAGCTGTACCCAGCATGCTGTTCAGCTGTGTAACAGTTAATATTGTAGCGAGCAACTGAGGACAAGCACTACCCAGCATGCCTTTCAGTGGTGTAACAGCTAATATTGTAGCGAGCGACGGAGGACAAGCACTACCCAGCATGCCTTTCAGTGGTGTAACAGCTAATATTGTAGCGAGCGACGGAGGACAAGCACTACCCAGCATGCCTTTCAGTGGTGTAACAGCTAATATTGTAGCGAGCGACGGACGGCGAGCTGTACCCAGCATGCCGTTCGACAGTTATGTCTGTCCCGAGACCCCGCCTCCCCTCCAGTAATTACTGCACAGTCCCTTAATCATTCAAAACTCTTTTTAATTCAATGTTAGAAAGTATTTTTGAAGCCAGAAGACACATGTTAGAACGTTAAAAGCTGATTTTAATATCAAGACCATCATACGAGTGTGATTCTAAAACACATTTCCACTCCTCCGCAGCTATGGAAGTTACAATAATAAAAGGCCATGTACATGTACAACACTCAAAGCTGTAATATTAAGTTGCCTTTCAATTTGATTTCTATGTAAACGTTACTCATCTGCTCCTTGTGTGAGAGCCAGCCATCTTGTGGGAGATTTGCATGCTGAAATCTGAAATGTACTTACGCACTCAGATAGCGTTGGGAATCATAAAGCTTCTAGTAGAGAAAACAAGGCTGTGCACATTCAGCAGCCAGGCAACTGTAAACACACACACACACACACACACACACACACACACACACCGCATTGACTAGATTGTGGCTGAATATTTCCATTACAGGACTGCGAGGCTGCTGCAAATAAATAAAAATATGATCCCCAGGAAGCTTCTTTCTAACTTACTGAATTTGTTATTTTTTAAAATCTTTTTTATTATAATTTTTGTATCGATGATGTCGAGTTAATCAGGTCGGTTGGTGCAGTCCTCCCAAAACAAAAATCTTCTTTATATATATATACTGAGTCACTGTCGGGTTTTACGGGTCATTTGCATATAGATAGAACAATCAAAGATCTACAACGACACGAGAGTTGAGAATTTTTTTCCCCAGATCGCTTAAGTGTCAAAGCGATGATTAACAGGAACAGGTTCAATCAGTCGCCTGGGTGATAACAAGCAATAATGAAAATAAATAGCAGGGGAGGGAGAGAGGGATGGGCAAAGCTTAATTGGTATTCCGAGCAGGGTGGATAAGCATATAAAGGGATAGATCCTGAAGCTTTAAGACGCCCCTAACATCCTCAAAGACAAATTGCGAGTGTACGTTGTTTGGGCTATTAGTTCGGAGCGTGTGCATGCATCTGTGGGCTTTGTACTCACTCGCTGCGTGAGGGCTTGGGGCCCCGGCACAGTGCTGGCATGCTCTGCATCTCAATAACGGCATTAGCATTCAGGGTCTGTCAACTCTTGCCGGGACTAGAAATACAGGCCAACTAAGAGCGGGGCTTGATTGGATGAATGCAGTTTTACTTGCATGTTTCTTCTTTGGATGCTGTCTGCAGTTGCTCCCGTCTACTTGGGGAGGGAATAAAGTGACTCGGCCTCGGCTCTGAGCAGGAGCTGCATTTTCTTTATATTGTACCAGTGTGCTACTGAGAAGTGCTGCCGCCTCGCAGGACAACGAGTGCAGCAATGTTCCCGTGCACCGGGTGGCAGTGTTAGCAAAGGGATTCTTGGTCATGGTGTCACGCGCTTCTTCAATGCTGCTGATGTGTTTCCAGGAAACTGTATAATAACATTTCTGCTGCATGCAGAGGCGCATGTTAACCTGATATGAAGCTGTTCAGGTGTAATAAAAACACAAGGTTTTATCACGACACATTCTTTATCATCAATCTATATAGGTATGAATAACTTTTTTTACATTTTTGTTTTTTACAGATGCTGTGCATGACAGCATCTGTCTGACAGGAAGCAGCGCGTGAAGCTGGGAAAACACGTCTCAGCCTCCAGGACCATCAGCACCGGTTCCCCCCAAGGCTGCGTTCTTTCCCCTCTGCTCTTCTCCCTGTACACCAACAGCTGCACCTCCAGTCACCAGTCCGTCAAGCTCCTGAAGTTTGCGGATGACACCACCCTCATTGGCCGTCCCTCCAGGACTTGTTCGCTTTAAGGACCCTGAAGCGAGCGAGAAAGATTGTAGCCGACCCCTCTCAACCTGGACATGAACTGTTCGAGCCCCTTCCATCTGGCAGGAGGCTGAGCTCCATCAGGAACAAGACCTCACGCCACATGAACAGTTTCTTCCCGTCTTCAGTTTATAAAGACCGGGACCCCCACTGACTTTCCCCACCTTAACTCAAGAGCACAAAATCAAGCTCTTGTTGGTGATTGCGTCGTCCGTAAACGCGGCCGAGGGAGACCGAGAGAGAGAGAGAAAGAGAGAGAGAGAGAGAGAGAGAGAGAGAGAGAGAGAGAGAGAGAGAGAGAGAGAGAGAGAGAGAGAGACTCTGTGTGAAAGGTCAGGTAAGCAGCTGACATTGTTCCACTCGCCAAATGTCACAATGTCCCAGGGATCGACGTGACTGACGGGGGACCTTATCTGGTGGCGGAGGGTCGTGCAAAGGGGGTCGCTGTGGTGCTGGTGTGGTTAAGACCGACCGCGGCCCACCGGTTTCATGATGCACTCTCAACAGACCAGCATTTTAGTTTGCTAGCATAGTGAGTCACTCTTATCATGTTTGGTATGTTCACCATCTTGGTTTCGGGTGTCTTGGGAGACTTCCCCACTTGATTACTTACATTGAGACAATTATTTTTGGTATTACAAGTTTTCTGAAATTGTATGTTTAATTATGCAAATAATCTTATTATCTTAGCCATTATCTTATTAAATATTAGGGGTGGGGGAAAAAATCGATACAGCATAGTATCGCGATATTTTGCGTGGCGATATTATATCGATACACGGAAGCCAAGTATCGATCTTTTATTATATAAACTATAATCTTTTTGGTACTAGAAAAATAAAATCAATTGCTTTTTCAGTCCACTAGATGGTGCTGAGTTGTTCTCTGGTGAGGTCAGCAGAGGTCCCGGGTCAGAAATGCGCCGTCCGCGTTTAAATCAGACGTGGATTTTTTAACAAAGAAGGGAAGAAGGACATGGATATGACTCATGGATATGACTCCATCGCGATGTCACGGGCTCTCTGCCCGTGACGTCCGCGCATCGCAAGTTATACTGAGTTATATACCTCTTATATCGTACAGGTTTTTATGACAGTGTTGGTCAGTCTGTCTGCTTGACAATCCCATTTTGCTGCAATAAAAATGATTGAAGTGAGATGAACAGACTGAAAACTTTATCTTATTAGATAAAACATGTTGACACAGTTTTCCTTTGAAAAAAAGTAATAAATCGCAATATATGTTATCGCAATACTCAGCATATCGCAGTATCGTGATAATATCGCAGTATCGTGATAATATCGCAGTATCGCGATAATATCGCAGTATCGCGATAATATCGCATCGTGACCTAAGTATCGCGATAATATCGTATCGCGGGATCTCTGGCGATTCCCACCCCTATTAAATATATGTGCTAATTTGCATACATTTCCAGATCACAAATCTGAACATCGGATAAAGGCAGGTTAAAAATGATTGGTTGGCTTTGTTGACATATTAGGGTCATACACGTTTTTTTAATCACACAGAACTTTTGGATGTCTCTTTTCATTGCTCCATAAATCAGAGAATGCTGTCAACAGCCAACAATTTTCTCCATGTTTTAGGAATAAAATGTTATTAAACTGTATATCTATGAATTCTATAAATAATACATATGAACTGAATATACTGTATGTAGGAATCAAAGTGGAACGTTTGGTGTATGTAAGAGATGTCTTGCTCAGAGTGAGAAATAACAAAATCTATGTATTGTACAATTTTTCAAAACATTTTGAAGACACTACAGGTGATTATGGTAAAAAATGACCTAACAGATATCAGCATGAAACTTCCCCAGTTGGTTACTTACATGAAGACAACTATTTATGCACTACACCTTTCATGAAATATTATGTTTCAATATGCAAATGAGGCATTATCTTATGCTGACTTTTGGGGAAATCTACAGACACAAATAGACAAAGCAGTAAATGAAACACCTACATGTTTATATTGGATGTTTTCTTTCCACTAGTCTAAAATAAGAGCCCAAAATCTCTATATCGACCAGTGCAAGCAAAAAACTATGTTTCTGTCTGAGGTGTTTCAGCATTAAACCCCAAGTACAGCTGAGGCTGATGGGGATACCATTAGTTTGGTATTTTTCCATTAATATAACGTTTTGGTAAAATTGTACAAATGAATTAACTTTGACCAGATTGATATTTCAGTCTCTGACTGGTGGACTGACACATCGACCAAATAGGTACACAACTCAAAACAAGTATGTACTACTTTCTTGGCAAAATAAAAAAATCCTTTTTTAAATATATTGCATATTGGACAGTCATAGTTATGCACCATTACAATTTAATTCCCCAGCTATACAGAAAGCTCTAAAAAGCTGCAATAAAATTTTATTTGGCCCACGCATTCATATTTTTTATTCAGTGTAATGTAATCCAAAGAGTTAGTCCTTAAGGAGCTGCCGCCGCCACGGGGATTTCCTTATCTCGGGTTTGAATGGAGAGTATTTAATGGACTCTGGTATAAACATTTTCCGTACTAAGTATAACGTATACGGTTCTGGTGGGACTCTGCCTCCTTGAAAAGGGTTTATGCGCGTAAATTCGTGAAACAGTCGCAAAAATATTGGCAGCTTTAATACAAGATAAACAGCAAAGGTACTAGCATCCAAAGTCCCCGACTGAACCCGCATGAAGGATTAAGGAACAGTGATTCATGCAGAGCACGAATCACAGCTTGTCTCCTCAGCCTTGCAGCCTCTGTGCTTCCTCTGTTAACTCTCACCTGTCGTGTCACTATTAAAACAATGTCCCGGTGCTTCCCCACCTCTCTGCTCTCTGTGCACTCTCTCAACACAGTTTGCATTTGAATCATGTCTGAAATCACAACTGAATCCCTGATGAGAAAATATATACAAAATATTAAAAAAAGAAAGAGAGGAAAATAAGTCTCTGGTGGTGTAAAAGCAACAATCTTTAGATTGTAGTCTTCGAAAAATCTGTCATCAGTCTGAGGCATCTATTAATATAGAGCTGTTTGGGAGACACACAGCATTTTATTGGCATGTGCGGTCAGAGGGTTTAAAAATGAGCAGCTTCATCCACACTCTTTCCTCATTACAGCTCTGTATTACTAGTATTATCACCAGTATTAGTGACCATCATGCCCCTGTCATATGTGATCAGTGACGGTATCTGCCCCCACCAACCCTAAATGACTTACTTTACCCTGTAGCACCATTCACCGTTCTCACCATTCAGCAGCATGGAAAACTGCACCTTAACCACTCTCTGTCAGAGCTGTTTTGCACCTCCCGTTATTTTTCATCAATTATTGTGTTGTTATCCCTCCGGAGTGTGATACTTGCTTGAAAAGTGGCCATTTATCGATGCTTCATGTGCCATTTGAAGCTAACAGCCGATCCCTGTGGTATGCACAACATAAAGAAAAGATGGCACTAAAACACCTATTTGCAGATGGGCACAGATGAACAAGAGTCATTTCTATGACACACTCTTCCATTGTTTGCAGACTAAACATTCCCCCGCAGGCCATCCTGTGGGATTTTTATTCAGAGTCGGGTAATATTACAGAGGCCAACATCAAACAAAAAGAATGAATTACACATTGAGGATAAATGACAAAGATCTAAATGTTTATCAACAATCCTACAAGACCCTATGGAGTTAAAGAACTAATTGTTTGATCATGATTCACATAACATAAAGAACAGCAGTGCATTACTACACTTGAGCCATAATTTAAAATTCAAAAGGGCCAGTTTGTAGTATTTAATGGGATCTCTTGGCAGAAATGCAACATAATTGTTTCACAAGCTTAGAATGAGCCGTTTCTATCTACATACATACATACGGAGCTGGTCCTCTTCATGGGAGGTCGGGTGATGGGGAATGGCGGGAACACAGGGGCTACTGCAGGGCAGGAGGGAGGGAGTGGCGGGATCTGAAGCGACAGGGGAAATGCGAGACTGGGATTGGCTGACATTGTGACAGTGTCGTTCAAACAAGCAAAATAGTTCTGGAAAAATAAAGTGAAAGAAAACAAAAATAATACATTTGCTTTATGACATTTCTAACCCTCCCCTCTGCCAACAGACTTCATGTAACATGCAACATGATCAGAGTTCTGGTTCCTTTTCAGCGTACTCTTCTCTGTGATCCAGTTTGAGACAGTATCCCAACATACCATCCCAACCATAGCTAATTAGTTCTTGCCACTGAACCTACATGCCGGCTCAATGCCCTGCTCATTACGCCCCCCCGTTCACTCTCTTTAATACTTTCTTCTCTGGTATTCTGCCCTCAGCCTGTTGAAAGGAGCAAAGATTAAAACCCTGCTCATCATTGTTCCTGGAATCCTCAACCGCCACAGGCCCTCTTCAAATCTCCCTTCATCTCTTATAAGTCCTGAAAGACACTCATTTAACTGATGATCGAGCCAGCAAATGAGGGTCTTATGCAGACAAGGTCGTGTGTGCATTCTTTAAATAGCACACAGATAATGCGATAATAAGTTTAGAATTGTGGTTATCTGCTGTCAAAAATGTGTTTTTTCTTCTTCTCTGATTATTTTAGAGGTATGGCAGCCCTGAGGCGGCAAGTGAGAGTTTTTTTTGTTTTTAACACTGATTTATTTAGTTTCCCCTCCTGTGCCTGAAGAACAGGTGAAAAAAATGATTTTGTGAGGATTTTGTGAGGAAAATGTTTCGGAGTTTCTGAACAATTTAAATTCATCTGAGAAAAAAAAAGTTTGAGCACGTCAAACTACCCCATGTTCTAAATAGGACTTGACATATTCAAGTTTTCGCTAATGGCAGATTAGCGCTGAATACTTTTACTAGCAACCGGCCTCCAGTTCCTGAGTAACGCCAGGTCTCCTTTCTTTGGCAGCAGGGAACTCCACGGCATGGTTCCTCATCTCTCCTGGACTGGTGGTCACCCTGCCTCCTGGAAGCTCACACCAAACACGGCGCGAATTGTTCGCTTAGTACGTGTTGTGGAAGTCCCAGATATCACGGGAAACTAAACGCCGTCATGTCTGGGTTCATAACATTGTCCAGAGGAGCTCCGTGGATTGTATCGAGCTGTATTCACTGTGTCTAGCAAGCCACACGTCGGCTGTTTACTACAGCTGTATGAACCCAAAATAAACAGATTTGGTTGTGATTTAACGGCAATAAACCGACAAAAATGGGACTCCGAAATAACTACCTAATGATGCCGATTTGTAAAAAGTCTGAATTCATGTTTAGTTAGTTCTTTCCGCAAGGTACACACACACACACACACACACACACACACACACACACACACACACACACACACACACACACACACACACACACACACACACACACACACACACACACACACACACACACACGTCCGGTCTATTGATATGAGGTATCGTAGAGCTCTGGGTGAACACAGACAGCTACAGTATTTATTTCGAAACATCTCAACGCTGATAGGCTATCGCGCCACAGCAGAATGCCATTTTTTCGCCGAAGTTGAAAAATTTCAACTCACGCGTTTGCAAATTCGCGTCACTCCAGTCTCATCGCGTCTGTGCATAGACTTTGTATGTAATCTACTCGTGCGAATAATCCGCGCCGCGTTTAGTGTGAATGCAAAGGTAGGTCATCTGCTTCCTCTGTGCCACCGATCTCTCCAGGTTGAAGAAGAAAGAGCTCGGTGCATCCATGTCCTATATACACACACACGTAAATATATATGTATGTATAGACATATGTATATATGTTTATATATATGTCACATCTTCCTATGTATATGTACATATACCTATGTGAGTGTATATATATATATATATATGTGTGTATATGCACCTATATATATATATATATATAGTATGTGTATATACAATCTGAGATTCAGAGGCTTTTTTTTCCTGCACTCTGGTGACTTCCTATGAAATTAATAAAATAATTAGTGGACTGCAACTTCTCAATAGGTGCAGCTGATTTAAAAAAATGCCCCTTATCAAGACAGCAGGTCTCAGCTGTGCTCCAGCCCCGCTTTTCCCCCTGTCTTCCCTTTGCTCTCCCGCCCAAACTCCCGTGTGCGGGGGGAGCGAGATGATTATGTGTGCAAAGTAAGAACATTTGTACGAACATATTAGTGAATGAGACCCTGACAATATATTTAGTTTGTTCTGTTATATTACACCCGGTTCCCTTCCCATAGTAACTAACAAGTATCTTGTGATCTTTATCAGCAAATGGAATTGATTTGCCCGTCTTCAGGAACATTAAGTGTGTTTGTGTTTGCAGCTCGTAGTCGGCAGTGCTTGGAGCTTCTCTCCTTGCTGAGTGTGAAGGAGCAGAGAGCTTACCAAGGAACCAAACCTCAATACAGTCCAGAGAGAGATTCGAGTGTTCTGGAGGTGAGAGAGCCCCAATTAACATTACACAGAGAGAGAGAGAAAACCTAAAGTCTGGTCAAGAATCAAGACGAAGGCTTTACAGTCAGTTCAGTTACTGTGTTATGTCCAAACCACTTAGCACGTCTTCCTCTCAAAGTAACTGTCAGCAGCATGTTAAGTTGGATGATTTTACGTGATGACAACTCGATGCACTCTGTGACATGATGTTCTTCAGTGTACTTGAGTGTAAAAGTCTTTGCAAACCTAGATCTGTATTTTCCATGTACGTTTTTGAAATCCGTCATCCGATGAAAAACGTTACACACAGAAACCTTGCACACCGAGTCTGTTGCATTTTATTGTTCTCTTTGCTGTGAAAATATTCGCACTGCAAGTCAAAACTGTGTTATTAAGGTGGGTTCAGTGGATAGCACTAGTCCCAAACTGGGCTAATGAAAGATTAGCAAAAAGCTATTGTTTAGCTGCCTAGAGCACAATCACTGCTGTCTAATCTTTCTTACAATCTTTGTTCCCCGACTCAAAGCTGTTCCACAAACACCTGCCACAATCCATCTCTGAATTCCTCGTCACAGTCCGACACCCAGCCACCGTCGGGCCACAAGAGCCACGATTCTGAAATCCAACAAGCAGATCATTTGTTACCATGTAAGGATGATGAGACCTACTATAGGAAGGAGGTCAGCCTTCTGACCAGGTGGTGCAGAGACAACAACCTCCTTTTGAATAACAGCAAGAACACGGAGATTGTTGTTGACTTCCGGAGAGGCCACACTCAACACCCACCACTGACCATCAATGGTGCTGATATAGAGAGTGAGCAGCACCAAATCCCTGGGGGTGGACATCAGTGAGGTCCTCTCGTGGACAGCCAACACAACATCACTGGCAAAGAAAGCCCAGAGGCGCCTCTACTTTCTCCGCAAACTGAAGAAGGCAAGAACACCCCCACCCATCATGTGCACTTTTTACCGAGGCACCATTGAGAGCATCCTGACAAACTGCATCACTGTGTGGGGCGGAAGCTGCACCGACTACAACAGGAAAGCCCTGCAGCGCATAGTGAACACAGCTGGAAGGATCATTGGTGCCTCACTCCCCTCACTGCAGGACATATACGACACCCGCCTCACCCGCAAAGTGACCATGATTGTGCGTGACTCCAGCCACCCCTCACACAGTCTCTTCAGCCTCCTGCCCTCTGGGAGAAGACACCGGAGCCTCCGTGCTCGCACCACCAGACTTTCAAACAGCTTCGTCCACCAGGCTGTTAGGAAGATGAACTCTCTCTCTTCTCTCTTTTAAGACTCCCTTAAAAGTCTGACTGCTGCTAAATACAGAATGATAGTTTTTTTTCTTCTTAATATATATGTTGTCTTAAATGTTTTTCGATTTATTTGCACTTTATTATCTGTATTCATTTAATATGTTGGACTGGAGAGAAACGTTTTTTCAACTCCTCTGTATGTTCGGTACATTGAGAATTGACAATAAAGCTGACTTTTTACTTTGACTTTAAAGAGTCTCCAACATTAACACATGTTTATGTTTATTGTTCATCCATGCTGCTGTAGCCACAAGCTAACGCTACCAGCTAACATGTGAACGCTACAAGCTAGCAGCCTCGACCGCATGGTGAGCATAAAATGATACTAATGGTGCATATTTCGGTTTGCAATATTATAATCCATTAGTTCAAGTACTTACAGAGTATGTTGTTAGCGTGAAGCCTCTTTTATTCCGTCAGCTCGTTCACTTCGCTCATCAAGTCCCGTGCCGTGTTTCTAGACACGGTGCATGTTTCAAAGTTGTAGACGATCTCTGAGCCTAAGTCCCTGCCCATGCGTGTTCCAGCAGTAAACACACACGTATTTTACATGAACATACAGACAGAATGTACTCTGCACTCATTACGATGTCCTGGGAGCTTCTTGTTGACAGCACACAGTCTATAGTTCCATATTTACGACGTTTTATATGAAACATTAAATGCGTTGAAACCACGTCTTCGTGAAGACCACATTCACCGGCCAGCGTAATATGACTTTGGAGAAATACGTTCAAAGTAAACAATATTGTGTTCTTTCAACCTACAACTGAACAAACTATCAATATTTTAAAACAAATTGGTGTTTTGTGACACGTTGATATTGTAACCGTAATTTAGCCGGTTGAAAAGACGGTGAAAATAGGTCTTAGATGTTCAGACCCAATTTCAACCAGTTTTAAACCAGAAATCAACGTTGTAATCCGGGTTGGTGCTCACTGGGCATGCTCAGAAGATGTTGGTTCTCTTTGGATCGACCTACATATGTGAACAAACATTCTCCGTGATAAAGTTTAACAATCCAGATCCAGATCCTCTCTCACTGACGATCACCTGTCCTTCACATCTCACCTCACACATTCAACAGACATTCAGTCATTCCTCCTGTCTTCTGTCCTCCAGCCTGCTTTGTTTCAGCCAGCAGAGAAGTAAAAAAAAGAAGCTTTTGGCCACTCATGCGTGCTGCGAGAGTGGATGAGAGACTGTGGACACAGTGATTTCAAATAGGTTTCACTTTTGTTTACATGTCCGTTGTTGTACGGATGTATTGATAAAGTATTGGCTTTTTACTCGCAAATATCTTATTGCACCTACAGTAACAAGCATAAATACCGTTAAATGCTCGTGCTTTGTGTGTGCATCTGTTTGTGTAATGTTTGTGTGTTTGTAGGTTAAGGAGCTCAGCCCGACAGAGTTTCAGGTGATTATACACCGATTCAAATTTTTTTAGGAATATTATATTCAATCTGCCAATAAACCCTCCTAAATGTTACACACTGTTCCTTTAAGTCATTAATGCGATCAACAGAGCACACAATCGTTTTAATAACTAGTGCTGGGGACTATGCTTTCTGAGACTCAGGATTCAAACTTTAGGTAATGTTTGCTTTCTCATTCCTTAAACAATTATGAAGCATGCCCCTGGGGAAGTTATGATCTGGACCACATTTAGTGTTTTCACCAGCGCATTTTCACCCTGGTACAGCAGAAAACAAACAGGAATAACAGAGGATGGCGTGGCCTTCCCCCAGGGCACCGCTCTGTACAACACGCACGTAAACAAACTGGAAGTTGGGACGCTGTATTTGTCTCCAAGCTTAAAACTAAAGCTGTGTTTTGTAAAGAAATTGACACCCACTGATCTGCAGTTTTGTCAACTGCATGCCTGGAAGACATGACTGCTCGGTGTTTGTTTTTCGGTCCATGGAGATATCGCGCGCGTTGGTGCAGCTGACTCTGAAGGAAGTGGTAACTCGCGGACAAAAGAATGCTTCAAATCTGTTATATGAAAAGATGAATTAATTTGTGAGTGAGCCTTCGGAGATTTGTGCTTTAAATTAAAGGGCAAACGGAAACAAAAATGTAATCAACAGTCTAAATATCAACATAATAATGGGACGGTTCTGATTTTTTAAAGTGGGGTTCTATGAGTTATTTTCCCATAGTCAGCACAAGAGCAAAGCAAGGTACTGCTGTGGACAGGGGCAGCAGCAACACGTGTTTTAGACACCTAAGAAAAATCAATATCACTTTCAGTGTACGCTATATTTAGAATATTTTCATCGCTTTCGCTTACGTCAGACAGACATTTCCGACGGGGGAACTGCAGCTTTTATCTGTGCTCTCAAAGTCACCACACTCTATTGACAAAAAAACAGACATTTCTTGGTGAATTTGGTGTTTTAAAGGATTACTTCGGATTTACCACACAATATATTAAACAAACTAACCACACGAGGCAGCGGTAAACCAGCAACTCCCGTGCTCTGTGAGGTAAACTTTCTGATTTTGTCAAAGGAGTCTACTGGCTTTGAAGCTAGCATAGATAACGGCAGTTATCCAATCGAAAAAGGCTGTGTGATGGCAAAGTAAAGAGTACATTGCTTTGCTCCCATGCAGGAACTTCTGTCACTTTCACCAAACTTTGGGCGTGCCGACCGCCAACTACTGTAGGTAAATACACAAACTATGGATAAATACTTCATCCAACCCCACTTCAAAACACCCAAACGATCCCTTTAAGTTGCAGTATAGTAGAATTAAATTATCCTCATTCAGCGGTTTGTGTGATATCTTATAAAAAGTTACTTTGCTATTTTTCGTGCGTTTTCCTACGAATGTCCAGCAACAAGGGCGATCAATGCGCGAGCCCCGGTGGTGTTTCGGCAACAGTATTTACTTGGTTAGGTTTATGAAAAAAATGTGGTTTGGGTTCAAATAACTGCAGAAATGGGATTACTTAAGTACGAAAGTTACGTGAAAAATAAGTCTGGTTTCACACAGGACACGCACAAGGGTCTCCTGGGTCAAAGTCCTGTTTGTTTGAACCACCCGTCCACACCAACCTCCTCCTTTCATAGCTTATGACTTTGTGGATTGCATACAAATTGATTAGGTTGGTTACATACGAATTGTAGTGCATTACTTTTTGTACTTTTTGTACAGCTAGGAACAGTGTAGGATAACAGCCTGACTTAACCTAACCAAGCTGTTAATGTTCTTACACCTAACCATACCTTAACAATAGCATTGTGACATCGTAAATCAAATGTACGTGTCAACAGTGATGCAACCGTTTTGGAATGCCTGCCGATCAGAAAACACTTCCATGTGTCGCTCTAGAGGGCATGGACAACGGCGTTGGCGATGCTCAGAGAAATTAATTTATTGTTGATTTTGTATGAGTCTTTTTGGGCCAGTGTAAGTCCCTTTGCCAATAATGGCCGTCCCCCCTCACACATAACACATTCCAACCAATTCTAATCATTGCAACTTTTCAGAATATTCTTTAGCAAATAATTAAACAATTTTATAATATTTCGTCAATGGGTAAAATGGTTGAATCTATTATTCAACACAAATCAGCAAATACTCATTCAACCCTAACTCATTTTGTAGTCAAATCTCTTCCATCTCTCAATATCTGAGTTACTAAAACTAATTCCAAAGCCAATCTACAGTTGACCCTAGCACATGCATTTTAAAAACTATTGTTCTGAATGGATTCCTCATAATACAGTGAACTAGTTACTACTTCAACCCTCTTAAAATGCCTGATTTATATTGGAAAAGTAAGGAGAAATTCTTTAAGAGCATCATTCATAATAATTCTGAGAATCTTCTTCGAATTCCAAGCAACTCTTTGTACTAGGAAGCTTTATGAATACGAGCCCCAGACTTGTTTTGATTTCACGTGTGATTTTGTTGGAAATCAATGAGCCCTGAGCGTTTGAGTGTCAATCCAGCTAGAGTTTGTTCTGCAGTTCTGTCTATACAGAACACACACACACAATAACAGCCTGCAGGGAGTTTACAGGTGGCATGAGGAGTAAGAAGTGGCTTCCCCCCACTGGCAAACTCTTGCAGCAGGCAAAACAACCACCGGAAGAAGCGGTAACAGCAGTGATTTTATATCAGGTGCAGTAGATAATGAGGATGCAGATATTATAGCTGAGTCCAGTCCACTTTTTTCCTCTGTGCTGTCATAGCAGTCTCAACTGTCAAGAGAGTGTCTCACTCCCCGCCTCCGCATCTACGCATGGCCAGCAGCAGACTAATGAACAGGACAACGCAGGACAGGAGCCCGGAAATTCTCAAAGGCTTGACAAGTTATGGCAACTTTGCAACTGCATCATAAATGTCCTAGAACCCTACGTGGCACCATCGTTGGGGTCCAGTTGGAGAAGTGGTTGTGCTCAAATAAAGATTAAATATATAAACATATTGTTTTCACCGTGGACCCTGTTTTCGCATGTTTTTGTGTCTAAGGGACTAATGACGACAACAATTCTTTGGAAATTGGTCCAACACTGCAGACGGCAGCCACAATACTGGCTGCAATGTCTCCTCAACGTCAATGTACGTCGGTGGAAACTTGAGTCAGAGTTTCAGAGTACAGAAAGTGTGGCTTAGTGTTATCTAAAAGGTTGTCAATGTCATGGCTGAAATGTTTAGTTGATTTGGACAATTTGGATTTCAGGACGAGACTTCTCCGAGTTTTTACAAACATTATACAAAAAGTATAATGTTCTGAGACACTAAATATGACGATCTGAGCATGTCAATGGCAAAATCAAGCACTTTTTTGGGATGTTAATGATGGTGCCAGCTTGCCCAAAGCGATTACGTTGCAGCACATGCCGTCTGCACCTTACTCCCTCAATGCTGGACCAATTAAAAAAATTGTTGTCCCCATTAGTCAGACACAAAAACATGGGTATCGGGTTGAAACATACCAAAGTTAACCTTTAATGCATTGACCTGCAGCTTTGCAGGCCAGTATTGTAGGTAATTACGCCCATTTTAGACCATTCCACTTCTCACAAATTGAATCCAGTGCTAATGCAGGAAGTAGTGTGCCCCTTACATAGCGTGGAGGAAACTAAGAGTGTTTCTGTTCTGTCACAGACCTGAAATGAATGTCCTTGACCACTATTTTTTCCCCAACCTTAACAGTGCTCTAGTTTCCTAATATCTTAACTAAAGCTGATTAGCTATGGCCACAATCTTTACTAAACCATAACCACACCATAGTTGACATGTGCAGATTATAGAAAACATGAAATTTGAAAAACAAACAAAAAAACAGCCATTGGCATTGTAAATTAATTGGAATGGTCCAAGAAAGTTGTTTGAATCCCAAGTTTTATTATTGGGGATTGTTTATCTGTAGGCCAATTAAGTCATGGTTGTTAATGTTGCAACTACCAGCCAGTATTTAAGCGAGCATTCTATACAACACATTCTCACTCCCAACTCGTCAAAAACCGACGCTTGGTCAGTGGCCCCAACTTTTAGTCAATGACGCACTAGGTATCCTTCTAGTGTCAGTTTTGGAGGAGTCAGTGACGTTGTGTCAGTTTTCACTTGTTACATGCATAGTGTCTTTACAAAATAAACTTCTGTCTTCACAATTAGTTGGGTTTAGACGAGGGCTGGGACCGAATATGACCGTCCTACAGGGTATCGAAAAACTTGACAAACTGGTGGCAAATTTCTGTGCTTTACAGTAATTAGTGAACGACACGCTAACGTGCCGCAAAGTTTGAATTTCCTTCCCTGGGTTAAAGACATCTGAAAGGAGCTCAGAGTTGTCTTCCTTTTAAATGGGGTCAGTTGAAGCTGTTTGTGCACCTGACAGTATTCTAAACATGCGTAACTGGCAGGAGAACCAAGGCGAACCCATACCCTGGCGAGATTACATTTCCCATCTGGCCTGGGACTACTTTAGGTTCCCTCAGGAGGAGCATTTCGGACGTGGGTGGGGAGAAGGACATCTGGCTGTCGCTGTGTCTTCAACCCCTTCGGCTGGGAGAAAATAGATTAACAGATCAGTTTGTACTTCTAAAAACAGCCAGTTTTGCCTGGAGAGTTGGCCAGGGAGTGTGTTACTTCATTTTGAATAAGTAATCTATATCTTTTCCATATGCACTGTTGCACTCAGCAGGTTCAGGGATTGAGCCAATGACCAGCCAGAGGCCTTGGCACCATCTCCGCTGACCTGAAAAGCATGTTCTTTCACTCTGCTGCAACACTAGAATTGGAGTGATGAAACCCATTTTATTAAAAATCATAGACTGGTGAATGGGTGTTTTTCCTCATAACTGACAACTGAAACACGGGCACATTGCTGAGTCTTTGTTTGCTTCCAAAGACAACTTTATTGCACCCACAAAGAAAGCTGGAAGCATCTAAATCAGTGGTAGACAAGCTGGAAGTCAAGCCCCTCCACAGGGTCACCGGATAAGCCAGAGGGGTCGCGAGATGAGTAATGGAAGGGGGAACGAACGATCATATTTCTGTTACACTAAATTATCTGGTATCAGCTTTTGCTTTATTTTCTGCTTAAGTAATGAATCACCTCAAGCCTTCGGCTCTCTTGATAATTAATCAAATGAAACATCCTTAAGGTGGTGGGGGAATCATTGCTCACCTCTCGTGGGCGTATTAAAGCCTGCCATGGGAGGTCGCGGGTGGAGATTGCTTCATTTTAAAAAGGAGCCATGCGAGGTTGACAGCCAGCTCTTAAATAACACAAAGTCACAAAGATACGGCTCAGCCGGCCTCCGACCAGAAACTCATTCTGCAGCAGGAAGCCATGTGAACCGTGTAACCTCACTTTTATTTCCATTGTATAGAGCAGGATAAGTCATAGCTTTACAGAGTTTTTGCTTTTTAAACCCAGTGGATAACTGAAAAAAAAAAGATGGTATTGTTTTTTTGAACACTTTTTCAACAATATTTTTACTGAACAAATAGGGCTCTTTTCCCCCCCATCTCCTCCTGTCCTCCATTCATATACACTGCTGTCTGTCACTATGCACAGTACAAATATAATAGCCAACAATAGCCCAAAAATGTGATGAAAATAGTTACAGTGAGAAAATATAGAAAATAAATCAAAACACACAAAGAAAAAACATAATGCATGGCTACAAATTAGTGCTGGTCAAGTTAACGCGTTATTATCGCGTTAACGCATTAATTAATTAACGCTGACAAATATTTTATCGTGTGTTAATGCAGTTTTTATGCAATACACACCGTTGATGCCAGCAAATCACCCAAACAAACAGTGGAGGAAGTCTTCGGCAGACTACGTTGGATGCAGCGTGTGGGAGAAGTAGAGATAAACAAAAGCAAGACTGTTCCGTATCGCCCGTATCCTGTGCGCATGGCCGAACTGAGTGCGACAGCACGGCGGATCTGCCGACCTGAGGGCGGATCCGCCCCGGAGTCGTCTGCTATCTGGGAAGCTAACAAATGCTACAGCGAAGTGGATATCCACAAACTGCAGCTGATTAGTATTGTGGAAGATGTCGGTCTGAGGAACGCTCTCAAGGTGCGTTCGCGTCGCGTTTGGTGTGAACGCACCAGCGTTACAACGTGCACCAGCTGTTGCTCTCACTGGAGACTACTGGACATCGCTGGGTAACCATCATCACCTCGGAGTTACAGCATTATATTGATGAACAGTAGAGCTGCATTCACATGCTCCGACTGTCATGAAAACAGAAGACATTTTATTCATGTTGCACAGCAGTGGAACGTTTCACATACAGTCAGCACACTGAGCACAGAAAAACTGCTACTGTGTAAGGGGTCATCCAAAGTTATCAACATTTTCACAGTAGTACAAAGAGTACTACTTTACCAGACCATTTCCAAGGCCACAGAGGCAAAAGTAATAACAGTTATGAGTCACAAGTCTAAAAACAACCTAAAACACTTCAGCTTCTAGCTGTTGAGTTAAACTGGGTTTGTTGTGAAAGCTTACAACAAGTAGGCTACCACGTTTCTTTTTGGCATCACTTAATATGTGCAGCGAGGATCTCGGCAGCACTTTTTTCTTTTTCCTTCAGGAAACTCATTGTAAGTTGTTGAATAAGTTGTCATTGTAGCTGACGGGAAATGTCATGGCTGGAGGCGAATTACTTTAAAATCCAACGTGAAGTCTCGCCAGAAACTTTCGAAAGTGTCTGACTCTGTAACAACTTCCAACGGCAGGTAAGAAGAACAGGAGGCACTGTGACTCACCCACAGCTACCTCATTATTTTAGAATATTTTTAGAATTAACAAAGCTCGTATCCTCATCTTGCTTTCATTCGGCAAGTGGCTCAGGCCCCGACTTGAAGACTACATGCGAGGTCTGCTTGCGAGACTATTCTTATTTTTTTGCCTCTCTTCTAGTCTCTAAAAGACATTTTACATTTTTCTCCGGTATTTCAGGAAAGCACGTCTGATGTCGCACCATCCTCTTTTATTCCTGTGCCATTAAAACTTAGCTTGCTCCTCACTGCTGCGCCTCACAAACAAGCATCGTAGGAGAAAAAAATAAATAATCGGATCTTGGTCCAAAAAGTGGAAAGAAAACAGTTGCTTCATCTAAAACAGCTCAGAATGCTGTGAAGCTCATGACTTGTTTTCCTCTCCGTGTCTGTCTGCTGCTATGTGGGAGGGGTACTCTCATTGTCAGAACATAGTTTGTTGGTTTTTCTTTTTTTTTTTCTCACACAATGTTAGACACACAGCACCTGCCTGCCTGGCTAAGTGGAGGATAAAAACCCACATTGTGCTGGTAATGGCTGTTTACATAGAGACCATAATGTACTTCTGCAGCAGCTTAAATGCACATGCTCTCAGAGTTGTGTTGGGCCGTTACATGAGCAATGCATGTAGCAGTAAAAGTAAATGTTTTGTGGCGTACTGTGCGAGCGTTCAGTCCCTGTTCTTTCGCTAAACCAATTGAAGATAAAGTGCTTCTGTCCGTGGTGACCCACGAAAAGTCTCGAGAGACGACCAATCCTAAACCCTAATCGTTCCTGGTAAATGCCCAACCTCGACCATCTCGCAAGAGTTTCGCCAAAGTGAGGGCAACCATCTAGACGAGACTTGAGAATTGGCATCTGGCTGTTTCGGTTCTTCAAACGCAAGTTTGAAGAACTTTGACCAAGTTAAGGATTGATTAGAAGAACCTAGATTCAGTTATCCCGGTTTACTGCACGCACCCGTTTAGACCAAAAGGGCATATAAGTAGAGAGAGAAAAACATGATCATCTTTCTTATCAGAACTGGAAAATTATGCACCAATACGACTTTTTCAGTCTTGATACTGATACCTGCACTTTGGGTGTCGTATGCAGAGCACCAATCGGTTTAACTTGTTAGCTGTATGCCTCACTGTGTGGAAGTGACTGGGATCATTCCATTATGTGTAAGGCAACATCAGGCTTGACTTAAACATTGTCGAACAGATTGTAGAAAATAAATACAAAGATATAACTGTACTGAATGGTTATTTATTAGTGGTGTAACGAACCATTGGCAATCCTTGATAGGTACAGATCCCCTCTCATGGTTCGGCACGCATGTGAACCGTGGATTAATTACGCAGTTTAACGTCAACCATCACAGTATGAAATTAAGTTTTACTGCGATCAGGACATCGGCATTTATGCTTTTTACAATCTCTGATAATGTTACATTATAAACAACCAATCTGTGTTGAAATCCTAGACTGTATTAAAGAAGGTTGAAATTGACGGGACGGAAACTTGAATATATACAGTTGTATAACACTGTTCAAATGTTTGCCCTAGAAATACATTGTAAGTCACTAAGATGTATGCTCCATGAAGTATTTTGCGACAATGTGTTTCACGTTTACGTGAGAAAAAGTGAAACAGATGTAGTGGGAGGGGCCTTGAAGAGGGCCGCTAACAGTGTTCATCATCAAGGGGACAGAGAGCCCCGATGTTTCAGAGCTGTTCTCTGTGAGGAGAAAGATGAATAAAATGATCCCGTTGTTTACTGTAGAAGAGGAAGCAGTCCAGCCCAGTCGCAAAGAACAAAAATGTAACATTGTACGTTTCTACAAACCAAGTTGTATGTCGCCGTTTTTTTTATTTTTTGGTCAGAGCAAGTGATGTAATATATGGTTACTATTAAGTTACATATTATAGTAACAAGCATAAGAAGCAGGAAATTGCACTGGATGGGTCAAACAAACAAAGAATTTCACCCAGGAGACCGCTGTTCTTTGGTAACAGGACTGAGAAAAATTGAACCATTACACATTTTGAATAGTTGAATTGTGTTAAAAAGATTTAATTTGGAAAAAGTCATGTCAATTCAGTGGTAGTGTCATGCTCTGCCTCGCCCTGAGGTTATGCTTTTCATTTTGTGTCAATCTTTCATCCTTTCCTGTTTTATTTTTGATACACTCTCATCTCCTGTCATTTTTCATTTCGTTTCCACCTCCTTGACGATCCTCACATGCCCTCTATTACTCACCTGCCCCTTATTTTGCTATCAGTCTGCCCCGTTTATAGACTCCCTTGTTTTCCCTGTACCCCTGCTAGATTGCCATTGTTCTGCCTCGTGAGTTCAGTGTTTTCCATTAATTCTAGAGTATGTTTTGCTATGGTTTTTGGACTTTGCCTTGTTACCTGTTTTTTTAGGGGGGTTTTACCTACTCCCTCTCTGGGTTTGTTTGCTCTGTTTGGACTGACCCTCTGTGTGCGTGACTGCCTGGCTTTTTCGGTCAAAACCTATAGCCTTTTTGAACTCACCTTGTGTCCTGTGTCTGTGGCAACAATTGAGTCTCTGTTCAACCATGAATCGTAACGAGAGTTAGCTGGACGAGTCTGCAGTTTACGTTCCAAACAGTCAGTCCAATCCGTATACTTTCACTCCTCCACGTTGAGTTTTGAGAGGGTGATGAAAGACTCCCAACCGCAGCCCCATGCACACCGCTCCAACATGTGGAGAAACACAAAGCTTGACAGCCGTGCATCATCCAAGATGCGTCCTTCAAAGAACAAGAGGTGACAGGGATAGGTAGACAAAAACAAACTTTGACTAATCGTATCCCTTGCTTGTCAAATAAGGCCGGAGGAAAAAGTTACACGCATTCAAGTGCCAGGGAGCGTCTAAGCTGCCTTCATATTTCGTTGCACTCTTTAATTATTTCCGAAGGCGATGAACATAATGCAAAAAGCTCAAAGTTCCATAACCTTTTCTCGGTTTAGCGAGGAACACCAGCCGTTCAATATTTCACCCTAACCGACCAAACGCACCCAGCGGACCTCATAAAGAAAGGCATATCTGCTCGTGCATGCAGCGCCTACGTAGCTAGGGGCTTCCAGCAACACAGCAATAAGTCAAAAATCCCTGCTGGGAGTTGGCCGAGATCCCAGCGTTCAATACTTTCACAGTCGTCAGTTCTTAAACGGCATACTGACAGGCCGATGCTCCGCGTTACACGGGGGCCAGCAAAGAGTAAAAGCAGAATTTAGATAAGGATCAGAGTTTATCGGAGAGCTACAGAGGAACTCGATGCCTTTTATGATGTGAAATTCAGTTTGCTTCTATCGTGCTCTGATTTATTTTGATGTCGGTGGATGGCAGAAACTGCACTTAAGAGTGATGCAAGAAGGCGTTGTTATTACCTACTCAACTGTGAAGGTTTAGAGGGGCATTTTGGGCAACTAAAGTGACTTTCAAGTGTGTGTGTGTGTGTCCTCAGGGGACAGGATGAATTATTTCACATTTTATTACGTGTTGTCAGATTCAGAGCACGTTTATTTTATTTTTTTTATGAGCTGGAGTGAGGAAAACAGCAACAAAGAGAGGCAGATGCACAGGCTGGCTTGGCCGGGCAGAAAGCGCACCCAGCCAGATGCTACCTGACAGAAACAGAAAGCAGAGTTTGATAGCGGGGACTGTCTGAGTTTCTGTTGCAAACACCAGCACCAGAGTGAGCGTTGCTTTGTGGGACACAAGGAGGCAGGAAAATGTCATCAAATTCAGAAGAAACCCAATGGCCTCACAAAATATGTTCATATGCAAATATTTAGCAAGATAGCACCTGAATGTTCACTGCCATTATGTTTCGGTTCAATACTCTACTGGGAGGTATCGAGAGCCCACGTTAAGACCATGCGCCGTAGACTGTATATAAGAAGTGGACGTAGTCGTCGTGGTGTCACCCATTGGTTTGTGGACTGCCGTTTTGAAGCCTGGAGTTCGTCATTTTGATCGTTGCCATCTTGGTGTTTTTGCAACTAGTGAACCGAAGTGACCTTATGTGGACTGCGGAGGAGTGACCTCTAGCCAGAGGAAGATGACGTCAGGATGGCCTGATAGCTTCATCACCAGCCGACACACCTTCAGTACACAAGAAACCCTCTAATCTGATAGAGTATGAGTTTACATAAACGTTATGGCTTTTTGCATTGTGTATACACAATCTATATTCCCATTTTATTCATATAGATAAAGTGCTTTATTTTTAAAGATGTGTTTTAGCCATTTTTAAATGTAGAAGTAAATATCTTGTGGTGTTAGATAAATATAACATGTTCTTTGGCTTTGCTTTGTAATTTTAATTCATGAACCTGGTCCATTTAACATCCTGACTATGAACATATAACCCTTAACTGTAGGTCGTAAATACTGAGTGTACAAGCAACACAACACATTTCACTGTTTCACAGTCAGACTTTATTACAGTGCTGACAGTTCAAGTTCAGTTCAGTGGTAATGCAAAAAAGAACAATGACAAAGACGTCACACCCTGTCGTACAGGAGTAAACACGGAGGCCACTGAAGACCAGATCAGTCCTGCAGTATTTCACCCATCCAGGGCCGGATCGCTGTCTCAGTTGCAGTGCATGATCCGCCTTCCTGTCTGCCTGCGTCCCCCGTGCAACCTCACCCTCGTTCAGCCTGGTCTGGTCTGCACTCCACCACCGTCCCCCCCCTTGGTTCCTTATATTAACCTCCTTTACCTTCATCAACCTCGAGTCTGTGTCCGGTGTTTGGGTCCACCTGAACAACCCTGCAACACGTAAAAGTCGTTCCGACTGTTCAGACTGAGGTCGCTTTGCAAAAAATTTAAATCCAACCCGTATCTGATTTAGGTCCACATTTGAAAGTGGCCCAAATCTGAATTGAAAAGATCCAATTCCACGTGCTTTGTTCCGTTCACATCAAAACCTGATCCAAGTCACATATCAGAGATGTTCCAATACTGATATCAGTATCGGTCTTTTAATAAATAGGTCCCTTTGTTGTTTAATTATAGCAGCTGGTCGACAAGGCTCCAGACGATTCTAAATATTTTACTTTGTTGTAGTAATTTTCGGTGAGGTTTTTTTCTTCATAAAAACACACAATTCAAATGATTAGGAAATAAAAGTTTGTATGTTTATGTATTAAAACAAATCTTGCCATTAGTAGTTATAATGATGTATTATAATCTGTTTAGAGCTCAGTGTTAATAGATCACAATATATCTAGTATTTAGGTTGTTGTGAAACCTCCTTACTGTTAGAAAGGTATAGCACTCTGAAATGTCATTTTTCTTAATATACTGTTATGATATGGATAACTAGCTCAAAACTGCAAGGACAATGCCGCTTCTTCATTTCCATGCTTTTTAACTTGCATGTTGTAGAGAGGATGCTGAATTTTCTTTCTTGGAACCCGTTGGATTTCGTCTTATCTGCATCGTTACATAGCAGCAAATTAGCATGTGACATTTGTTTTTTGATTCGCACAAACTTCAAGTTGTAAATCCGCCTCAGTGATCATTGAAAACTGGAAGCTGCAAACGTGGTACAGGAACATTCATTCTTTTATTATCACAGATTTAGTCGTCACATGGGCCTTGATTGGCACCATAAATAACCTCTGACCCCCGATCACACTTTTTGATCGACTCCATCAATCAGGTGAGCTAATTACTCACGGACTGATTGTTGTTATTATTCTTTTTCCAATGCAAATGAGTTTAAAACCCCAGCCATTTAGAAACCTGAGCCTTCCACTTATCACTTATTGTATTCATACTAGTTTGTTGCACTTATTGTATTCATTTGTGTCTGCACTGTACGTTGGCTCTGGGTCATGCTCTTAGATGCTTGTTTAAAAAAGGAGATGCACTTATGACTTCTGGTGACTAGTAGTTCTCTTGAATACCGATGTTGAATACACTTATTGTAAGTCGCTTTGGATAAAAGCGTCTGCTAAATGACTGTAATGTAATTTACTACACTAAAAAAAATGTTGTGTTGGATTTACTTCATTTTTTTTAGGTAAGTGGTCACACGAAATAAATTGATCTGAGACCAGATCTATATTTTAAGTTGACTTTACTTCATTTATATTCATAATTTTACCTCAACTATTTTGAGTAAAGTTTACTCACTATGTTCATGTTCAGTATACTCAATTACTATTTACCTTTTTTGTTTTTGTAGATTCAGATCAATTTAATGGTTTAATTTCTACAAACTAAAATGAAGATCTAGTTCAACATGTTGAGCTATTACTAGTATCTTAACTTTCAATACATTCCATGTTTACACAAATGAAACAAACTAAATGTTTTAATACTCACTTTTTACAACTTTATTATCTTAATTACCAGCAATGTAAATAAGTACATTTACTTAAGTATTGTACTTGTACATGAGTATTTATATTTCTGCTTGCTCCGCCTGTGTGCCCCAATTGCAAAGCAGAGCCTTTTTCCCAGACACACGCGTTCATCACTGCAAAGTACTGCAAAGTTCAAAGTCATCGTGCCCTTACAACTTGCTGTGAGTGCTTAACTGCTGTAAAAATACCAGGGAAGGAAAATAGGCAACAAGGTGAACAGGAGGAGATTTTATTTTAAAGAGGGATTAGAGTGAGCAGAGGTAAAAGGAGGTGACTCAGGGAGACTGACGTACAATACTTGAATAAAAGGATCCTTAACCCGCAGTGGATGAGGGGTACAGACGCTACTGTTCTGACTGTGGAGGAAAGGTCAAACCACCACTGTGAAGCCATTATGTTGCAGAGTGGAGACCGGATGAAGGAGGCTGTACAGGGAGGGAGGATCTAGAACCTCTGCAGGCTGCTGCACTAAGTTTAGATCGAGTGTAGTTACACAACAAGACACAAACAAGCAAGCCGGCTAAGAAACCGCGACATGATCTGTTTGTCTTTCAATCTGTTTCAGCAAAATGGCAAGGTGCCGGGTCCGCGCAAATTGGTACCAGAACACAGGCGGTCGAACACCAAGAGGTCATGGATCCTGTTCCAGCAACAAATCAAGCCCTTCCTTGGCCATTGAGCAGCCGCTGTGCAACTGAACAAAGTTACCAAGTTTAGTGTGAAACTTGTGCGGTACAACAGCGTAGGCTCACCCCAAACTTCTGATCTGTTTCGGCAGCGGGCCCGTAGGGAAGCGGCGGTAGAACAGACCCATAAGTTAGAGATGCACGGGTGCAAATCCTTTTTGAAGCCTTGTACATTGGCACGGGGGGGGGTTAGAATTTAGCAGCCACGGGCCATCATTGGAGGGAGTATGAGAGGAGAGATAAGATAATATGTGGATGGGAAGAAGGGAAGGAGGCCTGCAAAGGTCTCAATGAGCCGTGGGTCAGTATTTCAGGTGGCAGTTGCACTTTAGATTTAAGATGGTTAAGCTCGAGGTGCAGCGCAAAGTGTCTCATGATTCGATTTTTTTTTTTGGCTGCACTTTAAGATTTGTATGGCGGTCATAAGTCACACCATGGGAAAAAAGGGGATTGTTAAGCATTGTTGTATGAAACTGTAACTGTATGAAAAATTGGGGATGGCAATGAATGTTGGTGAAGCAGGATCCAATTTGACGAATTAAGGGAGGACGCTTAGCCTGGAGGCGCTTCGACGGAACAGATGTGAAGACATTTAGCACAGCATTTGATGCAACAACGCCTTCTACCATAAGCTCAGTGGGGATTCACACAGAAGCCCAATTTAGATGTTGTTTGGACGATTTACTAACCCACAGCGATGACATATCGAGAACATCGGTGTGTGCCGTCATCAATCTGCAGGACCATTAAACAGGCAGCACCATTCGGCAGTCAAGTAATGTAAATGTTACAAGGTTGAGTGCGTGGACGCGGCCATCGCAGATGTTTTATTGAATTAGACCCATGACACCTCCACTATAGGCTCAGCAGTGATTTCTGGCACTGCAAAAAGGCAGTGACAGCGCCGAGTAAACACGCAGGTGCGGTTTGAAGCCAGTGCTGATGTAGAGGCTGTCGTGATGTTGGCAGAGCTGATCAAAAGGGGGGGGGGGGGGATTGTGAGAGCGAAAGGAAAGGAATGATGTGATATAAGATATAAGTCGGGCTGGTGGGAACGGCCCCGGGGGTTGAAAATGGAATTATTCCCAGGCGGCTTTTCCGAAGCTGCATAGATGGTTCGAGTTTGGCCTTAGGTAGGAGTTCATAGTGAGAGTCAGGTTGTTCAGCAGATCAACAGCAACGGTCTGGAGAGGGAGGATGCAGATGGGCCTGCTGGTTTAAATATATCAATCCTTAAACCTGCATTAAAAGGTTTATTTGGTCACTTGGGGGCAGCGGAACAAGCTCAACGTTAACATAATCGCCTCATTAAGTTGCTCTGCCCAACGTGTTGGCAAACAGTCGCCTATTTACACGTGCAGCAGTGAAAGAGATGGACATTTGTGTTGAGTACCAATATTCACGGTCTTTTAGCTCTGTTTTGGCTCTCCACCAACTCCTGGGGGAAATATCTGCTAAATTCTCCACTATGTTCAAATGCTAAGCAATCACTGTGTCTGCTGCTTTGTGCTGAGCAGGCAGTGTGCATAGGTTAATGAGAGCTTTTTGGGCTGGAAAAAACGGCTGAGTGTGAACCAAAACAATGGACTGAAACATGCAAAAAACGCTCTGTGTTTGTGATTATGTTCCCCAGATTGCTATGCCACACAATGGGAACATGACAACGGGTCCTATGTTCCCCAGCTCTGTGTGCTCTCCCAGGGTCTTATGTCCAAGGTCCTAGGTTTCCATGTTCCCAGGGACCTATGTTCTGTTAACACACATTAAGTTAAAAAGCGTATATGTTGTCAGGGACTCATTTTCAGAAGGCCCTTTGTTCAAATTCATGCTATGTTCCCGTTGACGAGTTACCACAATAGCCCATGTCATATTAAAGGAATAGAGCTGAGGGACCTCTTTTTCAGATTCCAATTATGTGCAATATCTGGGGGAACCAGCCCACCAAGGCTATCAAAAACATACTAACTTTAACCCAAACCGGGATCTCTTCCTAAACCTAACCAAGTTAGTTTTGTTTCCTAAAACCTAATCGACGGTAAGTGTCCCTGACCAGCATCCATATGTGACAAGCTGGGGAATAAGAATGGGTTGGGGGGGACATAGGACCCTGGGAACTCAGTGTCCTTTGTCATGTTCCCATTATGTTCCATATAAATCTGAAGAAAACGCCAACTGGGAACATAAGACTGACCCCTGTAAGATGAAGGAGAAGGTATCCTGTTACAATTGTGAAATAAACTTTTGCAGTGTACATGCAGTGTAAAGGCCAGTAAAAGCAGCTAGTCTGTTTGTATTCATTATCAAACATAAATTACAATGTGGTATGGATCACTGATGTTGAAATGCCGAATGCAGCAGCTTTACGTGAGGTTAGAAAAAAATAAAAAGTAGAACAAGCTTTACGAGCTAGATGGTAACTGCTTTAAATGCAAAGAAACTCCTCACAAAGTAATTAATAAAGTGACAAAGAGATAGAAGATCGAGTGGGAAAAGATTGATGGCAGGAGAGGGAAAAAAAAAGGAGAAAGAGAGAGAGGTCAGTCTCTCAAACTGTTTGCAGCCCAATGAGCTCAGATCACAAAGCTTCAGACTCCCGGGGGCAGATGGGGACAGATGGAAAGGTCTAGAGGAACAGATGGAGGAGAGGTAGAAGAGACAGAGACCAAATGTTATGCCCCGTGGTGATGGCATGAAGGTAGACAGTCAAGAGAGGTTATTAGGGATGGGATTGGGGAAGGAAATCAGGCGCTGGCAAGAACCCGTAAGCCTACCAGCTATAACACCAAGAAGTAACACCACTGGTTTAAACTGTTACACACATTTATTTTACACTCAGACGTGCTCTTGTCAGGAGACATTACTGCATGCCAAGTGCCGAGCACATTTATTATTTTTTGCTTATTTCACAAGTTTATGATAGCTGCGTTTTCATTCAGACGTGACGCAGATTGGTTTTGCTCAGAAACAAAATAATGTGCTCATTATTAGTTCTTGATTGCCCGCTTCCCAGAGAGGAAACATCACATCTCTTTGCGGGTTGTTTCTTGATTGTTTGGGAAATTGCTTAATTTGTGCCAGGAATTTGATTTGATAAAGCTTTTTCTTTCTTTTTTTTCCTCTTCATTATACGTTTTGACAATGTAAATTAAGACTCAAAGTAACAACATAACAATTCTGTTTTGGAATAATGCCTTTTAACACATCAATACAGATCTGGGCATTCATCAAGCATCTCAGAATCTAACTATTAATGATACTACTTTTAGGAGAGAGAGAGAGTGACGTTGCTGTTTTACCACACTCAAAGTAGAGGTAACGATGATGTATAGGGCTTGCTATTGTTAAAAAAAGTATGATGCCAATGCCAGCACCCGTAAAGTGATACAGATTCTCATTTCTATTGTATTGTATCCCCCGACAGGGGTTAGCACTGTCAGCACTGTCGTCGTTGTAAGCACTGTTTGCGCTGTTAGCACCGTTAGATGCTAACGGCTCAGCCATCTCCATATTAAGAACCATGTGCAGTTTGGCATGTTGGCCGTTGCCATCTTGGTTTTGGGGTTTCCACCATCTTGGCTTTTTGCTACCAAAAGTGACACGAGTCGGTTGAGCTAATTACAACCGAACACCGACTAAGACATTTTTAGGCAACCAAAATGTTACAATTACCTTTCGTGAAATGAAAATACACTGTGAAAGGGTTAAAGTTCTAAGATAAGACACAGACAACTCCCAGCCCGGACAACGCTGCAGTAGAGAACTGTCAATCACAAGGCAGCCACGCCCTAAATCATAACCTGCTTTATATTCTATTTTAATCTAAATGGGACAACAATTTACGAAATGAATATCATCCTGTATTGAAGAAGACTTTAAAACAACAAAACCAACCCATCGGCTATCGTCTGACAATGATTTAGCTTTTTATTGGTTTGAAATTAGCTTGTGTAGAAGAACATTTTATATCTTCAAGTTGTATTAACTGTATTGTTTTATATTGCCTGTGTATTCCGGCCAGTTCTGTCTTTTTCATCAACCTCTGTGTAGACGGAGACTATTTTACATTAATTAACAAACCTCTGTTAGTGAAACCTTTTGGTGTAGTGTGAAGGAAGCCCAGACCGGAGGTCACACCTCAATTTATTAAAGGCCTCTCCATTTCTTAAACAGACCTGTATTGAGCCTATGCAAATCCACTTCTACAGACTTGCGAGTTGAGTTCGCAGACCACACTCGCTCCTTGGACTAAATACGAGAACACATCTTGGGTACAGATACTTTCAATCTCCTTGTCCTTCCTGAGAAGCTTAAAAGTTATTTCCTGTAACCCTGTATATAATCATGGCCAGAACTCTCTCTGGTCAGAGAGAATTCTACACCTTTGTTGTGAACTTCTGTCTCCACTGCGCAGTGAATAAAACCTGAAAGAAACTTTTCATCAACACTTGTAAACTGGCTACATGTGAAACAATCCAGTCGTACACGTCGTCTTGCATTTCCAACTCCAGTCTTGCATCTCAAGTAATCGGACTATAAAGCAATGAGCAGTGCATGGAAAAAGAAGTCTTGGCCAGGTAATCCGCTGGTGTTACAGGTCCCAGCTTGAAAGAGCCCGATAACAGATTTATGCCTGAGAAAACAGGAAATGATTGAGACAAGCAAACGTGTGGCTTCTTCATTCAACGTCTTCTCAAGCTATATTTTATTTCACACTTTTCCAAGTGAAAACAATGGCGGCGCTGCTCCAACAGCATAGCGAACCGCTAACGAATGCTAACAAACATGCACAACACCCATATACATCCTTCAGTCACATAAATTAACACATTTAGCATGAAACGACCTACCAGAACATAAAGAGTTGATTCGCTTCATTATAAACAAAAAGTTAAATGTGTAGGAGCCAGAAAAAAACAAGGGACTGTAACGCAAGGCTACTATCAGTTTAGCTAGCACTCGACAGTCAGTCTTAACGTAGCTACTAAACAACCACATGAAACACAAAGTAATCTATAAAAATGTTCACTAAACATTGGTCTCCAATAGAGTAATATTTGGTGCACTTTACAAGTTACTAACCTGAGAAAACAGGAAATGATTGAGGCAAACGTGTAGCTTCTTCATTCAAGCTCTCCTTAATATCAGCAGGGATAGGAGTGATTTTCTTAGTTGGGGAACTTGCTAAAATGCTTTTAGCCCCAGTCCTAAAAGTAAGCCTGAAAATGAGTCACTCATAGAACTGATTTCCTACTTTGAGAAACTTAATAAATATGGTCCTAGATTAATTTTGTAATAGGTCAAATATTCAAGGAATATTATCAAGTGATTGACATAAATCTACTTACATTGTGGTTGTATAGCTGGAAACTGATATTTAATTTGGTGATAAGTATTCAATTAACACTTACAGTATATGTGATATACTATAAGGCTAAACATTTAAGAACCTACCCTAATAAGAGCTGAAGCCTCTGCACATTCAGCAATTTTTTCAGGAAATATTCAGCCGCCGCCTTTATTTCTGCTGAAGCTTTTCCTTTTGACAGAAAGTTTTAATAAAAGCACTAGAGAGATTTTAAGGCTTTGGGGACGACTAGAGTCACGACTATGACAAGATGACGAAATATCTCCACAAAAGTGCTGAGTTGTGTACAGGCTCCGATTTCGAAAAGCCGCTTTTCACAACTCTTGAGCCCCATGACGGCACATCTATGACAGATTCACTCGCGATGCGACGAGCCCCTCATGTGGGGGGTCCGGGGGGATGGCGGAAGAGGGGGGGGTTGATGCTTGCAGGGCTGGTTCAGTTACGAGGGACAGCCAATGGGGCGACGCACCTGTCTTCCACCAACGATTAGCGCGCAGATAGAGTTAGGGCAAGGGTTTGCGGGTGACACGGGATGATGGGTGACAAGTCGTTTAACCCTATTTCTTAGAAGAATCTGTTCTTTTCCCGAACTGCTGGGTGAATCCTAGGACGTATCACAACGCTGCTCTTGGCCCCAGCAGGGAATACAAACTGTGTGTTGAAGTGTGTGACATTGCTTGTGTCCCTGTGTGCTTGTACTTTGGTGTGAGTCTTTAGTACCATCATGGAATACAAATGGCAGTTATTATCCCACCAACGCACACACACACACATCATAGCTGTACTCTCTTTATATTGCTGCCTACCTGCCCCCTGAACCGGCATTTCTGCTCCCTCTTGTTTTTTTTCTCACATGTGCATTCCTTAGCTTGGACAAGTTTTGTCACCTGCCAAGCCATCAGTCTTTATCGCTTAGTGTCCCCAAGAGTATTTTTCAGTGCAGAGTGTTAGCTCAGTAACAAAGGCAAAATAAATACCGAAGGCATGTTGAACTGTTTGTAGTGCGGCAACGGCTGCTGCTGGTTGTGGTGGGAGTCACAAGGGGGCTGCAGAGATGGATGGATGCACAGCTGTGAGACAAGCGTCGGTGTGCTTGGGAGAAAACCACGGCTTTTGTATTATTTGTCTTTACCAAACCTTCTGTCAACAAGTTATGAAGGATTAGAGCAGAGTAAATGATGCAGAAAAGTTGTATGCTGAAGAAACACGCTTTCGGGGTATCATAAAGACAATCTGTCAGCACCTCATATTCTTAGATATTGTTTTTATTACGAAAAGCCAAAGTGGGGTCCAAACCATAGACTGCTTATAAGAAGTTGACGTAGTTACTGTGACGACGCCCATTGGTTTGTGCACTGCCGTTTTGAAGCCTTGAGTTCGGCATTTTGGCAGTAGCCATCTTGGCTTTTTGGCTGTCGTCATCCTGATTTTTGGCCATTGCCATCTTGGTCTTTTGCAATCAGAAGTGACACGAGAGGGTGGAGCTACAACCAAACCAAAATATTATAATTAAACTTTCATGAACACTGCCAAAGGGTTAAAGTTCTAAGACGAAAACAGAAGACAACTTGCCCTAAAGCATACCCATTACGGGACCATAATTTACTAAATGAACATCATGCTGTATTGAAGAAGACTTGAAACTAGAGATTGAGACCATAAACTCATGTTTACTGAGGTAATAAATCAAGAGAGATGTAGAGTCATTTTCTCATAGACTTCTTATATACAATCAGACTTTTTTTTGCAACCAGAGGAGAGCCTGGCCATTAGAAAGAATGCAAGTTTAAGGCACTTTTGCATTGGCTTCACTTAACAGAACCGGAGGTTGACGCCCAGTCCAAACCAAAGCTTTATTTGATTTCTAATGCAGCCATTTTTGGCCACACTTGTTACATCTTTAGTCTTGCCACCGCACTAAATTGAAACATTTTACAAATGACTGTAATTAGCAACAGGCTTGGTAAATATCCCCCTTCATGTTGTTGATATAAATTTGGCTTCTTTCAGCCTCAGTTAATTTCAAAAGCCAATAATACATTGTGTTTATGGTTGCGTCAATTCAAATTGAAGAATAACTTAATATGCACATTTATCTCAACAGTTATTGATAAACTTTTGTGACTCCAAAGTGTAATTGAACTAAATTCCAATGTTGTCCTTTTATTTAGGCAGAATGTGAGATAAAAAAGTCCACAATTAGATGCTTTGATTCACTGTGTTAACACCGGACCCCAACAAAGTCCTGTATCGAGGATTTGATTAAATTAGAAACAATTTTAGAGGAATTCGTCAGGTGCTCACAGGTGCAATTCATTTTTTTCCATCTCACGTGGTTTGTTCGTGCACCTTCCTTTGTCACAAAAGATTCCACATCGATAACCCCAGATCAATATTCATGAGCTGTGCAATCACAAGTGGGGAGAAGTTGTGTGACAATTGTTGGGAGCCGAGACCTGGAGAGAGTCCACAAAAACATGGAACATTTTGCGTCATCATTTCAGGAAAGGATTTTATTAGTTTGAGGCTCTTTACATCTCTTTAAGACGTCCTTAGAATGAAGAACCATTGAATAGACGTACTCCACTAGTCGTACCATGCAAAGGTATTGATGTACGAGGGCGTATATAACAGTGACACAGTGAAGACACGATGAACTAATTCTTACTGATCTCAACCATAACACTCAGAAAAAGATAAGATACATCTTGCTGTTCTGGGAATTATTGATAAAGATTTCACCAAGGGCTTGTTTTTCCCAATCAATAACAAGCAGCGTAAATTATAGTCTATAGGTTGTTGCTATAGTGATGAAGGAGTCCCTCATTGTCATGCTGTCTGCTAAGCCGGGGAAGAGATATACAGTAATTGTTTACTGAGCGGAGTGCGGGTCCATACATTTACTAAGAATAAACATGCTTAATCAATTATCTAAATGCGGCATTAGAGATGGATTATTTCCTGGCTGCAAGTATAATAATAATAATAAGAACAGTAGGATTTAAAACCCTGTAAAATTAAGATTTATATTGTAGATTGATATAGTATGTAATTTCCTATGATTTGGTCCAGATGTTTGCCTCTTTGAATGGGAACAGTACTAGCTGTATGAACTTCCATTTATTTGAATTATTTACTCTAAAACAACTCACATAGCCTTTGCTAAGCAGACAACCTGTATCAAATGAGAATTATAGCAGCCCAGATACAAGATGAGACCAGATGGAGAGAAGATAGGCAGCCCTCGTAGAAGACTGAACGTTTCTTTTTCGGGACAAGTCGTCTCATCAAAGCCATTTTCAATCTGAATGTAATGAAAAAGCTGATAATTACAATTATGCCATCCTCAGAGAGACTTCTCAGACTGAGAAGAGCATTGAGTGGACCCCTCAAGTCCATCAACAACAGCAGCTTAATGAGCCAGAGGTTCAGAAATCTCAGACAGATGGCCCCTAACCTGCACCAGTAACAGAGAAAATACATTTTCTTGGGATTACAGACCGTTTAAATGTAAAGGTCTTGTGTTGAAGTATGTTTCCCTCCAGGTGAGGAGAAACAGGAATCAGAAAGACCACAGGGTATTTTAGGGAACAAAACCGTCCACCTTGGTGAAGCAGTGTGGAGTCCCAAAACCATAAATACAACATCAAATATTTATCCCTAATGTTGGGAAGCCAACAGTGGCAGACAATATCTTTTTATTAGCTTGATTTGTCATCTAGGAGCGCTGCTCTAATTCCTGTCAATGCACAATGAACCGCCTCTCTACGCAATGAGACAAGTAACTAATGGGACACGTAAATGTGGTTTCATTGTCATTCATATCTATTGCCATATCATCTGTTACTTACTTTAAATAGTGAACCGAAAATTCTAGACACAACTTAGATAAAACCTAAAAAATATTTTGACTCTCCAGTAGAGGATGCAGAATTTTGACTTTTACTTATAATAACAATGTCCCGAAGGCTTTGATGTTGCTTAGGTGATGACGGCTGCTTTATTCCAAATCATTTAACTATTAAACTTGTAACATTTTACCTGACTGATCAATAACCAATAACAATCCTGATGGATTGTACGATTTAATTAAGTTAACAATGCTCTGCCACGAGCATATATGTGCACAACGCCTCTCAATCAGGAGGCGTAGAATTGATCTGGCTACTTTGTGATGGCTGCGGATGTTCAACGAACTCTGTCTTTGTGGTTTCCACTCATATTTTATTATTTAGTACAAGTTATTTTTGGGATGGCAGCGTGAGAGAGCAGGTGTTTCACACACACACAGTGTTGGCCAAATTGTAATTTTAAACTAGATGAAAAGTCAAAGAATCGCTGAAAATACCCAGAAAGAGACATAAGTGTCCGCACAAATCAACATCACCATACCTCAAATAGCTGTCAAGACATTTCACTAAAAACAGAAATGTCGACGTCAAGGTGGCGCTAGATGAAAAGTCGGGATTACCAAAGAGTTGTTGGGATATTTCAGTCTAGACCAAGGTGTTGGACAGACCACCAGACATCCTTAAAGCCACGCCTTAGTGGGGATAGATATCCAAAGTTCTGTCTGTTAGTTTTAGAGAGCCTGGGAAGAGCAATAGAAGGAGAGAAACGACAAAGCTGCCAAAGAATGAAGACGTTCGCCCAGAAACTGCTGAGTCACATTGCAAGACTGCATACAATGTTGCCGTCCTTCAGCGCAGCACTGGCTGGATGAAGCTAGAAGGATGACAGAGTCAGTTCTTTGTTACTGACTCAAATGGAATACCTGACCGTTCTTTGTTACAATCCCCACCTCCTTAATTGATTTACCCATTGTTATACTTTGCTTTTAACATTGGCTTGTTTACTGCAATGGACACGTCAATTATACGACATGGTCTGCAATGTATTTAATAAATGTATGAATATAATTTATAAGAATAAAAAACATCCACTGAGAATGTAGTGTGTATGTGATAAACCGGTGCAAAAGATAGAATATTTATTCAGGTCAGAGCAATTTATTGATTTAATATTTTTCAAGGACTAGAAAAGATACAAAAAAACCCAACATTTCAATGTTGCTCGCCTTAGCTAAAAGTGCACATAGAGCGGCTTTTAAATCTCGGTGCACTAAAAAAAACAAGCATATTGGGTACAGCAGGATTCTAACCCCAGACAACTGGATTGAAAGGCAAGCGGATCTGACCAGTGAACAAAATGTCTGCCTGGTATGTGGCTCAGCACAAGCCAAACAGCATATCCAACCACCTGAGTGTGCTGGGAAGTCCTGTGACAGAGGTGGCCGAATGCATAGAAAGTTACAGCCTTCATGTTATGTTATGTTTATTTTATTTGATATGGACATCACAGTAGCATTAGAATTGTAACATACATTATGCACAAAGCCCAGATGCACTGTGTTAAGTGTTTGTAGCGAAATGCTAATTTACAACACCTGTCCACAGGAGGCTTTTTTAAAAAAAATAAAAAATAAGTTAAAATAGAAAATAAAGAAGTTAAAATAGAAAATAAAGAAGTTAAAATAGGACACAAATACATACACAAATACAGATACATACACAAAGTACAAGTGTGTTTACAGGGGTGTTAGATGTGAGAACAATGTTGTTTCTCTTTCAGCCATGATTTAATACCTCTATTAAAAACATTAAAATTGTGTTGCATTTTCAACTCAGTTGGTAGACAGTTCCATAGTTTTGCTCCTTTAACAGAGAAGACTGATTGTCCAAATGAGGTTTTGCGTAACGCAATGCGACAGTTCCCGTTTACTGAGGCCCGTGTGTTCACTCTACTCTGTGTGCTGGTGTCTTGTAACAAATGCATTAAGCAGGAAGGAGCATGACCATGTAGGCATTTAAAAATAAGCTTTAGGTTGGAATAGCTTATGAAGCTTTCAAAGCTGAACATATTGTGTTTTTCTAAGATCTGACAATGGTGCCACCTCATTGGTTTTTTGTCCATAATTTGTAATGTCTGGTTATACAGTGATATGATGGGTTGTATAGTTGATTGTGAGGCTTGTGACCAGGTAGTGATGCAGTATGATAGGTGTGAGAATATCATGGCGTGCATGTAGAGCTGGGCTCTGCTGAATGGCAGATATTTTCTGATGAATCTGAAGCAGTTGAGATTTGATTTAACTTTTTTGCTGATATTACTTGTTTATCAAATCTTAGATGTGAGTCTAAGATGATTCCTAAGTACTTCACATTGTCAACCTCACTGATGACCTCATTCTTTATTTCTACCATAAATCTTGCATTTTCGTTTCGTTTACGTATTGAGAAACAAATTGAAACAGTTTTTTTTACATTCAGTGTTAAGTGAGAGGACTCAAGCCATTGCGATACAGAATGTAAGGATTCAGTAAGGTGGTCAGCGGCCTTGCTAGATGTTCTGTCAGATGTATAAATAACTATCATCAGCATACATTTGGCAGCCAACCCCAGGACAGCTCTCAGGTAGGTCGTTGATATACATGCTAAATAGCACAGGACCTAGAAGTTAATAGTTGCTCAAAAAATGATGGCATGTAGTCCTGATTCTTTTCAACTGTATGTAGACATATAGCACCGTGTACAGACACTCAAGGATGCGTAATTTACACGCTTCCCATTTATTGTTTGTGTAAGCAGCCGTGTAACGCATTCTGCGTTTCAAGAGGGAGTCTGGCATTTACTAGTGAATGGAAGTGACCATATTTGGAATGCGGAGGAGTGACGTAGAGACGCCGTATACGGCTCTGGTAGCCCCGCCCTAAACCATACTCTGCTTTATGGTCTGTTTGACTCTAAATGGACCATAATTTACTAAATGAACATCATACTGTATTGAAGAAGACTTGAAACTAGAGATTGAGACCATAAACTCATGTTTACAATGTTGACTGAGGTAATAAATCAAGTGAGAAGTAGTCATTTTCTCATAGACTTCTATACTATCAGACTTCTCTTTGCAAACGGAGGAGTTTGTAGGAGATTGGAGACCATCCCCACTTTTAATAAAATCCCTTATGACAAAGCGATCCAGTGGGGGAGGTCGAGATATGGGAGGAAGCTCACCTCCTCCATCAACACACTGCGGGAGATTACATCCAAGAGCCCCCCGACGGAGGAGGGGGCTTCCTTCTCTCGACTCTCCCTTCCTGACTACCCCTCACTCCCTAACCCAGCAAACTCACCCTCTTTTCAACAGTTGTACCCCCCCACCTCCCCTCCTCTTACTACCACCTCACCTGCCACTCCCTCTCCACCACCTCTTACTTCTCCCACCCCTTCCTCTAAGATTCCAACTCCTCCTACTTTTCCACCCCCTCCCCTTCTTACCCTTCCTTCCCTTCCTCCTCCTCCCCCCCACAGAGACCTCTGTATCACCAACGAGGGCGCGGGGATTCCCGACGTGACGGCTCCGCCTATGACCCTGCAACTGCCCCAACTACCCGGATATAATCCGGTGATGAAAGTCCAAGCTGAATGTCATCCTCTTCCCCCCCGAGCAAGCAGCCGGTTGCGGGCACGTCGGGCAGAGCCTCCCGTCGCCTCCTCTGCGCCCTCTCCCTCACACACAGATGTCACACATCTATCACAAACACACCCCAGCAATGTTGCTCTCCCTTGTAGTAACACCATCTCCTCCTCTCCCCCCACAGACACACCCCACCAACAGAGGGAGCCAGAGTGTTTTGTCGCGGGGCCTGCCGCGGTGACAGAGGCGGGCATTAATAACATGACAAAAACCGGGAAAAGCAAAAGCACTACGCTAACATCACCCCCACTTTCTGATTTGCCCGCTTCTGCCTCTAGCGGCAGCTCCGTTAGACCACCTGGCTCCCTAGGATGCCCGGAACCACACTCACACCCTCACACTTTCCGCAAAATCCAGGACTGGTCGCTGGAGGTGCGGAAGAGGATCCTGGTGATAGGGGACTCAAACCTGTCCCGCATCCCACCATTTACACACTCACACATTCAAGTAGACAGTTACCCCGGTGCAAACTTCCATCACATAAACGCTATTTTAAGTAAACTCACTCCTCACCCACAATCACTTCACGTTATTTTATCAGTAGGGTTAAATAACTGTCTTTCAGAACACGGATTGTTTTGCATCCAGGTGTCAGTGTTGTCTTGTACTTTGAGCCGGGTTATTTCATTGGGTGAGGAGGGCTTGATGAAGGAGGTGAGACGAGTCACCTTCCTCATCATGCCCTGTGGGAATGTATGGGTGTTGAATGTAGTGTTTAGTATTTCTGAGTGATGGATAGCCTGTAGTAATTTGAAATATGTTTTAGTTTGTAAATAAATGTGTGTGGGTAGAGTATGTGGGTGTGGAGGTTGTGTGACTCTCCCCGTGGGGAGCGGGGGACGAGAGCGGTTGTTTAACACACTACCGCCCCCCAGCCCCCCAGGAGGAGAAGCCAGTACTGAGAAGCGGTTTTTGAGGGGTATGGAGATATTGGATCGCTGTGGGATTGGAGAGTCCATGGAGGGCCTGGGGAGGGGTAAAAAGAGGGGAGAGAGAAGGAGAGAGGGGGTGGGAGTTCAGCCGATGCCGGCGTTGGCCACAGGATTTTGTCTCGCAGGGCCGGGCAACCAACACCACCGTTGGATTAAAAAAAGCAATTGCTGGTTAAAAACATAAAACACTCTGTTGAATAGAGGAAGTTTGAAAAGATTAAAAGGAATAAAACAAAGGGGGTTAGAAAGGGTTAAAAGAGAAAAAGGCAATTAGTTTAGTATATTCTTAAACATTTGTGTTAGGGTTTAAAAAAAGGGGGAAACGGTTGCAGCCAAGTTAAAAAATAGTCCCAGGACACTTACAATCAGGATCAGAGTGTGGTGGTTGATCCTGTCATTTAAAAGCCATAAAAAGCAAGGTGTAATGTTCCAGGGTTTAAAAAGTCAAGATGTCCGAGTTCCGGTGGGTCCTGGTAGGAGTCTTCAGTGTGCACACCTTTTGTTGTAAAAAAAAACAGTAACTCACCCTCGGGCCTTGTCCTGTTTGTAAAATCACCTGCTGCGGCTTGAAGAGAGTGTATTCCTAGTGTAGGTCCAAAGGTAGTCGGCTAAAAAAGGCAATCGCTGTCCCAGTTTTTTTAAAAAGGTTAAATACTTTAATCACAAAGGTTAAAAACTTGCCATAAAAACAAAGACAAGGGAGGAGACCGAATTGTGAAGACATTTTTTAATTCAGCCCCTTCTGGGTCAACCCCTTCCCTTCACCGAGTGCTCCCCCCGTGTTACTTCCGGCGGCAATCTAGCCCTGACCAGGGCATCCCTAAGATTAGGGTTCCGCCTAAATGCTGCCACCCCCATCATCGACTGCTCCATCCAGGTCCCCTCCAGTGCCGCTGCAAGATTCGCCTGCACTCCCCTCACCGCCTGTAGTGAAGCAGAGGAGTAGGTCGTTATCAGAGGGATCAGCTGTCGGTGTCCCTCCCTGAAGGGTTGGACTGGACGTGCCCCTGATTCCTCATACACTTCCCTCCTCACCGCCCTCAGGAATGTCCGAATACCCCCGCTGCCCCAGGGCCCTGAACAGGACCCTCGTTGCCTCCCCCCTATCCTCCAGTCTAGAGCAGATCCGCTTAAAGCGCACCAACTGAGATTTTAAAAGGCCCTTAAAGGTGTGCTTCGGATGGAAGCTGGCCCTATGCAATAGAGCATGGGAGTCTGTGGGTTTGAAAAAAACCCTGGTGTCCAAACGACCCGTTTGGGCGAAGTCGGGGCCCTTGTACATAGTGATGTCCAGGAAATCAATTTCCTGGTGGTGCGTGATAGCTGTGAGTTTGATGGAAGGGTGGTGCCCATTTAGTACCCCAACCCAGCCCTGGAACTCCCCCTCTGAATGTGGCCACACCCCCCAGATATCGTCTAAATACCGGTAGTAGTGGAGCGGAGCTTTATCGCACTTGGGAAACGCTGTTTCCTCCCACTCGGCCATGTAGATGTTGGCGTAAGCCGGGGCAAATGTTTTGCCCATTGCTGTCCCCTTCACCTGCAGAAAGTGCCGGCCATTAAAATCAAAGTCATTCCATGACAAACTAAGGTTCAACAGATAGATAATATCCTTATCCGGTCTAGCCGGGTCCGGGTACCGCTGTAGGGCCTGTCGCACCGCCTCCAGGCCCCGAAACATTTCGATGTTCGTGTATAGACTTACAACGTTGATGCTGAAAAGCAGACAAGATTCCGCCAGGACCATAGCCCGTATTTTTCCCAGAAAATCATAGGTGTCTTTCAGGTAGGCCCTATGTCTGGTGGCCAGAGGATTGAGATGGTAATCAAGACACTCTGCCACCCTGTAACTCTCACTATCACAATCCGACACGATGGGTCTCCCTGATGGCGCACGCAAAGGGACCGGCCATGACTCCGCTGGTTTGTGGACCTTAGGCAGGAGATAGAATAGCCTGGACTTGGGCTTGCCCCCTACCAGGTACTGCCGCTGTTTGGTCGAAATGACCCCCCGCCTAACCATATCGTCCAGTCTCGCTCTAATCAACTCGGCTGTCTCCCCCCGCATTGGAGTGGCCAACTCCCGGTAATACTGAGTATTGTCCAGTTGCCTCATTGCCTCCTGGACATACTGCTCCCGGTCCATAATGACCACCAATGCCCCTTTGTCTGCTGGTTTCACCACCACCGAGGTATCACCCTGTAGTTCTACCAAGGCCTCCCGCTCCTCTACCGTGAGGTTATCCTCCTCCTCCCTACAACCCACCCCAATCACCATTTCCCTATCCCGTGTGAAGAGCTGTAATAGTGGACGTGGCAGCGCCGAAGGAGATGGCTCCCATGTGGACGCAGGCATGAATGGGAGTCGCACCCCAGAGGGTATTCCCCCGAAGAAGGCACAGAGCCCCAGTCGCCTATGGTAATCGGCCAATCCTGCCCCCCATCCCTCCCTCAATCGACTATTCTGCCCGTCCACCGAACCCGGGACTGGGACAAACGACAACCCCTTTTGGAGCAGTTTCTTATGCGCCGGGCCTAAAGAAAAGGATGTGGACAAGTTAATGATCCCGAGGTTCTCACCCCTGTCTTGGTCCGGCTCCCCAATCCCCAGGACCGTCTTCCAGAGCTCCCAGGTCTTGATCGCCGTGTCCCTCAGCCATGATTTGCCATCGCTGGCGACCCTGAAGTGGTCCCTGTCCAACAAGGGAATGAAGTGACGGGTCTGTCCAATGGCAGTGTTGAGGCCCTGAATCCTCATCCTGTCCTCCCTCCCCACCCTGGGGGAGGCATTGATCAGTGGGATCCAGATCTCTGCCTCCGGGAACGCCACCCTTCCCGCCGATATCAGGTCCTCTACCAATTGCCCCATGGAGGAAACCTCCCGTGGGTCCTCCCCCATGAGACCGAAGGAGAGCACCACCTTCCGTGCCCCTGTTGATACCCGAGTGCGGTACCTCAACAAGTCTTGCGCTTGTCTCACACTGCACCCCGGGAAGCAGTCCCTCTGCACTCGAGAATCCAAAATAAAAGGAATAAGGGCCAAATTGGCGTCCCCTATCAACAGAAAAGGCCTCCTCGGCTCCACCCCCCATTGCGCTTGGCTCCCAGCCAATGCCCCCGATATAACTCCCCTCCCCTCCCCCACCCCTCCGGTAATGGCCTCACCCCTGGGTCCATCTGCTCCACCCCCCATCCCCGCTGCGCTCGATCCCGTGCCAAGCGGTCCCACCGGGGTGGCTCCTCCCCTCCCGCCTCCGTTTGCAGGTTTAAGGCACTTCAGCCTTGGCGTCACGTTAGCCGCTCCTCATTTGCATAGAGTTGAGGTCTAGGTTACTTCATCTAAATCAGGGGCATCCAACAGGATTTGCCGCCTCTGTAAACCCTCACAAAACCTTTAAACTGCCAGTTGTCGATATAAAACGAGGACAAATTGACAATTTTTCGCAATATAAGAGAAAAAAAGTTTCCAAACGAGCCGCCATGTTGGTCCGGCTTCAAAGCCGGGAGAATCAGCACACCAGTGAAAGCGTTCTTCCAATTAGGGTATAGTGCCTAGTAGCACGCCCATCATTTTTTCCAGCACTGAGAAGCATTCTGTGGAAACATACCATTAGCGTCTCCATAGCGTAAACATTCTGTTTACAGCACCAGCTGTCTTTAAAGTCAAACTAAGCCAGCCGGGTTAAGTTTGAAACTTTTTTTTGAGCTGTTTGTGGTAGAGATCTGAAACGAGGTTGGTATTTAGAGTTGCCTCATTGTGTCAAAAAAAAGGACACAGTTGATTGGATCATGTGATCACTGACATTGGATGAGCAGGGTTAGGTACCGTCGAAGCTGGCTATAGCTCAGACACATCCTGAGTGTGTTGGACATACTGTACGTGCAGTCTGCTCATTAACGCCTGAGACGGGGCTTAATGTACCATCCTGCTGCCAGATATTATAGACTTGACACACTGTATAGTACATTGACATATACCACCACTGTACTGCATGGAAAGAGGTGGCTGCCTTGAAGGGCTGGAGAAAAGAACAGACACTTCAACGATGATGTGGTGAAATATCTATATTTTCTTTCCTTCTTCCCCCCACGACAATGAAATTGCCACTGAGTTAATTATAAAAAATATCCTGGAGGTGAGCTGGCAGTGACCCCTGAATAAACGACCCATTCCTCGCACAGCAAACAAGCCACAGATGCTGGTTTCTGAGCAGTGCCCACAACGCAAGTCCAGCAGTGATTGATCTAGCTTTGTCATGGACAGGAAGTAGCCTGACGAGCACAGCCAGAAGTGCACAATGGCACCACACAGTGACCGAGACGAGAGAGGTTTAAGAGCAGAAATAGAGTCTTCCGTTCAGGCGACGAACAGCTTGTGAGCTGGAGTGCAGCATGACATTCTTCAACGGTGCCGTGATGAAAGAGTAGGTACTCTGTATTAGAGTTGTTACATGCTGCTTGAGGAGGCAAAAATGACTGTCTTTTATTTTTATTTTTAGCAACACTATTGGGTTTGTTGATTCGTTGGTGGATCCACCACTTGGTCCAGACAGACATATCCCAACAACCAAGGATGGGCATAAAACAATCAAAAAATATATAAAATCTTCCATGATAGCGATGATAAATGGATGAGATTTACTTTTGATAGTTCATTTTTATTTAATCTGTTTTCCTCTACCTGCAAAATAAAAGAACAGTGTGTAAACAGTGTGTTTACTGCTAATTAGCAAATGTTAACACGCAAATGTAAGACATGATCATGGCAACCGTTACCCGCTAAATATCATGTTAGCATTATGATCGTAAACATGTACACAGCACGCAGCATAATTGCATACTACATACTGAATGGTGTGTACTGCACACTGCCTACTAAATGAACGATAACGATGATTTTACCCGCAGATATTGAAGTGTACTCGAGCAAGATGTACCACATGGACGATTATCAGGGCCGGATATCAAATATCCAAACAGACGACGTTTTGAAAAACTGACCACATATTGGGAATCTAAATAGTTACTTTCTCATCCAAAAACATATTAAAACTTGTGACATATAAACAGCTTTTTTCTCCAGACTGACTGTCCGTCTCAAGGCACCCAGACGCAATGCATTGTGGGGCAGTTGAGTATGTGCAGTAAGCTCATTACTTGCTCATGTAGTATACATCCTGGCATTTCTCGCATTACACTAAATCCTCATACTGAATGTAGTGCGTTCACACTGCAGTTATACATTTTCTCTCTTTTTTTCTTTTGCAAGAAAACTGAATCAAGAAGTCAACCTTTAAATAACATGAATAATACATATCTCTGTGTAAATATATGATGTGGCAATGCTCGCCATGTCGTCTTGCAGCCAACTGTGAGGCTGCTCTTTGCTGTTGCCACGTTATCACTGGTTAGCATACTGTATATTGACTTCACTGGGGATTTGGCTTCAGCTCTGACCTTGGCAATTCCGCTCCACTTCTCACTTGTAAAAATGTTTTAAATAAGTGAGAAACTCCAAAGGCAACGCCGTTCACTGGAAATTACAGCTTTTCAAAATCACCCTCATGAACGGCCATAAACATAACCTCTGTCTGAACAAATGTGCCTCGCTGGAGGGCTGCAGCAGAGCAGCCATTAAACAGGAGTCCCCTGTAGCTCAGATCAGTTTTTTCTTTGACTGGTCAGTCTGCCAAGAATGAAACTCAGCAGTCCATATAGCAGAGGGCTATAACAACCCTGAACCAAACGACTCCCCTCAGTCTTTAATGGAGGGCCTCTGTGAATGGAGTATGAATCAGGAAGCTAACATGCAAGTCAGGGAGAGCGGCGCGGACAGGGATATCACAAGGCCCAGCTCAGACAGCAGCAATAATGCAGCCCTCCAAATCCTAATACCATTGTAATGGAACGGATGGCGTGGGAGGAGAGAAGATGGGTGTGTGGGAGGGGGGCGGGGAGAGAGATGAGGTGGAAGGGTGCTCCCTCTCTTTCCCTCCGTCCCTCTCTCCCCTCGAGAAAGAAGCACACATATACTCCTCTCTCATTGTCGCCGTGACAGAAAGCTCCGAGGTGACGCCGCCGTGCTGAATGAATGCCTCCCTAAAGATGAAAGATGCCAGGAGAAGCGGTGATTTCTGATTTAGCTCAAAACTTTAACCGAAAACATCCTTCAAGACCTCAGATAGGAGCAAGTCAGCAAAAAACCCGAAAGCAGACGAGAAATGCATAACGTAAAAAAGGAGGATGATATATGGCAGTAATATCTCAGAAATACAATTATGATGTAACTATAATTCCACAGCAGATTAAAGGGTCTTCATCGCATACAGTACCATTCAGTCTAACTTGTCATTGGAATACTGTACAGAATAGGAGGTCGAACCTAATGACAATCTGTACATAATTAAGCCCTCAAAGACTTGTCTTAATGGATAAGAGAAGCCATGATCCCTGTCGGCCACTTGCCCTCATTGAGTCTTCAAATGAAAGCATTACATTTTTCAAAAGTAATTGAGCTTTTCAAGGGGGCAATAAATGGCGTGTGGGCACGATTTTCACGATTTTATGGATACCCATATCAGTTGCATGAGAAAAACCCTTTGACCCCATTTGGACAGTTATACGAAGCACTGAGACACTGGTCCAAGTTTCTGTAGGTGGCCCGCCGTCCTCTGTGCTGTAATTACCACTGCTCAATTTAATTACCCTGTTCTTTTTTTACATTTTATGAAAGACAGGAAATCCATCTCTTCCTCTGTGACTTTGAGCAAGAAGACATGCCAAACAATAATCATAAACGCCTCCATGAGTGGTACATTTTGGGGAAATCAGTATGACTGGATTGCTAGTTTGTTTCACTCAAGGGGCAAATTCACTTAAGCCAATGCGTAAGTGACTTAAATTTGCATCCTTTCTAATGGACATCAGGGGGCGACTCCTCTGGTTGTATAGAAGTCTATGAGAAAATGACTCTACTTCTCTCTTGATTTATTACCTCAGTAAACATTGTAAACATGAGTTTATGGTCTCAATCTCTAGTTTCAAGTCTTCTTCAATACAGCATGATGTTCATTTAGTAAATGATTGTCCTATACATAGTAAAATAGACCATAAAGCAGGGTATGCATTAGGGCGGGGATACCTTGTGATTGACAGGTCACTACCACGGAGTTGTCCGTGTTTTCGTCTCTCAACTTTGACCCTCTCACAGTGTGATTTCAGTTCATGAGTTAATTGTAACATTTTGGTTGCCTAAAACAGTGTTTGGTTGTACTTAGCTCCATCTGGTATCACTTCTGGTTGCAAAAAACCAAGATGGCTACGCTCAAAAAGCAAGATATCGACAGCCAAAACCCAATATGGCGACGGCCAATAAACCAAGAGGGTGAAGGTCAAAACCCCAACTAGAGGCTTTAAAATGGCAGTCCACAAACCAAAAGATCATCTCTGCACTATAACTCTCTGTACAAAATCTCAATCCATCCGGCAGTTTTTGAGATTTTTCAGTGAGGACCAAAGTAGTGGATCAACCAAGCCGCAACACATCCTTTGACCCATACCACTAGCATGGCCAAGAATAATGAATGATCAAAATATTTGCAGCAAAGGTGAGATCGTCTTTCCTCAGTTTCTAACAAAGGCTCTCTGTTAAATATGCGTAGTCTCTGAGCTGACATCATCAGCGTATCACAGGCTGAGTAGCACTTCATGACTAGACTGCACCTTTAGCCTCAAATCATTTGGAAAACGTGTGCAGGTGGCACTGACTGAATATCCTAAAGTACCTTGTTTGTTCTTCCGACCTTTATTATTCTTGCTGTATATAATAATTTGGAGCTGAAGCAGAGCCGGGAAAAACAAGAAAGATAACTACGTTAACAAACATCAGAGCCCTGAAAATTGCCCAAAATAATAGAAATTTAACAAAACTGGCTTGTTCAATCAATTCAATGATCCCTCAGCGCAGTGCAGACAGCAATGGACTTCCTTTCTGCCCACCTCCGAGAGAATATTCCAGAAAGTCTAATGTGGCACTTGTTAAAGCTTCCCCAAACATTTCCACCAAAAATAAAGAAATGCATTGAGTGTGGCACAAAACAGAGGAAGGAACAAATAACTAAACTCCCGAGAGGCAACATCCTGTTTTCTTTCCAAACGCGCTGCGAAAGAATAAATTGTTTCCAGTGCCGCTCTGTGCTGTAACATTCTCGCTGGAAATGATGGCTGTGATGACAACACCTATTTCCCTTGTGATAATGATGATGCTGACATAGTGTTTACTCTTGAACCTGTGAAATGCTCCCTCCACGAAACAAAACACATTACAAACACTGCATTTTAAAACCGATATGGAGGTACTTTGATGTAAATCAATGAAAATGTATGCAGCCATAATGATGGATCCTAAAGCGTTGTTCGTGGATTTCCACAGTGGAAGATGCTATCATTATGTTGCCTTACCTGAGCACATACATTATTCTTGTTTTTCGCACTGATGAAAGTACACTGTCTTGGAAACCTTTTCGGCACATCATCAGTTCAGCAGTGCAGTGAAAGGATGTGATACAAGCAGGTCTGATTGGTAAGACAGATGCGGATGGAAAAGGGCAAGGATAGAGGGTAAGGGAGAGTGGTGGTGCTGACGAGTGTTACCCCTCAGGCGAATGTATCAATAAAACACAGGGCAGAAAGCATACGGTGGCAAAAGGTTGGAGATAGAGACTGATGGCTTTCATTTGGCAAAGGATCGGATTAGAGAGGTGAGGAAACAACCAACACATGCTCATTCCCATGTTAAATACAGGTCTACTCGTTATCTTCTCAAAATGAGCTTCCAACGTAGGTTTACTTAATTTTTAGGCTTACTTGTGCAACAAAACTGCTTGGTTAGGTTTTGGCAACAAACATTGAAATCCTTCTAGGTGGGGTCAAATACCGACGCTTCGTCTCTTTTTTTTTAGTTGCAGGTTTTCCGAACTTATGTTATGTTGTTTCCGTTTTACTTATTTAACGTACTTATTGTAAGCCCAACCATGATGTTTTTCCTCAACCTATCTTAAGTGCTTTTGTTTGAATTCACCATGTTCACCACGTTTTTACTGCGTCATAGTTTGACATGCTGGGCTACCCAGTGCGTGAGAAAGTGTCGCCAAGGGGTCCTGTCCAAGCATCAGTTTGCGAAGTATACGGTTCGTATGATATCTTACGCAAAGTTACTCCTCATTTTTCGTGCATTTTCCTACGATATGTACAAATAACAGCGTGTTAGTTTTCATATTACTACAAATGCTGGCTGAGACCAGCCTGCAGTATGTGACGAGTTGGAATGGGAACGCGTTGACACAAATGTACTCAGGTCCAGGCAACAAAAGTACTTGGTAAGCTTAAGGAGATATCGTGGTCAGTTTGTTTATTTTAAATAAGTGTGTTTGTCATGTAACTGGCGTTAATAAAGTCTGCATTTCTAGAACAAACCTAAGGTTAAATAATTGAACAGTCTCCTGGGTGAAAGCCCTGTGTTTGTTTGACCCATCCAACCTCCACTCCTACTCACGCTCTGTGGACTTTCCTGCTCTTTATACTATGGCTATGTCAACAAATAATGATGCAGATAGGTTTACATTGGAGTTAGCATTAGCATGCTAGCTATGTTAGTTGTGGTTGTAAACAAGCCATTCCTCTTACACAATCAGTCACATTGACTCAAGGTTATGAGAAGGAATCTTGCGAGGTTAAAGACAATGTACGAGCATCATGTACCCTCCCAGAACAATTATTAAAGCTTTAGTAAAGCAGAGACGGTCTGTCTTCTCTTACACTCCCATCACCTCGTGCAGAATAAAGAATCCCGCTGAGAATGTCAAGCTATGCCCTAACCATTAAATACAATAGCACAGAAGCGATTGAAGCAGGCATGAGTGGGTTGCACATAAATGATTAAGGTGGATCCTGAGAAAGTGGAGTCTCCCACAGGATGCACAATGCACCAGAGTGGTTGTCTTTCCCTCTATAACCAGACAACAATTATGTCGACGAGCTGCTGTGCCCAAAATAACTTCAACCTGTTACAGTTAAATTAACAAAAATGACTCAAAACAGCTCATATACCCAATCAGACTATGTTCTAAAAGATCATTTTATTGATAAATGCCTGACAAGTTCTCCAACATTACAAAATGTCATTTTATTACTAACTAAACCACACACTCATTTTTGAGGCAATATTATTCACAGGCTATACTACATAAAGGGTAATAACATATAACTCATTAAATCCATTACAATCATAACATTTACAAATTGGACAGTGTTATCCTGTCTTATAATACAATGGCCCCAAAAAATACAATTGTTTGTATATTAATGCAACAGTTTTGTAAATCTTTAAATAGAATACCTTCGAACGAGTACGTCTGACAATGCTGAGCTAGGAGTTTTTAACTCTTTATACGTTTTGAAATCTTTAGAGACAACAACGTTTTTGAGTGCTCTTGAAACTTATTAAACTTTATCCCCGGGCGCCTGTCATGGGCAGCCCACTGCTCCCTATATACAGGGATGGGTCAAATGCAGAGACAAATTTCCCCCTTACCGGGATGAATATAGTATAATAAAAAAAACAAAAAGAAAACAGGCTAAACATACCTACAAGAATATAGAAATACAATGCATCCAGCTACATGACCTTTTTAAAGCTGTCTTTTCAGCAGAGATAACACTATGTAGTGCACACAATCACATTAGCCCTGCACAGGGACTGCCCATTGGCCCAAAGGCCCATTTATACCAAAACCCGGGTAGTTGGAAAATTGTCCTACTGGACTGAAAGCTCATTGTCTAACGGCCCGTTATCCCGAAAACAAAAGCCCATTTCTCCGAAGGCCCATTATCCCGAAAATACACACTCTGGAGTTGGATTTCAGAGCCCTACTACTTTCCAGACTCCGTCAGCATCTTGCTCAACAGTTAAAGTAACCATCATAACGTACGGCTTTGTATGTCTCCTTAAGAAAGAAGCTTCACCATCACTGATATTCAACTCTAACAGCAAAGTCGAATAAAAAAGTGGGCTTTTCATTTTGGGAAAACGGGCCGTTGGATTATGTGCTTTATGTCCAATAGGACATGTTTCAAACTGTTGTCACCGCCCAACATGTCACGCTAGCCCACTGACCAATCAAGCTGCACGTTAATGCTGACGTACTTGTAGGCCAGCTAGAAGCTCTGGCACGTCGAAGAATACGCCCAACGTGTCAAACTAAAGATCTGATTGGTTGAAGACTATGACAATCAACAATATCGTCCCTATTCACTTAAACTGCAAAGGGATTCACTTTTTTTTACTTAGAGACAACATAGGGGCGAAATCTGATTGGATAAAAGCTCTACTTGAAACAAGCTGTGCTGGAAGCAGCGCTGCTAAGGAAGACAGTAGCTGTGCAATGAGATAATAATCTAATGGGAAACAATATTTGGAATACATAGTGTATTTATGAAAAATAATTAAATTATAAAATAGCTATAACGTTGTGATTCTGTCTAGGCCAGCAGAGAAGGCCTTGCTGGCCCTGACAGCCCACCACTGTGTGCTACACATATAGCCTGTATTCCCATAAAAAGAAAGGGGGAAAGTTCAATCTTTTTTTTTTAATGGTTTTTATAATACCTGCTTTTAGGAGGCACCCTCAGGTCCCACGTCCACGTTATGTGCATAAATAACAATAGTATATGAATACATATTGATAAATACAAGCACTATAATCCTAAAGAACAGTTACATTAACAGGTGACTACTACGGTAACTGTTGTGTTAGTCCTCTTTCTCCTTCTTATTAATTTGTACGTCCAAATTCATACTAGATGCAAATTAATTAATCATTCAGAAAATACACCTTACAGTACTTGTGGTACAACTTTGTAACTATGTCCAGCACCAACAATCATTTTTACTAAAAGACTGCCTTTGAAATGTGCATATCTCAATAATTTATACACAGTGTTTGGAGACAAATATGTAAACTGACAATGCAATCCTCATATTTTTAAATACTGTTTATTATGAGCACCGTACAGCTGCAAATTACATATCTACACAGACCTGCCCTCCGTCGCCTTTAAAGCAATTAGACTGGCTGAAGTGGCAAACAGTTTATTCGAGGTATATAATTAGCTGACTACTTTCTATTGCTGATAAATTACATGCACATGAAAGCATTTTGATGAGGCTTCCGTCGGCTCCCACATTCCGGCGATTAATGAGGAGCAGCAGCACCCACCCTGCCGCTTCGCCGACGCGTTGTTCCTCATCATGTCATCCAAGCAAAACATTTCTCCCATTTGCCCCAATATCTAGTCAGAGCATCTCAGAGAAAACTAAAAGATGGCAGCAGGCAATACCCATCGGCTCGGAACAGTGCGCTAAAGGGTCATAACCAAGGACAAATCCAGCGGTGCGTGAAATTGTCGTAATACACACAGCTAAATTAAAATTGTCTGTTGTCGGGTTTAAAGTGGCTCTGGTCCATTTTATTTAACTGTACAGCAAGCATTAGTGTGCTCATTGTGATACTTTAGATAACAGGAAACAATGTAATAAACAGTAAATATGATCTGATGTTCAAAGAGGCTTGACTGTCATGCATGTAATGTATAGGAAATACATTATGGGGCAATATTCAAAGATATGTGAGCTTTCGACAGTTCTCTTCATAAAAATCTCTATATTTAGAAGTACAACTCGAAAGGTAGTTAAAGGGGTTTCAGTGTTCTTGCTCCCGCCTTCTCAATCTACAATCATAAGCTTGTCCATTTTGAGAGGACGTCTATTGATCACTGCTCTCTTTGTCGAGTGTGGAGCTGTGCTGCCGATGCAATCAGTTCTGATATAATGGGCCCATGCTTTTAATTGGGCCTGGCCTCAGTGTTCTCCGCTATTGATTGAAATCTCCAGACTAAACCCCTAATCAAGCAACCAGCATCGGTCACTTCCTGACAATATATAATCAGACTTTCTTCTTTGTTATTAAGAAGAAGAAAAAAACCCTGTCATGTTAAGCAGGAGTTTTATGGTCTTTGATGTTTATGGCCCTGTTGGTGTATTGTTAAACTTTTCATATTGACATACAGTATGTGCTTGACCATCCTTATAAATCAACATAAATATGGTTTGGATATGATCTAATATTACGGGAACCTGAATTTTAAAAGTCCCCAGACAGAGATCACATGACCACACAGAGGCGGTATGGAATAATTTGCCAGATATTTATCTATTTATCTCAATCATCTGTCTGTGGACAGATTGTGTCACTGCAATAGTGTCGCAACCGTGCAAGAAACTGAGTCGACAACGCACCTGGTCCGGGCAAGGGGGTGGCGAAGGGGCCATTGTCCCTGGCTTGATTTGGCATGACGAAACTTTACAAGAGTGTTGTTGAGATCAAAATGAAGGTTGATTTTAAAGATTGGTGTGGCCCAAACAAACGCACCTGAAACAGAGGGGAAGTGGGTTCCCCCCTACTTTAATTAAGCACCTGGTTAATTTGGAGGCGTGTGGTCGATTGTTTCTTATTAGCATATTTGATGGCACCTAAACACTGTATAAGGGCATGTGTTGTGCCGTGTGCAAATACTCTGGCACATGCCCATCAATTGTAGCGACAAGAGAAGAACTTCAGCAGTATAGAGACATAGAGGTACTGTTGTTGGACATGTTTGACAAACTATTTCTGGACCGTGATTTTTTCCTATCTTGGTAAAAGTGCTCTCGTCCACTCGTAAAACGTTCTGCCTAAGAGATGAGCAAAAAACAATAAAACATTGGTGAATCCCAGAAATCAATGGGTACTAACAAAGTAAGAACTAATCGCGTATACAAGAAAAAAATCTGAGAAAATCTGTTCTCATTACGCTCCCTGCATGAGAGTCGTACGAACAGTTACGTTCTTAAGTGGCTTATACCAGTGATTTAAGAGAACTTGCCGGTCCAGTCTGCTGTTATCCAAGCCTAAGATTTTCACCCTCAGGTGACGCGGCATTAAAAGCACTCGCTATTTTTCCTCATTTATTGTCCCTTAATTCTGACGCTGTTAAAATGACGTTTCCTTTATGGATCTCCGAAAGTAGGACTTCAAAGTCGCTATACCTGCTATTACTGAGATGTTAATTATGCTAATTCATAATTATCACGAACGCGCACACAGGTGGCATTCATCATGTTTACGCCGATCATTTACACAGTTATCTAAAGTTTGGAGCGTTTGCTGTATCTGACATCGGTCACTCGTAAGAATCCAAGTAAGAGAAAGCTAAGATAACAATACCAAAATGTTCTTGCATGAGGTCCGATGTGTCTTAAATAGCCCTTTATTCTTGATAAAGGGCGGTGTAGAGAGCAGGGCAAGTCTGTGTCAAAGTCTAGTAGGTACTGATCCCTACCACAAGCACACAATAAAACAAGGAAGTCGTACGTGGCGGGCCTAACAGCTGACAACAAAACCTCCACAAGTCACTAGAAACTAACCAACTATGGGATCCCTCATGCAGATCTGTCACATTGGAGGCCAACTCGAGTAGACTGCACTAAGCTGTACGTGCAATTAATACATTTTACTTACACCTAGTGAAGTAAGGCATCATTGAGCAACACCACTGCTAATTGGCTGACATACTGAATTCAGGTCATCCATGAAAAACTGCTTTAGCAAAGAAACTGCCAGCAGACACCTTGTCTGTTTTGCTGACTACAGCGATCTCTCCAATCCTCCGTCAGTTTTAATAACATACAGTATACACGATTATTGATTCCTTCCAAGAGCTTGAGGAGGACTGTTGATAGAAAAAGCATTTAGCTGCGACCACTTCCAAAGCCCTCCTTTTGATTGTTTTTAAAAACTCAGTTTAGCACCAAATGTCATCCACCACGGAAGCGTCATGGACCTCTTAAGGGCAGAGCGGACTCAACATGATTGCCTCCGCTGCAGCAGCTAAAGAAAAAAGAAGCGAGGTACTTTATTGAGCTTGCAAAACAATTACTGCACCCTTCGCCGCCAGGTTGCCATATGCGCCGAAATATTCTTCGTATTCACAGACAGTGCATCCGTTTGTCATTAAGCACAGACTTTCACTAGTTTATATAGTCATTACTCTGAATAAGCTCGTTTTGCTCGGGAGTACACTAATGGAACATTTTAATGGTCTTAGTAAATCACAATGAGATTCCTCTAAATGTACTGTTTACTACTGTATTTGCAGTGAATACAGAGTGACTAGGCCTGCTGCCAGGAAACAGAGCAAGAAGAAAAGAACATGGACAATATGACAAAATATCACACCGTCTGCACGGTTTAGAGGCAGAATAAACAAGCATAAATATCATTTTACTCCATTCTGGACACACAAGGGATGGAGGAAAACCGTTCCATCAATTATTCATCGTCACCTTGGAGTAAATAATCCTAAGTGACTTCTTTGAAGTGGGATTTGAAGAACATCACATTTCTATGCAGGATGAGACTCTCCGGAAACGCCTACACCGATGTAACGAGTAAATCACGGTTTCTGCTGGTGGGTCTGTTTTTATAACATTTATCTTTCGTCTGCTGCCCCATGTGTCACCACGACCCCATTCCCTAAAATTGAGCAACAAAATCAATACTTCAATAAATCAAGAGATATTGCTCGGCGCACCTGGTGATTATTCCTTTCACGCAGGTCCCAGGTCAGCGTTTTACGGTCTGTCACAGTCTCCTCGAGGACGGGCTGCAGAGAATCATTTGTTATCGCTGTTGCATCTCAAAAATGCATTAAGGTCGGCATTCTTTCCTCATTAACCATGTTGACACCTACCATAAGTCATCTTCAGATAAATCGATTTGGGAAACTGTCAGAACTTGTCAAACTTGTGAAACATTTTGCAAGGCCCAAAAAGCTGAAGTTTGAGGATCTGAAAGCAGCACTTTTTTATTTTATTTTTCTTTACATCAGCACACAGCTCATTAGAACCCGGAGAAATTAAGTCAGCTGGATCATTCTGTATGCCCCGTCTCAAGGGCTGATTCACCAAAGATATTGCCTTGATGATATTCCCGCACAAACACACATTTTTTTTGCATCTGACTGCAATTATTGTGGGTGCTTTGAGAACTACAGGTTATTTTTGTCTTGTTCGTGTTCCTCTTGAAGCAATAGTGGCATGTGAGCCAAAAAACTGAAATTCAGAATGAATTTTCTTTGCTCAATACAATTTCTAAGTCCAATATCGTCAAAGTGTGAGGGACATTACTCTGAAGTCACCCTTTTTGAAGGACCTTACTTCTCAGAACAGAACAGTTTACTGGCAAATGTTCCCTTCAAAATGTTCGCCAAGGCCAAGAAAAGCTCTTATTCCAGGAGGATTTTCTCTATTTCTTTATATTTGCTTTATTGAAGGCAGTGCAGGACATCTTGCTGTTGTGAAAAATCTAAGACTAAGTGCATGTCATGTGATCATCTGATCATCTTAGTTTACTGATTGGTTTGCCAGTTTGGAACACATGTACTTATGTTGACAGACAGACTTCTTAGACATTCTCTCAAATCAATTGATTTGGCTTTCCATGTGTATAATTCATGTTTTTCAAGTGTTTAGTCTGATATTGACATCCTGCGTCTATACTGACATACGATACCACTTCCCTTTATCCCTTAACTTTGCGTCCAGCATCCCCGTCTCCTCTGTTGAGATACTGAGTCTAGGTTTACTCAAAGTGTGCCAACTTGTGGGTCTGCCAAAACTGCATTCGAGACCAGAGATGGAGGCCAGATTAACAGCACTTTATTCGCCTCTTTGGCGTGTTACAGCTCAGTTATATCGCGTGTCCATTCTTCTGAACCTCACACTGACCTGCATCACTTAAAGTGACTTAAACTGTTTTCCTATTCAGCAAGCAGAACTACTTAATACTAAGAGACAGTAGATAGAATTATCCTCCCAGTACCAGAGGATGAGATCTCCACCATTTCAGACAAGATCCATCAATCAAAGGATGGATCTTGTATCAAATAAAAAGGCATAGAACTGGAGCACTAAATGACTTAATGACAATTTTACAATGAATTTCCTGCTTTTGCCATTTGTGTTATTGTTACTGACTAACAAAGTGCTTAAAGTACAAATAAAAATGACAATTTAGTTTATTTTTGAGAAATTGCCCATTATATCTTGAAGGATAACACTTTCAACGTGCTTTGTTGTCATTTTTACCAACTTTTAATCTACATGGACTTTTCCAAAATGTCAGACGTCGTAAACAAAGCCACCTTAAACAATTTGAGATTTTGCCTGTTGTTGCACTTTAAAAGGACGCCGTTGCCGCGCAAATGAGTACGTACTTCGGCTTACGCAGAGGGCATCAGTTGAGCAGGCCGACTCCAATTTGGCCCAGAACACAACCGCGTACACGCTGCAAAGAGAATGTGACAACATGCAGCTCAAACTACAACCGAATGTGCTCTGGATCGAGCGGATCTCATTGAGTCTTGGGTGCATTCACACCTTTGGTCCGAGCTGTCAACTCCTGATCGGATTGTGACCATGTTAAGGCCAGCTGTGAACATCTGTGATAGTCTCTAGTTACCTCACACCTAAATAAAATGGACAGTACAGTAAATCTACTGAATTGTAATAGAGACAAAGCCGGAGGAAGCAAAATCACACATTTCTGTTTAAAGAATCTACGGCATGTCCTCCATGAAAGACACAGAGAGCAAGCCTCTTCCAAAGGTTAAAGATCTGTTACTTAAACTGAAACAACGCCGCCGAAACCTTTAGACAGACTCTTGGCGTAATGTGTAAGAATGTAAAAAGGTACCTCTCAGTAAAGTGCAATACTGCATAGATTGACCTCCGAATGAAACTTTGAATGCGGTAATAAATGTACCTTTTCATATAGCCACTCTTTAGGTCTAAGGTCATCTTTAAAGTAAAACCATAATGCAGAAAAGGGAAAAAATAAACATAAGGAGTGAAGGCAAAATCAGAATTCAAGACTTACAATAGAAATCCATTTACAATTTAGAGGAATGTAGTACTCAAGACCACTTTCTGAAGGTCTCGGAATCGACCGCAGTTTTACTCAGTCTCCGACAAAAAGACAACCCAGGATGTTATTTCAAGTCACCAACATCACAACTGCTGAGATATCACTAAATTGCCTGTGCATTGTCCGATTTATTTGTTAACATCATTACTGTGGTTGGTCATAGAAAACAAAAGGAAATCCCCACACATAAAAGTCACCTCCATGCCCTTTGATTATTTCATCAAGACATTTATCAATGTACACTATACTACATTCACACATATACACACTGTACATGGCAATAAAAGAGGTGAGTGAAGAGGAATTTTCATTTGTTTATGTGGGTGTTTTTATGGGAATGGGAATCTTTCAGATCAATATTGGGATTCACATTGGTCTTGGTCTTGACTAGGTCTGGCCCTGCCTTGGTCTTCGTCTTGACTCGTTCTTGCGTTGCCTCGGCCTTGGTCTCAACTGTCAAAGTCTTGTTCTTGACTCGCTCTTGCGTTGCCTTGGTCTCAACTCCTCGAAGTCTCGGTCTGGTCTCGCTCTGCCTTGGTCTGGGTCTTGGTCTCAACTGTCAAAGTCTTGGTCTTGACTCGCTCTTGCGTTGCCTTGGTCTCAACTCCTCGAAGTCTCGGTCTGGTCTCGCTCTGCCTTGGTCTGGGTCTTGGTCTCAACTGTCAAAGTCTTGGTCTTGACTCGCTCTTGCGTTGCCTTGGCCTTGGTCTCAACTCCTCGAAGTCTCGGTCTGGTCTCGCCCTGCCTTGGTCTGGGTCTCAACTCCTCAATGTCTTGGTCTTGACTCGGTACACTCTGTTCTTGGTCATGACTTTGTCTCAGTTTAGTTGGTTTTGGCCACAACACTGGTGGAATGGCTGAAGTAGAATTTTGAAAGACCAGTCAGTTTAACAACAGATCCTTTTAATGATTCATAAATCACACGACAAACAGCTTAAACCCTTTCCCACAAGGTCCAGCGTTTAGTCTTCAATTACTTCAAGATACCTAAAACAGGGTAGAAACAATAACTCTGATTGGCAAAAAAATCCTCAGGACTATACGGTACTCTATAATGTGTATCACGCCCCAGCAGTGTCATTTGCCTTCTGATCTCTTTCTTCCATAGCTGCACTTAATCAGAGGAGACGGGTTGATAGCCAGTGGCCTAATAGCTTCACATACATGTAGAGCCATTGTAATGCCATCTTCATGCCAGTTAGGTTTAGACATGTTACTAATAACCTTCAACTTGGAGCTGCTTGATCCTTCATGTGCGGTGCTTTGAGGGGTTTGCAGTGGTTCCACTGTACATAAAGAGGTCATCAACACGGGGGGGGGGGGGGGGGGGGGCTTAGTCATAGCAAATGCATGCCGTTTGGTGGTGAGTTGCCAGAGGTACGGAGTGCACACTGTCCTTTCATGTACAACATTGAAATGAAAGGCCTGTTGCAGCCAATTGGTGTGAAATGATAATGTAAGCTTTACTACTCACCACCACTATGCTTAACTGGCATGTGAACACACTGGAGCCTGACCTTGCTACTTGAAAAGAAACACTTCAAATGCAAAAGCGTCTACACAAGGAGAACGAGCTGAAGCAAAATCTCATTTTCATCTTGATTTTGTTTAAATCAGAACATAAGGCACATCATAGGAGTTAGCCCTATATAAAGACAAATGAGCCAGTGCATTTAATGCACATCATTACCGATCAGCCCTAACTATGATAGAGGAGGTTTGTGCGGTGGTGCGGGCGTTGCAGTGGAACACAGCAGCAGCAACGTTTCTGAGGGTGCCTTCACACTTCAACCCGCTTGGTTCGGTGAAATCATTTTTTTTTTGTTATTGTTAATTGAGACTGGTGGGAAACCTGTCAGTCGAATCTGGGTCAGGACCGAACCACCGGACCGGGACTGAGTGAGAAGGAGGGTCTCAGTCCGCTTGCAAGTTGACTCTGGTGCGGTTGGATTTTTAGAAAGAATGCAAAACTACTAACAAATCCTTCTGTTAATTGTTCACAAAGATCTGGTCGAGCAGTGTGTACATATATGTAAATCATTCGGTAACCATGGTAACAACACATGTGCATGTCAGCACGAGAAAGCCGGGACTTTCCCTGATCAATGAGACAATGAGGTCTAAAATCCTACTCAGTGTACTTTGGCGGTCCACGGAATTCATTAAAAAGTGTGCGACCTCCCACCGCAATATTTCTGTACAACACAACTCTTTTTCGTCCTTTCTCTACCTGTTAAGTCATTACATGTGGTGGAATTGTAGTCTAATTATAATCTTTATAATGAAGTAATTAAATTCTAATAATTAATAATACTTATTCACAAATGTATTAGATTATAATCGTTATAAGACTTCTTCTAATGAACAAAATAATTAATATGGCAGAGGATTACTAAAGTTCTTCACCTCCACCCTGTCCATGTTTTTCTGACACACACATATTATGTTATGTTCAGTAGTACGTACAAAATTGTATCATCATTTAGTTTTATGCGACACAGCCTCACATGTGATATTGCATCATATGCTGCTGCACCCTGTACTCAGCATTCTCATATCACATACAATGCTATCTTGTGCTGCTGTCGCATGCGGTTTGGACCGGTAAAAACCACCCGGGCACGTATTCTCTGTTAAACACGCATAACCCTCAGCGGTGTCATTTATGAATTCACACAGCCTGCGGGGTAAAGGTCTTGCTGGGCTGCTGATGGAGGGGGGTGGAGAGGGAAGGAAACACACAGTGAGGCAGGCGGTGCAGCCTTCCTGGTGGCCTCAGCCTTTTGCAGCATTAGAGCCTGTGTATCATACAGCACAAACAAGCGTATCATATAGTGTTAGGTCATCATTTTCAATGCATTTTACATCTTTTTTTAGATGTATATAGTGTTTGGATCCGTATTGCATTATCTTCATGTTTCTATCATGCTATACTGAATAGTATTATTTCATACTTTAACGTCACAATGTGACGCATTATTTTATCATAGTGAAATAATTTGGTATCACATAGCATTGTATTGTAATAATAATTGTAAATAATGACTGAGAATTAAGAAATACTAACTTTGATAATAAATCTGTCATGATTATTCACCATGACACCCTTTAGCAAGTTGTATCAGACGCACCGGGCTTTCATGTGAACCCACCTGCTTCATTATGTACCTGCTTCATTATTAACAGTAAGAGCAGCTGACACAGTTTACAGAAATAGGGAGAAAGTCCAAGTAGGGTGGGTTGGAGGTGAGGCTGGACGAGCCAAACAAACAAACTTTTAACAAGGAGACTGCTGTTCATGTCCTGCGTGACTCATTTTACGGTAGTTTTGTTACATAACTTCACGTAACAAACTTACTTATTTTAAACCAAACCACAACCTTTTTCTAAATATAACCAAGTGGTTTTGTTGCATAAACCTAACCAAGTAGTGTTGTCACGCAACATAAAAATGTAGTAAACCTATGTTGTATGTTTATTTTGAAAAGTACAATGCATGTAACGACCAGAAACTATGCTTCCTGTGACAACGGATGTTTATTTTGAAAAGATACTATACATCCAACGAGCCGAAAATATACGTTTCCTGTGAACAGGAAAGTTTATTTTGAAAAGACACTATGCATGTTTTCTTCCAAGTGGAGAATGTACGTTTCTTGAGAACAGGGAAGTTTATTTTGAAAAGACGTTATGCATGTAAAAGCTGGAACTATGTTTCCTGCAAGTGTAGAATGCATGTTTTCTAAGAACAGGGACGTTTATTTTGAAAAGACACGTCCAAAACTGATGCTACAGGGGAACCTAGAGCGTCATATTTTGAAGCTTAGGGCCACTGACCAGAGCAACAGGATTTGATGAGTTGGGTGTGAGAAAGTGTTGGGATTGAATATGTAATTTGTCAGAACGTAAAGCTTCACAGGCATAGCACGGCATTAGCTGTATATTGCATTATATCTGCTGTTCGCTACTTCTGGGAAGCTGCTGACAAAGTGTTGCCGATTGAGAAACTGAACAAAACTCATGCCGTTGTATAATTTTTGTGTGTTTGTTATAATAACCATTCTTTCCTGTTACAGAAGTAAGGGAGTCAAAGTGCTGCATGGCAAAGGTTTAGCTGGAGTAATGCCTTATTGTGGAATAGCTCCAGGACACTTAAGCAGGTGATGATAGCACAAGGAAAAGAGGAAATGCATTATGTAAATGTTACCATTTCCACCGCTTACCGGTGTGGGGGAAAAACCAGGACAAAGACTGATCAGGCCATCAGCGTCACCTTTAGGTGCCTTGGTGTACAATATCCTCCGGTGGAGAAAAACTAATGAGTCGGCATTATTGACAGTGGCAGTTGGCCCACAACAGCAGGAGATAAGGGAGATGTTGAGGCTGGTTGGCTGCGAGGCATTGTCTGAGAAAACAAGCGAGTAACCGCTCAATACCCAGAGCTCAGATTCCCGGAGAGCGCCTAATAATGAATGTTCTCCTGATAATATTCTGCAGTGCTCACGCTCATTTTTACAAGAGCGAAGAGGTTTCGGCAAATTACACCGGCCCCGTGTTGTGCATGCGAAGCAACAAAGGGCTGATGACTAAACGAATGCACACGGGTGTGGAGTCTGCTGTCTCTGTAACCTACCACATTCTCTCACTCTTCTCTCAGATACGCCTGTGCCCTCAGTCACTAGAACTGTTTTCATTGTTATATTTTTAACCCTAGTTCATAGCCAAAGCCAAGGGACCTATTGTGGTGTCACGCCACTGCACCAGAGGTGTTTTACAGTGGGCCACTAGCTTAATCAAAGCCCTCTAGTGTACTTGAGTCTGAAAATGATTGGTGAAAAAATGTGTCTAAAAGGCAAGGAAACAGACAGTTTGTTAGTCCAGTATAAATGCACACACATCTCCTTCTCAAACAAAGTCTAACAGATCGCATACACACATGCCTGTATGGTTTGGTGGCACACTGGAACCTGTTCTATATATTGTTATGGTTGCCAATCAGCCATTTGTAGGAGGACATCGTGCCAATTTCAGGTCGCCTCTGAAGTAACGGGCAACGGAAATGCAGCGTTCAGCTCGGAGTATACTTTTGGACGTGCACAGTAGACATGTCGATATGAAAGACAGCCAGAAAGAAATATACGATAGCCGACAGAGAATGTGTCACCGTCGGCCATTTAGCCGGCAGCCTGCGCTTGTGTATACTGACAAATACCTTGTGTTTAGTTATAAAAGGAATCTGACAATCAATTATTATATCACAGGAATGCAATCCTTGCGTTTTGTGTTTGCTAGTGTTATTGTACAATTTATGTTTGGGAGACACATTTTTCATCTGCTGATAACGCCTATAGTGCTCCCATAAGTTAATTAACACATGTGCGCTCCCAGGAACTTGCTGTGCACTGATTAAAAGGGCCAGTGTGTCGGATTTAACTGCATCTAGCGGTGAGGTTGCAGATTGCAACCAACTGAACTTGCCAAGAGATCCCCCTAAATGCTACAAACTGCTCCTTAAAGGGTCCCCACTTGGGGATTTGAAAATATGGTCACCCTAATATTTAGTATTTACACACATTGCAGATGGCCAGTTGCATTAAGAAATCATTTTTTGTATATCAATCAATATGTAAATCAGCTGTTGGATGGATGTTTCAATAAAGAAGCGGCCTCCCTGGTGGAGTAAAACTGAAATACCTGACGTTCCATGAACGCCTTGCCCATCTCTGCACTCAACATTCACAAGTGCTACAAGAGCACTCATCTACACTGCCCTGTATTTACACTTTAGCTTACAGCTAGTTCACAGCCAAACACAAATAGCGGTGAGTCAGAGCCTCTTCGCAATTACTTAGTCGTAGCACTTTACTCCCTAGGAAGCCCTCAGCAGGCATTGGAGAAAGAAACACTCCGACTGAGATCACGTTCACCGATTGAAAACATTTCTCTCAACACCGTCCCAACGGCAGAGCACTTTCACTTGAGGCCGACAGGTGGGCCCTTGCACAGCAGCTGGACTCCCGGGATTGCAGGAGAACCGCGGGATCACATATCCCACGGACCAATCAGCGTCCCGCGAGGAGCTCCCGGCAGCTACGGGCGTGGTTTAGGGTGCGTGTGACAACACGGAGAGGCGACCGTTTGCTTTAAACAACTATGGAGATTAGCATAGCTACAATAGCATCAGTTCTATCAGAAAGGGAGTGTTTCTTCACTGAAAGAAGAACAAAGAACTGGCACTCCAGGCTTCTCTTCATTAAAAAAGATGTTTTCACTTATAGGCTTCGGTTAGAGATTGATTGACAGATGGTTCTTCCCATCACCTGCCAAGTATTTTTTTGAAAAGGTCTTACCTTTTCCCAATAACGGCTTCTCAGATGCTTCTGTGTAACAAACCATCTGACAGGTCGGGTTAGGCTAAGAGGCCCTTATTTACACATCCAGCAGTTATGGGGGGCAACATTAGTATCTATTTGGAGCTGTGTTTGTGTTTATGAGTCCCGTATTCACCCTCTGTTTGGCTCTCCAACTCCTGAGAAAAACATCTGGCTGTTGTGGTGCTACATTCTCCGCTATCTTCACTGGAAAGTTAACTTTGTAGAAATGTAACGTTAGTGAGAAGTTTTTAGAGACGGTTTTGCTAAAAACAATACTTATGAAAGCCTTGAAAGTGAATCAAAATGGTATTTCTTTGTGGGAACATCAATGCCTTTTCACATTAGCTAGTCATTTAATTCATTTGATAAAAAAATACTAAGAGCAGCTTTAGTCTAACCACACTTTAAAGCAATTGTTTGAGATTTTGGGAAATACGCTATTGGCTTTCTTGATGGAGTGAGACTGATACCTCAGTCATATGCACGTTAAACGTGAAGATACATAAGCAACCGATTAGCTTAGCATAAAGACTGGAAACGGGGGTAAAACGGCTGATACACATTTCATAAAATGAGGTGTAACGTGCTAATTAGTTAGCTTCAGACACACTAGACTAGCTGTTCCCCGTTTCCATTCTTGTATTCCAGACATATGTAGCACAGTAAGACAGGAGTATTGATCTTCTCATCTTTTCCCAAAAAGTTCCTTTTGTTAAAATTCTTATCAGAGAAATTCAAGGTTGCTGTGATTTAGTTATCGCACATTAAACTTATAGTGTCAAATCATTACATTTCAACTTACTCTGAATCACTGTATCTTCACATTTAACTGATCCTTTAACAGTCAAACTGCAAATTTTTATTTCTGTCTTTCTTTATACAGTGTATAACTCCAATTAAAATGTCCTCCTCTCCTCTTTGAGTTCATAGCCCTGAGGCCCCAGGGAGGCAATTAGAAATGGTAAGACTTCACCTGATTGCCCTTTAATTAGCTCCCTGAGTCGGTTGCCTGTTAGCCATCACTTGAGCCCACGGCGGCCACTCTGAGCGGCTGGACAGGACAAAAGATGCCTGATTCACAGGGTTAGCAGCTTTTGTTTGTGATGTTTGTCACCCACACCACATGGGTCTAAGTGGTAGATTCAACCCTTCTCCCTAAGAGTTCCTCTCCTGTGTATTCCCTCTGGTGAATTGGTTTACATCGATTCAAGCGGTGAGGGATGAGGAAATATGTAACGGTCCGCTGTGCTGCCAGGGAGCATCTTTGAGATCCCTTTTAACATAGACACATGTAAATCCTCTCCATAAGTCCTTTAGCAGTTGAGCTAAAAGGCTTTCCAACCGATCAAGCAAAGCAAGACAATTGAGCCAAGTGGTAGGAAGAATAATTGCACGACGCGGGTTAAAGCTAACAGTCTGCAAATGATTGATGGTGTGCCTCTCTTATCCCAAATAGCACTAAGAGCCTACGGTTCAGAAACGGCTAATGAACAGTAGGAAAGAGTGAGTGCCGCATCAATCTGCTCGCTATACCTCCAACCCTGTCATGTTAATCACGCGGCGACGTCCTCCCCTTGGCACCGTTCTCCAACATGCCTTGTGAAAGTTTGCACATCTATTTCTGTCCTGCAATTCAATTCATCATAGCGTGCCGGCTGATTGAGATAGATGAGTTGAAAGGATGAGAGGGGAAAACTAATAAGCAGCTCACCGGGGATACACAGAGAATTATTGACTGTGTATTTTTTTTTTCTTTCTCTTTCAACAACTTAAATCATGCATGCACTATATCTAACTTTGAGGTATCGCTTCAACATGTCACAAACATTTTCTTCATTGGCCTATACAGTCTTTTAAGTGACCAGTTCTCTCTATGGGTTTATTACATCATGCAAATGTTGCACACTTGGATGGACGAACCAGGCTTGTTTAGAGACACACTTAAGGTAGCTAGCTTTCTGCTTGTTAAGCAGCGTCAATCAACAGATTTCCTCAAAACCTGTAAGGTCCCTGGGCTACCCCTTACCACCTACACGTGTTATCCATGCAATTTATGACCAACTAATAGTAATACAATACCAACTTGATACAAATGTACATTCCCAGTCACATGAAGTGCAAGCTGTGCAAACACAGCAAAACAAAAATAAGACAAAAACATGATTTTAACTGGACCTAAATTTGTCATGTTTCCTGTAATTCATGTAAGTCTACTCTAATTGTATTTTATCATTCTAACCAAAACAATGTGCTCATTTGTTTCTGATGTGATTATAGTGCATGGGGTGTGGCTCTAGGACACATCCACTATCTAATAGATTAGAAATAACCCAACAATTGTACATCTGGTTCACGTTTAATCCACTGTTTACGGGTTGAAAGATATTTGTGAAAAGGGTGAAACAGGCTTTGAGGTACGTTTTCTCTCATTTGGTGAGTGCTTTAGAAGTGTTACCCGCTCAGAGTCCTATATTCCCCAGATTTATACGGCACATAATGGGACAATGACAAAGGGTCCTATATTCCCTGGTTTTACATACTGTGTGCTCTCCAAGGGTTCTATGTTCCGAGGGCCTAATGTTCCTCAGCTCTATATAGCACATGAAAAGATTTTCCCCAGCTCTGTATTCTCTTAATATGACTTGGGCTCTTGTGGAAACAAAGGGGTTTTCTGTTCCATAGCACAGCTGTTGCTCTCACTGGAGACTACTGGACATCGCTGGGTAACCATCATCACCTCGGAGTTACAGCATTATATTGATGAACAGTAGAGCTGCATTCACATGCTCCGACTGTCATGAAAACAGAAGACATTTCATTCATGTTGCACAGCAGTGGAACGTTTCACATAAAGTCAGCACACTGAGCACAGATAGTGCAAGAAATGTGATCGCTACTGTAAAGGGAATACTGCTGTTAAAAAGAACCTTATCTGTTTAAAGTGTTTGCAAACCAAATGTTATTGCACTTTTGTTCATATAGCAGTACTTTTAAAATAAAAGTGTGCAATACACTACTTTTTAATTCATTATTGCGCATAACAATACGATTAAAAATTGTAATCGTTGCCCAGCACTAATATATATATATATATATATATATATATATATATATATATATTATATATACACACACACACACACACACACACATACACACACACACACTTCCATCTTTCTATAGTTTGTTTGCACTATTGTAGGCGGCAAATTCATTAGTGTGCTCTGGTCCCCTTTGCCCTGAAATACTGTTTAAAGCTAGGGTTGGAAATCTTGAGATCCTAGCAAGAGTATGCTTGATTTTTAAAATGATCCAACTGAAATACCCAGCCCAGTGTTGCCAACTCTTTTCCAATGAAAGGAGGTCACAGCACTAGCTCCAAACATTGTTCAATTTAGCAAAGAAAGTCAGAAACACTGACCGCCAACATTGGACTGGCTCGTCACAGTCCTCCGGCAGCAGGACTGATATTTCTCTTTCTTTTGCCGGAGCATTTGATTCATTGATTGCTGTTAAGATGTAATGATATAACAATTATAACAAAATCATTATTTTAAGCGGATTACCAACCCTAATAATAATGTTCTATAATAATAATCTAATAATGATGAAAATAAGATGACTTTGAATTCCATAATACAATCTATGTTACAAAACATTTAGCCAATAAAGTTTTGTAAATAACCAAATTGATTAGGTTGTATTTCAAATATTTAACACTCACTTTGAACTGCACGAAAACTACTAGTTTTAAAACCAATTGTTCTGAAACTAAACTCCAAATGTATATAAGAAATAAAGAAGACATTGTACATCACAATGTGTCCTAATTACAAAGCCATAGTAAAACATCACAGATCCGGAAGTTCGGTTTGCCGGACAGTGGCGAATGGTGGAAGATTCCCAGTGACTCCCCGACCCGGATCATGTCAGCCTATCAGCTTGCTGTCGCCTCCAATTAGTTCCCATCACAACGCTGGGCCCCCTGTCTGCTCTCACAATATGTATCCCATCCTTGTGTTACTCTTTTATTCGAGTATGGACAGGCTGAGACAAGAGCAGCTGGTATTTCTGCTCATCTCCAATGGAGTCCTTCATAAAAGGCCCTCCTCCTGCTGAATGTCAGCATACCTGCAACTGATCGATAATTGGGTCCGTGCGATAATTACATTAGGATTGGAAATTAAATTAGGGAGTTAAAAGAGATGTGGATGTCAGTAGAACTTGTTAAAGCCAATTAACCGCTGGTGGCTGAACCTTCCAATCAGTAAAACAATCCACCAGCACGCAGCCTATTATGAGCTAGATTAATTGGTGAAAGCTCCAGGTGAAATGCACACACACACACACACACACACACACACACACACACACACACACTGCAAGGAAGATGAGTTGTTCTTTCCTGTCACTTGTAATTTGGGATGAGTTTGTACACGATTAAAATGCCCTTCACAGCTCTGGTAAAATCACCGTATCTGCTGATGAAAATGGCATTTGGGTACATTCTCTTTATGTGGAAACTACCTGTTTTGACAGGCGTACAGTCTAAATAGGTCCGGAATATTATTAAGTATACACATGAGTGTTTCTATCCCCAAAGTGCTGAGAAATAATTATGGAAAATGTTTCATTGACAATCTCTCCAAGTGTTACCATTTGTGCTTTACCTCGAGGTGCTGTACCTTCTCCTCAGAAAGCACGATAATTATCTGTCGAACTCTTGTGATGTCAATCATTTTAATTTTAGTTTGCCACATTTTAAAAGGAAATATATCCCAGTTATACAAGAGCTCCCCTTTACTCAATGGCTATGATGTATCATTCTTTTTGGTGCTAATACTAGTGTGGCTTCATTTCTTGATGATGAAGGACTGGGCAGTTTGATGAGGCAAATCCAGATTTTCAGAATCCCAATTCGCACCTGAAATCACACCCCATTTTACCTGCTGAGAATCAGTTTAGATTCAAGTTCCATGTCCGTTTTGTCACGGTAAATTTTCTCAAACATGAGGTGTTCATTAAAAAGATCGCAATAGGATCAGAGACCTATCACTGACAGTAATTGTTCTTGTGTTTCCTCATACCTAAATGACAAAATAGGTTGTTTCTAGATTATAACATGTTATAAAAATGATTCACTAAAGTATTTTTCTATTCTGCACCTCTATTCTAAAGGTTTAGTTAGATACCGACAGAATAGAGGGTGTAATAGCACCGTCACAAATCTGCCCAGTTAACCCACTCAATTAAATGATAGTGTTCTTGTTATTATTATTACCAATGAACAGTTGTCTGAATATGTATATGGAATAAACTCACTACTTGTTATGTCATTGTGTGGGTTGCATGGGCGCTGAACTATTTCACCTTTGCACGTCAGACATTTTTTGTCATCGCTTGTATAATGCTTATAACTATTTTGTAACTTAATTAATTAAAAAACTACATTCATATTTATCGTCTGTGTTCCGTATCTGCTTTTATATGGAATAAAAACGAGATCTTTTTTATGAAGTAACTGAGCTATTTTCATATCCCCCCCACGTATTGGTCAAGCTCCCACCTCAGCGTGGATACAAAATTGTTAAACACAATTCGCCATGTTACTGGAGGTTCTGTACCAGTACTTTTGTACAAATAAAACAAGATACAACAGAATATTAGCAAATGGATGTAGCCATGTGCGACAGCATTTGTAGTCGTGATGAATGAAATTAATCATAAAAATAAATAAACATATTTAAAGTGTTACACAGCATATTTCTTTGCCATACTTATGTATGCTGTACTTCATATGCGCGTGTCTTGTAATGCTATTGAGCTGATTTAGATTCCTACTTTCAATGAAAACACTGTTCAACACTATCAATAATCCCAATGCTGTTGCTGAACGAGCATCATCCCGATTCCCACTGCCTGTTCAGCACAACAGAGACATTACAGGAGTGTGAGTTGCAAATGTAATTGCCAAAGCCTTTTCTTGTTTTTTGTGCTGCATCGTAGTACGAGATTAGGCAAACAAGTCTGCAGCAAAGGATGACATTGGACTGTTAATGACCTGCTGATAGTGAGTGTGGCTAGAAGATGAAAGGGGGGAAAAAAGAGCTAATTACATTTCCCTTGGTAACAATGAGAAAATGTACTATAATGGAAAAGATAAAAAAACAAACATTAAGTAATGACACCTCATAAAGCTGCAAGATTCCATAGTGACCTAATCATGAGTGTGCATAAGGAGCTCGGCTTGTCTCACACCCCCCCCCCCGCCGCCGCAACCCTGCATTGTGCGAATAGTCACGTAGCGAGAAGGGTTTAACCTGGACAAATTGCATTTCTCCAATTCAGACAGTGCTTGCGCACTCAAGGTCACATATTGCATTTCGTTCTCTTTCTTCTGGTGGAGTCGCAACGAGTCGGCTCTCTATTGTCTGGTCCCCTCCTCATTTACCCCGACACACAATCCACGTGTCTGTGTGCGTGCCCTTTGCTGCTGTGCCGAGGCGGTTCCTTCATAACTGCTCTAATTTCTCATAACCCAGAAAAATAAAAGGTCACACACTAAGGTGTCAGCATCAGAAACAATAACAGGAAGTTGTTTTCTAACACTATTCCCCCTCTCTCATGCCCTTATAATCATTTCAACTCTGGTGGCCCTTTATTGCTATTGTGACGTTTTTTTAAATAAGAAACAAAATAGAATTCCATTTATCATATTGTGGTCAGATTACTTGAAATAAATAGAATCCCTGCCTTGCTGTGTGCTCTCACGGCTGGGAGAGTTCGAGCATACATCTCAAATTTGTCATGCATGCATGTGATTCTACACAATACTTTCGGTTCATGTTCCAAGTCCAGATTCGATGCGTTTTTTGCTCTTTGCCCCATCTCTGGGATTTGATCTACTCAAGCCATGCAGCTTGGCTGAAGTTCTCTCTGTCACGCCGACCCTACAATCTGTGCCTACATCCTCCCTCCTTCAGAAAGAGGCTCGGAGCTAAAGCCGCGAACTGGAGAGCCACTTTTGAGTTGTTCCCCTTAAGGCATAATTACGAAAGAGGAAAGGAAAAATAGTCATGGGTAGAAGTACCTCTCAGCCCTGACCATCTGTTCCCTCTACAGGAAATAATGGAGCCTGAGGGATGGTCGCCGGTATCGCCACAGAGCAGGTCGGATATGCTGAGGCTGTTGTTGGTGTTGTGCCGCTGTCTGACTCTGCAGGATTCGGTTGACCTCTGCTCGGCACGGGGCCGAGAATGTGGTCTCAAGCAAGGAACGCAAACTCTCCAAAGAAATCTCCTGGAGAGGGTTTGTTGGCGAGATGAGCAATGACTAAATAAAGTCAGCGCATCGTGTCCTTGTGAGGGCAAGTTATGAATTCCAATCTCTCAATCAAATTAACGGATATTAATTGCCACATTTGCATGATATCAGGAGATTGGAACAGGAAGACTGAAGACCTCTCGGCTGGGCACTTTGGGGAAGAGAGTAAAGGCTACCAGGCCTGAGGTGTGTCCCTTCAGTTTGGGTACGACAAATTGTAACGCATCACTCATCGGTCACAAGAAAATAAAAGCAAATAGGATTACTACTTAAATGGTTAATTTAACTACGTTTGCTCAGGATGAGTGAGTACTGTGGTGTCTGTGGTTAAGACTGAAAGTCTACAACCAGACTCGCAGCTCTGTGAAGCTGTGTTTAGGCACAGCTGTGCTTTTAACTAAATGCTAATGTTGCCATGCTAACACGCTGGTGTTCAGCAGGTTTGTTTACCATGGTCACTATCTTGGTGTGTCATCATGCTAACATTTGCTGATTAGCACTAAACACAACAACTGCAGCTGAGACTGATGGGATTAGTTTTTTTTAGGTATTTAGTCATAAACCTTAGCATTGGGGGGGAAGTGACCTGATGATGGCGCTAGAGGCAGGGGGTGTGTGGTACATTCGGGTCGCTGGAATACATAATGAAAAATCTGTTTTCTTATTGTTGTGTTGCGTGTATAAATATCAGTTGTTACTCTAACATTAATCAGTCTCTATCACTGAAACGTGCGACGACCAATGAAAAAGCGCTGCCTACAGCATCTGTCTTTATGTCGAAAAGGCAAACTTTTCAAAGGCAAACGGCGGAAGTAAGTGTGTTTTTTCCTCGTGGCCCCGGATTGGTTGACACCGTACATGAATAATCGGTGGATTTGGTACGGAAAGTTACTCCCAAGAAATTTAGCCAGATTGGGTGATTTTCCTCTCAGCTGGCTGGATTATGTCGGTTGTAATCAATTTGGGTGGGTTGACAACATTTTGGCTTAGTTTGTCATGATGATGTTTGAATGATATCTTACGAAGAGCTAACCCTAATTCATATTGTCTTTTAAAAATAAACTTCAGGAAACAATTTAGTTAGTTTAGGGCAAGAGAAGGACTTCGTTAGGTTTAGGAAAATATCGTCATTTGGGTTTAAATAACTATGTGTGTGTGTGTGTGTGTGTGTGTGTGTGTGTGTGGAGTACACAGAAAATACTTGTTAGAACACAAGAATATATTGCAACAAAAATTGCTTAACTATTATTAACAAAAAAAAGACAATCATGACTGCGTACACAAAATTAGAATTTTATTTTAAGAAAAGATGAAGTAAAAGAAGTTTAAAAAAGATTTACACCAGATGCTTTATAGAAGAGCATTTATATTGTCTCAACCTTGAAATAACAGGAACACACGTACAACTCTGTCCTCTTTCTTGACAACTACACAAAGAAAGTTACGGCCTTGTCCAATTTGATTCTCCTCCTTGGAATAATCTCTCACTCGGACATGTCTGGAGGGGAGGTCACACTGGGTGTTTGAACTGTGGAGCTGTGGAGTCCTGCCCACTGGTGTGAGTCAGCGCTCGGGCCCCGGAATGCAGACTTTGGCCTTGGCCAGTGACTCAGGGGCAGTCAGAGAAGATTTGTTAAAGCAGGTTTGATGTCGTCGCTCCACTCATGGAATGGTCCAACACTCACCAAAAAAATGTAAATGTGTGTGTGATCCTGGTAACGACCAACGGGAGTTCAGCTCAGAGATTAGACTGAGCAACTTCAACTCATTTCACATCATACTTCTTGGTCCTCTCTTCATAAATTTGTGCATGAATTCTACATGGAGAAATAAAATGTGATGTGTATATATATATATATATATATATATACACATACATAGTGATAAAACGGTAAGCGTGACCCTTATTAGAATAGTATCGCCATAGTAATTTCATTTTTTATTTACAGTACATTATAGTATTGATAAACATTTAAACCTCTCTTTATTGATATGAACAATCGATAAATAGTTACATACACACACTATTATGTAATGCAATGCATGTGTAAGCATACACAACGACATCTTTGAAGTGCACTATGAAGTGTTTTGTATTACCAACTGTCTTTATAACATATTTGCTCATTGTATTTATTTTATACATTTAAAGGGTTACCAAAGATTCCGGACTAAAACACAAACTCATTTGTAAATACCTCTTCCTCGTGCAACCTTTTTTTTTTTTTACTCAACATTTTGCTGCTTGGGATCACCTGGCTCACTTCATCTCGCCTCCTGTTAACACAACGTGATGCATTAGGGTTGTCTTTTGTCCCTTTCCAAGTCCATGCATGTGGAGACTAGATGATTAACTGCTGATCTATTCCTGCAAGAGCAAGCTATTGATGAACACGGATCCATTTCAGGATGACGGCTGCCTTCGTTATCGAAAAAACAGAGAGACGCTCCGTGGTGAAGTTCAACTCAACTCCTGCCATGGAGCTGATCTTATTCTCCAATCGGCTGTACACGATTTAGCATTAATGGGATTCTGTTGGGGGCGTTAATAAATATATATTACCGTATGGATTACTGTCCCGCCATGCGTCTCGGGGACCGGCGAGCCTGAAACGAGTAATGATTTTCTCATGCTTCCTGCGATTCCATAGCTGTGAGCATCCTTCCAATGTATAGTAGGTATAAAATATTACAATACGCTGTATATTTTTGGATCCATACATTGCCCCGGCGTACACAGCAATCTTATCCTGCCCAACAAAAAAAAAAAAAGGTATAAACTAATGCCATCGGGGTTTATGGAAGCTCAAAACTGGACGGGTGAGCCTCGTAGGTTTCTAGCAATATAAGAAGTAATTACTTTTTAATCCAAAAATCAAATTCTCACTAGTCCTCACACATTTTAATTTGAAAAAGGTTATTGATTTCATGGAGGCAGGCAAACGAAGTCGTTCAAAGTCCAGTATGGATATACAAAAAAGACAAAACTTCACCTGCTTTGTTTAAACTTTAAAATGATAATATATGTCCAGACTATTAAATCAAGCACACGAATGCTGTACCGCAACATCATGCGTGAGCTGAAATTAAGAGATCGGTGACCGGTCGAAACTGATCTCCTGAGGTGTCACGCATCGCCACGCCGACGACTTCCAGCCGCCACACTCCTTGCCAACGAGGCATGGTCTGTGTTTTAGGTGAGCATCCTTTAAAAAGAACCTCAAGGCAAATTAACATGATCCCCTCTCGTCCTCAAAGCTTTGTCACCTGGTCTGCTTGCCGTCATGGTGACAGCTATGAGCACTGGCCTTTTATATTTGAATGGGATTATCCCACTTGCGCATAGGGGATGTGTGGGCTGCTGGGAATTATGCCGTCTGTGGACCCTGCGACCACATCTGCCTGCATCGTCGCTGCACAGGTTTCTGTTTATGGTGAGTCGCTACATCACATTCCTTCTATGATACCTTATATTTACCTGCACTGCAGAGAGGACCGGGCCTTAGGCTTGTATACAACATTGCCTTTATTGTTCCATAAAAGTATGTATGTAGCCATTTTCTCAGACTTCCATATAATCGGACTTCTTTTTGCAACCAAAGGAGTCGCCCCCTGCTGGCCATTAAAGCAAATACAAGTTTAAGTCACTTTAGCATTGGCTTCACTTTTCAGAAGCGGGGGTTGCCGCCTGGTTAGTAATCCAGCCCTGCACACATGTTTGCCGTTATGTATATACAGCATTTATAATGTTCTGACTTATTCATTCATTGCAGATAATTCTACTTTGCCATTTTTTCTCTTCCGGTGTTAAGATACCATCATTGAAACTGAAAGCTTCCCACTAAGCTGCACAGATGTTTCACATCAAAAGCTTTGCAGCAGCTCAAAGGACATATTCCCTCCCTCTCCTGGTAGGCTGATGGAATTAGTTTTGTAGAAATGTACATTATGATGAATTTACCTCGTGAGCCATCGCAGTACAGTCAATTCAACGTCTCCAAAACCAGTTTTTATTAGGGACCAGCCTTTATTGGCTCGTGTCAGCCACGAGTACTGGCTTTTATATACAAATATACAGTGTGTGTGTGTGGTGTTTGAAAAAGCCTATTAAACATTTGAAGGAACATTCAGTCCTCTATGACCTCTACTGATCTGTCTCTTACTGATCTGTCTCTTGCCGGAAAGACTTCAAATAACCCTGCAAGAACTTTTGGCAAACAAATCTGGCAAACCTTGACAGTCCAGATGAAAGAAAAAAAAAAAAGAAAAGTAATTTGCAAAAACTCCCTTCCCTTTTACACAGTTCGCCCTGCTGCTAATCATGTGAAAGCATCTAAATATCCTGCAGTTTCACATCTAAAAAAAAAAGAATTACGAGAGTGTTTTCTCAATCTCTGAAGGATCCGGGGTGTTGTTTGTATTCTCATCACACGGTGTTGAACCTTGCCTCTCTTGCAAGTGGAAAGTGGCACTGCCGTCTCCATTCCCCCATCATTTGGTATTCCGGTGGTCGTGCGGGCAGCCAGAGCTCCTCGTCTGCAACCTCTTGTCTTTTGGCGGGCGGCGAAAGAGGTTTTAATGCCAGGGGATGGAACAGGCAGTGACAGAATCTCCCCGATGACTCTTTATGGAGTCTTCCTGAAAAAACAAAAGTCAATAAGATTTGGGACGCCGAGCCGTATCGATTATCTGTCTAAGACTATGAGGCAGGGAGAGGTTGGTGTAGCGGGGGGGGTGGGGGTGGTCTCAGAGTGAGACAGTGAGAAATTAGACGACAGAGAGAGAGAGGGAAGGATGTATTAATGCTCTTGGAAACCACAGACATCAGTAAGATGCAGGTGCTCGAGGGGGGGAGGGGGGGTAGCGCGCTGCTGCTGCTTTCAGTTGTGATCGTGGGAGGGGTGGAGGAGGGCTGGTACGAACCGGAGCAATGTACAGAAAGTACGCTGCATTCTAAAAATAATGTTGCATCCTCTGCATCACAGCTATCGGTGCAGATTCATGAAATGCTCGCAGGAACACTGTTGATATTTAATGTGATGATGATTAAACCCAAGCCAAATTAATTACACTGTCATCTAATTAACGTTGCGTATTGTTAATTGTTGTTTTACTTCTTCTACCAAAGAGGATGTGTATTTATTATTATTATTTTTTTGAATAAACAAAGCGAAGTTAGCATGAGCAATGATAGCCACCATATAGCACAGCAGACAAAGACATCATGAATAAAACAACAACAAGTCTTCTCATAAGGCATACACATTTACTACATTCCTGTTTACCAGTGGTGGGCCGTCAGGGCCTGCAAAGACTTCTCTGCTGCCCTAAACAGAATCAAAGTTATAACTATTTTATAATTTAATAATTTTTCTTAAATACACTACATGGATTATAATTTATAAAAAATTATCATACCATTATCTTATTTTCTCATTGCACAGCTACTGTCTTCCTCAGTTGCTCTGCTTCCAGTGCAGCTTGTTTTAAGTAGAGCTTTTATCCAATCAGATTTCACCTCTGTGTCTCTCACAAGTGAATCCCTTTGCAGTTTAAGTTGCATCATCATTAGCACGCTCTCTCTAGTGAATCGGACCTTGAGAAGGGGCAGATAGCGGTTGCAAATGATGCACAATTCATGGTGTTGTCAGCGGCAGCAATCCATACTTTGTGAATTTATGTACAGTATGTAGACACCAGTGGTGGGCCGTCAGGGCCAGCAAGGCCTTCTCTGCTGGCCTAGACAGAATCACAAAGTTATAGCTATTTTATAATTTTTCATAAATACACTACATGTATTATTATTTTTCCCATTAGCTTATTTTCTCATTGCACAGCTACTGTCTTCCTCAGTTGCTCTGCTTCCAGTGCAGCTTGTTTTAAGTAGAGCTTTTATCCAATCAGATTTCACCTCTGTGTCTCTAGGTAAGAAGAGAGGCCCGAGGCCTGCAGACTCACAAGTGAATCCCTTTGCAGTTTAAGTGAATGGGGACGATATTGTTGATTGCCATAGTCTTCAACCAATCAGATCTTTAGTTTGACATGTTGGGCGTATTCTTTGACGTGCCAGAGCCTGCTAGCTGGCCTACAAGTACGTAATTGGTCAGTGGGCTAGCCTGACATGTTGGGCGGTGACAATCCCAATATCTGCTGCCTCTGTCGAACGGACATTTTCAGTCCTCAAACACATTAAAACGTATTCAGGAAATACAACTGGGGAGGCTCGACTTTCTTCACTGGCATCCATGAATCGAGAAGGACTTCTTACTGGAACTAAAACGCACGGATGTACTGAACAACCGTGAGATTAAACTCTTTGTTAACAAAGAAAGGAGGATGGACTTTGTCTTTAAATAGTGAACAGCAGCTTTGGTAAGTTAACTTCAGTAGCTTTAACTGCAATAAATATTATTTATGTCATTATTTAATATGCTTGTTTATATTATATATTATTATTTGTACAACTGGTTTTATATGTGATAGGACCTATTGTTACGTCCTATGTTGCGCTGGGGACACATTTAGCCGGTGCACAGCAACAAGAAGAGTCACGAAGCGGTAGCGGTCTATATACTCCGCGCAGAGTGTTAAAGTTAAGTTTACGTTTTTAAGTGATCTACTTTGAAGATTCATGTGTTTTCAAGTGGACTCATTTTCTCTCTCGGTGTTGACAGACGAATAAATCCGTCAGTTACAAGAACTATGGAGTCGTGTATTTCCTGGAGGGAGTGAGAGTTACTACTCTGTTAATTTGTCTATCGTGTCGTTTTCATGATATGGGTAATATTGTTCCCTCTGATATGAATAATATTTGAATGGCCTGTGCTCTTGAGTGTGTGGCGGAATGCGTGTTTTAGCTGAATTGATTTTTACTGCATTGTTCGTTAATGCTGCCGCATCCCGTCATGCAGGTATTCATGTATCTGCACTCATAGTGTATTTGTAGGTGTATTAAATGCACGGCCCGCCACTGCTGTTTACATTAATATATTAATTTTGCAAATACTGTCTACCACAAATATATATTATCGTATTTATATATAATATAAATGTTATTTTATCCTTATTTATTTTAACTTTGCACTATTTCATCTCTTAGATCCCATTTTTAACTTGCATTGTTTTCTTTGCGTGAGCCTCAGATATAGCATTTTCACTGAAAATGCAAAGTGTCCTAAGGTGCATTCTCACAAATTGCCACTAGGTGCTGGCCCGAAGAAGTACTGTCAAACAATATTGTTATAAGACTTTTGGGCATCTGTGGCCAATTCCCTGTCTGTTTCTTGGTACAATTTAATGTATTTGAGAGAATATAAATTTAGAATTGCTTGATTGATAGGAGTGTCCCAAACCAGTCGCCAGAAAAAGAAAAAAACTTTCTGTAAACCACAAGATGCAGTGACTGTTGATGTTGTGGAACAAAAAATACTTTTCATAAGTGCTTTTCCTATCAGCCTCATATCACGCTTGCAGAAATGCACAATGCAGCGTGGTTATTGTCACAAAACAACTGGTTAGATGTAGACAAGAAAACTGCTTGGTTATGGTTAGAAAAAGAGAAAATAAATAACCGACCTTAGCCGAATTTCTCCCATAACAAGCGTCACGATGTTACATAACAAGTGAAACTTTTGGTTCCACACACATGAACAGCAGTCTACATGGTGAAAGTCCTGTGTTTGTTTGATCCATCCACAACTGCTACCATCTGCTGTTTGTGGACTTTCTCCCACTCTATGATTGAATGCCAACAGTTTTTTTGGATATAGCCACCACAATTCATTTCAAATATGTGTTGATTAGTCTATTATTTACAATGATCCTGGTACACCATTCATTTTGTTTGCTGAATTGAAATTCAAACCACAATGTGGTTCTGTGCTGGTCAGGTTTTGGAGTTCACCCCATATCTCTACATAAAACAATTCATGATAGTGTTTTTTTTGTGATATGGAACCCATATGGGTAACATTAGGCAGCTAGAAACTACTTAATTAAGGTTAGGGAAAGTCATGTTAAGATGACACCTTTGACCGTTGGTAGGAGACAGTGTGGTACGAGGAGCTGTACTCCCAAATGCTGCATTGGCCAACAGCTGTTGTTCTCATGCCCACATGACAACAACCCTCGTCAGGGAAGTGTAAACTAAGGTTGTTTTCAGCATTTAAAACAATGACCAGTGCTATACATTTTTTACAGCGAGAATAATCTCCAGCAGGCCCACGCTGTTTGATTGGCAGGTCATCTCATGAAATGTGCAGTGAAGCGGTGAGAGCGGAGCAGAGGTCAGACAAACATCTCGCTACTCCTTCTGAAAACTAAGCCTTGAAGACGAGATAAAAAACATGAGCAGATTCTGACGCCACTGAAGGATGATGCGGGTGATTTGTAAACATTTTTTTACTGCACTGTAATGTAATGTAATGTAACTAGATGTAACCATCAACAGGGCGGAACCCAAATGCAGAACACAGTTTCTCAGAATGCGGAAGGAAAAGGAAGGTTTATTGACTGGGTTCCAGGGAATGAAGATGATGACGTTAAACAGACGTCAAGCAGCCACAAATGCGAGAATACCGCTGTAGCTGAACGAACGATCTGACTAAGAGCGAGTGAAAACCGTGGGTTGATATCTGCAGCGCTGATGGGCAGACGGGTTGCAGGTGTGCAGCTTGGACCAGCTGAATCATCTTGGCTTCAATCAGGGGGGCGGGAGAGTGAGCCCACAACAGGAGAAAACAAGGGAGAAGGAAAACACAAGAACTACAAGGAATCATTGGAGGCAGGGCGTGGCAATAGATAGAGGTATTGAGGATAAGGCTCATATTCCTCACTTTAGAGGAAGTTAAAAGGTACTCTGTTAGATACTCAAAACATTATTCTAAGAGCAAACAACTATTTGCAATGTGAAGATATAGTGAAGTAATGTCCACGTGAGCAGAAAAAAAGCAGTCTTTCACTCAGGAGACTGCTGATTGTGCGGCGTGTGAAACGAGGAGTTAACTTTGATTTATTTGTCTAGTAACTTGCGTACTTCAGTGACATAATTTCCGTACTTATTTTTACCCAAACCATGATCTTTTCCTGAAACCAACTAAGTAGTGTTGTTGCCTAAACCTAACTAAGACGGTTGTTTATTTTGAGTCATCGCAGAAGCGTAGCACCCACCCTCCAGCTACCCCTTCGGGTTAACACTGTTAGCTCTGTGAGAACTGTTGCCATTTATTTGCGCTGTTATCACTGTTAACTACTAGCCATCACCATGTACAGAACCGTGGGGAGGCAACCGATATGTTCTGTTATCCAATTGAGCACCTTTAAGTTAACATTTTGATGATGATCTGATTTAAAAAAGAAAAAACCTTTAGTTTGACCGATTATTGTTTGATAAAATGAAGGTGCTTTGGTACATAGTCAGCAGCTCCCTGGCACTTTCTGCCATTTATCTTGCCTATTTCATCGCTTTGCTCACTACAAAAGGACTCCTTTTATCAGCAACATGCTGTGGGAAACAAAACGTTTGGATGTAAAAAAAAATAATAAAATCAGACAAAAAAAATCTGTTCTCACCAATCTTTCTCCCTTTAAGGGATCTGGGGATTTTTCAATGAACTTTAGCAAAAGCTACAAACAGAATAAACGTTTCCTTCTTGTCGGTGCTACTTGCTCGCTGTCAATCAGCTGATGATGGCTTTTTATTCAGGGTGTCTCCGAGCCGGGGCAGCAGGTAAATTAGTTTTGACACTGCGGAATTGTTATCCTTTAAATCCAATGACATACTGCGTGCACTGCGAAATGATGAGTGGAGGACCTAATGTGGACAAAGGAAGAAAAAAAACGGGCCGAAACGAGATTAACATTTTATTTTTAATGGCCGGATGCACTCTCACTGTCTCGGTTCGATGCATCCTCACCATACGGCAGGGTTTTTATCTAAATCCGAGATGAATCCGAGATGACCAGCTGTCTCTCCACTTTGACAATATCTTGCGGTTAGAGTGGCTGCCTGATAGGTCACGCTCCGATATCAAAACTCAAGAGAAAATCATAGGACCGTCTGTGATGTGCAAGCCCCAGCATGGCTCCAATCCAGCGGGGGTCTTAGAAGGCTCTAAATAAAAAAAAGCACATTTCCTCTTATCTCTGGAAATTTGATGGGGAAAAATAAAAGGTTCCACTGCCCATGGTGTGTGAAATAAGAGTCAGGTGAGATCAAAGAGGTGAGCTGAGAGACAATGGAGGGGAAATGGCGGGGGGGATGGGTGGGGGGGGTTGGGGTGAAACCTTTTTACCCCACCGGCCCCCCGACATGATTAATCTACAGCGCTCTGCTGTAACTCGCCAAGGTCACGTGTCTCAGCACGACTTAATAAGTGTGAGACGTCTCGCGCTGAAAGGAAAACGGAGCGTTCCGGATGGAAGACGGATCGCTGATGTTGGCGGTGCGCTCAAGGACCAAACAATATGTTTTGTGTCCGCTGCTGCGCTTTAAGGTTTTTTTTATTACGCTATCCAAATCTGAGCTCATATCAACAGTTACACATTTTTATATAAAAATGATGAAATAGTATGAAGTGAAGGTTTCAGCACTGCGCTTCCCAATTCTGAGAGTGAGAATTCTGCTCCAATGTCTTTCACCTTGTATTTTCTGTTGGATTTTGAGTTCCTTTGGCTCTTTTCTTTGTGTTTGGTCATTGTGGCTAATTCAATCAGGAGAGACAAGTAAATGATTAGTATTTAACGTTTATTATGACAGATGAAGCATTCATGAGTTACACGGAAATTGTTTGGCGCTTGAACTCGACAAGGAGATTCGCGTTGTGATTGCCCTGAGCGGCAACAATATATATACATCCCCCCGAGGAGTCCAGACACTGGTGGTGGTGGCTGGAGGTTCTGCTGGAGTTGGCTGGAGCTGCTGATGGAGTACTGCATCTGCGAAGATGGATGGTGCTGGGGAGGAGGAGGGTCGCATGAAACGGCAGCAGGAAGCTGGAGGCGGGGATACAGCACATTTAAGAGGAGACAGCGGCAAGCTGATAGGCTAACGAAGAGGGTGTGACTCTGCGCTATTAGAACAGCTGAACAGCTGATAGTCTATGACGCCTCTGACAGTGATAGCCGGAATAGAGAATGTGCTGCTAGTTAGGGAGCAGTATGAGAGAAAAGCCTATGAGCGTGCAGGGATAGTCTTCCTGTCTGAACTTGCGCTAGAGTTTAATTTCATGCTAACTATAGAACATAAACCAGTGTCGGGCCGTGCCTTTTGTACCTGGGCCTTCACTGCTGTCCAGCAGCTGAAACACAGCTACTGTTATTATTTGTTTAGTGTAAAAATGAAGCCAACACCTATAAATACACTAACTGCAGAGAATACGCCGAGAGTGCTTCTCCTCTCTGACTGCAGTTGGGACTGCTGCGCGAGTACCCGCACTGTGTGTGCTTTGGGGCGGCGGAGGGGCTCACGGCAGCACCCGCTGCTCGTTCACGACAGTAACTGTAGAACGTACGTGCTTTAACATTATCGAGTCAAAACACCAGCAAAGTCTCCAATAACACCAGAAAAAGTCGCTAGATTTGTCGCTAGTAGCTTTTGACAAAAATTGTCGCCATGAGGGTTTGGAAAGTCGCCAGATTTAGCGAGAAAGTCGGCAAGTTGCCAACACTGGCACCGCTAAATATGTCCCCAGAGCAACATTGGACGTAACAATAGTTCCTATCACATATAAAACCAAACAAAAATCCATCTTCATGAAAACAAGTTGTACAAATAATAATATATAAACAAGCATATTAAAAGCTACTGCAGATGGAACAACAAAAGCAGTTAACTTACCAAAGCTGTTGTTCACTTAAAGACAAACTCCATCCTCCTTTCTTTGTCAATAAAGAGTTTAATCTCACGGTTGTTCAGTACATCCGTGCGTTTTAGTTCCAGTAAGAAGTCCTTCTCGATTCATGGAAGCCAGTGAAGACAGTCGAGCCTCCCCAGTTGTATTTCTTGAATACGTTTTAATGCGTTTGAGGCTGAAAATGTCCGCTCGACAGAGGCAGCAGATATTGGGATTGTCACCGGCCAACATGTCACGCTAGCCCACTGACCAATCACGTATGGCTAGGCCAGCTAGAAGGCTCTGGCACTAAAGATCTGATTGGTTGAAGACTATGACAATCAACAATATCGTCCCCATTCACTTAAACTGCAAAGGGATTCACTTGTGAGTCTGCAGGCCTCGGGCCTCTCTTCTTACCTAGAGACACAGAGGTGAAATCTGATTGGATAAAAGCTCTACTTAAAACAAGCTGCACTGGAAGCAGAGCAACTGAGGAAGACAGTAGCTGTGCAATGAGAAAATAAGCTAATGGGAAAAATAATAATACATGTAGTGTATTTATGAAAAATTATTAAATTATAAAATAGCTATAACTTTGTGATTCTGTCTAGGCCAGCAGAGAAGGCCTTGCTGGCCCTGACGGCCCACCACTGGTGTCTACATACTGTACATGAATTCACAAAGTATGGATTGCTGCCGCTGACAACACCATGAATTGTGCATCATTTGCAACCGCTATCTGCCCCTTCTCAAGGTCCGATTCACTAGAGAGAGCGTGCTAATGATGATGCAACTCAAAGACATCGATAAAGTTTTGCAGCTGAGTGCAATTTGCCCCTTTTTTGCATGTGATTGCAATTATCAATGTGGCAAAGTATCAATGTGCTCGGGTCAACGTGTCGGTTGTGAGGCATGAGCGTCAGCCTGAGCCAGAAGCCCATGACATGCCGAGTTGTTCCCATAAACGCCTCTGCGCCGCAGAGAACACAACATGCAGTTGGCTTAAATAATAAACATCATACATTTGTAAAATATCACTTAAATTCTCTTCTTTCAAGAGTTTGACACTTATTTTCTTTTTATATTTAATACCTGCAGAGATCCCAGCGCAGCATAAACGATAAGTGCGTCTCCCCATTAAGAGACACGTCGTGCATATTTACGCAACAACCACAGCAGCGTAACTTCATTGATTATTTAAATCTCATTTTTGTCTCATGCATTCTCTAATATGACATGTGGGGGAACGTTATTCATCTATTTTTCATGGCACAACTGTCACTGCATCCTGTCGCTGCACCCCAAAAAAAATGAGCTTTAGTCGACAATCCCTTGTAAGTGTGCTTCAGTTAGCACCAACCCTCTGAAGACGCTAACAACTTCACTGTAACTGAGTTGATCAGTGCTGATCTTTGTGAATTGGACTGTTTGTGCAATCAGGCTCGTTTGCATGTGTGACGCCCACCAATGTGTTTTCACATGTGTGTTAATGTATTTTGTTTTATGTACAGCCAACATGTTTTTACAGTGAGCACACTGGTATATTCTGGCAATAGTTTTATAAGTGACTGACATGCCTTCACTTTGTATAGAGCAGGGGTGTCAAACGTCATTTATGTGTCCCGTTTGCAGAAACTATCTGGCTATTTGGTACCAATAGCAAATGGAAAGTGACAATTTAAGTAAATCGCACAGGAGCGCAACTTTGTGGGTCACACTTTCATGTTTTTTGGTGCATTTTTCTACATACTGTGGAATGTGCACTCAAACTGACTCCCTCCCGCACCTCAGGATCATTTCTACCTTTGCACTGGAAACCTTCACTCTTTGCTGTCCTTGCATCTCCACTATTGTGAGACCTGACCTTTCCGTAACAAGTTAGGTAATACACCCGGGAGTTTCACTCTATGGAAAAAAAAAAAAGCAATATTCCCTGCTTCACCATTACTATGCGTGTACTAGACAGGGCCTTGGAATGCAGTTCAATTTATTCCCATTCATTTCATGAAGAGCAGTGGTGGGGAAGAGCCTTCGAGGATGGAAATAGACTCACGCTGCTCGATTTGGGGGGCTAAGGGCCGTGGGAATAAGAAATAAGAGACGCCATGACACTAGATGTAATTCTCTTTTGGAAAATGGTATGCTCCTTTTTGACAAATGTTATGAACTATATAGTTCCATGCATTCCGACTGTACTGCTCCTAAATGACATGTCCATGCTAAAATTATCACAGCAACAAAAACGCACCTTACTAACCGGCCTAACAGCCGCAAAAAAAATGCTGGCATTGCGATGGAGTCCTCCACATACTCTCACAAAATCCCAGTGGCTAACTAGTTATCTTGATGTTGTGAATATGGAACTCTCAGTAGCTAGAATGCATGGAGCTAAAGGAAAAACTCTCATCCTGGACTAGAATCCTCAATAAAATTCAAGAATCTATGTAATTGATTATATTAGAACATATTCCCTAGTATATTATATGGAGATGTATAAGGGGGGTGGGCGTCGCTGTGGTAGGGGTATGTGTATATTACTTTGATTTTTTCCTATTTCATTATTTCTATGTGTGTCTTTATTTTTTTTCTCTCTCTATTAATATTGTTTATATTTATTTATGTGTATGGGTGTGTATGTATGTGTGATTATGTATATATGCATATATGCATTCATTGTAATGTATGGTTGATTTTTAATGCATATCTTGAAAGTCAATACAAATTTGATCACAAAAAAGATGCTTTGGGAGGGAAGGTTTCTTCCCTTCTTTTTGTTTGATACGCCCTGTTGCCGCTGATTCAACAGCAAGTAGGTCAGTCGATGACATTCTGTAAATATTAAACCTTGGGTGGCCACGGTAAGGCCCGGATTGGGTTTATAATGTACAGTGCACTGCACCTTTAATACCGGCTCAAACCACTCACTGCACAACCCCCATCCGGAAAGCTCGACGGGAAGGTGAGAATCTCTATGGAGCTGGACCTATTAAAATGAGACAGAGTGAAACCCACAGCAAATATGCCTCAACTTAAGGAGCTAAAGTTCACACCTACCGAAGCCTGGGGGTCAGAGAGAGGGAAAGACACAGCTCATGGTATGGCTTATTTATGGTGGACCAAACAAATTGGGAACCAGGAAGTAGGAGGGGCTAAGGCCTACCCAGCCCTACAGTAGCCCAGGAGGAACACTTTACCATTCGCTACACTTGAATGCTCATGTACACTCATGTTTTTTCTCCAAATGCTTTGAGATGAAAAACGAACCTCTTCGCTGATCTCTGTTGCTAAGCCTCCCATTCGGTCAAGTTGCAAAATGTTTCGGAAATTGTGAAACAGTATAAAAGCAGCCTTCACATTGCCACAGCTGTTGCCGGCCAATTTAGGCAGCTGCAGGTAGCTAGCTAATTATGCTAACGCTAGCTCCATGTGTTGGTTGTCTCGATCAAATTAGTGTCTACATACTGTACATGATAATGGACTGAAGCTGCTACATGTCCCAAAAGGTCAGCATCCATGTAGATGTAATGCTGTAGCTGTATAGTTAGCCCAAGTTTTATAAGTATAAGGGAAATGTAATGATTTAGTTCAAACATCGCCCTGTATGGATGCTTGGCTTACATACATTGATAAGCAAGATAGAGCTTAGCGTTAGATCTGGGCTTTTTTAACTGTGTTCCAGTGACATTACAGGAGAAAGGCGTGCTCAGCAGGGCGATCTAACTGGATTCAAGCTGATGTTGAGCTCTTGCCGTCGCTCTGCTATTGAATCATATAGTTCATCATAATTAATATCAACCTTCCGTCTGCATCTGCCATTGTCCCACTGTTCCTACCACATCTGCCGGGATCAAAACAGGAAGGAAGTGTTGAAGTAGAAGAGTCCGCCTCTTGCTTGATTTGATTGGTCATTCACTTGGCCATGTGTGACATTGATGAGCAGTGCGATTCTGCGCCTTGAGCTGAAAGGTTGAGAATGAGAGTAGCACACGCCCACTGTGCCGTACCATAGGAAAACATTATGGACCTAACGTATTTAAATGTGATCTATGTGATCTCACAGAAATACACGGACTGACCACGACCTGTCTACGTGCATTACATGGTGGTGGCATATATTTAGTTACAAAAATGTGTCGTCACCACAGAAACAATAAAAAAAAGTTTTAGGTTTTTTTTAGGCAACAAAACCACTTAGTTGGTTTAGAACATCATGGTTGGACTTAAAATAAGTACGTAAAGTAAGTAAAATACGTAAACAAATTACAAAGTCACAAACGTAACTTAACAACACTTTGGGACTTGAACACCGGCCTCCTGGTTGAAAGTCCTGTCACCACGGAAACAATTAAATGTTAGGTTTAGGCAACAAAACCACTGAGTTGCGTTTAGAAAAACATAATGGTTGGAATTCAAATAAGCACGTAAACTAAACCTAAACCAATTAGGTGCCACCACCACGTAATGTGCTGTTAAGAAGTCGTCTTTTCACGTATTTCTTTGACGCCACACGGCTCCAAGTCCATTTTGTCTGCACGCTCGACTCTGAGTGCCAGTCAATCACCATTCATGTGCCCGAAACGCACTGAAGCGACTGCTGCTCTGCTAACGTGCTGCTCCAGATACATGAGCTGTGTACGTCTGTGAGGCGAACGTAGCGCTATTTCAGACGACCAATTGAGCTGGGATTGCTGGAGTGTAAACTCTCCCAAATCTAATCAAGATACAGATACTGGACTGGGAGAAAAAAAAAAGACAACATCCAAAGTTAATAACTGCAAGACTATCAGTCTACTGGAGCCCCAGTCAATCTGCTTCAACATGCGGAGGAATCCAAAGCATCACAGGACCAGTGTTTAGTAAGCAGTCAATTCCATTCAATGACGTGTCCGATATATGTGGGAATTATATTCCACCATTCCCACAGTGCCGTTTGCTTACAGGTTCATTTGTAAACGCCCCGCGACAGACTACGCCAGCAAAAGCTCTTTGACTTTTAAATTCGTTGCTCATTAGAGCTTCTTATTTGCCATTTTGAGACCTCTCCAACTACTTCATTGCAGAATTGATTGTTTTCTTCAACAACCCCAAATGCTAATTTGTCATTGATCTTCTTGAACAGCCCTCAGATGAGTGTCTGGATTCATCTTTTGATAAATGACTTAGCTGGCAGAGCTAACTAGCATCATTTAAACGCACTATGGCATTATGCCTCTAAAATCCAAATGTGACCTGCACTTTTCAGTTTGAAGAAAAGTTGACTCAGTTATCCGAAACACCTCAATATTTCATGCGTCACTGAGAACTGGTGGAGGGAAAAGTTGCTTTGTAGAATATAAAGACACAGCAAGTACATTCACAACGTTGAGCTATACTCTGCAGACTGCTGTAGGATAACGCTTCACATTAGAGGCTCTCCATGTCTCCCGTGGTTTCAGCCCTACAGTTTCTCCCAGCATGCACAATTAATGCTCAGCTGCCGGGGAACCAGTGTCCACTGGTTTCTAAAGGAAAAGGAGAATAAAGGCAGATGTGCAATGCCATTAGTGCTGTCAATCAATAATTGAATGTCACACTTTGAGACAGAAAAATCATGAACAGCTGGATTCCAGAGTTCAAGTGAAGTTGATGAAAGAGACTGGAGAATACATGGTTAATCACATCATTGTCTTTAAGTCCCAGTGAAACAGCAGTTAGAGCATCTTTAGCGGCTGGACTGTGATTTCACGGTGAAGCGGAACATTCGAGCGGCGTTCAGTCACCAGGGGGATTCAAATCAAATCCTGAGCATTTGATTGGACTGCCGAAAAGTGGATGGGCTCGATGTGAAGCGGGCTCGATGTGAAGCGTATTTACACCGGGCGGGCGCAAATTACACCAATGAAGCGACACAAATGCTGCAAATATGTGTACATGAGTCATCTGCATATCCTTGTGTGTTGAAATAATCCAACTGATGCTTTTGTGTGGTGAATTGGCAGAAAACATATTTTAGCCGTCTGTGAGCTCATATTTACCTCATATTTGTACAGAGGCTGGACGGAACTCCCATAGACTAGCCTATTGTACAATAGAAACACGTTATTTTGAGAGTTGATAATACAGCTGCAATGTTAGCATAGCCTAGCATCGCTCGATCCAAGCTCCATTCACAAGCATTTTTAAACATTGTAGTTTGTCTCCTGGGGGATAGACCTGACAAAGCATGAATTCAGGTTTTTTTAACAAAACAAATCGACATCATGTTATATTGGCATCCTTTTATTCCATTTAATGCAATTATGACTCATAAAAGTCTTACTATATAGTACGTCATGAAAAGTCTAGTGTAGTATAACTACTCGCAGCAAAATGTGCTTTTTTTGCATTTGGTGAGAGCACAGCACGGCACTGTGGTTAGATCAGGAGGAGGAAGGAGTGACTGATTTTCATCCTTGAATAAATAAGACCTCAGCCACATTGTTTAGGAAAACAATGTTTTTAAATCTCTTCATTTAAGTGTTTTTTATTTATTTGTTATAAGTGGTGGGGCTAGCTAGCAGCCCACATTCTCTTATTTGATTGTTTCATTTCTTGTAAACGCCCCCGAGTGCAGAGCGAGTCATTGAATATTTGAAACCGTAACAGAAGCTGAAGACGCTCCGACTTCCGTTTCGCTGGGACTGTAACTAAGACCGTACATAGGTTACAACTATGTCAACACTAGCTCTGTTCAGATCTTTTCACAGAAACACCATGATGCCAACACAGACTCAGCTGTAGATGATAATAAAGGGGATTTATTGTCAGGGGGGGAAGGACTGCACAAGGGGGTAGCTGGCAGATGCAGAGGCCAGGGAGTATTGAGCGAGGGATGGCGAGGGGAATGAGGAGGGAAAGGCGAGGTTTGCTGACGTGGCTCGAAATGCAGGGTGAGAGCAGGCCGGCAGATAAAGCACCGGGGAAACCGGATTAGGCACGGCAACAAACACACGGCCTGAAATGTAAGACCACACATACACTGCAGGGCTGATGAGTTGATGTATTGCAGGTTTGTGGCTTAGAGCTAGAGGAAGCAGCTTGGCAGCAATCATTGAGCCGGGAGAGCGAATGGAGAAGCCACGCCCACAGACAGACGGGGGGGGGAGGAGGGAGGGGACTGGAGACACAAGAGTCGAGACAACTTTTCAACCTCGCCATTAAACTGCAGACGGAGTGAAATCTTATTTTCCCAGCCCTGCATTCTCAGTTTTACGTTCATATTGGACGTTTTCCACGCGTCACAATTCACATCCAGAGCTGACATTCGGTGCCAATACAGGACGTAGTGCGTTCTTATACAGCAAAGTGGACAGACTTTTGACTACCCACAATTAAATGAACACAATCGCCTGCGATAGACATTTTAAATGCAGTCCCGGCTCATAGAAAATGCTAAATTAACGGCCAGCCTCCGGCCAGCATTCAAGATGTTTTTGGAAGCTTTGAAAGGCCCGGAGTGAAGGCTTTTCAGCTTTACAGAACCCAGAGTCTGAACCTCGGCGTTACTGGGGGGTGCCGTGGATGTAGTGCGTGCTGCACCCTCTCTTGACTTGTGGGGAAGGGACGGGGCTCCCAGAGCGACTGGCACCTGAGGGACCGCCCTCGGTGCGAGAGGTCTGCAGAGATGTGGGCAAACCCAACCGACCCGTCTTGAAACACGGAGCCCGTCATGTTTACCACGCTTTGTGGGTGTAACATTAACTACCAATCTGTTTGTGATAAAAAAGTTTTTACTGGAGCACACAACATGGAGGACTCTGTGAAGAGGAACATGGCCCCAATGTAGATATAAAAAGGTTCATTCCCAGCTCACTAGAAGACAACGATTCTTAGGTTCAGGTGATTATATATTAATTGAAGCGCAGTTATGAACATTGTATTCCATATCGGTCATTAAATCCCCCTAAATGCAACCCACTGGCCGTTTAAACAAAGTCTTTTTGCCATAACAATCATTTCTTCCCCAACAACATCGTAGTTGCCATTTGCAGATATTGAAAAAATGGAAGAAATTTAGACTTAGACACGCGAGTCTAACAACAGCTCTGATGATAGTTTTCTCATTAATGTCTTTCATCCGGCGCTCATCAGTCAACCGGCCGAGACCCTGCTGTTGATTAACACATTCATCGCCCTCATCGCATAATTACTGGGCAGGAGAGACCTTGATTATTGCTCCTTTATAAAAAGATAAAGGTGGTACAGCTAGACAATGACATGTCTCCCGTTCCAGCTGCCTGCTCGAATGAACTCCAGCAGTGACCCTGGACTCCAATTAGCAGGTATAGACAATGAATGAGCATGTCGGGGGGGGGGGGGGTCAATTATTTTGGTGAAAGTGCAATAATGCGCCCCTTGACGTCAATGATGAAGCAACTGAAACGCAGTTAACTTCCCACTTTTTCCTCTATCTTGTCCTTCGTGTTTGTCAGTGTTGGCCAGAGGGACTCCAGACATGGCCGCAGGGTATAGGCTCACAGGACACAGGAAGTACAGGCAGCTTTACTGAGACGCTCTCCTAACCTCTGCTGCCGTCTCAGGGGAATGCAGGATCTGACTGCTGCTGGTGGGTTGTTACTAGATGAACACTGGGTCAGGCTGTTACACAGTTGGTATCCCCCCCTTTTATTTGGTAAGTTATGGTTCTATCTTTTTTGTTGTTGATGTAATATTGTGTAGATGTTGCAGGAAATGTTCTGTTTTTGGACCGATTATATGTGTCCACCTCGGCTAAAGCTTATTGCTGCATGCACCGAGACTTCTCCAATGCTACCACCACGCTGAGAGTAGAAAATTAAAGAAAAGAAAGATCCATTCATCCTGCAAAATGACCACGTAGACTGTGACGCACAATGGGTCTTGAAATAAGAAAGCATCAGCGCACTAATTACCCACACGTATCGACTGTAAGCGTGCCTGCTGTAGCTAAACGCTGCAGGGTAACGACGAGAGGAAACAGCCCTAAACATCAGCCATATGGAGCTGTAGTGAGTTCGCCGACGTCCTTATGTCTTTATTTCGTTGCCGCACCGGGGCGAACTGTGTTTTGTTTTGCAAGATTTTTCATGAGTGCTCCTGTTGCGGCACACATATATGGATCATTAGTTAGTGGGTTTGGGTTTCTGTCGTTTGACTGAAAGATGCATCTTTGACGTAATGTAGAAACATTTGGTCAACAATGTATCTTCATGAGTCTGATTTGGAGGAGAAAGACATGGCATTTTAAAGAAGATACTGTGGCAAACTTGAACAATGTGGATAATCTTCTCCAACACAACACCTCAGTGCCCCCCAGCTGCTGAAATGTTGTCATAAACCAAACTGCGGGTATAAAATAATGGTAGAAATTTAGAGTGGGGTGTTTCTCCAGCAAGCTCGTTAGAGAGAGAACTTGATCTGCTTCCAGTGTGTTTATTGGAGAGGATGGTACCTGGTCAAGAATAAGCATGTCAGGGGCCATTTCAAAAAATAAATAAAAGCACTTATGTTCACATGGGGTGACCCTGAACAGTTGACAGCTCTATGTAAGGAGCCGGGTTCACCTGACAATCTCACAGTCAAATCACCACAGTGACGGAAACATGTGGTTATGAAACAAAGGATCATTCCATTTGGGCCATATTAGACTGCTGCATTACTGACTTACACAGAACTGCTTGGTTTCTCTGAATAAATCAGTTAATAATACTGTAAATATACATCCGAAAATAAAATAACCCTTTAATTAATCTCCTTAGGATGCGTGAATAAAACACCATGTGGACCAGACTAAGTTCCACAAAATTTAGGCCAAATGACAACAACATAAGACTCCTTTCGAAATCAAAGATTACATTCATTAAATCAGAGCACTTGCATAAGAAAGTAGCACTAGCAGAGGGCTAAATATTGTTTTTGGGATTTATGAACAATTCTCTGTGAAATCACCTAGGATGAGATTGTAGAAACAGCTGTTTTCGTCTCTCTCTCTCTCTCTCTCTCTCGTTGTCTGTTCCCCATTGTTTTCCTTTCTGTCGGTGGCTTGCATGTACAACCACATAAAGCAAGCCGGCTGATCAAACCAAACCAGGTGACGTGATCTGTCGGTCTATCGATCTCTTCATTTCAGCGCTGTCCATTGATCTGAAACAACAGCCAGTACTTTTGTTGTTTTTGCTATATTGTTTTCCATCGATACACACAACTTAAACAAAATGGGGATGAATAGGAAAAAAAAAATCACAACTTGACCAATCGACTATGTAAAGCCTAAATAGAAAATTGCAGTAAACTTTCCACAGTGACTCTCTGCAGACCTCCCCAGTTCAAAGTCATGTCCTGTTCCTCTATCTTGTCCTTCGTGTTTGTCAGCACAGGTCGTCCAGAGGGACTCCAGACATGGCCGCAGGGTATAGGCTCGCAGGACACAGGCAGCTTTACTGAGACGATCTCCTAACCTCTGCTGCCGTCTCAGGGGAATGCTGGATCTGACTGCTGCTGGTGGGCTGGATACAGACTGGCCAGGCAATTACACAGTTGGTATCTATTTTTTTTATAACCTTTTAGCTAGGTCTTCGCCCCAGGAGTGCACCAGAATACCCCCCAATTTTGCATGCTGAATGTTTTTGGAGCGATTATTCACACACACCATCCCGTCGATGCGCTTGTTTACATGCACGCCTGGTCAACAACAGGCTTCCAGGATCTCCAGCATCTTTCTGAGAAGCGTTACGGACCATGAAAGCAGCAGGACAAGGCGGAGAAACCGGGGGCTCACTCGGCGTCTCATACAAAAGGGGAGAATTAAACAGCGTAACGGCAGGTGGAGAGGTCGCCCAGTGGGATGAGATTTCTGTCATATGCATTGAATGTGTTGTAACTCTGTACACATGACACTTCTGTCCATCCTGGGAGAGGGATCCCTCCTCTGTTGCTCTCTCTAAGGTCTCTTCCTTTATTTATCTCTCTGTTAAAGGGGTTTTTGGGGGAGTTCTTCCTCTTCCGATGTGAGGATGTCGTATGTGTACAGATTGTAAAGCCCTCTGAGAAAAATCTGCTATTTGTGATTTTGTGCTCTACCCGTGTTAAACTGCATGGAAAATGTAAAATTCAGTAATTTGTTTTTTTGTTTGCGTCTGTTCAAAGCAGTTGTTGCCCCACCTTTTCTTTTTGCACATTTCATATGCAGTGTTTTCCCAGAAGCAATACATTTCTATGACTATGCTAAATACTGCATTTTAGATAAACAAGGCCTGATTGTCAACACTATCGTGAAATAGAGATATAGAAGAGAGGGAAATGACAGGGAGAATACGAGGAGAGACTACACAGTATAAATGTGTCCCATGTCACCTGAGCACGCAACAAAACACACTGCTTCAAATTCATTCCCTGCTCATTTTCCGCTTTGGGGAAAAAAACACCATAATAAATCTGAATTGTTGCTGGTCTCCAGTCCAGTTTCCCCCTATTGGTAAAGGCAAACAAAACCGGCATAACCAGAGGATGAGTGCTTATCTGGCAGATAGGCCTGAGAAAATATCATTTGGGGGTTAATACAATCTCTGGATGGAGCTTATTTTCTGGACCATTTACGACTTGAAAGTGTGCCATAAAATATTCAGAATGCTTGTTGTTGAGGGAGAAATTCTCCCTCCTCAATTACGGGGGGGGGGGGGGGGATTTGTATGCATGAGATACGACAAACAAGTTTATCACACACATACCTGCAACAGTTGCAATGATTTAGTCCCATTCATCATCCCGACCAGCTGGATGACACGGAAGGCGGATGTCAGTCGCGTCAGGGACGGAGGGGGGTGTGGGAGATGGGGGGGGGGGCACGGTGAGAAATGGTTCAAGGTTACACACACACACACACACACACGTCCTCCGCTCTATTTACCGGGCGACATTTACACGATGTTGTTACAAAAGGGTTGAGCTGAGGTGAGCCGCTGAGATGCATCACAGATGTCACACTGAGCTACATCATACTGTGCTCACTGCTGGTTGTTTGAGGTACAGATCAGACATTAAGCAATACATCACATTACTTTTTCCTTTGGAATAAAGCCTCAGATAAAAAAATATATATTACCAATCTTTACGTTCCAACCTGTGATTCTGCAGATGGTGTTCCCCGTCCGTGTTGCTTCATCGGGAAGTGTTGACTGACGAGGGTCAGGCTGCTACATCTTGCCGATATCTATTGAAAATCAGTAAGAGCTCGTTAGTGTAATCCGATACCAATATGACAGATCAGTGGTTGAAGACTCCAGGCGGGAGGTGAAGATCTCCATTCCTGGCAGCACGCTGCGGGAGACCCGGGCCGTGTTGCTCAACCCGCTGGAGGGAAGGGAGGCGCGGGAGAACCAGAACCAGTACTGAGTGGGGAAGGCTCTCAGACCCTGCTTCAGTAAAATGAGAGGATTTCTAAAGGGATTCTGATGCTTTATAATAGTACCACTTTTGTCCACAGGGGCCGCCAAAGTCAACACAAAATGGAAGTTCCTCACACAGTAGCTTTAAGATAATAAAAGTGAAAGTACTCATCATGCAGAGTTGCCACTTTCAGAATATTATATTATTATTAAAGGGTTATCAGTAATTATACGTTAAGTAGCATTTCTATATTGTAGCTGGTCACGGTGAAACCAAATTTAAAGATCCTTAAAACATACATTTCCTTCGTCAGTATTTTACAGCGAGCAGTAGGGTAACAATGTTTATATTTAAAAAAACTAAAAACAAGAATTGCAGTGACACACTGTTGGGCAGTCTATTCTATAACAATTATATTTATAAACTGAACATATATTTTAATGTCAAATCTTTGTGTGAAAAATAATAACTACAGCTGTCCGATAATTGTCTTTTTACTCATTAATATTGTAAAGTTGAAGCATAAAGTAGCATAAAATGGAAATCTCGAGTATAGTAGAAATTCAAATTGTACTTGTGTTTTAAAGCTAACTTTTGAGAATTGCAAATTAGGCACATTTCTGGTTTGAAGTGAATAAACAGCTACAGTGTAGTTTGGTCAGAAGTTGGCACTTTAGACTGCGCATGTCTGCCAGTAAACAGAGCAGAAGAAGATGTAAAGGTTGTGAACCAGAAACAATGCAGACAGCAGAAACAGCTGACCAGTCATGTGACTCCAATGTTCTACGTCAGAATCTATCCAATAAAGGCGTTCCCATGTCCCATTTACAACATTTATTTTCAAAGGCAAAAACTACCTTAAGCAAGAGTACTAACGTCAGGAAGCCGGACAGTCTAATCTTGATGCTGCAATACAAACATTTTAATACTTCAACTCAAACTGTCACAGATTGTCGAACAATCCCTTCTGCTTCCTTCAAACAGAGCTGGTGTCCCACTGATTTCCGCTGCCGCATCACTGCCGACAATCTGTTTCAAACACGTGGAGATAAGAAAGCGAATGCCGTTTCACTGTCACTCAAACCACTTTCGACAGAGTTTCAAACTGCATGGCGATAATTTCACTTTTACTTTACCCACTTCTGTAGAAATTCAGCAAAACACAAATATTTGTGGGCTTACTTTTCAGTCAGACTGTTATGATCAGCTGTCAAGTATTTAAATGTCGAGTTTGCAGGTGTGCGACTGCAATGCCGAAGAGATAAAGCGTAAAACCGCACGCACAAACGGAATTTAATTTATTGAAATGTGTGTTTGTTGATAAGGCTATTTGACGGGGAGATTTATGTTTTAGTTTTATGGAGATAAGGGCTTTACAAGTCGCTAGATCGCAGTCCGCACCAGCGAGTATTGACACGCTCACGGGACGGAGCTATCGGCGGCAGACAGAGGTGATTCCGGTGCCAAATGTCTCGTCACGTAGAAAGGGTGAACAAAAGGTCAAAAAGAATATCGCAGTGGTCCTTGAGCTTGGACATGCTTTTCAGTAGGAGAGATGAGAAGCTGGAGGTGTTGAATAGACGAAAATAAAATACATCCGTGTAAATGGAAAAGCGGTGATGAAATGCATTAGATAGATGCATTCGGCAGCATTATTGTTCAAGGTGAAGCTGCTCATTTAAAGCTGCCTTGATGGATTTGTTTGGGTGAGCAGAACAAGCTGTGAATATGACAGCTGGCATATTTTGACCTGGACCAACATTAGCATTCATTTGGAGTCGCGTTTATAGCCACCTGATGAATGTGAGTCCAATATTCACTCTCCTTTTAGCTCTGTTTTGGTCTCCACCAGCTCCTGAGGGACATATCTGGATCTCTGGCTGCTAAATGCTTCACAATATTCACTTGCTTGTTGCTAACTTTTTGGGGTCTGCTGTTCAGTGCTGAGAAGGAAGTGTGTACATTGCAACCAATTTACACTCCAAACTTGACAAGTACTGACGCTTGGTCAGTGGCCTCGGCCCCTAATACAGATGCACCAAGGCACCCTTTAGCCTCTGTACAAGACATACCGGGCTTCCAAATAAATCCAACGTAAACCCAACTGCGTCTCTATGGGTGAAGGTTTGGGTCAAACGAACATTGACTTTCACCCAGGAGGCCATTGTTCATGTCCCGCGTGAAACCAAAAATGATGACTTAATTTACCTTACTCGTGTACTTAACTAATGCCTTATAGTGTAAGTTACATAACATGCGTGCTCATTTTACACAACACACTTTTCTCAGCCTAACAGAGTAGTTTTGTTGTGTAAGTAAACCTAAAATCTATGTATTCTGTGAACTTGGTAGTAACAGTATTTTTACACAGTAAATGATCATGATCCACTACTGATTCTTATTTTACTGAATGTAGCGGCTGCAAATAACTCAAAATACTGCAATAGTATTTATTCAGAATGTCAGGCATGAATCCATCAGGATTGGAGTTATATTACAAGTTAATGTCATGTGTGTCACCTTTATGAAGAAATACCGTAATGTCATAATGTGGCGATGTGATTGCATTTCATAGCCATCCAGTTTATTGCATTATGACACTATCCAGCAGGTATCACTTAATTGCTTGTTACGGAGAGGGAGAAAGAGTGACAGCAGATGAGATACTTATTAAGACTGAGCCAGGGAATACCAGAGACAAGACGAAATAAACTCTGACAGGCTCAAATTCTCGATCTCCGATCCAGCTATCGAACTTTTCTGCAGCTAAACAACTTTGTCTGGGAAATAAGCAAGCTCCACACACAGTCCGCCGTGCGTTCCCTCGGGCATTATTAATAACAAGGATTATTAATATTGGATTCTGTGAATAAAGAATCCCCCACGGAAGAGGCGATGAGGCTGCAGAAGCAGAGGGAAGATAAGGTTTAGTTTCAGAGAGCTCTCTGTAATGGACACCCTCTTTATGGGGAATATGAGAGTCCCCCCCCCTATGCAAACTTTGTTGTCATGACCTCCAATATAGTGTGCTTTCCCACTGTGAAAAGACAAAACACCGCTGTGAGCCGTGCTCAGGGATATAAGATGATGGATAGCTGCACGGCGGGAGCTGCTAGTGTGAAAATGCAGCAGAAAAGGAACTTCAGAAAACCTAATAGGGATCTTTGCCCTGCAAAGCAAAACTTTGTTGTAGTTGTTGGAATAAAACGGCGACATCGAAGGTCAGAGAAAAGAGAGGAGTACGACACTTAGTGTGAACGTCCTCAGCAGGCAGCGCAGTCCAATGAACAATGATAGTCAACAGATCTACTGTTCTCTTTCTCTATGCATCAAACATCGGTTGTTCTCAAAGTGTTTGTTTTTCGCTTTGTCCAAGCAGACAGGATGTCAAACAAGTGATTCCGCTCAAGTGATGGCACCAAGTCTGACTGCGCTGGCAAAGGTGTGAGAGTTTCCGTCAAGTCGGTTGCCTCGTGCCAAATAAAAAGACTCCGGGGCATGATTTCTCTTTGTAGAAGAGAAATCATTCAAATGTTGTACATTTAAAAGTTACCAGAGGCAAACACGTTCACGTTCCTAAATCGACAAATACCACAGCCTTTTTTTTAGGTTCCACACAGACTGTGTTGTCCTTCCTCGCTAAGGGACCGCACGGATGTTTGTTCAGGTAGAATGGAAGAAAAGTGGCACTGCTGAAAAAGGGTCTCGTGTAATATGTATTTCCCTGTGCAGAGGTGCAGAATCTGGGCGGAGGGAATGGAAATTTACACAAATAACTTCTGCACCTGATTTATCACCACGGACCGATCACTGCTGCAGATAAACAGTGCATGTGAGATTGTTTTATCAGACACACACACACACACACTCTTACTCAAGGTGAACAGGGTAAAATTCTGTGCGCTGGTAGCAGAATTGCCTTCCGCCTTGCAGGGATGGGATTTCAGGATGTTGGCGTCGGCCAGCAGCAGGAAGTGCTCACTTTGTTTCCTCAGCTGCTGTTTAAAGGCGATGCGGAAAGCATCCGCGACCATCGACGCCTCGTCTCTCCACAAACGCTGAGCATCCAGCTGGAAAACACACACACACACAGTCTTACCCAAGATGAACAGGGTACATTTAATACTAATTTAAAAACAAAAGAGGAGAACGGCAGAGCTTGTAACAGGTGTAGTGGTTAGATGTAGTTGTTCACCTCCTGTTGGAGCAGGAAGAGCTGCTTCCTGCTGGCGGCAGCGGTCCGGCTGCATGGACAAGCTTCAGCAACACCAAGACACCTACAGGCCTCCAAAACCGCCAGATGGAAAAACACAGAGAAGATGAAGACCAGTGCTCACTCACAAATTATACTAAAAGTCAAACAGTATGGATGTAACCTCTTTAAAAATAGATGAAAATGTCCATCTTATTTCTTTATACTTGTAATGAGGCTTTTTTTACAATGTTTTATTTGAGTAAAGGATCTGCCAAAAAAAAGAACAAAATGAAAATATGTGGTTTGACCAGTCGGAGCCACCGTCCATGCACAAGGCATCATCCGAAATGGCATCTGATAAACTGATGAACGTCTCCCAGCAGTGATTGTGCTCTAGGCAGCTAAACGATAGCTTAACATGCTGCTGACAGTTACTTTGAGAGGAAGACGTGCTAAGTGGTTTGGACATAACACAGTAACTGAACTGAATGTAAAGCCTTCGTCTTGATTCTTGACCAGACTTTAGGTTTTCTCTCTCGGTATATTTGTGTCTTTATTACGCAAACCAAAAAAAAAATGGTGAGAGCAAATTTCTCACACTGCAATCAAAAATGTTAGTTTTGCTTATGAAACTAGCATTTTTGCCTGCAAATCAAAATCCTTTGCTTTGAAATCAAAAACCTACGCTTTCAAAACGGAAAGCTACGAGTTGAGTTTGGATGTAGTGGGCGGGGCATACGCTGCTGAATGAGCCAAGAGTTTCTATTGGTGGGTTCGACTTGGATCTTGGTATCTGCTTCCACTGTAAACACGGACGGGAGGTTACTGTGATGAGCGACATGGAGGTAAGTTGACATTATATTGCTCTGTTTTGTCAAAATCATTTTAAATGTAGCAGCACTTCACTTCTCATGTTGTTAGTGTCGTGGACTCTCTTTTTTTAAAGAACGACATGGAGGGCTGCTGTGTTGACATGAAGCCTCACTTTCTCGGTCGGAGAAAACCAAGCTTATAGGATTTATTTTAATTTGTGTCATACATGCGTAGCTAACCTTAGGACCTATACACACCTGCTAAGATTAACAGCCCGATGTAGGCACGCAGGTCAATCTCATCCATCCTTTTCCAGTTGTCTCCATATTTACGGAAACCCTCCAAATTTGTCATCTCCAGGATGATTTCTTCTATGGCTGGTGTGATGAACATGCTGAATGTTGAGACAATATCCTGGGCATGGGCAACTGCATGTCTTGTGGGCCCTGGGGTCATCCTTATGACATTTTGTGCTGCCATCCTGCCCTGGTTGTCATATGGTGTCCAGGACCATGTTATTTTTCCGTTCTTTGACAAAAATGTCTCTCTTTCAGTTTGGGGGATTTCTTCTTCATCTGAAGATGATTCATCGTGCTCTGGGTCATTTTCACCGAGGGTTGTCAGACCGATTTGGTTTCGGAAAAAAACTGATGGTTGGGCTCACTACGTGAAAAGTAAACCAGTGATTCTCAAGAAGGGGTCCGGGGACTCCTAGAGGTCCGTGGTACTCTGCCAGCGAGGCTGCGAAATAAGCTTCACTTCACTCAGGGTGCAACCAACCGGTTCCTGTTGCCGCTTAGCTTAGCCATCGAGCATGGAGAAATACTTGAGTAAGTCCACATAATCAAGGGACGCTGAGCCCGAACTCGCTAAACTGAGAAACTATGACGACAGTTCGAGTTTGGTTAAATTGGGAACAGAGCAGGGAGACTACAAGGTGTCATGTGTCCTCAGGTGCCAGCCATAGACCGTGTATAAGAAATGGACGGAGTGTTCGTGACGTCACCGATTGGTTTGTGGAGAGCGGTTTTGAAGACTCGAGTGCGGCATTTTTGCCATCGCCATCTTCGATTTTGGCAGGTTGGTTTTTTGCAACCAGTGAACGGAAGTGACCATATTTGGACTAAGGGGGAGTGACGTCGTGGAAGAGACACAAAAAAAAGGTAGTGATAACATGATTCAAATTGAAATGTGTTTCTGTTCATCTTTGTTTAGTTTTAGAAAACAAATATAGTTCAAATGAGTTCAAAGGTATTAAGTATGTGCTTAATCAATGTTACCATTATGAGGGGGCCCTTGGAAAGTTGTCTCCCTCGTTAGTGGTCCCTGGCCCCAAAAAGTGTCTATAATAACAGTCACACTTTGGAAACAAAAACCCACAACAACAAAAACACCAGCCAAAATGTTTTAATAAGAAAAACTATAATGTCAAAAAGTGTTTTTTTCCCACCAACTTAGACTTAATTTCTTCTTAACTATTCCAGCAAAAGCTATTCCAGCTGTATTTTTTATCAATAACAGTTCAACAAGGCTTGGGAAATTGATAATGGACATTCATATCTTATTGTTGTGTTTTTCCAGATATGAATCTAGCAGTAAAAAGTAAAGCGGTGAGTGATCCGGCTAAATCATAGGCTTTTCAGCACCTCTGTGACATCACGGATGTCCACGTCTTCCCCAGTTCTTTTGGAATCAAACCGTGACGGCTACATCTGTGGCCACGAGCCATGGAGTCCAGGTAGATCCTGTCGGTGGATCAGAACTCTGGTTGATCTGCTTGTTGGATTTCAGACTCGTGGCTCTTGTGGTCCGACGGTGGCTGGGTGCCGGACTGTGACGGGTCGGCCAGCTCCCGCATTTCAGTCGTGGACTCTGACAGACTCGGCTGAAGCAGCTCTAGCTGTTGCCGTGCTTGGACGTTGGACTCTGGTGGGACTTTTGGTGGCATCTTAGACTTTTAACATGCTGGTATCACCTCGGTTCTTGGTATCAGCCGATACGCAAGTAAATGCAAGAAAAACAAGTATCAGAACCTCTGTAGTTTTAGTTTAAGATCATTTCTCTGACTTTTTGCTACTAGTTGTCACTAGCAGAGTGTTATTCAGCAGCTACAAAGAGCGGTGGATGGTTTTACAGTAACACATCCATCAGTGAGTGGGACGACAAGATATGAAAATGGCCTGAAATAACTTATGAGGACATTTTTTAAGCGCACACGTCAACCTTCACAGTGTGAAATAAAGTTTTACTGACATCGTTATCCGCCAATATTCAGTAAAATATGCGACCAGGACATCTGCATTCATGCTTTCTGTTCGCCGATCTCTGATAATGTTACACTGTAAACAACAAAAACGTGTTTAAATTGACAGGAAGAGAGCTGGTAAACTGGCTCATGGACAAAGAATGAAGGTTCCGTTCATTTACATTATGATGCGTTCAGGCTCTGTTTGGTGAAAATGAGTATTGGGAGAAGGTAAATCATGAAGCTTCAACGCAAATTCAGTCAGGAAGACTATATTTACACTACTTTTCATTCATAATCTTAGTCTCTCTCTCTCCCTGTGATTACTCTATCAGCTGACTGGGGGCATTCAAAAATGAAAGAATCAATCATGTACTCATGTGTAGGGGTGGGAGGGGTGCGTGGATGCTATGTATATGTCTGTATGTGTCTGAATGCGCACATACTGTATATATGGGTATGTCTGCAAGTGGTGCTGCTGTTTCTACAGTATATTTGCTTATATTTGCTACTTTAAAGGCCCTTGTAGGGACGGGCGAGTTGTTTTGCTGTTGTTTCAACAGCATTGTGATATTCTCACCTGCTCACACGCACAAAGCTGAGAGGGTGATTCGATCATCGCTTTAAAAAGTTGCGCTGTCAAAGGCGGCTCACTTACTTCCTTAAAACACTGGCATTGCTGCCGGATTCATTTGTCTCTTCAATAGTGCGTTTGCCTCGATGTGAACGTCCTCTGCATCGTGACAACCAGATAACAACCTTCCTACATACATGTAGCCTCCTGAGCCCTCAGCAGGTGCATACCGCTGTCTTATCATGCACGGCTTGGCCCCTGTGGAGATTATATTTACTCTGTGCTGCCGTAAGCACCTTTCCTGACAGATTATATGAATTAAGGCCTTATTATGGGCTCTGGCCAGGAGCTGCATGTACCGGTGATTTGTAATAAGGGCAGCGCTGAGGTGAGTCAGCAGCGACTGGCCTGATTACAGCAGCTGGACCACAGGAGGAAAACCCTTGGCTCATCCTACAGTAAACAAAGACAGCGAGGCAGGAAGGACACTCCATTAGCTCCTTTGTACTCTGCGGGTCGGAGCGGTAAGGTAACACTCTGAACTCAGGGGGATGAGGGCAAAAAACAACAAATGCGATTACTAATGCAATCCAAGGCAGGTGAAATAATTGGTGTGTGGTGTGGTGAGACATTGCAAGAAGAGAAAACACGGAAGAGCCAGTTTGGTTCATAGGAATTCATCAATATTTTATGTTCTTTTGTAGCAAAATGTTTTCACACAGAAACAGTTTTTTTTTCTTCTTGTTTTTGTCCTAGAACCTCAGGTGAGAGTCATTACTATGTCGAGTCAAGTACACACTTAAATTGTATTGTCAGTTAGCAGAATGGAGGAGGATGTTACATGATGTCACAAGTAGAGAAAGCAGGTCAAAGGCTCAGTTCACCCACATGACAGAAACCTGGTTAAATAAAGGGTGTCACCAGAGATCCTTTTTTTTTGTGATATCTTTGAGATTTCTGCCTCCAGCCAAAACAACGGAGGTGAATGCAATTTTACATTTAAAATGTTTCAGTAACACAATTTTCCATCAGGAATACTGCTAATTCCTCAGAACTTTTCCTGGAAATTTGGCAGTAATTTTAAATGAAAAAAATGAGAAAGTTCTTAGAATTAAATAATTCAGTTCATTGAGTTACGTTTATAATTAATTGTTGATTCCCGGTGGAATTAAAATCATGCAAAACTATGCATGTTTCTGAAATCCTCCATCCCTCCATTGTAAGAGTGGGCGATAGGGATGAAATCCTGTTAAAAGATTCCATCAAAAGACCAAAACCAACAATGTGAGTCCATCTCGCACTCATTTCTGACCTTTCTACCCAGTTTGTGGCACTCCACAAGGCCACTCAAATCACAAATTTATAATATATTTACAAAAATAAAAAAAACAACTTGGGAACTGTAGCTTGTAATTTAGCCTCAAACAGGCGTAAATAGAGCATTTATTGAGGACTATTTTCAGTGGCGGATTAACACAAAACCATCTGTGAATCCGGAATCTGTTTGGAAAAGGGCAGGCACTTAAAAAAATCACTTGGCAGGTGATTGGATGAACTATCTGTCAATCAAATTTGGCGAAGAGCGAAAACATCTTTCCAGCGAGAAAAGCCTTCAAGTGTTGTTCTTTGCTCTTCTGTCAATAAAGAAATACTCTTTAATTCGGATATAACTTAAGCTATTGCAGCATCTTATGCTGGGCATTGTTGTTTGGAACAAACAGTCGCCTCACCGCGTCGTCACACACACCTAATCCACGCCCTTAGTAGCTCCTAACAGTACATCGGTCCGTGCTCTGGTTTACCAGACACAAACGCATTACTTGAAGCCTGTCAAGATGGATTTTCGTGTGATGTGTGATCCCATGATTCTCGCTTGATATCCCGACAATCCAGCTGCCGTGCAAGGTAAGGAGTCTGCACTGTGCCCTGTCTGCAGAATCTACCCAAAATAAACTACATTTCCCGTGTTCATGGTAATGATCCTTCATTGTCTACATGTTGGCGTTTCTGGATTAAAAACTCTGTCACAGAGGAATAGCGTATCAGACAATACTTGTAAGAACAAATCAATTGCACTGTTGGTTTTGGTCTTTTCATGAGAATATATCACAAGACTAAATCACATGAAATCCAATAATGCTATAACACAATCCTGCTCATGGATTTGCTAAATTGCCCACAAATGGTTAAAACACCCAGTGGTAATAGATAGCTGCTGTGGTAGCAATGTTATGGTAAAATCTCTGACACTTGACAAATATTGTCTCATGGTATCTATTATCATATTGCACACCCCAACCCCCACAGTAGAAGTACACATCTCATAGAAGGATTATCTACATGGCTAGATACCACTGGAGGTAAAATATGTATTTTCTGTAACTTTGGTGAACTGACCCTTTAAAGACTGCCATGCGTTTTACATGTAGTATCGTGTAAAATCCCATCTCAGTGAGCCAACTAACAATGACCAAGTTGGTACACCACAGTAAAGCACCTTCTCACTGTTCGCTTCACATGAAAATAAAAGCACTACCGCACGATTTTCCCCACTTTACATTCTCACCCAGTTATTGTACAAAAAAATGCCAATATACAGAACGGTACACCTAGGGATGAAAACGATTAGAGAAAAGAAAAAGAAACGACAACCACCCCATATCTTGAAAATGCAGCAGAGACCCACAAGATATTGAGAAAGGCATCCAAATGTGTCGGGATGTCTGAGTTGATCGTAGGCAGTAACCAGAATAGCTACTATTTCAAAGTATCTTACTGCAATGTACAGCTCTGTATGAGGGTCAATGAAAAATAAATGGTTCCTTTGATGAATCACTTCAAATGATACATAAACCAACAAAGGTTCTCTATCATGCAATCTGGTGAAATGGATTTCCAGAGAGTTTTTAGCTGTTTGGCCATTAAAAAGTTATCTTTCTCCCATTTTCTCAACTTAACGTCCTCTCCTGAGCAGCACAATGACCTTTATCAAGTTAATAAAAGTCAATTTGGACTCATACCGCTGTTTAACCGGGCTAAATGAGTAATTGTCCTACTCTCTTGTTAGTGTTACCTAAAGAGAATTAGAGCCGAATAATACGTCCTGCTGTGGGGATAAGCAAATGATTAAGTGGGCTTGATTAATTTCAAAGGCTATTCCCGTCTGGCGACTGTAATATGTGCTGATAGCATCTGAAACCGTATCCTGAGGCGAACACTCGGTTTACATCAATGGCCTTTGAGCCTTCAGGGACCACTGTCAACAGCATTGGCCGATTGGGAGCGTATCAAAGAGTTTCCTAACAGCAGGAATTGAACCTGAGCTGGGAACATTACTCAATTTGATTGGCTGGAGACTAAATCATCCTTTGAAGCATTTGCAAACAAGTGAAGAACTTTGTGTTTTGAGCTGTTTTGTGATCCTCTTGTGCATTTGGGTTCGGTTGTATTTTTATTTGCTTTCATATTTAAATAACCTCATGTGATATATATAACCTGAGGTAGCAATACAAGACTGGCTTACTGTGGTTGAGTGTTACGTAAATCTAGTCTATAAGACCATAGTGTTTGAGAAAAAAAATTATTGGAATTTGACTGAGTACCATTGAGTGATGTGAAATGGCTGTATGTTAAAGGGGTGGTTTCTGTTTGTGTATATTATAACCTCACTGAAGTGCTGAGCCTACTGATGAATCAACTCAAATAATAAATAGTCAAAATGATAGAAAAAACCCAGATGAAAATAAAAATGTCTTTTCTTTTAATTTTCTATATTCGCTCATCTGGTCTTTCTCTCTACTGCTGCAGTAGTCCCATTACATGCTGAGGGTCCAAGACAATATGATGCCCATCCAGTTCACCACGGCTGAGGCAAATCCTCTTCATTGAGTTCTTTTGACAAAGACGTAGTAAATCCACATTTCTCATCTTTTTTTACCCCTCTTTCCTTCTGAGACAATCTCACGCGCCTGTTGACGGGAATAGATTCCCTCCGCACAATCCAAGGTTCGGTGTTGGTTTTGAGATGGGAAAAATATTTCAAATACAGTCAGACACTGTCAGAGATTTGTGATCATGGCCAGGAATCTATTCATTTGAGTGTCTTTTTCTCACATAATTACTTAAGACAGTATTCACATGGATGAACTTCATGCAATACTCAAAGGCAGATTCCTTCTGGAACACTCTGCCTCTACACTCGTGTTCCTTCTGCTCCTGTTATAGATCTGTTAGCCATGAACCTCACAGTTAGACCCATTCAAACTGTGCTTTCCATCACCCACTCAGAGCTCTCAAAAGCGGGCTTTTCGTCCTCGCTGTCGTCGTACTGCAGCAGCATGCCGTTAACGGAAAGACTGCGCTTAGTCCAGATGTTGCTGATCCTGCGAGGGTAGGTGCTGCGACACTGCGCAGCCCCCACATGACCCATGTCAAACGAGTGACTCCTCTTGGGTTTACCTTCCTGGGGCATCCCTAATAGACGTCCCAGCATGGTAGTGGACTCGGCTCTCCCGAGCAGGGGTTCTTTATCGGACGGGGGTAACACAGCCACCGTCATCACAGCATTGGAAGTGGTAGGGGGGCCGGAAGCCCCATGGTGGTCTCTCCCTACCCCTCGCAGCTCCAATGAGGTGAAGGCCCCTAAAAGGTGGTCCAGGTTTGGCCGTGCTTTGGCGCCGTGCCTGTGCCTCCTGAACTTGCTGCTGGGCAGGGTGCTGCATTCACTGCCCTGCAAACTGTAGCGGTCGGCAGCCCCCCTTCCTGTTTGGCTGTCTAATGAGTTAGAGGAGGATGAGGACGAGGACAGACTGCTTTGGAGGGATCCACACTTGAACTCTACCATTTCCTCACGCAGAACCACCACTGTGGACTTGACCTGTGGCGGCGCACCATTAAACCTGTTCAACCCTCCGTTGGTTTGCGAGTATGTGTTGCTCACAGTGGGTAATTTATTAGTCTGTATGCCACTGGTCACCTTGTACCGCACCATGAGGATGACGATGAACACCAGCAGCGTGGCCACAATGATGCCCCCGATGACCAGGATCATGGTGCCACCCAGGAAGCCACCGTGGAGGGACTGGCACTGCGGGTAGTCCTCCCCAGTGATGAACTGGACACAGCCGACGATGTTGGTGGCAGTGAGGGTGGTGGCGGTGTCATCCCAAATGGCCAAGACACACAGGTCATACTGCATCCCTGGGACAAGATTTGTCACTACGAAGGCTCTGTTAGTCATGGAAATCATCCTGACAATAGAAAGAAAGACAGAAAGATACAGCATTAGAAATAAAGACCTCTTGCGATGGTCTAGACAAATTAGCTTTCACAAGCCTACATTTAGTGTGTTTTGATCAAACTCTCGTGTGGTTCAACCACTGGTGCGGTTTGTTTGGGCAGTTGTGAACGCAGTTATCGTATTCTGGTGCGGGCCAGTACAACCGGTCCGAGACCACCTCTCGCAAGCAGGTCCCAAGCAAACCCTAGTGCGGTTTGATTGCAGTGAGAACATAATCCAACCCAATTGCAGGAAGTATACGGGAAATGCAGGCTGCCTGTGCAGGCCTTCTGTTGAGATGGACACAAGTTAACAACAGGTTAACATGAGTGGGAGAGGACTGAGGACATCTCGGCCGAAGACAGGATATGCTAAATTGTCTCCAAAAACAGTGACTATTATCAAGTAATTGTAACAGTGTTGAATCAAAGTGAACATAGTGAACTTCAACAGTCATATTTCAAAGTCTGCAATTCCCTGCATAGAATTGGCAGCTCTGAAGATGAAAAAGATGAATTCAATCCTTTGTACACTCCCCTCAGCAAATACGTTGGTTTTTTCATTTGGTCCACTTTCATTTGTGCACTGTGAAACCGAACCAGACTAAATGGATAAACTCAAAGTATTAATTTCACTCTGATTCGGATTAGCCAAACAAACTATGACTTGTGAAAGCACCCAAAGAACTTTTGTGTTAAAAGCAACATTGGCTTCGTCTGTTATGCTAGGGCAGATCAAATAAATTGCCAAAATGAAGCATGCTAAGTAGCTATTTATATGCACAGAGTAATTCAGAAAGATGATTTCATTGGTCCCAGCATATCCCATTTGACATGCATGAAGCAATAGCAATGACATAAGTATTCAATGGATACTTTTTGAATATTGTCGGGACTGAATGTCATTTTCTTGTAACTGCCATTTAACAAGCATTCAGTAGTTAGTCTGTTATTATTCCAGATGTTTAAATATGCCTCACTGCTTTTGAGTGAAATGAAAGTCAATCTGCAGTGGGTTAATTATCTAAGATGTATTGCCAATCAATGGAATGCTGCTGTGTTGTGTGCAGTGATAGAAGCTTTCGTCAAACATACTCATTAGTCTATAAAGACTGCCATTACAGTTTGAAACGTTTCACAGGTGCATTTGTAAATGCTTTGAGGGAATTCAATCACCATAGCAGTCTGTTAAGTGCAATTGACTCTACTGACCACATCTCGTTAAATCACAATGAAACATCATTAACATATCTGCAACCATTTGCAGACATACTGTATACACAGACCATTGATTTAGGAATTGCATACATATTGGACACATTCGATGGTTAAGTTTTTTGTTCATTGCCACAGTAGCAACAATGTGTTAGGGTGCGAGGTCAACGTGGTGGATCTGTGTTCGTACTGGAGCAAATCAGACTTTTTTTCTTTCACAGACCTACGACCAGTAGACGATTTGGGGAGAGGTTTCCATCCCCTTGTCAGCAAAATGACCAGAAACTAAGTGCTTTACTTGCCTCACCCTAAACAAAGCTAAGCTACAGCTTATTTGACATAATTATTGTTCCCCCTCCCCCCCTTACCATACTGTAGTTGCCATGCACAGTTTTTTTCAAAATGTTAGGGTTGAATGTGTTTTGGGGTTTTTCAGTATCAGTGTACAATATCAACATTATTTTCTTCCAAAAGAGATGTGTATGCATCAGTTATCATTTTATTGTACATATTGCAAACTTGACCTAACCTTCTGTAGAAAAGAGCCTCAGCCTAGTAGTGATGCGGGTTGTTTTTATGAAAATATGTGTTAATTAACCACCCACACCCGAACAGGAAGCCAAACACGACCCAACCTGCAAACTGCCAACTTTATACGTTAAATTAGCACAATTGACTGAGGTCTGAGAGAAGATAAGATACAAGTGGCTTCTATCGTTGCAGCTCGCGTTGTGTGTTTGGGTGCCACCCGTTAACATTGTGCCCATGTTAACAGGTAATAGTAGTCACACCGCCTGTGTGAGCAGCGCGGCTCGGCTGCGTCTCAGATGCGACTCTTCTAGAGATTCAACGTGCCGCCTATTTTTTCCACGTGCAACATGTGACATCATACCACCAACATTACTACAGTTTCCATGTCTATATCTGAAGAATACGACGACAATGTAAGAATTGTTTTTATTTTTTTATTTCTAATTTAACACTTTCTGTTTCAAAACGAAGACCCTCTAGCATGTCTCTGTGGACAGAATAGCTGTATTTGTTGAGGCTTCCATTCTGAAATATTTACCGTCTTAATAAATTAATAGAGCCCCGGCTTTCAAATGTGGATTGTTTTTATTACTCACAAATGAGCACACGCTTCTCAACCTTTTTTTGGCTCTAAAATAAACATAAATGACATTAATGATGAAATCAAATGAAACATTCTGGCCATTATGAAATGCAAATTGTATGTAGAAAGAAGGGCTGGCAGCCGCTAACCCTTTTTGTGTGGATGCAGCAGTTCAGCGAGGCAGACGTCATACACTGCTCATTGTCACTTAACGCAATATTTCCTAGTAAGCTCACGCAAACGCACTGGTCAACCGGTGTGACGACCCGAGCGTCACTACAGCCAACAACAACGCTAAGATTCCTTTGTCTTGTGGCATAAGAAGTAATTGCATTAATATCTACTTTCAATTGATAAATAGTGTTGCAATAAAGTGGACATGATGGGTGATATGAGTGAAGGAGTACCTGAGCTCACTTGAGGAAACATCTGACAGAAAAGGTTGGGAGCCATTGCTATATATACTACTTCGCCATTGATTGTTACATACACTGTAACTGTAGGAAAACAGAAACAAAGAGTCTATGAGGGCCATTGTCTACCCAGAATCTATCCATAACGCTCTGAATCGCCCAGACGATAGTGGGGCTGCGGTCCATTATTCACCCTTAATTGCCTTCTTCCATAACTAGGAAGTGGCTGCGTTGGCTCACATGTTTGAGAGAACTCATGCAATAATTCTCCTCCCCCACGTGGCTCTGATTGATTTTTAATCATGCCATTGCTTGAGTGCGGGCAATGCCTTGAGAAACTGTGTCAGCCAACTTGAGGAGCGCAGTAGGTGTTTAAGTGTGAGCAATGAAGTCATGGTAATATTAATTCAAAAACAGTAGTTGGCTTCTCTGTGGACGTTATCATTCCCTTCCAATGCGTCTTCTCACATGCAAAAGGGACTGCGCATTGTTATATATAGCTCATACATCTATTGCTTTTGGTTGTTTTTCTACTGTACATGAATTACATACCGTGTGCATCGATTATGAAGTACAAAAAACATTGTTAAGCATCAAATCACATAATGAGGGCAATTTGGAATTTGAAGTAATGATTCTCAACTAACAACAGGAATGCCATTAAAATAACCACTAATAATTATGCTGCTGCAAATCAATGGGGGGGGGGGGGGGGGGTCAGTCATAGGAGGCATTTGCAAGAAATGCAGATGAGTCATCTGATGTTTCCATAACCGGGAAAAGAAAAGGTACTGAAATTTCATTTTGTTCTCTTTTTTCTGGGATGACAATCTAACACAGCGAGCCGTGTGCAAGCAAGGAAATCAGATAAACACCTTTATTATTGATTGCATTCACAGTGCTTGAACAAAGCAATATCTTTTTTCAATATTGCGTGCGGCTGTAATCTCATATTCCCAGCTAATAACCAGACTTCTCTTATTCTGTCAATTGTCTTTCATTAAACCGCTCTTGCTGGAATGCACAGTACAGGTAAATTGTGTAGGTTTTTGGATGAGGCGTTGCTGAAGGGATTCGCCAGCAATTGTCAGTGTTGGAGGAAGCATGAAGCGGACACAGGAAAAAAGGTTACTTTACCAATTTCTACGCTATTCTGATAACCTAAATACCATTTTAAGCATGCTAAGAGTATAGTTATGGTCAAATACGGGGAAATGCCTCGGAGCTGTAAGATAATAAATTGAATCTCATAGACTCACGACTCATAGAAATTCATTTATTTGTTTGCAAAGCCTTTTTTAATGTCTTCCCCAGATTGATATAATGTTAAACGCTGAGGCTCTATTCTATATTTCCAGCTCAATTATCTTGGTCGAATGCAACTACTTTCACTGTCTCATTTGACATAGGAAATTGATTTCACAGAGCCTAAAGATCTCCAGCAGCAGTCTCCAAGCTTACACTTTATGGACTTGAGCAGCTTAGGAAGGATATATTAAAATGAGGGTCTATAATCCTTTCTCTTTTTGGATTTCTAATTAATGGCTCAGGGCAAGGATTTCACTGTTCTTAAAAAACGTGCACTCGCTGTTCATTCTTTTGGTGAAAGCTATTGTCGATTTAAAAAGGTAAAAAGGAAAAAGAAGGATTAAGAAAAATGAATGTTGATCTCTGAGTAACTCTTCAGAGAAAATGACTGTCTCAAGTACTTACCCAGCAAACAATTAGAAATTGACTGAAGAAGCTGAGCAGCCAGTCTTCGGAAGTGAAATATTACCACAGGCTAAATTTACCACTTTGACCAGAAAGGTCTCAGCTCATACTTCAAGCTGCATTAATCATTCTTACCTGTAAATGAGGACTTCATCCTCTGAACAGTTGTACTGAAGCTGATACATTTTGACCTTTGGAGTTGATTTGCTAACAGTCCACTTGACCAAAGCAGAGATGGCAGTCACTTCTGATGCAGACACCACCTTCTCTGGTAGAGGTTTAGGCTCCCCTTTGCTGATCTTGGTAGAGCTAGTTATGTCCGAAAGCCCCGACTTGGACTGCGTGGTACGGTTTGTACCATTACTCAGGTGGGGGAGTTGAATGATTGACAGCTCAATGGAGGCTGTAGATTCCCCAGCAGCATTGGCAGCTATGCAAGTAAACGTCCCGTAATCCTTGGATGTGGTGATTGTGATATCCAAGGTGCCATTTTCATATACCGTTGCTCTGGAGGAGTTGCTGATCAAACGGTCATCAGGTGCAACCCAATGCACAGTTGGCATTGGATCCCCGACTGCTTTGCAGCGCAGGCTAGCTGTTTGGCCTTCCAGCACGAGTAACTTGTGTGTATGTTGCGTGATCAGAGGGGGCTCGCAAACAAACTCCTCCTCACGGATATACCAAAAGTAGCGGCCCTTTAGACTAGCAGGAGAGGCGCAGGTTTCCATATCATCCTCACGCTCCAGCCTTCGAAGCCAAAGCACTTCACAGTTGCAGTGCAATGGGTTTCCACCAAAGCTTAGAGAGAGCGGAGGTTCATAAGGAGTGCTCATCACTGCATTGCTCTGGGAGCGTGCAAAGATCGGGTCTGGGGGGAGCTTCTGGAGACGGTTGGACGTGAGGTCCAAGCGGGCCAGTTTATCCAGATCTGTAAAAGTCCCCTCGGAAATGAAGTAGATGAGGTTATGATCCAGACTCATCTGATGGAGGTTGACCATCTTGCGGACGGCTTCCCAAGGCACACTGCGCAAGTTGTTATACGACAAATCCAGATCCTCCAGTGTCACTAACGAGTCGTCAAAGGCTGTGTTGGAGATCCTACTCAGCTGATTGTTGTTGATGATCAGGTGTTGCAGGTTGACCAGCCCTCGGAGGTCGTCCGGTCCCAGCTGAGTCAACCGGTTACTGTCGAGATGCAGGGATCTCAGGGTCTCCAGGTCGAGGAAAGAGAAAGGCTGGATGGCGCTGATGGTGTTGCGGGACAAGGTGAGATCAACCAGACCTGACATGTTGGCAAAGTCCTGAGTTGTGACCTTGAGGATGAAGTTGCCGCCCAGCCGGAGCTCCACAGTTCGCCGGTCGATGTCCGTTGGGACAAATAGCAGGCCTTTGGAGGGGCACAGAGTCCCCAGAGACTCAGAGAGGTTCTGGCAGACACAGTATTTGGGACATGCATGGACCATCGTAACTGCGGTTCCCAGAAGCAGGAGACTGATGACCACTTTGTCCATGTTAGTTCATACAAAGGGGACCTGCAGAAACAAAAGAAAACAAGGGTCAGTTTGAGATAATGATCTCTGATTTTGGTTACCTATGTCAGACAACATTTGGTTGCACAACAAAAATAGTTAAGATATTTGGGTACATCTCCTGAACAATATTTAGTATCATACAGAATGTAATCTGGTCCACCCTCTCTTGTACCCTAAACCAATTAACTGCCAAGTTAGTGGCCATGATAGCCTCAGAACAACACTGACAAACTAGTTCTGTGAGGACGAAAGTTCATTTCGGCCAAAGCGTTCTGCCTCTTTTGCTCTCCACACGCATTGTTTACCTGCATTTAACCAATATCTGTTCAAACATGATTGGTGAATACTACCTGGACTACAAACAGAAACCAGAGCGCTTCCGATATCAAAATCTTGTCCCGTTGCCTACAGATTCTAGTAATAATGCAGAATCTGTTGTATCGAGATTATCTCCTGATGAATGGTTATCTAATATACATCCAAGGATTTCTCTACTATTGTGGTGTCAGTAATCATGATTTTAAAGCCATCCAACTTACACAAACTACACGTAGATCTGAACCAAAATAGACTCGTTTTGTAAAGATGGAGGGATAACTTTATGGAGGGATAACCAGCTATCAACCACAGTAAACTCTGAGCTTCAGGTTTTTATCACACTGTTATCATTGTGCGACATACGTAAGGATGATGCGTGATGATTTTAGTGTTTGATGCCTAAATGCAATAATTGCATAATAATTAATAATACAAATGAATAACATTAACATTTCAAACATTACAACAACATAATCTTCCCATCCAGAGATAGTGTGTGTGTGTGTGGAGGACACTATTAACACAGGTCAGATACAATTCCACCGTGGTCCTTGGACCGTGGCGGCTTACTTGATGAGCTGGTCTGATTATCATCCTTGAGGATTTTTTCACATTAATATGCATATATTTTGCAATGCAAAGAAGGTGTGAGAAATCACACGAGGATCCTCTGAATGAAGCCCGGGATTAAACAGCTAAGGAGCTATTTTTAATGACGCACACACTTATAAGCTGTCATTACAGATAGAGCGTGCTGCCTTGCATGCAGTGGAAACTAGATCAAGAAGAGCACATGCATATGCAGTAAGCAATGTATGTTGTTCTCCTTTGGAAAGATGCATCATCTTGGCAATGTAAATGTGAAAACAGTGGAGGATTATAGTTCTGGTCCATATGTTTACTGTCAGCATCTTTTTCTTTCTGTATTGTTTTTATCGATTTGTCTTGTTTGTTCCCTTTCCCCATTGTGTCTGTACCGTTTTGGCAAAAGATAAATTGCAGGTGTTAAGACTCGTGAGACTTGAGTGACGAAATCAGCACACTTCTATGAAAGTCTTAACGGAACCTTACACCTGGCTGACTCCTCCGAGTGGAAGGCCACACTTGGCTTCATCCAACGAGCTTTTAATTCCTCCAGACATTTGTATCATTAATTCCTAATAAACTCGAAGCCTAAAAATCAATTTCAATCTTTTTTTTTTTCATTTATTAATAGCGCGGTTCTCACCAGAACCATAGGGAGGGACTAGATGTCTGTGCCATCATTCGTAATTATTCATAAGTGTGAGAGATGCTGGTAGCAGCCTGAGGACCCCTTATCTTCAACTACCTTCTAACACCCCTTCACGTGTACACTCAATAACTCCTAATTACAAGAAGAAATATGTATAAATAACCCCTCTCCTTCTTGATAACAGTTCATAATTACATCATGAAGTGCCACTGCATCTGGACTGCGTGTTGCACAAGAGTTAATTAGAACGAAATGACAGGCGCGAAAATGATACATTTTTTGGTGGAAATCGTAATAACCAAACACAGATGTTTTTGGCAAATATTCATTTAAAGACAGAAACAATGCTCTCAGCTAATACATTCTGAGCAGCTCATCATATTAGAATTCAATCAACACCGCAGAAAACTGTGAGAAAGTCTGTGGAAAAGGTGATTTTTTTCTAACCAAATAAGTGCAGACTGGATGCATACTGTGCTGACCCTCTCAGTACTCTGACGCTAATCCCCCACAAGGCCTCATGGTGAGAGCTGTCAGTATAGACAGACTGTTCCTCTCATGGACTCATTTTAATGGACAGCATCTAGAAAGAGTGACAAACTCACAGAAGCTGCCTTTTTTTATACTCTCTTTTGATCTGAAAAGGGACAATTATGGTGTGTGAGCATTTTCAAGAAAAGGGGGGAACTATACAAATTGAATGCACATAGTGCTAGCTGGATGCGGTTGAAAAGCCCGGTGTAATTTCTGATCTCGCAAACAGTTTCTCATTAAGGCGTGTGTCATTTGTGGGGAAGTTGCTAGGCTGAGAAAGCCAGGCTGAGGAGAGGAAGGGGTGACCTTTTACGTCGTTACTCACGGGCTTCACCGAGTCCTGCAACACCATCTGGACACCATCTAGACTGTTGTTTGTAGATTTCAGTTCAGCCTTTAACACTCTACAGCCTCATGTTGTCCTGAATACACTGCAGCTGATGAATGTCAACCCCTTCACTATTAAGTGGTACCACTCAGGACCTTCTCTGAACCCTTGACCATCAGCACCGGCGCCCCCCAGGGGTGCGTCAGTTCACCAGTCCTGTTCACCCTGTACACTGATGATGCACATGCAGCACTGCTAACAACTACATGATAAAGTTTTCTGATGATACAGCCAACCTGGGTCTCATGTCTGACACATCAGATACAGCTGTGTACAAACATGAGATTCAGAACTTTGTCCAGCGGTGCGACAAACACTTCCTCATCCTCAACGTCAGGAAAACAGAGGAGATGGTATTCGACCCCAAATACATTGGAGACCACTCACCAGTGGTTATTCATGACCAGAACATAGCACAGGTTGACTCCTACAGATACCTGGGCATACACATTGACAATGTTCAGGTAGAAAATGTCTGCACTAGGGTCCAACAGCAGCTACACTTCCTTCGTAGGCTGAGGGTCTTTGGTGTCAACCAGAAAGTCTTGCTCCTCTTCTACCACGCCATAGTTGAGAGCGTCCTGCGGTTTGGCAACCTCAGTGTACAGCTGAAAGCCCAGATCACCCGGCTAACACAAAGAGACATGCAAATCATGGGAGTCAGACAGCACTCATATCCTCCACCCTGAATACCAGCTTCAGAGTCCCCCAGTGCAGCTCAACCGCTTTAAGAACTCCTTTGTTAACTATACACTACTGGTGTGTTGTACAATGGGCAGTGTGAAATGTATCTGTTGGCTGGTGGCAGTCTTTTGCATGTACTGTAGGTACTGTGTGTGGACTGGCGACAGTCTGTGTATGTAATGTATGTATGCAATATGTTATTTGTATTGTTTTAACAGCAGACACTGTATGTATGTTTCCAAGACAAATTTCCTTCGGGACAATAAAGTCTATCTTATCTTATCTACGTTTCAATGCAAGGGGACAAAGACGCTGCTGAAAATACCAACAGGCACACATTCAGTTCCACAGCGCATCGGCGATGACAAACGATGAGGTGAAATTCATTGTTAACCTATTTGAATGGTTGTGCCCCCTCTGGCTTCTTTAGTGATTGCTGTGCCCGTCTCCCTCTAATCTGTAATACAGTACGGTTACTTTTCATTTCTTTTGTGGCATTTCATTTCATAAGTAGGCATTCCGCTTGTCCAAGTTGTTATGTAGAATGCTGTGTATACTGAATATCGTAACGGTTCGCTAAACTCCTCACAGCAAACGTCCAACCAGCATTCGTAACTAGAAGTCAAACTTTGTAGAAGAAGTTTGCAAGGGGGCGATACTCTGCATCTAAAGAGTTCTTTGTCTGTTTTCTTTTCAAATCACCTTTCCGAACCCAAACAGCGTAAACAAACAAGATTACAAATGTTAATGAATGGATGTAGGCACCCCCAGATGAATAGGGTAAATATTTGATTCATCACCATGAAACTTCCCCACTTGATTAAATACATGAAGACAATTGTTTTTTGTATTACAAGTTTTCTGAAATGTTGTGTTTAGTTATGCAAATGAGGGATTATCTCATTAAATATGTGCTAATTTGCATACAATTCCAGAACAGAAATCTGAACATTGGATAAAGCCAGGTTCAGGTTTATTTTGCTGCCATATGATGCTCTAGCGTACTCTTGCATGCCCAAGCCCATAGTTAATTCCTCATACATCTGCCAATCCCTCCTCACGCATGCTCACTCATTATTTCCTTGCTGTCATTGTTTGGAGCAGTCAATCATGATGTCAGCTGTTTAGATCAGCTGGTCTCCTTTATCCAATAGCACAACGACACAATGACATGGTTAGCCTATTATCCTGCTGCTGACTCTCTTAAATATGATTGTCTCTCTACCGTCAGTACGTTCATGCTGCTGTTACGCACCCCTCCACCTCCCCATCTCCGCCCAGTCTTCGCAGATTCATTAGCTTCATCAACTCATCAGCCACCAGCACCACCAGTGTCTGGACTCCGGGCAGACGCCCCTCCATTACAAATCTCCCTGTAGAGTCCAAGCGCCAAAGACTCTGTCAAGACTTCATCATCAGATTGAAATAAGAGTCAAAGGTTTTTTACAAAGAATTTTGGATAGCTCTTTGTATCACTCCATAGAACCGAATATTCTGTTAACAGCCATACAATCATAAATCAATTTCCAGTTAAACAGAGACCTGATCAGTCTTACATGTTTCATGGGTTAGTCCTCATCCTAAAAGGCTTTTTTTTCTTGTGAAAGTGAAAATATGAACATTAAAGTGTACATCTAACCTGAGTATGTTTTCTTCAGCAAGCTAGGGATCCAAACAGGTTAGAACACAATAACAAAACATTTTCCTTATAAGGCTACCTCAAAAATACACAACAAGGATTGTGCACAATATCATGCACGTAGCCATCAAGGGAAACTTTCACATGGTTCGTTTTAAACAAGTCAGCCCTGGACAGCTGGCTACAATTGATAAATATTTACAATCGTCATTTCTGCTTTCAAAAATCTGTAAAATGAGAGACAAACTCCGAGACCAATTGTTTCAAAGAATACTAAGAAGTATGATGGTGAACGTGCACCGTGGAGGAATGAAAAGCTTGACGTAACTCACTGTTGCAATAGGTGAAGATCTGAACATAATGTAAAGAAAGTAGAATAACTACAGCTAATGCTTGTACATGAATTGCTGTAATTATTTGTTTGACACATTACTTCAGTAACTACTAAAGCAAGTTGATTTTAGACTTTTCACTGTGAACACAGTAGGTTGGTTACTTCCGACTATATGCAAATCAACAAACTCAGGAAGAACTCAAATGTGTTTATGTGCATCCATTGCTTTAGTGTTTTGTACATTACTGTTTAGAGACTGTTTATATAAGGCATTCAGTGCAGACTGCAAATTGTTACTCTAATTCTGCTTCCCTGCACTCATAAAATAAAATGTGCTGTTGTTGCTTCTGTGAATGGACATCACTTCAAATATAAAAGCTTTTAAGATCTGGTAATTGGTTGAATCACTTGTTTGTATCAGTCGTGCTGTCATCAATCAAATGGCAAAAAAAGGAAAGAGTAAACAGTTATTTATTTATTGTACCAATGGCTTATTGCTTAAAGGTACTCTCAAGCAAAACAGTAAATTCAAGCTTTTTCTTCTCTTTTCCAAAAGCAGATACTTTGTCTTCTTCAACGAGTATAACAATAATTTGATTCTTAATTTTGGCTTCCATCAGAGTCCATGGGCTTTATTTAAATAATCTATAGCACATGGTCTAAAGTGCATGGCACAAGTGCATTTACGGCCTGTTCAACTGGCTGGTTAAACGGCCCTTAATCTGGGTGCAAAGTAAGGCGCGAGGGCCTAAGTGGTTGTATGTAGTCTCCAAATTGATCAAAGGTGTGTTTTGGGCTCAACATGAATCAAACCAATCAGTGTCATCATCCATTCCCTGAATTCGGCAAATTGGAGAAGCAGTTTTCTGCAGAGAAAGCGTTGTTTTTGAAAGGCTAAACAGCAACAAATATGGATTGAAGCAGACTATTTTTCGAGATAAAAACATGTTGTGAATTTGGGAAATGATTATATCTATATATTTTTTTTCAATAGATTTCGACTTTTGGACTTCATAATGCTGGAGATATTGGAAATGTTTGGATCACACAAGTCGGAAACAACCCAATACAGCTGCTTTTTCAAAGCAAATAGTATAATATGAATTGGATTAGTGGAGCCTGGTCTTTATCTGCAACTGTGCAGAAATACCACGTTTAAACACGATGAATAGACATTAAAAAAAGAAGAAGCTGCACAGCGTTCAAATGTTGATTGAGAATTAAAATGTCAACATTGTGAACGAAGCTTCGAAGCTTAAACTATTCGGCAGAATTCAGCCCTCGAATCGTCTTGTATTGATGACTTTCATTTTCCGTTTACTGAGTAGGTGGGCACTCTTTATGTGACAAATAGTAAACAGGCGTGGCATATTATGAAGGGAGAGACGGGGCAGGTGTGGTCCTTGGCCAGTGGACCAAATGCACCAATGACGTACTCAACTGAGGAGGAGCGCTGCTGCACTGTGTAACAAGCTGGGTCTATGCATTCTTACCATCTAAGTAATGCTGCACCACTGACTAAGAATAGGTTTTTGTTGGTAAATGGCGAAATCACTTCCTGCTGCCTCAAGATATTAATGAGCCAACAATGCGCTTGACCACACCTCATTTAATAAGACCAACAGCCCATGGGTGGCACGGGTGAGCACAAATGTATTTGATACTTACACAATTTGGGCGCTGGGCAATAAAATGACAACTGTGTTGGTCTGAAACTAGCAACGACGTAAGAATGATATAAGATAGGGCCCTAGAGGTCAAGCTCCCAACCTTCTTAGTTTGTTTTGCAAAGCTCATAACCCCATAGAATGTCTGCTCAATTTAATCTGTACTTCAAATGCCATACACACATTGCGCATATTTTACTAATGGATTAGTAATGTGTGCATGGCAGAAAAAAAAAGTGGAATGATATCACACCATTAAGAGGGGCTCCGCTCCGCGTAAGTGCAGCGTTCCCGACCTTAGTTTCACATATCAGTCTCCACACACATTTTATTAATGTAGAATAAATACATATTATACACAGTCACATGGAGACATTACACTAATCAATTGTTCTTTGCCCATCTCCTGAAAGGTAACATGTACTTATTGAAGCGACTTCCTGTCAGCAGTAAAAGAGCAGATATATCTGTTATGGGCTGTTGATGGATAGTGATTGTTTCTAAGTTGACCAGATTTCACATGGACTTCCAGTGAGTCTGAACCAATGCGACGAATCCCACACAGTATGACAATTGGCAGGTTCTGCACCGTGCTTATTCGCCTTCTTGGAAGTAATACTTTGCTTGATTACTTAAATTCTGAGATTCTAAAAATCCTAAGAATTAATATAGTATAATAATAGTTTGCTCTCTATAAACAGATATGTGCATATGAATGCAGAATCTGCAGGCAAAGAGTCAAGACGTTGGTTCCAGAATTGCTTTGGTTTCTGTTTGTAGTTCGTGTTGTAATGACCAATCACGTTAGAGCAGGCTTTGGTTGAAGGCAGGTACACAGTTCGTGTGGAGAACAATTTGCAGAAATGCAATCTGAGAACCCACCTGCACGTGAAGATGATTTAGCTTTTAATTTATTCATTTGCATTCATAAGCAGGTATCTGTTTATCTGAGATTAGCCACAAGGTCTTCTGGATCTAAACTCCTACAAAAAGTCACTTCCAATATTGTATAAAAAGTTTCTTATTGGACAATGAACAATGACTGGCACACGGAAGAGGAAGTCTTGGCCCGGATATCAGTAACCCGGATATTTACTGGCTACACCAGAACCACTGAAATATTGGCCTTTTCCCTAAATAGTCGACAGATCGATAGTCAATGGGTTCCAAAATTGATATTTTGCTAGCTACAGACTGGCTGTTTTCTAGCAGCCTCCAGTCTTGATGCTAAGCTAACATTCTCTTGGCTGTAGCTTCATATTAAACTGTCAATCTGAGAGAGGTTTCCATCTTCTTCTCAACATTATACATTTCAGATACCAATCATCATCTTGTGTTCATTGTTCTTTTGTGAGAAGCAAAGATAGAAGTAGTGTGATGTTTGAATGCTTCTACAAACAGCGGGTGACATGAGAGGCCACAGCATCCTTCAAAACCATGACCACAATGGGTCTCTAACCTTTACCAGGTCCTATCTTTTAACAACGGCCTAATTCTGACCATAAACAAGATTTTAAGTAGTTTCGGTTGCAAAGCTTTAACTATAGAGGTGCCAGATAAAACAAAACGCCCACGAGAATCTTTTCTCCACCGTCCTATTCAATCATGTGGGTATGAGGATACATTGGAACGTCCCACGAGTGAGAGAAAAAAAACACAGGGAGAGATAATGAGTTGTCAAAAACAAGGTGTGCTTTGCGAGCGGGACTTTGTTGTACAAGGTTAACCTTTGCGTGAACATGACTGCACAGCTGTGTTGCCATCTGTTAGACAAAAAAAGTGTCCTGTGGGTACTGTAGTCACGGTCCCTCTGATGGCTTCTTCTTCCCTTGGAACTAACAAACCGTCCATCCATCGGTGCAGGTGTTCATGTGAAGATGTCATATTGTGGACCCAAATTAGGTGGTAGGGTGTCAATCTAGGTGTCAAAAACCCTTATCACATGTCCGAAATCGCAGAATGAGGCTGCTACAGTGAGGACAGCCCCAGTCCTCCTCACTGAGACCCTCCTGTCTGAGCTCAGCACTCTTTGCCTCACTGCATTTTGCAGTTGTTAGCTGCTTTCAGTCGCGTAATCTTCCAACAAACACAGGCGAGTGGAGGGGGGGGGGGCAGGCAGATTACTGAGCCGGACTCGCTGGCGTCACATTTCCCTGCCTCTCTCTTTTCCTCTGCTACACTTTGATAAAACGTGTTGTCACGGGACGACAACTTGGTAAACCTTGGAGTGTGATGTGCACAATCCACTGATGTCATGTTGCATTATTTGTGGGTGCTGACGCTCAGACTCTCTTAAGTTGTGACAACGGTTATCTCTCGCCGCTATTTGAAGCTGCCGGCATGTCCAAACTTACCTCCTGCAGCTTAAACTGACAAACTGTTTATTTATTTCCTCGCGTACAATTAATCTACAATGTCAGGCATCGTGCTTATTTAGGAAAAGTACACGTTTTGTAAGAAAATTGCAGGATTTATATAATGATTTTTGGGCAACGTGGGAGATTTTGACAAAAGACGGAGATTTATCGGCGTGGAAAATGGAAGCAGCACATCGTGGCTGAGACCTGACGCTTCTCTGGGTGATAACCAAAGTAATCTGTGTGTTCAATCGCATTTTACCCACAGGCGCATTGTACAGAATCATCTGTGTCTGCTGGATAAGAAGGGACTAAAGGGCCTGCCTCTCCAGAACAGCGACAGGATTCCATCAACCAGCTGTGAGCTTGACTCTCTGCTACCTTTTCTGACAAGCTTCCCAGAAAAAGCTCTATGACATTGATGCAGACTTGTATTAGTCTTGCCTTTTTGGTAAGTCTGTACAAGTCTGATTGAACAGACCAAGGCTAAAAACATTTTTAAAACTGCTTCATTGACCAAATGCTTTCTGGGTAGTATACAGGCAGGTCATCATCCAGAGAGTTGTCATTCTTTTTATCCTCTTATTCCTGTGCAACTGACATGCTGCGGTTCACACTTTTCATTTGTCTCACAAGAAAAGAGTTGCAAAGGGGAAAGACACGTTTCGGGGCATCCAGAGTTCCAGAAGTAAACGGCCATTTACTTGATTAGCAGCTGGAGCACTTCCAACGATTCATTGGGAATGATACTCTCCCAGTAGAGTTGCCAGTACAACAAATTACCAACTAAAGATATTTGTTTCAAAGAAAGTCAAAAGGTATAAGCCGGAAATACAACGTACAACCACAAAGCCAAAAAGTCTTCTTGAGTAGGAAGCACTGATTCACAGAGCTTAAGATGTTAGCAAGATGAAAAGGTTTACACTTTGTAAATGACGTCAATTTCATATTGTTGCTGATTGACTCGAAGAGTGTGAAGGGATTGTTGAAAACACCGCCACTTGATCAGTTCCCCTTGGCATCTGCATGCGACACGTCGGGCTTTCAAGTAACTCCAATGTTAACCCACCCACTTCAGTATTAGACGGGTGGATGGGTCAAACGAACAAACGACTTTCACTCAGGAGACCACTGTTCTTCTCCAGTCCACTAATTTAATGTTGCAACGTGACTTCCGCAGTTAGTGCACAAAGTTCTTTTGATGCCTGAACCCAACCAAGTAAGTGAGCCAAAAAAACTAAGAAAACTTACTTGGGAAGTTTAATTTTGAATAAACACTGTATGCATGCAACAATCGTAAACTGGCACACCGTACCTGACCAAATGTCGGTATTTGACGAACTGGAGTGAGAATGTGTTGATTGCAACTCATTTGCTGCAGCTTTGATTGCTGCTTCTTCTTCACAACAGCAGCAGCTGAGACTTGTGTATGTCGTTCATGTACTAGAGCCATTAGCAGGGCTGTTGTTACTGTACCACTGAGGTTATGTCTTTAGTATTTTGGAGGGGCATTTGTGGGTTTGCACCTGCAAGCGGCGCAATATCTTTGTCTTTTCTGCCTTTTGTTATAGTCAGACTTTATTCAAACCCATCCGTTGTCAGTTTATGATGTAATACAACTGAACGAGCCAAAACGTCCAGACTGTTTAACCATCAAAGAAAACCCACAATGCTCAGTTTGTTTTCCACAAGACATTTGAAAACTATGATCAGCCTTGAATTTGCTGAATACACTTTGTCTTTGACAGTCTCACAGCCCAGTTGCCAGAGTCATGATACGGTTGAGTGGGGCTCTGTAATAGTGTTTGAGCTTTTTAACAAGACAAGTCGACGAAACCGAGGCCACAGTTTATTTCCTGTGTGGGAGCAAAGTAGTTTTTGTGAAGACGCTGAACTTTTGCCGGATATCCATATATCCATCATAACAACAGCTATTAAGAACTTTCAGTAGTTTTCAAAGTCAGGCGAAATTGAGACAAGTCCATGGAGATTCACTAATGCTGGGGTTTATTTACACACGTTTGTGTACATTTTGGCAATCTGGCACCATTAAAAGTATGCTGAATTAACTAATAGTGGTTCTTGTTCTCAGTGTACCCATGGATGTAGAGACAGCAATTACTCTGATATTTAAGTAAACTTAAAACATTTTGGATTCTCAGGCAAGTTCTGGGGTTATAGGAAGTGTCTTTTTTTCCTCGATGATTTATGGATGTTTACTCTCAAAGTGCCATCGCAACAAAATTCAAGTCTCCATATTTCCGAATGAAACGGTCCGTGTTTGTCTGTGCAGGCTGCCATGACAACAGCCCGTCAATATCATCCCATTTGCTTGGTATGAGACGGAATATGTAAGAATTGCAGGTGAGCGGATGATGAACACTTTCCAATCCTCAAATGAGACATCTGCCTGTCTAACAAGCCGTCACGTTGGGAAAGGTCAGACATATTAAAAGCGTAAAGCCCCTTCATTCCTCTGGTTCACCATTGTCTCCTGCTAATCACATACATTCCTCCGACATCCGACTTCAAACACACATTGTCACACACGAGCTGATTAATTGAACGAGGCTTCACCACCCTGCTTGGTATTTGATGAAAGCCCCCCGCAATCAATAATGAATGCCAGCGCAAGGGGGGGGGGGGTCTCCACAGCCCAAAACAGGATCAAATTAATTGATGTTGCTTGAGGCAAGCAGTTAATAAAATAAATTGTTTTTCTATACATTTTTTTTTCTTAACCATTGCCGACCTAATTAACCTTTATTGGATTAGACTGTGTCTATTTATCTTTGCTGTGTTGTCTGGCATAATATTTAGCTTGTTGTGGCTGTTATGTCCCTGAATGCACCTCATTCCTTAAATGTCTCTAATGTCTCTTATCAATTCCCTGCAGAAAGGACATGATACTGTTTTGTAAAGCTATTTACAATGGAAGTGTTAAGGTCAGAGAATTGCTAGCAGCCTTCAGATGAAAAATAAAGAATTACTAAATAAAAAAGGTTATGAATGTATAAGAGAAATTTAGATCCATGACTTGGCAAAATCTAAAGGTTAATGGCAAAGCAATTAGAAGCTTCATCGTGATGATATTACAATGTGCACTGGCAGTCTGGGATGACTGATATGAGCTCAATTCATATTCAACAGCCAATGTGCCAGTGGAGGTAAGCTGAATCATCTGAGCAGAGCAGGTTGCACTAAATTGCCATGGATATTCTGCAAGTATAGACGAGCCAGAGGCGTGATTAAGATGCGGATCGTGCAGATGGAGAATCAGGCTTTGAGAGGGTTTTATTTTATTTTCATCCACCATAATGATGTAGGTAGCTCCAACCATCTGGAGCTTGTGACACATTGACTGAACACTTTGCGTTACTCTACCTCGGCGATGCAATTAGCTGGAACATAATGTGAAATCGATGTTCGTCACCGGCATTTTAGTACAGTCACACTAGAGTTTTAGCGTGTTTTAATGAATCTGATCATTTCACTGAACGTTTGAATGTTAGCAGGTGCTAAAAGTTGTCAGTAGACAGCCTGTTCTCAGTCCCACGGCGTCAAATACCGGCGCTTAGTCACGAGTGTGATGATGTAGTATAAAGACCAAAAAACACACATAGGGTGGGAAGTGGATGGGTGAAACGGCCTATATTCCAGGGGTACTGGTGTAGCCAACAGATATTCGCTAGCCAAGACTTCCTCTTCTATGCACCAGTCGTTGTTCACAGTCCGATAAGCAACTTGAGGCGCAAAAATGGAGTCGGAGTTGATTGACAACGTCTACAACCAGAATGTTTCTCAAAGACTAATAAAAAGCTAAATCAATCTTCCGACGATAGCCAGCGGCTAAGATTCGGCCAACGCGTTCCGCCTCTTTTGTTCTCCACAGAGACTGTTTACGTGCATTCAACCAAAGCCCACTAACGTGATTGGTCCTGACCAAATGGACGCCAGGACTATCTCCTGATGCCTACAGATTCTGCATTCATGTACAGATATCAGTTTATGGTGTTTATCCAATTATCCACGCCCAATTCAATAATATTAATATTATTAATACAAATAATGAATATGGCCTGATACCTGGTTTCTGTTGGGGACACGGTTCCTCTTTTGTTGCACACAAGTTATGACTGTGTCCCCCTGAACCCCCTGAACCCCAAGCAGTTTCAGGGTGTTTTTTGCTCCCGTCACATGTTTCTCTCTGTGTCCTTGATATCCACTGCAATATATAAGTCCTGCACCTCTATGGAAACAGCACAGCCATGGCTAGAAGTATTTTGTGCAGTATAACACAATTGCAATGCAATAAAGAAAGAAATGCAAGTTGAAATTCTAAAATAATTTATTTTACAAACTGTTACCAATGTTCTAGGTGCTATATATATTGAACTATTCACATTTTTACAACCTCTACTTCCAGCCTCTCCTGTCCTTTACTCAATGCACTGTGCTCAGCAGCCTGCAACTCAAGAATGTCACAGAATGTGTGTTTTCAGCCGAGTCAATCATAGCTCCCTAGTTGCGCTGAGGAACGCAGAATTTATTTTAAATGAGACCAAAAATGGTTTTGATGAAATATATAGTTTCGGTTGCGTTTTCTGATTATTTTTCTTTTTTTTACAGCTTCTGGCTGCATTAAACGGTATAGTTTTGCTGACTGTTTAAAGAACACATACTTTTCCATCGCGCTGGTGGGTTTTGGGGTTCAGAGGGTTAACTGCTCCCCAAGGCTGACTGTAGAGGTGTGTATATGTATCCTGAATATAGCATAAAACCAGATAGATATGTACGGATGAGTCAGTTTGCAGTGCCCTTCCATAAAGCTCCCACACAAAGCTGGCCACATACATAGCTGCAGTGGTGGATATGCTCCCGTATCACATAACGCCCCTCACACCTCCCCGAGGTAAGTCACAGGTTCTTCGCTACGTCAGACGTAAATAGGTAATTTACAAATCAATGGGTACGCCTTATGCTTTTTGCTCCCTTCGTCCAAGCATCTCACTTGTGTCTCCCCTCTTCATTTCATATCTGGTTGGCTCCCTGCCCGGCACATCACATCGCCCCTGACTGCTGAACTTTCCAGCCAGAGACTCTGGGCTTTTCAAGCGTGAGATGGAGCAAGGGGTGAAATATCCAGGGCCTGGATTGTGTGTGTGTGTGTGTGTGTGTGTGTGTTTACTATCTATACTTGCATGCTCCATGATGTGTTTGACATCATGTCAAACAAGAGAATCAAGACTCTGAAACAGAATAACCCTGAGGACGGATAGACAAACAGGAAGTGCTGCATTTTATGGCGATTTGAGTAAGAATGTAAAGCTGAAGGTCACATCCCAAGGACTCGAGTATATCTATTCGATTCTGCAACTTACTTACTTGAGTCAGCACTTGAACAATTAAACACACAATGTTTTCTATTTAAAGAATAGCTTGAAAAAAAAGACCTACAACTCAATGAAAAATCACCACTTTTGTGTGTATACGTTTAAACTATTGGCAGCTTGATTATGGGTCATGAATACATTTGCTTTAGGAGCCCAGGACAACAAATTCCCAAAATATACTGTATTTATGACTTGGACTCCAAATCACTTGGACATAGACAATGGAAAAGTTCTACTTTTCTGGCATAGGTCAAAGGTCTATCTTTCAATAGATATAAGCCAAAAACAAATGTTAAAGGTCCTGAAATCTGCAGCTCTGACTCAGATGAAGCAGATTAGTGGAGTTGATGACATTTCAAGGTTTAACAAAAATATGGGTAGAATTCTTTTTCTGAACTGTATCTTAAAAACCACTGACCACAGATGCCACTAGTGACAACCTTAAGAAATACTACAGACTTTTATGAATTGGGACTTTGGGACACATGTGAGAGGTCGATGGAGCCATACGATGGAAGTGATGCAGCCAGCCAGTCTGGCACTCCTCTGCTAGCAGAGCCACAGTCTGTGGCCCATGATGCCTCACATTCCCATGTGAGGCGTAACACGGATATGATTATAGCAATTAGATATGTCTGACTCTTTCCCCGGAGTCACATTTGCAATTAATTGCAGAATGACAAATAATGTTGAGTCCCTATACCTTCATAACTACAGCCCCATGGCAAACACAAAACGAATAGAGAAAAAGAGTAACAGGGGAGATGCTTTCATTAAGAAGGGGCATGTACGCTATTCAACCGAGTATAGGCCTAGGAGTGAAATTAATATACAGATGTTGCAGTATTTATCCACTGAGGTAAGCAATTAATTCCAAAACTTCCCAGAGAGAGATTTCAAATGCAGTAAACAACAGCCTGTAGCTGAGATTACCTATTCACAACCAGAACGTATGTGGCCATGCTTTGCCTGGAGCGTGTTCCAGCCAGACCTCAGTTGCCAGAAGCTGAGGCAGTATCAGGAAGATCTAGACTTTCCAAGGGCACTCAAAAATCGAAACTTAAAGTTCATGTCTTTGTAATAATAAAGTGACCATATAGTCAAACTCCAAAACTGTGACTGTGACTGTACAGCATGTTCATGTAAACGCTTATGCATGTACACTAGATGTTTTCATCAGGATGGGGGACAATTATTTCAGAGCTTAGCATGCCGACCAAGCTCACCTTTCAGCACCATGGAGCGCACAACTGCAGACGAAAAATTATGTTTTGTCTTCCAAAAATCGACCAAAACATATTTTATTTGAATATTGTATAATAACACGAGCAAACACAAAACACAAGGATTGCATTGGTGCAACATCATTATTGATTGTCAGATACCTTTGTCAGTGTGCACAAGCACAGGCTGCCGGCGAAATGGCCCATGTTATAATGCTTTAATGATCTTTTATTTTGACATTTCCACCGTGCACGATCAATAATGTAAAGCCATTTCATTGCCAGGTACCTCACGAAGGAAGAAATAAGCCTCCTCGAGCTCTTTAGAAAAGACCGACTTTCTCATTGGCTTGTCAGCTAACCGTTAGTGTACTGACACTAACTATTCTGTCAGAATGAGCCACAAACTTCTTAGCAAAAGCCTTCACAATGACACATTGATTTGTCTGTGTGTGTGTCAACCAAATCAGTGTTGAATTCAGACTTGTTTTGCATTGTTTTTCTATTGGGTTAAGAGTTGGACAGAACATGATAAACGTCTACATAAGCGCTGAAAACAAGTATACTTACTATTACTATTTTAATTTAAATTATTAAATTATTAGACAATTTGGTCAGAGTTTGGTGGAGGGATTTATAGATTAGGGATTTGTTAGGACTTGGGACACCTGGCTTGAAATCCTGGACAAACCGGGACGTCTGAGCTTTTCAGCTTCTTTCAGCTCATTGTTTTGGTTTTCCGTCCCAAAGAATCAACCTAATTTCAAGCCACAGAAGGGAGCAGCTATTACGGACAAAAGCTAAATCAAAGCAGCCGTGCACTACCCGACCAGCACCAGCCAGTAGTCAAAAGACAAAGTTAGCAACTAGCTGGTCAACATAGGAGTGTATCTACGTTCCCAGGATCCAATGTTCACCAGGTTAATATCCTCTTAATATGACACATTAATAAGACCAAGATCAAAGAGCTTCATGTTTAATGTTTGTTTCTCTGGGTGGAAATCACCCACTTACAGCTTATAGCCTACTAATGTTATACTCCTTGAAACCTACGCCCTTAATATGTGAGGAAGATAGTTTTCTTTATTTGTATTTAGAAATTGATATTTCCACAGTGGCTGTGCAGATTGTTATCATTCAAACTGCATTCAACACGTCCATCTGCCTTCATTCGTTTGTAATTTGAACTGCGAAGATAGCCCTTACCAATCTCTTACAAAGTTAGTTTATATCAAGAACATCGGACCCTGTGAACATCGGGATGACCCCGTCTAAAGAGTGAAATATTTCTCTCACGTTGGTGGAGACCAAACGGAGCAAACAATCGGCTGGTGGTCTTGGAAAGACACGGGTCTAAATGTGAACGTTGCTCTGTGTCTGCTGGAAATGTACACAGGCAATTGTTTGCCAACACCTGGTACGTCACTGGTTGTGTTTTCATTAAAAAAATCCGTTATTGCATCTTTAATATTTGGTGCAGCGTGTGAGAAGACATTTTTTTGTGGTAATGGCTTTGTGGTCTAAGTCTACTGTAATACTTTTCCGACAAGGTCCTTCAGACACATCAGAAGATCGTTCCCAATGGTCTCCCTGGACGACCCAAAAAATGAAAGAAAAAGAAGGAAGGAATAGCACCAGCTCACTCACTCTCTTATCAGAGGCTGCCAGATGCCAGCCCACAACACCATCCCACACACAGCCTGAAGGTGCACTGCAACGCGAAAGCCTCCGCATTGGGAAAGGGAGAGCGAGGGAGATTCAGTAGAGGGAGAGCAAGAGGGAAGAGGAGACGTATAGCCTGGAAACATTCGGAGGGAGAAGCGGAACGACGCGCGGAGGAGGGTCGATTGGCGCCAAGGGAGGCTGGGGAACAAGTGGATCGGTGTGCGTCAAAGACCAATCTCTCTCCCCCCCCCCATCCCCCCACCATGCCTGAGAGGCTGAATACAAAAAGAAAGGAGAAACAACTTTTAGATGAGTTCAGACAGAGTGATCTATTATAAGGAGAAAAGAATAAAAATGCGGTTCAAGATGGCTCCCACGGCAGCTTTGTGGCATCAGTAAAGATGATGCAAATCACTTGCGAGTAACAAGCTCCATCCATCACCCTTGTTACGGCTTACGACATACTGCACAGGGGCCCCCCCCGGCGGCGAAGCCAATCATACACGCATTGTATGCAAAAGCCTACGGGCAGTCTTTCACAGTGGGTGTAAAGCCTTCTAAATTTGTATACGTGGAAGGGAGAAAACCTTTTACCAACGTCTGATCGAGCCATCTGTGATTCGATTTTGACAGGCTGCTGAAAGTGCGCTGGTTGACAGCCCCAAAATTCAATTTTGTTTTACTCTCTCATGTTCTCTGCTCAACGACAACTATCCGTGGTGACGCTCGGATGTGCACGCACACACACACACACACACACACACACACAATGGCTGGTGAAAGCTGATAACCAGCACCGTGCGTCCTCTAAACAAACAGCGGAGAGCTAGCAGGGTATGGGGAGCATAACATTTGAGTTTGAGAGGAAGACACGGAGAGACAGGGTACAAGAAGCTGTCAACGGAAGGCACCGAGCCTCGTATGAAAAACATAATTCTAACATTGAGAGGAGGGAGCTGAATGTGGATGTTTGAGGGGTCTGAAGTTATGAGACGATTGGTGATGAATGGGCTATGAATGGGGGAATTAACAGTGTTCATTACAAATTCTGAGAGGTCAACTGGATGTCTATTTTGTTCCTCCTCTCTAAATGTGACATTTATAATGATATAAGGTAGAAACAAATCAGCAGTCTTGTATTTGAAAAGCCCAAACTAGTAAATGTTTGTCTTTGTTTCGATCACTGCAGATCCGCGTTCTGTTAATCGTCTCATCATATCTTAGTCGGCCAACATAGTATACGTGAAGCGTTGATATTCGGTGTCCATACTCCGACCTCCTCGCTCCCTACAAGGAAACTCCAAGCTCTGTACAGCTGGGAAAGACGGGAGCAGATCACCAGGCATTGTGGGAAAAAGAGTGAGTGGATCATCTGATGGTTAAGTACACTTCCTTAACAAAAAAATAATGCATTGGACTGTACATATGTTGCAGTAACACGAGTTGGAGTTGTAGCCTGAAGTGGCGAGCAGCTCTCATTTTATTTGCACCGCTGTTAGCACAGTTAGCTTCTAGCTGCTGGCTCAGCCTTCTCTACGTTGAGAGCCTTGTGTGCAGGCATTGCCATCCAGGCTGTATGGGTTGTACTTGCTGCGGTAGCGGGCCAATCGCATGTCACAGACGTATGCCAAAGTAAACCAAAGTATGCTTGCAGTGATTGGCTGCAAATATATATATATATATATATATATATTTCTTGATGGGTACCATGGGACGGATTGCAGGTATTGTTTGACTGGAGAAGCTTGGTACGTAAGTAGTACTTGGTACTACTTAAAAAGCATCGATTGCTGATAACCAGCCCTAATTGATACTCTTGAGGGGGAGTTGCATGCCCAAACAAGTGAGGTTTTGGCAGGAATATGGTGTTGGCTTATATGCGTTTAACTTAAACTACAGTGCTCATGCTCATTGTAATGAAGGGACCAGTGTGGCTGTTTATAATATTACATTTTGGACGACAACGGAGCACTATGGCACAGAGAAGTAAGGTACAGTATATCCAGTCAATTGCTGTTAGTAGGATCAATTCAGTGATTGTTTTTGATCTTTACATGGGAGTAATTGACACTCGCAAAAAATAAAGCATATTTGCCTCATTCTGAAAGAGAGAGAACAAAATAATATATGACACAACGAAGACAAAACCCTAGAGCCATTCTAAAATAAATTTAAATGTTAATTTGTCAAAGTTCCAACTTCAAACAGACCAAGTGTTTGCAAGAGCAAACCAACAGCCATCTGCAATCCAAGCTTCACCCAACATTAAAGGCAGTAAACCCCACCCATCTGCCACTCCAAGAAGGAGAAAACAAACACGAGAACCGTTAGCAAATACCAATTTAACCCACGTCCCTCCACAGGCTGAGCGAAAGCTAACAGATTTGATACCGGCTGATTAGTCTCCATTTGCAACGTGCGAATGCTCACTCCAGCTGTATGTGTGTTTATGCAGAGGACTGTCCATATGAGGGAATGTTATATGATTCATACTGCAGGTGTTGGAAGAGCTTAAGCTTCCCGAATCGGGAGACAAGCAGGAATAAGTCATTGAGGAGAAATATATATATAAAACACGAAGGGCACAAAACCAATCAGCGAGGCCATCAGCCGGCTTTCTGTCAAACGGGAACACGTCTGATGTCGGGCTTCCCTCGCGGACAGAGCACGGTTTGTTTCATATTTGTCGGAAGATGAGCTGCTAGCGCTGAATCAAATCAAATAAAAAGGAAAAAAAAGAATAATCTGGGTGCGATTCAGTCAGCCAATATTCCGGTTACAATAATAGGATTAACTTTTGTTCCCTACTCAATATGTGATTTGCTTTCAGAGCTATGATAAGGCTGGCTTTACTTTTAATTAGTTTCAGAGAATGTCGATCATAAAAGGAACCCAGATTGATGTATGATTGAAGGAGGCTGCGATACGGAGATACTGGCTGTTCCCCTTTGATGCGAGATGCACTGTGCTGCATGCTTCGGTGCGGTTAACATCCCCGTCACAGAGCAGCATGCTGCTGCTGCCATCTCTTTGTCATCATACAAACTGGCCACAAAGACAAGAAAAAAAAAGAAAGATCGACCATCCCACACGACAAAAGCAGCTGGTCATTTATGGTGCTTAGTGAACCTCTTTAGTGCACGCTCAGGCCACCGGAGCCGTATGCCAAAGCTCAGCTTCCTCTAATGTCCGCGGTTCAATCGCATGCTGGTGATGCTGGGCAGCGGAGAAAGTGGCTGTCTGTTTTCCATTGTTTCCTGGGAAATTCCCTGTTGTCGTTGTAGTCTTCCCAGACAGTTTAACCAGTCAGAAATGAGCAGTAGTATGAAGATATGTTATTGAATGTTGAGACAGTTCTGGCTGTAATACTCTTGTTTCACCTATTTCAATCTTCAGTCTGACCCCATTTCTGCCATATTCTATTTTCAGCCTCATTCCTCAGCAGTGCCGCCCCCCCCCAGCTCTCAATACGCTGTCTTTAGGGTACAACAGTGCTGATGAAGTTGAACAGCTAGTTCCCTGATTTTGTGGCCAATATTGGTGGTGTAACAAAAGAGGAAGCAAGGTATGCGAATACAGATGCATAGCAAAAATTCAAATTTACAGGCTGCCCATAACACACTACTGGTCATTTCCTCATCCTTCATATATCAATGCAATGGATCGTCCTGCATGTGTCTTGTTGAAAGGGCACAACATTGTGGGACTCACGAAAAAAAAACATCAAAATCGATGCAGAAGAACAGATCAAGATCAGTCTTATTTATTCCATACATCCCTCTTCGTACCTGGCACCTAGATTACCCACAATGCAACTTAACTATCGACAGTTTGACCGGAAATTTGGGTGTGTTATGCTAGTAGCTATTGTAATATAGCCTCGAGCCGCTAGGCTCAAGTAGAGATATGAAGCGGGCTACAGAGGTCAAGTGACTTGTTTCTAACTCCACACCCACAGATTCTTTTGGCCATTTTCAAACTGTAGTCGTCAGCCCCAACGGACACTGACCAGAAAAAAGGCCTTAATGTTCTCTCACATGACATCAAGTAGCACTCTCATTGTTCATTGTTATGCACCATTCACCAAGTCAAATTGCTTTCATGTGTAACGTACTTGGCAATAAACGGTTCTGATTCTGATTCAAGAAGAGAAGCATGAATGCTATCGGCAGCTAACGTTATGCTACTGTGCTGTAGGTCGCTTATAGCCTGACTTCACAGCTAAATGTGATCTGGTGTCCGGCCTGATGACGTTTTATAGTCTCATTTAGCCACTTGTTAGCAATCGTCTTAATTAAGATGTGTATAAATCCTCCGGAGGGGTATTTACTGACGTATGTTATGACCCTTTTCACATCACACATTCAATGTAACAATTTAAGGAAGCTGTTGGCCCCTGCCCTTTTCATGAACCCCTTAATGACACTTTGTCAATTCAATTTCATGGCATTTCTTTAAGTGTAATGTTACAAGCAGTAATTCAGTTTCAGGGATCACTGTTGCAGAGGGCGACGGCCTCGCAGCAAATTGACAGGCTCTGTGGTCACTGGGTTTGCTGCACTTACCCGAGACACACACCAGTCAGCGGAGTCCATTGATTGAAACGTAACAGTCGAGAGGGGTGTGAGAGAGTGAGTGAGAGTGTGAGAGAGTGAGAGTGAGAGTGAGAGAGAGAGAGCTGTCAAAACTCCAGCTTGGCAGGGCTAAACTCCATTTATCGATCCTCGTTGGCTGCTCACTGCTTCCTTTGACAAGGTAAGAAGATCCTCAGAAGGGCATCGCTGGACGCACTGAATCCCATACCGAAACTCCAACAGCCTAAGCTTGTTGTGTTCTCTATTTCTCCCATAATTAAAAAAGTGTTACGCTTTGAAAAGTGGTTAAAAGTCTTTACTGCATGTAAGGTTAAAGGGATAGTTTGGGGTTCTATGAGGTACATACTTATATCCATAGTTGGTGTATTACCTGCAGTAGATGGCTGTCTGTTTCTCCAAACCGGGGCGCTTGCCTACCGCCATGTACTGCTGTGGATGGCAGCAGCAACAACAAATCTACCGCTGCCTCAACCAGTTGGTTTGTTTGTGTTATTTTGTGAATAGAAACTAACCCTTTGCAACACAAAAGTCACACAATAACACAAACTACCCAATCGCAGGCAGCAACTTCTATGTTCGGTCGCAAGGTGAAAATATTTCGTAAATATAGCTACGGCTTCACTTTAACTGGTATTGATTTATTTAGGTGGGCCTTTCTTTTATGTGTCTGAAACAGTGTTTTGCTGCAGCTACACAGCTTAGCTTCCACGCTGGTACTCGTGTCTGTTTCTCCAGACCGGGGGCGTACCGACAGCCATAATCTCAACGCTTTGGCCGTCACTGGCAATTTTTACTGCTGCTCTGGTCCCTTATAACTCTTTTGCAAAACTTCCAGCCAGGCGGAGAATACGTCATACCTGAAAATCTCCTGTTTTTATTTATTTGGGCTTTTTTTTTCATAACCTTCTTCATTATTACTTTTTTTCTTCTCTTTGCAATCCGTGTTGTTGTTGTTGTTGTAGTACAGGGGTTGGGTAGAGTAGAAAGGTGGGTAAGGAAAAGAAAATATGAAAAATGGTGACCTGTAAACCTGGCAGTTTATTGTTTGCTTATGATTTTCGCCAATAAAAAATAAATAAATCTAAGGCTGAAACAGCAGTAGAAAAAAAATAAAATAAGGTTGGTTTAAAATGTACATGATGAAAAAAATCTGACAGCACTCTGAAAATCTTCTTTGGCAATTTTCCACTTTTGAGACAATCCTTAAATGTAGCTGGTCAGTTTACATTTACTGTGAAGTCGGTCAAGGTGTCAGACCTTAGTATTTGATCATGAGGTAAAAAAAGTCAGTCCACAGCTGTTTTATCCTGCACTGAACCAACATACATGTTGAAGTCTGTTTGAGCATGACAAGTAGAGGCTGAATAATGTACATGTAACTTTTAAACACATCTGCGTTTTCAGCCAAAAAAGCCGATTTGATGACGTTTTTTTCCTCAAATCAGCACTATGAAAAGTTCCTGTTCACACCTCACAGCGAGTCCTCTCATGCTGAAAAATAAGTTGGAATCTGATGACTGTGAGCTGTAGCTGTTCAGAGCGCTTTATATGTTCATATCCAAAACAAAATGTTCTCATATCCGTTCACATCCCTAGCTGCAAGATAATGTACGGTAAATCTCTAGCGGATCAAGAGATAATATCTGATAAGTACAGTATGTCCTTCAGCTGCGCTACAGATGTACGTCTTCTTACACTTAATAGCACCGATGAATCTCTCTCTCGAAAAACACTTCCAAGGCTGAAAAATAATGCTTGAAGTCATGATCCAACGTCGTGTGCTTGAGTAAAAGATTTCCAATCTTCATCCTTTACTCTCACAGCTTTACTCTCGCTGCAGCAATGAAAGTGACACCGCTATCCATGGAGGGGAGACCACAGGTGAGGAACAACACGGGGAAAAGTAATCCCAAGTTAATAATAAATTAAACCAGGTAAATAAAGACATATATATTGTTGTTGTTCTAGCCGAATGCTACGATGATAATGATCATTCGTGAAAAACAACATGTCGCCGTTCCGTTCGGGAGATTTGATGAGCGCTCGTGCTCAACGGAGACTGGGCGTGTGATTTCTTCATCACTGCTTCAGGCATCTCTGCTGGCATCAAAGGGAGAATACAAGTGGACATATTGGACTCACACACATACAATGCGCTGATGCAACGCACTGCCTGCTGCATAACTCAGCTTGCAATAGTTAAAATTGTCACAATATATATAACCGTTGTGTGGGAGTGTTTACAAAACACCTGTATCGTGTTCTCAGCACCCCCACACGGTCGCTGATTTTAAGATGAGTGGGCGTGATTTCAAAACAAGGCTCGGTTTAAACACCCCACTGGTGTTCCCAAACAGCCAATCTACAATCAGCTCCTTATAGATATCATTTTGCCTAATTATTGCTTTGTAATCATGATGATTACGCGCATTGTTAAGACCATAAGACCCGGTGCTGGGTGTCACAACTGTGGCTCTGGAGTGTCAAGGGGCTCTACTTAAAGCTGCACTAATCAATGTTTTTGTATTAACGATGGCTCACATGACGATGTGCAATTTGAAAAGGGTCGCAGGCTTGTAGCGACAGATCCACAGGAAATTAATTACCTGACTCTCCTATTCTTCTAGCTCATTGTTTTGGTTTTCTGGTCCACAGCATTAACATAAAAGCCGTCTGTTGCTTGGTACTGGGTACCGGTTTATCAAAGCGTTTAGCATTTAGCAGCTAAAGAGTCAGATTAAGTCCAAAGCGTACTACCTTTTTTAGCTATTTTTTTGGTCTTCAACACACCAAGTTGCCAGAAACACGACCTCAAATGAATGCTGATGTCGCTCCATCTCTGTGATGTTTAAATTGGCATAATAATAAGGTGATACTATGTTAATGGGGTAAGTAAAGACGCAATTTCTTGTGTCATGTGATTAACCTTCGAGTGTAATCATTTTGTATAACTTTTCTTTTTTTTTTTCAAATGACCATTGTTTTGAAATATCACATTCCCATTTAAGAAACAGTCAGTATCAGTATTTCTTAAATTGTAACAAAGTGTTTCATCACCCGTCCCTAGTTTGAACACATGAATGAATTTGACTCCTGTATTCTCTTTGCTGTCACTATACATGCACAGAAATAGACATGTGTCTAAAAACAGACAAAGCCGAACAATGCACTCGACTATAAAACAACAACGCAACGTAATTTGTGAACAGAAAAGTAGGCGATGTGCAGAGTGCAAAAGGGTGCTGGAATGAATATGGAGTTATTAACAGGTTGCTTTACATAGATGAGGTGGGTGGATATGAAATAATATAGAGTGTATACAGCGATGCTTATTCCCAATAAATGTCACTGGTAAGTAATCCTGTCTTGTAAATGAAAAATTGGTCGAATGCCCCTTTGACATAGAGTGACTCAAATTAACGCAGTAATGATTGGGAGGACAACAACAAGCATTACACCCACCCACAGTCCTCACCAAGCTAGTTCATATTCATCCTCATAAAGCAAAAGACAAGTGCTGTGTGGATTTGTGGTATCTCGATCTACAATTGCATAGTGCACTGCAAGGAAAAAACCCAGTCAGTCTATTAATCCAGAACTGACTATTAAAAACTTTGGCCAGTGTAGTACGACTTTGCTCGTATCCGATGCAAATCAATTTCTCTTGTTTGAAGATAATGACGCACGCCCACCAGCAAATGATATAAGTAGGAAAATAAGGAAAGCTCGGAGAACAAATGGCCTTTCAAAAAGGACTTTTATTCTGCATTGAATGTGCTGTTCGCCTCCATATGTAGCTCGATATCTCTTCTAGAAATCATGAAGCGGAACATGGTGCAGATCAGAACCTTTTTTTTTTTTTTTTTCATGAAGCCAGTGAAGAGGAAAGAGCTTCAACGCCTGATATAGATTCTGTAATTGGTTGCTCTCTGGTGTGTAACAAGACGGCGGCGATTCTCAAACCTTAAATAAGAAACAAGGAAACGGTTGGAAAGACGCCATGTTGGTGCAGCCAATCTGTGACTGCGAATGAAGAGATTGAGATTGAAAGGGAAAGCTCCGAGCGTATATTGGTGCATGATGGATGCTTTTCTCGTCTTTCTGTCCGGTAAAGCAGTAGTCTGTATCGCCCATCAGACAACAGTATACAATCAGGAAGGGTAGCACTGTAAGAGATATGAGAACAGAGCTGAATGTCGAAAAACATATTCAAAAAAACTTGTGGTAGAATATTGAAGTATGCCAGGGAGACATAAAAAACCATTATGTGTCTATTAGCATTCCCTTGCCTTTATCTTTATGGCTTTGAAAGCTTCTGGTGGATCTCAGAAGCATTTACGGTTTAATGACTAATGTGATTAAAAAACAGCAGCAACAGCAAATCATATTTAAGAGGTGGTTTCGGTTTGTGATAGACAATGTGTGTGCCTGACACGGCTCCGTTTTCATCACAACTAATGACTGCTACCAGAATTAGCCAGTTAGCCTTTTTGGATATTTAACTTGAACAAGGCTGCACATGCTACCTATGACCTAGCTGGCTAGCTAGCTAGCTAGCTACTGGGGGGTTGTGAGCTTGGTTTATCACTCAGCATCAAAGTGGAGAGACAGTTCTTTTATATAATTCACACAATGTATTCATATGATTATGCATTTCCTAATGTCTTTTTTAATTTATTTTATGTTGCATATTCTGGGGTTCCTTGGTTCAAACTGTATCCATTCAGTCCCACATGTGTTTCTTGAACATCCCTTACAAATGTGTACAGTAGACGACAAAAAAAAGAAAAAAGGCTACATTTCATCCCTGTTCCCTCCTGTGTAAGATGTTTGAAGTGAGCTGTCCCACACTGAAAACCAACATTGACAGGATACTGGATGACTATTTCAACACAGTTTATATTGTTTTCAGTGGGAGCGGATCCCATAGCAACTCCAGCAGCTGACTTCCCTCCCTTGTATCTTTGATCGCTATTCTTTCATCTTTTGTGAGCCTGAGACTGGCACCAAATTGCTGCATGACGTGATATATGACATTCTATCTCCGCGGCGTATGAAAAATAAATTAGATTTCCCTACACCATTTCCTGATCAGCCCCCCCCCGCCCTTTCGACACACCTGCCTCGGCGCTTTCTGCCTGTGCAAGTGGCAACCAGGCTGTGGAACACAAACAGTGAGGGCGTGTTACAGAAGCTTTGCATGAAAACTGTTGATCTCTGTTGGCTCTATCTAGCAATGCCGTCCTAACTAGGATCATCCCCAATGATGTTTCCCTCTGCCTTTATGCATCGCTAACCCTGTCCTCACTGAAGATCTTACGACATGAGATCTTGTCTTCTTGCTTACTGTAACAGAGTTAAAAGAATGATAATCAATAGTTACAATCCTAAACCTGCATTAATGGCTTCATTAGGTGCAGCAGAAGAAGCTTTAAGCACAGCATTGGCATACATGTCCCTGATATGGCAGATTTTCTGACCTTTCTACACTTTGACCTCTGCGATATTGGTTTCTTCCAATTCTGCAGTGTGAAACTTCTGCCACATTTCAACTGCATGGCAAGGCACGGCTCCACTTAACTCGACTCGTTCATTTTTGGAGATCCATTAACAAAAGTTGCGGATGGTACTCTGTTCTTTTTTGGTACCACCTCGGTCGAAGTTGGAGTTAGAACACTGCAGACCATTTATTGCTTATTGAGAATCGTCACCAGCGCGACAGGGGTCATCCTGCACAAACCCCCATTTTTAAATAGCCAAGATACCGTCAATAGCGATGACAGATTTAAAAAATGGTCGCCCACAAAACTACTTTGTAGGAATTGCAAACGTTCCTCATACAACGGTTCGGGTGATATTTTTGCTCCTCATTTTTCGTTTGTTTTTTTCTACCTAAGTCCAGCAACACGTGTCAATTTCCGCTTGACACATCCATACAGTCTTTTAATAACACACTTAATTGGGTTTAGGCAACAAAACTACTTGGTTAGGTTTTGGAAAAGATCGTGAAATATTTAGTTGGGTTTAGGCAACAAAACCACTTAGGTTTTAAAAAAGATCGCCTAAAATAATTTCGATAAAATAATTACGGAAGTGCTGATACTTAAGTCCGCAAGTTACGTGACAACTTGATCAATGATGACTTCTCGTTTCACGTTGTGAACGAACAGCAAATCATGAATTACAGCTCACTATTTTTTATAGCTATGTATGCTGGATAAGAACAGCCTGGTTTGGTTGCCAATTCAAGGATTCAGAGCGTATTGCGTGATGGAATCAACGAAGTTTCCGATGGCAGCGCTACAGCAATCAGCTGAGGAGCTTACCAACACTGAGGTGTACTATCCGCAGTGGAAAAAAGAAATACAAAAAAAAAGGACTTGACACCAAAAAGTGAGTCGAGTCAAGCCGAACCCCGCAGTGGAAAGGAGATATTACATTTTTTCAAAATGCAATAAAGTGGAAAGAGAACTGCGGGTGTTATCAGACTATAACATAGAGCCCTGTCACACCAATCAGTAATTTAAAAGTTAAAATCTACGGTGCATGTGCAAAGTGTTTTCATTAAGATATCAGAGTCGCAGAATCCTGGGATGAAGGGGGGAACTAATTGAAACAATGCATGATGGATTTCCCGAGACATTCCTCAGAGGAAAGAGACTTCTTTATTGAGTCTCAGCCCGTCGGATCTCCTTGAAGCTCTCACTCATTGTGGTCTAAAAATATATATCTTCATCTAATTGTGTTTCATACTCCCGGCCTAAGGGTTCAGCCTTTTACCGCAGTTCAGACGTTAATGGAAAATATGTGACCCTAAAATGACGCGTCATAAAAGATGCTTTTATGAATCGCTGAGGAGAGTCATTCTATTTTAAACTGCTGCACTTTATTTTGTGTTCACGGTGACCACATTATAGATCTCAGGTTCAAGAAAACACAGAATTGTTTTTTTTAACACATTTGATTCTGCTCTTCATTACCTCACTCACATCCTTCAATTTTTTTTCTGTGTAGCTGAATATCAACAATAGCCAGGCACCGCTTCATTCTGTTTGAGTACTGTACGCTCTAAGCTAGACGTACTTTGGATCAAAATAAATCCAGCGAAACCTGAGTAAGTATTGTGCGCTTTTGTAAAGGGTTTAAAAATGCCAAGCAGGTGAAAGCAGTGCACAAAAATAAATAAAAAAAGCTACAAATCTCTTGTTTCCACTGTTAAAATCTAGCAAGAAGCACATTTATTCTGCATTTACTCATACCTACCTCGTAATATTTTTCACGTTTTAATTACCTTCACTAACCTCTTGAGCAGGAAAGCAGAAAGCTTCAAAAGCCTGAAAGCACTCTTTGAAATCTCCTGCATCATACGGATTCAACAAAGTGATCAAAAGCGTGCGTCAAGAATGTGGGACAGCTTTCACCGAGGCTGCGGAATACTGCTCGCTTTTAGAGTAATGACATCAATGGCAGCTATAGCTTCATTCTGAGGCAGTTAAAGTGCTGTGATCGCAGTGTCAAAACCCGTCATCGTCTTCGCAAGCCGCTGCACCTGCAGCCTCCTCGGCTGAGGATATGCATGTGTGTTAACAGCCTCAGTCCCGGAGACAAAATGTTGGCGCTGTGTGTTTTTGCAAACCTGAGGATACGACGAATTTATGCTAACGTTTCTGCTGCAATAAGTGACGCGCAGAGCAGGTGACATAGTCCATCAAGCGACCGTTACTGAAAGTTACGTGGCACGACGAAGAGTGTAACAATAGAAAGTGGACTGAGGGTGGGCAGGACTGGTGTTCGATGGGTCAAACAAACAGAATACTTTTACCCAGGAGACCACTGTTCGGGATCTGCATGAAACCCAAAGTAAACGTTGACTTTACGATTGTCACGTAATGTTGTTACGCTTGTTACATCATTTTTAAGTATGAAAGTCCGCTACGGTTCTCATGTTATTTACAGAAGTTGTGTTGTTACCGTTGTTATGGTAAACAGCTAGCTTGACTCTGGAGCGTTACGACTCGGTTTTGTTCTGCTTACAAAACATTTGTTCACCACTATAGCATTAGAAGTGCTGTTGGGTAGTTTTGGTAACGGTCTAACTGTTCCCCTGTGTCGTCTTAATGCCAAGCTAAGCTAACCAGCTGCTGACTCCACTTTCTTATTCAGCTTACAGACGAGAGTGGTATCGACCTTCTCAGTTAACTTCCTGCGAGAAACCAAAAGCGTAAAAATGTCAAACTAAATATTGAACTATACTTATTATTATTAAGGCTCAAAACTATTAATGACAGAGTTTGAACACATATGCCACCTCCTAACAGGTCAACAAACAAAATTGAGCACCTCACCTACTACAAGCTACTACTGAGAACTATTTAGGTTATTTTACTTTACAACATGTTATTTGCATGGTGCATCTACATTGCAAAATGGATCCAATGCCATGATTTGACATTTGCCCTGCCTGCCTGGTAAATGCCCATGGAGTCAAACTCCATACATGAAGTTTGCAGCCATTTTGTCCACAATGTGTAGTTTCCATGCCCAAGCTCAGTGTTATGGTTCACATTTTTCATATCTCGCTTCAAAACCACAGGGGACGTTAGGCAAGTGTGAGTACTATTGATGACGATGCCTTTGTGTGTAAAATTGTAGGATAAAAACATAACCAGGACTGAGCAGGGCAAACTGTCAGACCCTGCTGCAGTAAAATGAGGGAATCTGGTGCTCGGAAACAGTACCGCTTTTGTCCACAGGGACCGCCAAAATCAACACAAAATGAAAGTTACTTGTAGTAGCTTTAAAGTCATGTGTGTGACCCCTACTCCAACACAGCACACTAAAAGTCACCACTAAAACAGAGAGCAATACTGTTAATCTAGCATATGCATAGATATTTGAACATGAAATATTACATTTCACCATCATGATAGCTGGTCAGGAATGCAGCGCACTAAGTGTATTTAATTTATATTTTTTTCCACCAGCAAAGAGACTATGCTGGGAGCACGGAGGCGTTATGCGAGCACGACAACAAAATAAATACACTGCGTAAAGTTCAATATGCAGGCTCATAATGTGAGTGGGAGGTGCTAATAGCTTGTTTGATTTGTTTGTGTTCTACACAGTGCATGCTGAAGAGACAGGCATGGACCTGACTGATTCATTTATGTCTTCTGGCATTTTTTTTTTCTTTTCTTGAAGAACCATTTATTCATGCCAACACTACGCTTGTGTCGTGTTTCTTTTCCCAGATACTTAGTATCACTCCTGGGTAAAAGATAAAGTGGAGCCTGAGAAGAATTCACCAAGCAGATCCACAAATCAGGTGTTAAATGCTCGAGTTTATCACCACCGGCCCTGAGGTTTTCGGTCACTTATCATGTTGAAAGGCCTCTGTAACAGTGAATATATATGTTCTGCTATAGGCCAGAGGTTGCTTTGTATGTGCTCGGATAAGAAACGCCAAGGACTTTTTATGGGGTACGTCCCTATGTTAAACACAAACCGAATGAAACAAAGAAAGGCAAACGTTACCTATATTGTGCGGTATTGTGCCATATGTTCCCTCAGAAACACCTCGAGGCCACACATTCACGCTCAGCGAGCACGATGAGAGAGCAGCCTAGAGAAAGAGAAAGAGAAAAGAACTGTTTTAAAACATTATCTACACCATTATTTCACCGTCTTTATTGAAAGAAGGTTATTTGCCCATTGGAGGTAAGGCGTAGGAGAAAATTCAAAAGATCAGGTTCCAAGAAGTCACGTACAGTCAACCGATGAATACTGAACCGAATAAGGCGCTCAAGTGGTGTTTCATGAAGAATCACACATTAACATGTTAACCTTTGTATTCAAGGCCACCTCACACACATACTAAACAATGCGAGCCAATTATGCCATGGAGCTTACGAAAACCTTTTACAATTTAGCGAGCAGTATTATGATTTAATAAGGAATCATTTGCTTCTCAAACAAAAAGCCTATGGAAATCAAATTAGAATAGATTAGAATAGCATGTGGAAAAGTTACTGAAACAAGAGCACAGCGGGGTGTTTGTGAAGCGGGCCAACGGCTGCACGTTATTCGTTACTCTTGTCTCTTATTGTTGCGGACGATCGTCCCTACAAGCTGTTCGATTGCGCTTTGTTTGATTACAAATGTGTCTGTGTGGGAGTTGAGAGAGCGCCTGCATATGTTTGTGCTCGGCGTCACGCATGAGCAGCCGGGAAAGGACAAGGTCATGTATGTAGAAATGGTTTTTTTTGTCATTGAAACGCAATCAGGTATAGAGACATATGGATCCATCAACGTAATAAATGAGGGTTAGGGTTTAGTCTTGGATGCCCCCCGTTGTATATACGGTGTTAAATGAATGACAGCACGCTCCTCCAGTCTTCTGCGCATTCATCAATGTCTTTATATTCCAACTCAGTGCTCATCCTCTCAGGTGTTTATGCGCCGCTTCTCTCTCTCAAGCCTTTGCCCTCCCACGCACGATCCGGCACGATCTGGCCCCTTTTCCCAGTCTACGCCGCCGTCTGTTCCCTCCACGCTTCCCTCTCACGGGACTTGAGACAACACCTCGTTCTCCCAGAATTCAGATTCATCGCGCGTCTTCCCACCGTGACCTCGCAGAGCACTTTGATCTCGCTGATCGACAGTTTCGCTGTCAACCGGGGGACTCTACAAAGAAAACAAAATAAAAACAATCTACACCTCTGGTTTTTTTTAGAGGGTCCCCGGCTGTCAATCGTAGGATGCACTGCACGCTCCCCTCAAGAGACTGAAACTACTCAAACCCTCCCCCGACTGGAAATATCTAAGCCGAAATGATCCAAGAAGGCAGATGGCGGGGTTAATGCTGACCATCTGAGATTTCTTTAAATCATTATAAGAGTTTGAAGTTATAGCAGCCTTAAAAAAAAATAAAAAATCTGATTATTGACCCACTGTCATTAGCCGTCTTAACTCCCACACCCCATTAAAAGACACTGCTTCGAGCAATTACCTACCGCTGTGCACATTCAGGCATACCAAAACGACAGAGAATTTAGACTCTAAAAAGATCTCAAAAGAACTCCGTTTCATTATAACAAACACAGCAAGCCTATCAATAGAGTTCATGATGCATTTGAAATCCGTTAGTCCTCGTTTGTTTTTTTTGTGATCGGCTGCATCAATCTGATCTGTAATTGGTGCATTTATGAATCTTGATCATATGGGGTTTTTAACTGGATATAATACAAAGTGTTTCCTTAGCAGCTCAGGACCCGTCTGTACAGGATGAGATGACACGTCGAGGGGGGGCGTCCTCGGAACAACTTAAGGTCCCAAATGCTCGGAGGAAATCGATGCAGCACCTTTAGAGGTGTACACCAGAGGGTTCTAATGGGATGTACAGACATTGGGTTGGATGTACGTTTTTTAGCCTTCTACCCCTGTTTATTGGTATAGCGCTTAATGAGAATAGGTCATTAGCTAATAATGAGATAACAGTGTCAACGTTCTGATGAACATGAGATGTCACATCTATGAGGAGACATTATATTTGGTAGCATTATGGCCTTCTATTAAATGAAGGCATTTGAAAGCTTGTTCAGGAAACAAGCTGTTGGCTTGGCTGTTTCTAGCTCAATATGTCAGTGAATTAAATGAATAGTTGCAATTTTCTTCTAGGATTCAGACTTAAGGTCTTTACCCTTGAGACGATCACCGCCCACGACCGACCACCTAGCCAGACCTGCTGGACCAAAACACCACCCAACTGCCGCAGGAGGGAGAGGGAAGAGAGCCGAGATGAAAGCTAAGCTAACCCAGCTAGGACCGGAGGATACTCCACTACCCAGCATGCTGCTGGCTGTCTGATGTTCAGTCGCAGGAAAATAAGATGGATCAAATAAGACGTCATGCGAACCCAGCGACGGGAGGTTGGTGACTGTTGAGCCCACATCTTTACAGAGACCTGGTTCCATCGTTCACCCCGGATCAAGCTGCACTTGACGGGCGAACAGCAGGACAGAGAGCAGGACTCCAGTGGGACTAGAGAAGATGGACTCTGTATTTACATCACGATGCTTGGTGTTCAATCTTATTAAAAGTTGACGGAAAATGTTTTTGTGATGTTGAATTTGTGATGTTATGATTCTATCTGCCCAGTGAACCGTTTTAGTTGCTGCTGCTTACGTTACTTATGATGCAAATTCAAAACATTTCACTACAGAAATGCACTACTGCTTTTGTTTTGTTCATGTTTTTCTTGTGTTGAAAATGGGCTACAACTGCATTTCGTTGTGCATCCCTGTGTTGCATGACGACAAAAAATGGGAACATTGTTCACACATTTTTTAAAATGTACTTTAATGGCAGAACATAATGGGCTTTAGAGATGAGGGGAAAGTACTAACCTTTACACATTTGTGGTTTGGATCTTTTCGAGATTTGTAGGCAATAAGAAAAAATAAAGAGTAGTCCTTAAAACGCTTCAAATTGTTTTATTGGATTTTAAAACCTGTGGTATTCAGACTTTAGAGACATTAAGTTAAAATAAATAACCCCCCAAAAAGGTCCAGTTTAAATAAAAATCTCAATTTCTTTCATGAACAGACTTGCAAAAGGAATTAGGCCAACTTTCAGATTGGCAGAATTCTTGCAGTTGTCGGAGCAAAATTATGAAATCATCATGTGTGAAGAGGCTTAGATAAGGCCCTTCAATGACATACTTCAGCATATTCAGCACGAATAGAAATGAGCAAAAAGGGTCAAATCATGTCTTCAGATGCTTTTAGTCAGTCGAATGCCAGTATGTGGTAGAGCAGTGGTTCCCAAACTTTTTAGGCCACGCACCCCCTTCTACATCCCGACCGGGTTCACGCACCCCCAATCCCCCACACCTTAAAAAAAAAAAGCAACAGAGTTTATTTCTAGCCGCATAAAAATCGGACCAATGAGAGAACAGTTTGCTCGCGCGTGGCGTTTGTTTACAAGATTTAGTCCGCTGTTAAATGTTGCAGTGTGAACACAAACCGAACAAAGTATCATATTAATCCCTGAATCGGAACAAAGCCAACGAACTACAGGTGTGAAAACGCCCTGAAACACTGCAACACAGTTTCAATACATTTCAGTTACACAAGGCGTCACTTTTAAAGAGCAGTAAGGATGACGAGGACACGCGCACAGGCTCAGAGGCAGATTGCATCACATTTAATTTACAATTAACCCTTTCTTTCTATTCTGTAACTGACCAGACATGAAGCCCGTAGTGCGTTTTTTTGTAGACCCAACACATGAATGAGACTGCTGTTGTTTTTGGCTGTTTTGTAACTCCTCCAATTTCAATATAACAAATGTAAGGAGCTTTTGACTTGCACTGGCATGCTTGGTGTTCAGGTGGCGACGTAAATAAGAGGGCTTCAGACAGCTGTTAGACAGAACCTCACTGCACACCACCACTGTGGCTTTAGACAATCTGCATTAATCCAAGTGAAGCCCAGACCCAGATCATGTTCATCATGTTTCCTCTTTTTGTTCCCAGTCTGATGCTCACTCTCGTTTCCTCTTTTTTCACCTTGACTCCGTGATGGTCTGATGTGCTCCCGGTGTGTCTGTGCTATCCCTTCCTCCTTTTCGGTCTCCTCCGTCTCATCTTTCTCTGACTCACGCACGGTTTCTTCTCCCGGTCTCTCTGTTTCTCTCGCCTCCGATTCCTCCCTCTCTCTCTGTCCCTCTCCTCTTTTATGACCGATAGCTTCAGATGTCCCACCTGACAGTTTCCCCGATTTCAGCCAGTTTAGCATATTTGCATGAAAGTTGCTGAATGAATGAAGTTAGCTGTTAGCTGACGTTAGCTGCATAAGCTAGGCTAGCTAGTGTGTACGTAAAAGACAGTCTGGTGGCAGGAGCTGAAGTGCATTTATTTATTAAATTGTAAATTTTTAATTTGAAATTTAAAGGGAATTTTTATAATTCATGTTTTTATTTTGTGAAAAATCCCACTTACATTTTTTAAAATTATATTTAATATTAATTATTACACCATTAGACCACCATTACATTTTTCCTCTCGCGCAGAGGCAGCTCCACACTTTGGGAATCCCTGTGGTAGAGGAAAGGGAGCGACGCTGTTAAAGAAAAGCCTGACTCATTTATTGTACTTCTGTCTTACAGTAGCAAGGCTCGCATAAAAAAAGAACTTCAGCCACCAGAAATAAGCCAACAGTCAGGAAGGTAAGTTATTCTAACAGTTATCATAGCAGTCTGATTCTTCTTGAGCATTAAGTGAGTTATACATGTTTTTCCTTCATCAGTAAAATATGTATCACTCACAAGGCTGTGAACAACAGCCAACAAAAACCTCCGCTTTGTGACCACAGTATGTTGGTGTTTGATTCACTCTGTATTTCCGTTCCCTTCAATTTACCAGTCAGTTTACACCAATGAGGCAACAACACATGGTGTCATCCCCGTCACGCGACACCGAGTCATTAGCGACTGGGCTCTGCTTCAAGAGAAAGACACAGGAATGGACACGAGTGCCATTCCTCGGTGGACATTGCACACACACGTGTCAACAGTTGTTGGTGGGTATGAGGGTGACTGACAAACTGGGCACTCAATGATGAGCAAAGTAACCCCTCCTTCCTCTGCAACAACGTCCCACATTGCACCTCCCGTGGAGAAGTGTAATCACATTTTCCGCAAGGGTGATTCTAGTGCCCATGAGAAAAGGGTTTATCGAATTCACACACATTTTCATTACGCGGTCCGTGTGGTTTCCTCTCAGTATCTGCGGCCACTTACATCAAGCCAGTGCGGTTTAAAGAGCGTCAAGGCTGTGAAACACACACACTTGTCGTTACGCTGCGAGTGCTGTAGATAACACACAGAGGGAAATTACAAGGTAGGTCGGAATTTTATTTGGCAGTTTTGTGAGCATAAAATACATTTACTGTTGAATCCTTGAAGCAAAAAATTTGCCAATATAAACTAATATACCATTTTTCACTAAAGGAAGTATAGTGATTAAAGTCGTTCCACAATTAGAAAACCTTTTTATCCATGGCTTTATATTTTTATTGAGTAGTTGTTATTTTAGCGATATATAAGTGGTGTCTGTGTCATGGCAATCCATCCGATGGCTGAGAAATGATAGGAACCTCTGTGAACCTGGCGGTGCTAGAGGAAATCGGGGAACCATGGATGTCCGTATGAAAGTGTGTGCCAATATATAAGGAACATGATTTATAAACTTTGGCCTGCTGGGGCTGTGTGATAAAAACTCAAGGGATCACTAAATACATCAGCATCTTTTGAGGACCAAACTTTCAAGTACATCCATCCAATAGTTATTGAGATATTTCAGTCCGGGCCAATTGGTGGGTGGTCTCACTAACTCATTGCCATCCCTAAAGCACGCTGGCAGCGTGGCTGAAAAACAATTAAACCCAAACAGCAGAGGCTGAGAAATCTTGGCTTCAGTTCCTAGTATGAGTTAAGCTGCGAGGACACTAGATCCTACACTTTCCATGCTGCAACTGAACAGTGGCTTTTGTTAGACCTTACTTGCGTGGTAAATGCCCACATTTTTCTTCAAGCATTAATGCAGGCTTTTCTTTTTAAATGCATTTCCAAGCATAAGGGAAGATGCATAGACTGTATATAAGAAGTGGACGTAGTCATCGTGACATCACCCATTGGTTTGTCGACTGCTGTTATGAAGCCTCAAGTTCGGCAATTTCGCCGGCCGTCGCCAAGTTGTTTTTTCCTAACCAGTGACCATATTTGGGATGAGGAGTGACGTAGAGACGCCGTATACGGCTCTGGTAGCGGTAGTAACCTGTCAAGCACATTAAGCCCACCCAAAAGCATATCCTGCTTTATGGTCTGTTTGACTCTAAATGGACCATAACTTACTAAATGAACATCATGCTGTATTGAAGAAGACTTGAAACTAGAGGTTGAGACCATAAACTCATGTTTACAATGTTTACTGAGGTAATAAATCAAGAGAGAAGTTTTCTCATAGACTTCTATACAATCAGACTTCTTCAGAATCATCTATTATGTATGCTGTTTGAAGCATACTGGGCTGAATAAGAGCTATAGTTTTACATATCAGACAATCAGCTTGAAGATGGAAAACAAATCATAGGGCGGAAATCAATCTCAATGTCAAAGTTTGAGTTAAAAAACCAAACATGGATGTATTCTAAGAACTGAATACTGGACCCCAAGATGGTGCTCAGTCCAATGAAAATGATCTCGCCTGGCGCATACACCGAAAAACTTTTCTAGCATCTGGGTTTACTTCCGGGGTATGCAGTCTTCTCAATATGCGCAGTGGTGTTGCTCCTGCTGGCCACGCCCACGAGTTCAGCTGGGACCATAGTGATGATGTCACAGAATTTCAATTCACTTTTCTAGGCTCAAAAACAAATACAAAAAACCTCCATGGATCAACATTTCATATTAGAAAGAGTCATGAGTGACCTTGCTGGCAGACGGTGTCCTATCAATAGTTCTGCAGATGTCTCTTTTACAGTGGTGGTCCTTGGGGAAAATGCATTATGGGCCGCAGGGGTATATCGCTAACCCAATACTGTGAGTTTGACTGAGCAAATTGGAAGCAAGGCTGAGCGGCGGCATCGTATCCAGTTCTCATTATACATCCATGGCAAAAAACAACTCATTGAGTTACCATAGTGTACAGGACGTTTGTGGTGGAACAACAATTTAGCTAAGACGCTTTGTTCTATTTCATTTTAGAGCAAAATGTAAAACTAATCCATTTAGAATGAACTAAGCAGAGCTTCACTTGGTTAACAGTCTGTAACCTCCACCGTTTCTCCGTTTCAGATCTAGAATTGGGCTAAGAAGTTCTTTGGCCTGTTTAGAAGTACAAACTATGTCATCCTTGACGTCTAAGCATGGAGGAGTAAAAGTGTATTTACTCCAGTTAGGATGACACAGGCGGACTGGCCATCTGGAGTCTCTTTTTTTTCTACTGGGAGGTTGGTGGATGTGTGGGCCAGCAGTGAGCCGAGCAACGTTGAAATCATGTCCCACAGTGGTTGTGGCTAATGGTTGTCGTGAGTACTGTGCAAGCCCAGTCCATCTTTTTACCCCCAGGTAACATTACCTAGGTGAAATAGTGGATGAATTCCAATTGAAAATACAAAGGCATGATTCATTCATTTGGCAGGACTGCACCAACGTTGCCTCTTAGTCTACATTAATGTGCAGCTGCCTATTTTCGTCACTGAGTCTAAGTAGTCTCTTCTCCTGCCTCCAAGTGCCTCCGGGATTAATTCCCTCACGGTGAAAAAGGTATGCCAACCAACATCCAGAGCTTCAGAATATGAAAAACAGCCAACAGTGCATGCATTCAAGTGCCCCTCTTCAATAAAGGATCATAAGCGCGAGAGCTCAAAGATGTAAAGGGTCCTGCAGCAAAGCACTTTGAAAGTCTTGTCTTTGAGTAAAGGTGACTGAAATCATCAGGTTTTCTGGATTCCTTAACTTCAGACATCTGCCAGACCAAATGGTACGACTATGATCAACCAATGAGGCCACATTTAGAACGACAGCAGAACTGGTTCGAATGAACGCAGCCTTCTCATTCATGTCAATGACCACCACTGCCTTGACACATGTCCTAATGTATATATCCCAAGGTTATGCGAGACCATTGGTGTAAATGTTGTGTGTTCTTTTCCAGCCTCTATTTGATGTGTCTAATGTAAAAACATTCAGAAGGGCACTCTAAATTACAGCATGACAAGCCATGTAAGTAGTGTTAAAGTTAATAAGACTATGAATGGACCAAGAGTTTATTTTTTTAGATATTTGGCATGTTAGTCTCATCTGGTTGGATGTAGCGATCTTACTGTCAAGGTGTATTTGGAAATGCTAAGTAAAAATGGTTTATCTACTTTACTGCTCTGTGTTGAGGTAATAGATCAAGTTTGAGCTGCAAAATAACACAAATTCTGGGATATATTTAGGAAAAGTACTTTCGCACAACACACGGCTTTTCTTTAATGTGTTTTTGTAGCCTGCTAATGGGTAAGTATTCTACCACACTATTGACCCCTTCATTTCAGAAATGTCAACTTAAATGACTTATGTTTTCCAAAATGTGGACTTGAAAGATACAGTTCAGAGATGCAAGTCTTTCAGATTAATATATTAAAGATGTTTTTACTTATTTGGTTACAGAACATGTTAAAAACTGACTTTAACCTCTACTGTATATTTAAATTATTCTTTATTTCTTATAAGCTATTATAAACTTGTTATTGTGGATTATATTCCTTTGTTGTTGTTTTTTTGAGGGCTCTCAGGCTTTTTTCATCTTTCTGCAGTTAACTTTCCATTCTTTTATGACATTCATTTGTCATATCTGTCTTTTGAATTCATTCATGAGGTATTCTTATGTCATTTTTTACTCAGTTGCTCACAACACACAATTACTAACTATGCTTTGTAGGGGATGCATGCTGGGAAAATTATGAATTAAAAATGAATATAAAAAAACAAACCGCATGAATGTTAAAATTCCAGAGTGAACACAGCTGTGATGTGTTGACATGATGGTAATTGCCTCTGTGGGTGTGGCTTATAGAAATCTGATTGGTTGCAGATATGTGGCGGGACTGCCTGACTTAGTCCCATTTGTCCTTTGTTTCATGTGGACACGGGCTATATCTTATTTATGTGATGCACACGCTGTGCTATCCCCCCGTGACCCTGAGTAGGATAAGCGGTTACAGATAACAGATGGATGGATGGATATGCTGTCGTTCACAAGTTTTCTGCACCGCAAAACAGCTCCAACTCATCACTTGCACAGAAACAGGGAATGCAGGCCTGAATCCTCATCAGTCACTGGGGCTAAAAAAATGAAAGCAAATGAAGCACAAAATGGGTATTCATTGAGGCTGGTGGATGTTAGACGCCCTTTGTAATTCAAACAGGCTCATTCTGTGCATACAAAGCCAAACAGTAGTTAAACCACATCATTGGCTCCCACTGTGCCGTGAAAAATCATCTTCAAAATCCTACTTTGACGTGCGTGTCTGTGGGGTGAATGCGGGTTCCTTACGGTCTTTGTGCACATTAATTTCAATGTAAAGCTTGTGGGGTTTACTTGGACTTAAATATGCTATCTGAATCGTGTTGCCCTGCCTTGCTTTCAATGTGCAGGCTGTTAAACATGCTGGCTCAGAAGGAACTAAAATCTTCCTGCCTAGTATTGGTGAATATTGTCCCTTTTTTTTTCTTTCAAAGGCGGGTTAATAAATCTGACTGGGAATCCTAAATCTGAGTGGGGTTGAAAGTAGGTATGAATGTAGAAAGGTACTGGTGCATAGGATTAAATTGTTATGTATTGAATTGTGATGCAACTCCTTCCATACATATCATTACAAATGACGGAGCTTTCAAGATTTAAAGTGTTGCAATTTATAAGGTACTGGAAAAAAACATATAGTGGGTTGTGTTATACTCACTGTCAAAACACCGATGAGTAATTATAAAATGAAAGATTTTCTTAAATACCATGATAGCTCAATAGGTGACCATTAAACGATGATAATGAAAACCATGCCATATGTTTTTTTTAAATTATTTCTTAGTTTACCTTTTCATATTCAAGACATGTTGCATTTACTCATAGTTGGAATACAAACACTTTAACTCCACCAACAAGTAAAACAGCCTTACACACACACACACACACACACACACACACACACACGTTTTTAATGTATCCAGTGAGGTCCCATACAGGAACATGGACTATTAAAATTAAAATATAAAGATACACCTAACCAAAAGTTGGAGTTACAATGTTTTCATGCAACAAAGAAATGCTCCATTTTAAACCCTAGGGTACAGGGAAAAAACCTGTTGAGTAATAGTCGGCTGTTATCAGCGAGGCCACCGCTGGTTCTTTAGTTTAATACCTTGTCAGACACATTTAACACCTCTCTCTGATACAGTGTTACACACCCACCCCCCCTCCCCATTTTGGATTAAAAAAAGAATCCTTACTACAAGTCATTTCTGAAAAGGACAACCCATCACTCACGGCGTAATTCTGATGGAGAGCCAAAGCTGCTCAACTTTGAGATTCCGTCTCCCGGTGGATGATTTGTATCCTTCATCCTCCCTGGCGTCTGTCAGTGGAGCTTTTGCACCGTTTGTCAGATGGGAGTTCTATGACTGAATGGAAGTGCTGCCCCCGACGACACAGCCTCCAATTGGTCTCAGTTGTTTCTGCAATGAATTGTAAGGCTTTAAATAACTTCAAAGCAAGGTTAATATAGATCCTCTGAGCATTTTTCCGCGCTGCCAAAAACTTTCCACAAGCTGAGGAACGGATGGAATTATTCTCTGTCAAGAAAACCCACCTTTTCAGACTATAAAATGCATATTTGGTTGTTTTCATTCGGCTCTCAAACCTCTAGGTGAGTTTGGTATAAGAATACTGCAATATGGGGAAAGAAACAAAGAATGACTAAACAATAAATGCATGAGATGGATGCTGCCCCAAGGCTGAACCTGCCGGATCAAACACCAAATACACACATACTATCATAACTATGCCTGAAACTCGTATTGATCCTGAAAGGCTTGTGAATACACTGACTGCTCATGGTTGTGTGCCTCCGCCAACCAGTCCTGTTGCAGTTTATGTCCATGCCTGTCCAAAATGTCATCTATTTATCATTCTATCATAGTTAACATTTGTGTGAAATCATCATAATAAGCGTCTGAATTCTTTAGTTCTAGTTGAAAACCGTGTTTTGTGAGGTCACAGTGACCTCTGTCCCCAAAATTTTAATCAGTTCATCCCTGAGTCCAGGTGGAAGTTTTTGCCAAATTTGAAGAAATTCCCTCTAGGCGTGCTTGAGATATCATGTTCACGAGAATGAGACGGACGGGAGGTCAATCACTTCATCCTCGACTCAAAGTGGACAGTTGAACCAAATTTGAAAAAATTCCCTGAAGGTATTCCTGAGATATCACGTTCACACGAATGGAAGGGATGTAAGGTCAAAGTGATGTTTGACCACCAAACTCCAATCACTTGATTTCTATTGGACATTTTTACCAAATTTGAAGAAATTCCCTCCAGGCGTTACTAAGATATTGCGTTCACAGGAATGCACTGGACAGAGGTAGGTACGGAGGTGTGTGGGGACGGAAGCATAGACAACCCCAAAACATAAGGCCTCGGGCCACGGCTGTCCTGGGGGCATAAAAAAAAGGTCCATGTCAAAGTCTACAACAAGCAGCATGAGTGCGATTCCATGCCATTTTCTCTCCACCACCAAGATGGAGCGAGAACATCTGCCTTTACCCGTGCTATCCGGTCCCGCAGCTGACAGAGACGTCAAAAACCTCACACGCATACTATATTGCACATGGCAAATTCATGAAACGTGCACATGCTGCCAAAGATGAAAGCCTTGAGTGTGGTGGTACAAGGCACGTGGGAATAGATGTACAGTAACGAGAGCCGTGAGGCCCCGGCTTAATGAGGGGGATTAGTGAACCGTGACAGGACTCTCGTGCGCAGCTGTAAGAGGGGCGGCGATGGCTGGTAGCAGCGATGGATGAGGGAGCGACGGTTTGTCAGGTAGAGGACGGGCTCACCTCGGCTCCCAGGAAAAATCTCAAATGAGATGGAGGGAGTGCACACCGACGGATGAAGCCAGATTGTAAAAGCTGACAAGTGCAATCAATAGATCGCACTGCGATATTAACTTGCTATCATCTTTTTGATATCCCGCTGAGATGGGACAGGGGAGGAAGGCAATTCCCCGCTTCGGCAATTGTGACATATCTTCTCAGCCATGCAAATGCTCATCATTAATTTTTCAGCACAAACATTAAGTGACCTTAGAGCGCTTTATGAATCTATTTCTAGTTAATTGCTGAATTTGCCAATTATATGCCATCACGGGGCCCTTTTACTACTTCGCTGTTGCCATCATAGCAGATGGGACAGATGGGTACAGATATATTTGGGAGACAGACTTCTTTATTAAGGACCAATAACGGCGGCGTATTTGTCTTGTTTATTAGGTTGTGTTCACTGCTTTGAGTGCCGGTCTGCATTGCTCTCATGTGGGGAACACATATTTTTATGTACTGCCTATCTCTGAATTAAATCTGAGGCTGGCCAACATCCTGGCACCCAGTGCTGCATTTCTGATATGTGCTGCATGCATTCCAATTAAAGGCCCAGGGACACCGTACAGTGGCCGTGGCGTGAGTCATGAAATAGGCAGTACTAGAAGCTTGGTCTCATAGTGGTCGTCACAGGGCTAGTTGGTAAACTGCTGTAGCTGCAGAGGTAACTGCTAAAAAGCAAGGAATATTCTGTTAAAATTATATTCAGGCTAGCTGTAAAAGCTAGCTGTTGTAAGGAAGCTTGTTAGCTCAGTCGCTAACAAGCTAGCTGTTGTAAGCAAGCTTGTTAGCTCAGTCGCTAACAGGACAATACGCTCACTTAAGTTATTTTAAATGATTGAACTTTTTTTAATATCATATATGTCATATACTGCAAAACGGTGAATTTTAAAACACAGTGTAACAGTAGAGACGAGTCATAAAGCCAGTAAACATTCAGTTGCCACAGCAATATTTAAAGTTAGCTAACAGCCACCAAAAGCTACCGGTCAAACCAGGCTAATGCTGTAGCAGAACAGTAACTGCATTGGCTTGAGCAAGGGTGGTATTTTGAAATGTAAAAGGAAGCTGTGTTATTTCATTTTGTATTATTATTGTGGTCTCACTTCTGCACTATAGACTCCTGTCTCATTACTTTCTAAAAAAAACCTCTTTTGTGGAGCAGTTTGAACTTTAACAGAGAAGGGGATGGAACACAGCTAATGAGCTACGCTAGCTTCATCCATTTCAGACCCTCGGGCTCTCTGTTTCCTCAAGGGTTAGCACTGTCAAGAAAGTTTAAAGTTGAACTCAACAGATTCATTTAGCCCCAAAAGCAAATCTGATTAAAACTAAATTAATTGATTTTATTCCATTTGCTACGATTGTCGATTGGACTGCCTTAAAGCAGCACTCTAGTGATGTCAGAATCGATACAGCCCAGGCATGAAATGTCTCAATGTCGGTCCCAAGTACGGGTCAGGCTCCAAAAAAACCTGGATTAAAAACTTTTTTTGGAATGGTTAGGAGAGAGACTGAAAATGTGGCTTTACTTGGCAAACATATTTGGATCAACTTTCTGTCTCTCCTCCTCTCTCCCAGCTCATTCTGATACCTTAGCTATAGTCGATGCAATTAAGTAAGCTTAGTCCAGATTCTCAAAACACCATGTGACGTACATACGACTTGCTATAATTAGACTCCTGGAAAGAGCTTTATCAAAGACTGAGTTTTACACGTGTCAGTGGAAGAGCAGGCCACCACACACACATACTGTATATATATATATATATATATATTTGTCCATAGTTTGCATATATAGTATATACAGTGTATATATATATATACAGTCTGACTGAAGTCTTACTGCAGTGTTTTATCGTTGCCTCATATCTCACGGTGATGATGATTGAGAAGATGTTGTTGAGGGAGTAGGGCTCTGCCTACTCTAGTTTCCTCGTCCTAGAAGATTTCATCAACAATCTAACTGTGGTTGCCTTTTCTTTTTTTTCACAGTATGTGCACCTGACAAGCAATCTTTTGTGTTCCATCAATCCCAGAAAGAAAACCTTACAAGCGCGCAGCCAAAACATTTTTTTTGGGGGGGGGAATAAACCCAATTTGCCTGGCAGATTGCATTTTATTTCAATCACTGTGGTCCGTTTTTTGTTTTTTTGCCTGGGGTATGGCGCCTCCTTGCCATCACTTACCTGAACTTCTTATCTGTTTTTCTACCCCTGAAAGCACAATTGAAACAAGCACGGATTAACTCAATGTCATGGCAGCTTTGTCCCTGAGATAATGGGCGACAATGAGCTCTGCAGTGACAGCAGTAAATGATGCCAATTTTCCCAGTGAAAGGGAGAATGATAGGAAGAGAGGAGTTTGGGGAGATAGCTTAAGACTCTAATCCAACCTAAGTCAGTCAGAACGCTCGGGGTTTTGCTGAGTGTTTGTCCCCGTAGAAGTGATTTATATCATCCAATAATTGCGGCGCAGGCGGCTCAAATGCTGACTGAAGATATGTGACAGAATGGGTTTAAGACGATTTGGTGAAGAATGTCACATTTCTGTGAAAGGAAGTGTGACATGTTTTGTCTTAAGGGGATAAAAAGTTTGGGTGACATTTTTTCCCTCCTTGCTAAGTATGAAGTCCCTATCGCCCAATACATCCCCAGTCTGGCTTAGACTCTATGGTGTCAATCGTAAACTCATGATTCTGTGTTATCAAATGATTTTAGAGTGTAATTCGATATTCGATATGGCATACAAGTATGGTATGGTAACCTGTCAGGACAGTTGAAGTCTAAGCTCAAACGGCCACGAAGATCATAGGGAAAAAAAGAACATCTCTATCTTCTATCTTATATGAAAAATCTATGATATGAAAAGTCTGTGCTCAGGGAGGCACAGAAAATTCTGAACGACCCAACGCATCATCTGAACCCAGAGTTCCAGCTGTCGCCTTCAGGCAGACGGTTGAGAATGCCAATCTGCAGGCTGAATCGTAAAATGAATTTATTCCATCCTCCATCAAATTATTAAATAGCAACAGGTCGTATTATATGATTTGATTTTATTGGGGACTAATATATTGTGACTTGATTATTTATCATCTGTGTTGATCACACCTGGTTTTATTATTATTATTCACAACTATTGACATGTGTATTTAAGCACGTTTATGCATGAGTGTATGTATGATCGATCTATGTTCTGTGCGTGCGTGGATTGTGTGATATAGCGGCTTGGAGACCAAGACAAATTTCCCTGGGGGACAATAAAGTATATCTCATCTAATCTTAACTATAAGCTCCGGTGCTACGTGCTAACTTAAACATTCACTACAGGGTTATCCAATGTACTGATTGGTCAATTAAATGCCAAAGTGCTTACCAAAACCGCTCCTTATGTGCTCGTTTTTTTGAATTTGATGAAACTGCTTACTAACATTCACACCCAGTTGGCAAATTGAGGCTTAATGAGAGGGATGCCGCCCCCCTTATCCCAACCTTATTGGTTGTTTTGGTTGAATATGTTAGTCTAGTCTGTCCGACTCATGGATCCTTTATCTGACTTAGTTAGTATCTATGGCCCCGACCACGCCTCTGCATCAGTAAAAGTAGTATAACTGTGCCGTGTGTTGATAAATCCATGGTGCTGAAGTAGCAGACATATTTGTATTAAAGTCATTCATTGGGCAGTTCGCTAGTCATGGGTGAAGGAAACTAACCGGCTCTGTCGCCCGGTGTTAAAAATGAACAATTTGTCTAGAACTGGTATCTACCGATACATCCCTGCAGATCTCTATGTATATTTATATTGTAGCGCTCTCACTCATTAGCAACGTCCATCACTATCCAAAACCGTGACATTTAAATTTTGGTAATGAAAAAAAAGATCAACTGCATGGTGCGTTTCAACGATATATTCCACAGCTCTCCAGGTGACCTTTTCATAGCTGTCAGTGGTCCTGTTTATATCCATCACTTATGTAGATTGTGTTCATTCCCATTGACTGCCAGAGTTCCAATCTAAGCTCACGAGGTACCTTCATGTCGAAAGCTCGGGTATCAGCCTCCATCCTGAGAGCTAATGTTCTAGTTGGTAGCACACAAGCAATCAAGTTACTTTCAAATATATGTTCACATTATCCAAACCCAACCTTACTTTGGAACATGGCTCACTTATTTAAAGTGTCATTTTATCAGACAGGGAGCTGATTTGTTTTTCTTGAGTGTGCATGTTGAAGGGCTGACAGCATGAGCACAGCGAGAGGCCTTTACTTTGCAGCAAAAATGTGTTTTTATTTTACAAATAGTCCAAAGCTAACTTGTAAAAAAAAAAACAGTTTATTTAGACTTACGAAGCTTAGGTAAGGTTCAGTCCGAGGAGACTCTCCTCATGTTTCCACTCATTCTCAATCTCTCCAGCTTCTACTCTATCAGCTATGACAATGCACAATGTGAAGAAATTTGCCTTCAGGCCTTTCTGCCGGAAATCTCTTTAGTTTTAGGCAACTGACATGCTTGGTTAGGTTTTGTAAAAATATCATGATTTAGGTTAAAACAAACCCTTTCTGGTAGAAAGCCCTGAAGGCAAATGTCTCCCATGTGCGCTGACTATGGGCCTTCACTCTAGTTTAACCAACCAGATGTTGCCCCAAGTCTCCCTAAGCCAATCATATCGGTGCGTTAACTTTAAAATGTTTATGCTGCGTCAGCTGCTATGTCAGTTGTTGTTTCAGACAAACAGATGCGACCGTCCTCCGCCCCTTTACCTCCGGTCTCCATCACCTCAGTGCCCGGTCCTGCTCAACATCCCGTCATTCAGATCTCGGGTCGACTCTCTTCACCACCACCGGTGACTCCACCCTGGAGGGGAATATTTATGATCCACCCCCTAAATATACTGCGTCCGTTCACATTTCACTTTATTGTGCATCACGTAATACATGTATTGATCAGTCTAAATGGAGTTTCTTCTGAGTGAAATAGAGGCCACATTGTGTCAGTTTTCGTCTGACTTTTTGAATTATTACTTTTTTTAACCAAAAATGTGTGTGCAATCAATTGGCATTGCATTACCCAGCACCGCTGTCAGTGTTAATTTCCCTGTTGAAAGTCTTTGTCAAAGCACATAGTGTACACGCAGCAAACTGTATGTATACAGCACATGGCCAACAAATGTTTTTTCGCCAGGAAAAATTAGTCTGGCAATGTTCAGTTTCAGTTTCCACTATTCTGATTACTCCGAAAACCAAGGTTTCTTATAAACGTGATGTTTCAGGTCAATCGGATGGAGCTGAAAGCTGACTGTAACCCAGTGAACTTAAAACGCTGTACGCTCCACCAGTAATGTTCTTTTTGAACTCTAGTTGTTGTGTCAAATGCAACGTGATCTCTTTGTGTTCTGGTACTCACAGTGACGGGATCAGTAGTTTGGTCGGGTCAGGTATCCAAACACATAGCGATTCATGTCAGGAAGGTGGGGTCCGAATTGTACGACGCCTCTTCTCGAGAGTTCGTCACATTTGTCTCGGTCGGATCTCTCAGGTCACCTGAAACGAGGAGCAGGCACAGTGGGACAAGTTAGTGAAAAATCACCTGAGAGTTGTAAAAAAAACAATCTAAATAGTAGGAAAGAAGAAGAATTACTTTATTTATCCCCATGGGAACATTCAGTAGCATTTCTATTATAAATGATTTTGTGCAAACCTAACTGTGGGTCTTTGCAATTTTTAAGGCATTAAATATAGAAAAACACGACATTTAAAGTGAAAAAACTGCCCGTTTGATTTGGCCTGTCATGTATCTGCTATCAGGAGCACCAGAGAGTAATGAAAACATCAAACGTTCAAACTGAACTTTTAAGTGCAGGAGGAAGCAGAAAAAAAACATTTTTTTTGCTTTTGGTTTGGTAATGATACCCCTCTGAGTCTTTGATTTCAGTGTGAATTAGAGGATGGATGAATCAGTTTGGATTAAAATATAAAGATAAGGACATCGGGGTCGGACAGACAGATTTAATTCATCATGTTTTTTCAGACAATGTTATAAAGGAGTCCTGTTACAACAACTGTTTGTATGTTAGTTTTTTTAGGACATAGCCGGTGTCTAATAATACAGCATTGATACATCTCCCCATTAGAATTCTGCCGCCATGTCAGAGCACCCCAAAAACCCACTGCTGCTTCTCATCCTAATGGGTGAAGAAAAAATCAACCCAGAGAGAGAAAGGTAGACACAGCAAGGTTTCATAATGTTCATTTTGGTAATAAATGGTGCGTTCTGGCTCCAGGCCTAGGTGGATATAAACAAAATCCATTTTGATGTCGTAATTAATGCTGTCTTTACGGAACAATGCATCTTTGTGCTAAAATAAGGCTCCGTTTTTAAGTCTGCATCTGCCAGACATCTGTCTTTGCCAAATCAGACGGTCGGTGGGAGAACTCTTAATGACACAAAACCCAACTGGCTGACAGAGAAGATGCTGCAGTCTTGCGGCAATGGACAAGTTAAATAGTGTCAGTGTGAAACTGGATAATAAGCACTGCGTTGCAGCGGTCTAGCATAGCGAGAAAGCTGATTGCTTGATCCCCGATAATGACCGTCGTTTGGGCTTTCTCCATTAAAAACGAGCTCGTAACTGCAGAGACGGGCAGTCTGTTCACCAACATAAATTACAAAAAAGAAAATTCTCAGAAATTGCATCTCTGACTAGTCCACAGGGCACACGGTTTCCATTGGGTTTCTTCTGTAGCTTCAATGAAACTGGTTTGCTTTAAAGTGTGTCGTTTATATAGAGGGACTGGGACATTGTTTGGGGAAAGACAAAGATATATTTTCTTACAATGCAGGAAGCAACACAAACGATAAAAGTGAAATACAGCGGTGACCTTTGAGACAGGTGACACGGTCTCAACCCTTCAAAGTCTTGTCTCTGTCTTGATACACTTTTTACACACACTCAACCGGCAGTAGCAGTTGCTCGGGCCACTTAAATTAACGTTTGCCATTGTTGATAATAAAAAGAAAGCCCACTAGTCTTGTTACTTTTCCAGCCAACTTTCCTGTTTGGAAAGGATTTTCACTTTGGCACAGGAAGATGACGTCCTGAATAATAACTCCACCTTCCAACCAGTGGCCTAGTTTTTTTTCTCCACCTGAGGAAACATCAATGAGCACAAAACCAGACCGTTTTGAATCGCTTAGAAGAATGAGAAATACACTATGGGCCTAACCATGCAAAAGTATAGTCTTCCTGACTGAACTCAGGCTATAGCTCCATTTACATAATAAACAGACTTACTTTATGGAACAAAGCATGCTTACTTCAACCCAAACCCTGATCCTGATCCTCAGCCTCACCAGGTAGTTCCGTTTCGTAAATAAAACCTAAACACTAAGTAAATCATCATCTAACGAGTGGAGATCGAGTACAAAGTACAAAACTGACGCTAGAGGGGCACCTAGAGCGTCCTAGTATGAAGGGCCACTGACCAACCGTCGGCATTTGACGAGCTCAGAATGATGTGTTGGTAAAACGGCCCAAATTGTCGCAAAATCTGACATTGCCTCGGGTTGTATTCTGTTAAATTAGAATAAATTTAAGACAACAATTTGTTCCCCCTGACAAGCCATTGCAGTTGTTATGTCATGTGATTTCTGCCTCTGTATGTGACAAGCTGCAGAATATCCTCCCAAAATCCTATTGACAAGCTCTCTCTACAATGCTGGGTGTAACTAAGCCGCGGAGATCCCCCCCCCACCCCCCCCGACTTCCACGGCTTTGTCGGCTGTCCTTTGCCAAGAACACCTCTGCTCTTGATTCCGGTAACACAATGTGCCTAACGAGATTCCGGATGCCTGCACGCGGAGCCTCCACTGGCAGCAGCTCCGGCGCGCCCACCACTGCCTTCTGGTGGGCTTCGAATTGTTTGAGTGCAAACGGGCATGAAGCTGTAAAAAAGTTCAACCAGAATTCAGACAGCTACAATTTCACGCCCGTGCAATTGAGACACGCTGCTGTTGCTGCGTGTTGCGGAGGTCATCAAGCAGCTGCCACTCCAGATTACGGTTGACATAACAGAGCGAAACAGCAGGGAAAGGATTTTACTAACTGCGTGAAGGCCTCGCCGTTCCTTTTTCTTGCTGTTGAGCTCGGGTTGTTTTTTTTTTAACGCGGGTTCACGCGATGTCACAATTGGCGAAGAGAGAGACCTTGAACATGTAAACCGAGGATCGTGTACCTTGGTGTTGATACGTAGATTCATCTGTTTTTTATTTCCCACTCAAAATGCTACAATGCCGCCGCCGTGGCCGTCAATTTCTTGATGTGAAACAAACCGCGTCTACATGCTCATGAATGTCAAACACCTCAAATAAGACGCGAGATACCGGGTGCCTAATAGGTAATTAATTAAGCTGCATGGTCTTTGAACGCTTCATTCAAAAGGAAGCTGCATAAGAGCAATCAATCAAGAATGCACCCCGTCAGTTATGTGATCTTAGAGGGCTCAATCGAGGCGGAGTGAGGACGCCAATAAATCGCTTAAGTGTGTTTTTACAGTGGGTTAATTATGAGCAGGCGCACGCTGTCAGGGCCTGAATTGTATTACGGATGTGTTTACAAGGAAACTGTCTCAGCGACTCCTGATGTTCCAATATACTGATTCTCTGTGAATAACACTTCTGCATGCCAATAAAATGCATATTGTGAATCAAACACAGATGTGTATGCACACAAACGACCACAGCGCATTAATTAGGTGGCCATATGATATAAGACACAGAGCGTGAGCAACATAGCACGCACACACACACACACACACACACACACACACACACACACACACACACACACACACACACACACACACACACACCTACATTGATGCTTCAGATGATACATTGAAGTCTTGTCGGTCATCTGATCCCAAACCAAAGCCACAACTTCCAAGGAAAGAGCAGACTGCTGTGTTCCTCGAGAATTAGATTGTATTTACTTCTTGCCTATCAGTTAATGAGTGCCAAAATGTCGACTTTCATCATAACAGACTTCATTCTATCAATATTCAATTAGTCTTTCATTGCCGTAAGAAAAGAAAACCAAAACAATAAAAAATCTAATAATTACTTTACACGTGGGGAGCGAGGTCAATTTATCATCCAGGGTAATATATCTTTGTAATATAAACCATGATCATTATCTTAGTTTAGTGTGTTTACGTGCTAACATTTTCTAATTAGCACTAAACACAAATTAAAGCTGAGGCTGATGGAAACATCTTGACTTGTGTGTATCCTCCTGAGACCCAGCCTATTCATGGGTGTCCTCTGTAGTGGACAGTTTGGTTTTGCATCTCTCCTTTTACTCATTCTAGTTACCCTATCAAGTCCTGCTGTACTCTAAAGAGGACACCCTGGGCTTTCCTGTGATATCACATGGGTAGGGGTGGGATGATGACAACTTCCTCTTCCTTTTCGACACAAGATGGCGTCTGTATCAGCCAGCACATTTTATGGAAAGTCAAATATTGGCCCTGAACCAATGTATTGGATACTCTATCACATGTTTATGTTGATTGCTCAAGACAAACAGTTCATGGATCACCAAAGTAATAACAGTTCATCCTGAGGGGGACAAGAACGCGTGTACCAAACTTCATGGCAATCCATCCAAGTAGGATTCATCCAGAGGGACGAAGAATATTTGCACAAAGTTTCATAGCATCTTTCATCTTTTAGTTGTTGAGATATTTCAGTCTGGACAAAAAGTGTCGAGCATGGCTGAATTTGGGCAAAAATAGATGCAACAGAGGTCGAGACACCTTGACTTTTGACCCCTGGTATGGTCAAGCTCCAAAATCACTGGATCCTACACTCCCCATAATGTAAAGACTGTATGTAAGTAGTCATCGTCAAGAGAGAAGTTCAATCAGACTTTTAACCGGAGGACTCGCCCCCTGCTCCTCAGTAGAGAGAATTCAAGTTTAAGACACTTCCGCGATGGCTCCACTCGGCAGAACCGGAGGTTGCCGCCTGGCTGAAACTTGACAAAGCTCCAGAAAACACAGAAGACATCGGACAACTGTTTTCCCAGGATGAGAAGTACCAAGCATTACTACTAAATTGACTTTGACACGCAAAGTCTTCGGGAGTGGCTCTTTAAATTGAACTCAACAGAGAGCAAGAGAACAGAATGAGTCATGAGGCCCTTATTAGTCAGTGGTACACTTGCACGAGGCAACATTAAGGGCTGAGAGTTTCCATTGACTTTGTCTTGTCTTTCACAAGTCTCTGCACATCCTACACACACACACACACACACACACACACACTCTTTTCTACCATTATTACCACCAGGATCTAGATCATCAAAGAGCTGCTGTACTGTCCTTCCGAATCAGATCCAATCTCTCTCTGCAAACAGACCTGTCATAATAACATGACAGGTTGCCGAGTGCACCCGTGACATTATCTATCTGAGGGGATTTGCACATGACACCTGTGCTGCAAATGAGGCGCCTCAAAGACTCAAGGTCAGAGGGAATGCTACGCACGTCCCCCTGCCCTGCTGTTGGCAACGTTTTGATCCCAGCACTGGGCGGTCGGACCGGGGCTGTCCCTTTGAATGCTAATGAACGATGCCGTCAAAGAAGCAGCGCTCCCTAAAGTCACCTTACACTAGTGCGCCCGATGTAAAAGACGAAAACACACACAAACAGTACGGTGCGTGCAGACAGACTTTACAAGGCATAAGAAATGATTCAGACGCAGAGACTTATCCTCTGTTGATTTAAAGGTGCTATTGCCTCTTAACGGCTCTCAACATGGCGGTGGTGTTTTTCCACCACTGTGGGCTTCGTGCAGGGGAGGGCGAACCTGACCTGTTGCCGGCTCTATCTTTAGCTCTGCAGCATCGTTGATACAGCTTGCGGAACGCTTCGGTGGGCCTCTGCTCCATAATTCATCTGTGTTTGAGCAAAATCTGCTGCGAGAGGAATTAGAGCGCACCCCGGCTCAAAGCACCAGCCACTTAATCGTTATCACGGTGCTTAACAGTTGCAAGCAGTCTCACCGCGAGGCCTCCCGCCCCCACACCGATGGATGGGGTGTGCTGTAAGGCGGAGCGTTGGGATGCCAGATGATGCCAGACGGTCAGATGCTTGATATGTGAAAATATTTTATAATTATCCAACTATAACAGCTGATGAATGTCTATGAGTCGGAAGGATGTGCTGGGATGGGACATGTGTATGTCTGTCCATCTTTATCTTTGGTGTCTACATTTCAGATTTGCATAAGCTAATGAAATGGTGCTAAAGACCAAGTTAGCAGTTAGCCGACAGCACTCTGGTTCAGTAATATCAAATTGACTGCATTATGCAACAGAGTTAGCTAACTAGACGGCTAATGCTGTGTTTAAGTCATGTCCTTAAGTGGAGACAGGCAAAAACCACAATCATTTTTGAGATTCCATACCAGGTCTTCTTTCAGACTTGTGGAAAGCAAAAAAAATAAATAAAAAATACACATTTAAGTGTTTATTTTACTACGTTTTGTCTCGTTGTCTCAGTAGATTTCACCTAAATCCACCCAAAGTTAGCAAATAGCAAAAAAAGTAAATGACATAATCCAAACTTAATGAAGAGTAAAACAGCCAAACCCCTTCAAATGCTGGGGCTGTGTTTGAAATTGCACAGTAACTTGTATGTGTATACTACATACTATGCAACACTTACTGATGTGTCCAAATCGCGTACTAACGTACTATTCATACGAAGTAATCTATGGCGTAAAATTAAGTTTGCATGTCCCAGCAGCACACGACTGAGATGTGGCGAAGAGCTGCGACACAGTGAGAGACCTGCGGTGTGTCACAGCTCACTGTTTAACACCCTGACAGGGTGATGCATCTGAGAGATGAGTCGGGGGTATTTATAGTCGCATTTGCATGCAAGATATACGATGAAGCCGCATACAGTAATTGACTGTAAGTTGAGCCCTCCGGTGCCGAACACAAGATGGAATATTTTATCTCATGACACGGGGGGGGGGGGGGGGGTATTATGTATGCAGGGGTAATAACGCATTTCAAATTCTGAAAAAATTCTTTGTTGATGTAAAATCTGTTTTGGGGATGAGGCTTACACAAAGAGGCCTCGGCCCTGAAGCTCCATGTGTGTTTGTCAGGTTGTAATGTACTCGCTTATGCATGCAGGGTGTAAAGGGTGCTGTCAGCTAGCTGGATCACATCCCAAAAACAAGCTTAATACGACGTCAGTTCATCTTGCCCCCCCCCCCGTTCACACAAAGCGACACACACTCGCATGCTGCAGAAGACCGCGGGTTACTTTTACTCCGTTCCTCCTCTAAATGTGTGCAACGTTTATCTAGCAACAATGATTCTGTTTTGTTGAACCGGAACCTTCAATTACATTCATCTCAGCGGAGGACAATTCAACGTGGGTGGCGTTGCCGCGGTGACACCGCTCTCCTAGGGGAGGAGAGGGTCGGTCCTCGATGACAAAGGATGGCATTTTAAAAGGTTAGCCTACGCAGTATGAAAACACGGGAACCCCTCTTTCTTATCAGCTCCACTCACTTTAGTTCTCTTCTCCTCCGACGGACCACTGGGTGGAAACTGGTTTGTAATATGCAAATGTCAACCACAGTATTTGATGAACTATACGTCTGATGCTGGAACCTAAAAAGCACTTGACTTTTCAAATCATTTGGACTGTTTCGAACACACAGAGCGATGCATTCGTCATCAGGACAGATTGTAGTCGAGACATTTCTTTTTTTAAAGCTGAGTAACTCTAAAGTCATTCATCCTCCATTAATAATTCAAAAGAAATAAAAGTATAATTAAGGTTACGTTGTGTCATATTCATGGATTCAGTGCGAGTTGGTTTCACTCTAAGTGTTTTTGTGGCAGTGGTGCTAACTTGTAAGTGACGTTGCCGACGCCTGTGGCCTGATCTCAGTTGCTGGAAGTGCTTCAGTGTGACAGCCAGCCACCAGACTCTGCTTCCTGTCAGGGTTCATCACAGATGATATCGGGGAAGTTGTCACATTTCGATGGTGACATCTAAAAAACACTGAAACTGTCTCATTCAACAAAGTGCTACAGAGGTTCGCTGTATTCCCCCATCCCCAACTTCTTATTGTTTGTATTACGGGTGGCTGAGAGTTTATGTCAACAGGGAATTTTCTTTTTACTTTTACTGACTTCCAGGGATAAAAACGTTTCCGCCTCTTTGCAGTGATGTCGAAGTGCACTCGGGGTGGGTTCAGTGCACCTTGACATCACTGTTGGGCGTGGTTTGTTCAACTAGTAACCGTGCCCGAAAGTGAAGCAAAACGGCCTCAGACTCGCAAACCAAAAGGGGTGAGGGGTTTGCTTTTGGTGTTAAAGGTGCTATATTAGATATGCATAACATAACAATAGCAGCAAAACAAACATTTGATATGTAAAGATATAGTTGAGTTGAGAGCAATTAAGAGGCAACAGAAATGCTCCCGATCTCGTATTTAGCTCATTTAAGTGAATTATGTGAAAGGAGACACATCTTGCCACAGTTCTTTTCAGTATTATTATATTCAGGGTCATAGTGTATGGAAACTAAAAAAGGCTGATTTGAACTATAAACAACGTAATGTATTTGATGTTGAAATGTAATCCTGCTGATTATATGGCATTGAAATGCTTTACTCTGTCCGATTGAATGTGGTTTGAATTCTCCTCCTCAGACTGTTACGCAGATTTCAAATAGTGCAATTTTAAATAACTTGTCTTCAGGGTTTACTAATTCAGATAGAAGTTCAGGTACTTGAATATACCTTTGGACAAATACATTTGTCAAACACTGTGTTGATTCACAGTAAAACATCTCAATACTACAACGTCAGTGGTATCTAAATTGCCGTCCAGTTTCTCGTGGGACGCAGATCTTTATGATCTTTTCCTTTGCTTACATCATTTCCAGAAGAACCAGCAGGTTTGCCGGCGATTTGTAACCACTCACAGGGTCAGTGTGCCCGCTTTATGTAAATGGGTAACCTGTATATGTCACAACGTTGCATTAGTGCAGGAGTTAAATATATGTCAAAGATCTATATCAAATTAAAGTTAAAGCCCTCGAGCGGTGCTTTTGACGGACACTTTATTTCCTCATGACAGACGAGATGTAGACTGTGCAGCAGTCGTAAATCAGCATGTGAACATGAGAGCAGGGAATCCTTTGTGCTTTCTCTCTCAACACTCTGCACTGAAACACATTCGCAGACTCCCGAGACAATCAGAGTGCCCACAGTACAGTACGGCAGGTCCGTGATTGAGGAGAAACAATGAGAGGTTCCAGGCTGTTAGCTATAATGGCTGTACCTCTGATTGTACTACCTGGTAATTGTGCTGTCTTTGCTGAGCTCTGTGAGTGACAAGCAAAGATTTCTTTCTTTTCTTTCCCAAAACAAACACAAGCGTTTATTCTTCTCCTGTCGTGGACATATCTCAGTAGAGCACTAAACTCTCAATGCACTTACAATACTGTCTAAAGCTTCCCATATGGCATCTAACGGTTGGTTGCAATGTGCAACCTCACCGTTAGATGCCACTAAATCCTACACACCGTCCCTTTAACTGAGGTTTTCATATCTGTCAAAGACTTCTTAGCTTAAGTTCTTAGCTTGAGAAGGTTAGACGGGGGCTTTAAGGTCAACTCCGTGATGAACTCATCAGCCCTGTCTAACAACACATGCGCCCCAAGACCAGAACGCCCTTTTCAGGTGTCCAAGTCCTCTGCTCTGTACGACCAACCGTCCACCTGTTGTCTCCTGTCAGACCAAAAACAGCAGAATACACAGCCGGAAAACGGGAAACGTTGAGAAAACGGGGTTCATAATTGTGCGTCAGATGGAAATATGGTTTCATCCAGATGGTTGGAGGAGCCTTTGGGGATTCTGGAAACACCTTCAGAACAGCAGTAAGTGTTGTTAAATCAGATGCTCAGCACTGGGCTGTCCAGCACAACCTGGGACTAAAGTCTGGTTTATGTATCTGTGTATTATTGAATAATTAGATCTCATGACCCCTTAGATGTATCTCGTATCCCTGGTTTGAGAACAACAGTTGAAGAAGACATGGTCAGATCTATTGATTATATGTTGGATTGAATGCATTAAACAATGGACAAATGAAACAAGAGTGGGACACGCACTGCTGTCACTCATTTACCCGTTTGACATTTTTTTGCTGAGTTGCAGATTAAATGTCCCCCGATCGGTGTCCCAAAATGAAGTGGCCTGCAAACGGCGCTCTACATGTGGCGCTGCTGCTCCGTCCATGTATCACATCTGGTTGACTTCTTCGAAAACACACATCAAATATTCCATTAAATATTCACAATGCTGTCAGTCAGTGAAGTATGGCTGAATGGGCTCTCGTTTCCCTTTTGATGAAACACTGATTTGTTTGTTGATAACATTCTGTTTGTGGGACCGCTGCAGACCAGCTGCTGACAGGAAGCAACAAGACGCACCGGAGAGAACGGGTCGGCTCTATATGGTGCTGTGATGAGGGCCAATGGAAGGTTGCTCCACATTTGCATGATGTGGGACTGTTGTTGTCTGTTTGATCAATAAAACATTGAAAACCTCAAACCAAGACAGGAATCTAGGTGTAGTTCTGGATTCAGACCTCAACCTGAACAGCCATATCAAGACAATTACTAAATCAGCCTCCTATCACCTGAAGAATATATCAAGGGTTAGAGGACTGATGTCTCAACAGGATTTGGACAAACTTGTCCATGCATTTATCTTCAGTAGACTGGACTACTGTAACGGTGTGTTTACAGGTCTCTGTAACAAGTCAATCAGAAAGCTGCAGCTGATTCAGAACGCTGCAGCTCGAGTCCTCACTAAGACCTAGAAAGTGGATCACATCACTCCAGTTCTGAGGTCTTTACACTGGCTTCCTGTCCAACAAAGAATTGACTTTAAAATCCTGCTGTTGGTTTATAAAGCACTGAATGGTTTAGGGCCAAAATACATCTCTGATCTGCTGCTACCTTATGAACCATCCCGACCCCTTAGGTCGTCTGGGACTGGTCTACTTTCTAATCCCAGAGTCAGAACTAAACATGGAGAAGCAGCGTTCAGTTATATATATATATATATATATATATATATATATTATATATATATATAATATATATATATTATATATATATATATATATATATATATATATATCACTTTATTTTTTATTTACAAAGTTAGCATTGCACCACAACTCGATTGCATGGGAAGGCATCTAGTACAACATTAACAATGTTTCCATGGGTCATTATTACACAATTTAACGTCATTTGTTACCATGAAATGTTTGCTTTAGGCAACTAAAACGATGGTGACGTCTGCTCTTTAGATAACAAAACTACGGTGATGGTCCATGTTAGGCTTAGGCAACAAAAGCACTTAGTGTGGTTGAGGTAAAACATCATGGTTGGGCTTCAAATAACGTAAACCAAGTTAAATATGTATTTAAGACTACGGATGCGTTCCCCTTGCAGTCAGTGCAGACTCCATGGTGTACGGATGACACACAAAAAGCAAGAAAGGTGTTCTTATTGCTATTCATACGCCACGGCTGGTTACCAACAGCTATTTTCTATTGAATTAGGTGGTTATACGTGATCAAATGTCAGTGTTTAGTCTCTGACACTGTGTCTCACTTCACCTGAGAGCTCCGACACTGCTTGAGATGTAATTAAGAGTCTAAACGGTCACCTGTTGTGTTCTGATCTGTAGCTGTTAATAATTATTGTGCGTCATTAAAGTGATTTCAGATAATACCGTACCAGTCTGTAATTAATTTGCTGATAACACATTCTTTACATACAGTGCAATTAAACCAAATGAGTGTTAGTCTCATTACAGTAGTTAGCACAAAACTCCCATGAAGCTATTTGGCTGAAAATGTTCCCGAGACAGCATGAGATGTCAGCGTACGCCCACACTTTGGATTGATTGCGCTTCTCCTCGCTTGCCTCCATTAAGAGCTTAATTCAGGTAAAGATGAATTTCAACATTTCAGATATTGCATTCAAGATCCATTACAGAGACGCAGAGTTAGATATACAAAAGGCAGATTACTGCATGAGTGTGTAATTTCACATAGAGTTTGGCTAATATGGGATTTTGCATGCTAACAGTATCCTGGTTTTAATGAAGCACGAGATCTGAAAAGCAGTTGTTTTTTTCATGTGGATTAGATTGCACGCAGTCATTCAAATATACATTTATTTAAAGGGGTTTACAGTTTTTCTGTAAACAAAAGATAAGATTGCAATACAGTAAACTGTAAGTGTTTCAGCAAATCTTCATTACATACTGAATTTCTACAGTTAATAAACGATATATTTGAGATTTTGGACCATTATTAATATTATAGAAAACTCCCAAAGAATGTAATAGTAAATAAGCCTTCATTTGAACATTTAATTCTGAAAATATTTTTGTATTTATTTGAACTTATTAAACATTCGTTTTAAATGAATTAATACATTTTGTTATATTATTTATTGATTATTTGATCTTTGCATTTTTCGCTATGTATTTCCTCATTCATTTGTTTCTTTTCACATTTCATGATGCATTTATCTCTTTATTACGCAAAAGAGGAGGCTGTCATTTAAAGTGTGTCATGGGGTCAACTCCTCTTCTATTGGCCGATCGTCATCAGAGCGCAGAGATGTAACACATGCCTCGACCTCACTCCAGCAATGGTAGTCTGGCATCAGCCACAGATATAGAAATGTATTAGCGATTTGTTGTGCATCTGCGTGTCCACCACATTTGAGTCTGTTATTAAGAGATGCAGACGTTGGATCTTAGTAATAACTGAATCCACTTACTGTGGAGCAGGAGACAAAAGAAAATTGCCACGTTCGTTCACCAGTCAGCACGAGGTACAATTGCGAGGTTAAACAAACTCTAATTCAAGCGCCTTCACCGTGAACATCATAGATGGCTCTGTTTAAAAGGCTGTCGGCAGAGTGTGGCACTCAAGGCCTTCGACTGGCTAAATGGAGGATGGGACAGAAACTACAGGTCATAAAACCAGAGAAAGCCGAGAGTTTGTGGAGCACGACTGGGTTGTTTTTCTCCACGACTTACAGAAAATAGCCCGGCCGCCCCTCTTGTTCTCAATCAATACTTTTTAATCAAGGTAGGCATCCAGGCGGCTGCTGTCTTTTTCATGACTGTAAGTTTTGCTTCCAGATGTCTGATTTTTCGAGACCTAATTTCACATTTTGTTGGAGTCTTTGATAGGATGACGGCTCGAGTGATCGCCAGCTGAAATGCATTTACGAGTCGTGTGTGTGTGTGTGTGTGTTTTATGAGAGGTGTTCATCTCGCTTGTCAGAGATACCGTTACCTTCACTGCACTTCCAGCTTTACGATAACTAATATCACTAACTGCTTTAGTTTTCGTACCACTTCACACGTCTTTGCGTGTGTTTCTTTAAAGTAAGAAATTGTATTGAAACTGCAAAAAAAAATTAAAAATCATGAATAAAATAAGTGCAAAGGGCATTCATGAATTGAAAAGTAATTCAATAGCACTTCTCCATGACAGCAAAAAGCTTTTACACACCGCGACACTGAGCCTAATCACGCAGCCACCAGGACGTTTCTGTGAAATGACTTTCTCTCTAAAGTGTCAAATGCATCGGTGACAAACATTTTAGCAGTCTGACAAAAGAGTGTTGCTCGTAAGATTGATGTGTAATTACGCCGGCGTAATTGTTTGAGTTTTCTCTTGTTCATCTAACCACTTTGCTGTTTTTTTTTTTAGTAGCATGAAAATAGATATCAATCAACTGAATGTGCGGATATTGTGGATTGATATTATGGCTGTTGGATATCTTGCATATTAGCATAGAGGGAATTTAAATATGATTGGCTAAGATTTGGACTTGATCAGCAACCTGGCCTATTATACTACATACATTTTCAATGTTAGGCTAATAGTGTTGGGCTGGTAAATGACATTTGGGCTGCTGTTAATATTGAGAAAACGCTATAATATTACAATATAATATATATGTAGCGCCTTTTACTCATATTATAGACTCATATTCGTCTTTCGGGATAACGGAGAACCTTGCTGTCGTCACGTTGACATTGACGTGGGAATTTGAATATGCGTTGGTCCGACTGCGTTCTTTGTGGGTTGCCTAGTCAGCCTACTCATCTTACAGATGCAGATAGGAAGCGTTGTATGTTTATATGTTTTCTATTGAGCATTGATTGGTTTTATGGTCTTACAGAGGTTTCGGGCAAAGTTATGATTTAGGCTGTTTTGTATTGAATTGGGCCGGTTTTATGTTGTGATACGGTTAGAAACTGATGCGGCAACACTGACACCAACTAGCCCCGAATAGCCCCCTATGTCACCAATACTTCAGCGTCATGAATTTGGAAAGGACAGGTTATCTTTGCTGTGCCACTCTTCTGATGAAGACTCTGGTCTTCTTGGTATATCATGAAGAGGATATGTCCTCTGATCTGATTTCTATTTTGAACCCTGTGTGTAATTACAGTCAAGGCTACTTTTAAGTACATGACAGGGCATCTCACCAGCACGCACAACACCATATTATAACATCAGAAGCTTTTGAAGCCACTGGTTTATTCATGACAGGTTCTTGCTCCCAGCTATAGGGTTGGTTAGTTAGCTCACGCGAACAATGTCAGTGACACCACTGGCCTTCAGTTCACCCGAGACATCTGCTGTACTGCATTCCACCCCCCCCCCCCCCATCCGTCCTAAGTAGCTGCATCTTTGAAAAGGGGGGGGGGGGCACCGTTCATCAACCAGGGTGACAGTTTTGGGACAAGTTCATAAAAAAACAGCTGCTGTAGGAGGCTGTGCTATACAGGGTATCTGTCCATTCAGACATGTTCTGATCAAAGCTCAGTCTGAAGAGGCCAAAAAAACCACATTTCTTTTCAGCACAAAAAGCTTCGCCGCTACAGTTTCATCAGCCAGGTTTTTTTTTTATAATCTGCACTACTGTGGGATGTAGCAGACTTTGTTTGACTGTCAAGTTTGCTTTAGTTCTTTGAACTCAATTTGTTTGTGTAATGTTTAAAGCACAGCACATTGTTCCCCCTTCTGATTTCTTGTTACGAGAGGCTTCCAAGCAACGCTCAATAGATATCTGCAGAAGAAACATCTCTGCGCTGTTCAAAAAATGTTTTGTTTTTTTAAAACGTTGGCACATCACTTCCATTGCAGCGGGTCATGTGCCCCAGCAGTTTTCTTTTCTTTTTGACTCTGCCTTTTTGTCTCTCGGAAAAACAGTTATGCTCTGTGTTCAACAGTGCAGGATTCCACTCTGTAGCTGACACATCAACCAGCTGGTTGGACACACAGAGCTAGTCAGTTGAGAGAAGTGGCGTTGACCAACACCGGCCCAGTGTCTCTTGAAGTCATGTTAATAACCTATGTAACCATATCATGGTTAATGTTAAGGCTTTTGACCCTGTCACTCCCCAAAAGGAAACACCAAGCTTGGCATATCAGGGAGACTCTACAGGTGGATGCTCGGGTGGAGGTATGAAGTGACAGCAGTAGCAGCATCAAGGGGAGATTGTAGCTTCCAAGGGAGCAGTGTGGCAGCAAAAGAGCGAGCGGAGTACTGGCGGCAAGTGTGTTGGATGTATGTTGCAGTAAGAGTGTCACAAATTCCACTACATCTTAGACTGTTTTCATCCTGCCTGCCTGTTTTTCTGACTCTCGTGGTCGTATCAGGTCCCTGTCATCACTCATTCCCCTCACCTGGTCTTCCACGCCCATCTCGCCAGCAGCCCATTCGCTCATTAGTCCCTCACTATTTAGGTCTCACTATTTAGGACTGCTTTGAGTCCACAGATTGGGATGTGCTGTGTGGACCACATGGGGAGGACATCAACAGTATGACGGACTGTATCACTGAATACATTAAATTCTGTGAACAGACCGCCGTTCCATCCCGGACAGTACACTGCTTCCCGAACAATAAACCATGGATCACAAGTGACCTGAAAGCTCTTCTTAACAAGAAGAAAGCAGCTTTCAGGTCTGGGGACAGGGAGGAGCTCAGGAGAGTCCAGCGCGACCTGAAGGTGAAGCTCAGGGAGGGCAAGGACTCCTACAGGAGGAAGCTGGAGGCCAAACTCCAGCAGAACAACACGAGGGAGGTGTGGACGGGGATGAAGCAGATTACTGGCTTCAAGGTTGGAGGGAGACAACCAGGGGGCTCCCTGGAGAGGGCCAACGAGCTAAACTCTTTCTTCAATAGGTTTAGCTTAGAGCCCTCATCTGTCTCCTCCACACACCACACCTCCCAAACACCTCCCCCTCTGTCCGCCCTGGTGAGCTGCATGGACTCAGAGCCCTCCACTTCAAAGGGCTCTTCCACCACTGACACCATGACCACCCTCCCCCCCCCTCTCTGTGACGACTGGCCAGGTGAGAAGACAGCTGGCGAGACTCCACCAAGGCAAGGCTGCAGGACCTGATGGCATCAGCCCCAGGGTCCTGAAGACCTGCGCCACCCAGCTGTCTGAGGTCCTGCAACATCTCTACAACCTGAGCCTGAAGCAGGAGGAAGTCCCGGTGCTGTGGAAGACGTCGTGCCTGGTTCCTGTACCTAAGAAGACGACACCATCTGGCCTCAACGACTACCGACCAGTTGCCCTCACATCTCATGTGATGAAGGTGCTGGAGAGGCTGGTCTTGGCCCACCTCCGACCGCAGGTGAAATCCTCACTGGACCCTCTGCAATTTGCTTACCAGCCCCGTGTGGGGGTGGACGACGCCATCATCAACCTGCTGTAGCGAGCTCAGTCGCCTGGATGGAACCGGTGGCTCTGTGAGAATCACTTTCTTTGACTTCACCAGTGCATTCAACACCATCCAACCAGTGCTGCTGAGTGAGAAGCTGTGGGTGGTGGGGGTTAACGTGTCCACCGTCTCCTGGATCACTGACTACCTCACGGGCAGACCACAGTTTGTCCGATTGGGCCGTGTGCTGTCTGATGTGGTGGTCAGTGGTACTGGAGCCCCACAGGGAACTGTTCTGTCTCCCTTCCTGTTCACCTTGTACACCACTGACTTCCAGTACAACTCAGGGTCATGCCATCTGCAGAAGTTCTCTGATGACTCTGCAGTGGTCGGGTGTATAAGGGACGGACGGGAGGAGTACAGGTCAGTAGTGGATGACTTTGTGGAGTGGGCCGGTAGAAATCACCTGCTGCTGAACGTGGCCAAGACCAGAGAGATGGTGGTCGACTTCAGGAGGAAGACGACGGCTCCACAACCGCTGAGAGTTCTGGGAGAGGACGTGGACATGGTGGAGGAGTACAAGTACCTGGGTGTCACCATCGACAGCAGACTGAACTGGAAGGCCAACATCAACGCTGTGTACAAGAAGGGGATGAGTCGACTCTTTTTCTTGAGGAAACTTCGATCCTTCGACGTGTGCAGCAAGATGTTGGAGATGTTCTACAAGTCTGTTGTGGCCAGTGCACTGTACTTCTCCGTAGTCTGCTGGGGGAACAGCATTGGAGCCGGAGACACCAACAGACTTAGTAAACTAGTTAAGAAGGCCGGCTCCATCATTGGCTGCAAACAAGACTATCTGGAACAGGTGGTGGAGAGGAGGACACTGAAGAAACTATTATCCATATTGGATAACCCGGATCACCCTCTCAACCACCTACTGCAGGGACAGAGGAGCACTTTCTCCAACAGACTGATCCAGCTCCGCTGTCACAAGGAAAGATACAGGAGGACATTCCTGCCCTCTGCTATATCACTGTATAATAAATCACCTCTGGCCAGATCATCATCCTTCAAATGACTACAACACTTGCTTGCTGTTGTTGGTGATCCTGCACTACTGTTCAGTTTGTTTTAGTTTACCTAGTTTATTTTATACCATGATCCTGCACTACTGTTTAGTTTATTTAGTCTTACCTAGTTGTTCATTTTATACCATGATCCTTGCACTACTGTTCAGTTTGTTTTAGTTTACCTAGTTGTTCATTTGATACCATTCCAATTCGTTGTATATACTGTGCAATTTTATTTTATCTTAATTTTTTTCTTTCTATTTCTTCAATTCAATATCTGCTCTGCTATTTTATTGTACTGTATATATTGTGTATTTCCATACCTAATATTTTATTCTACTCTGTAACTTGCTGCTGCTACAAACAAATTTCCCCCTGGGGATAAATAAAGTATCTATCTATCTATCTATCTATCTATCTATCTATCTAGGTCCGTCCACTTGCACTTGATCCCTGCCGGATTGTCTTGTGTGTTACTGTCAAGCTCTCCAGCGCCATCCTCGTTTCTATATCTAATGTTGTTTTCGACCTTGGATTCTCTGCCGGCCCTTTTGTTGGATTTGTTTGCCTGAGTGACTGATCTCCCGGTTTTGTCCCTGCCTGAGCTCTAAATCGAATCTGTCTCTGTGTCATGCTTTTGGGTTCCAGTGCGCAAATACTAGTAATCATTACAAATAAGGGTGTTCCATGCAGGAGTAGCAGCTGAATCCAGATAAAACCAAAAGCTTTGCTTCATTGACGACCCTTCCCTAACCTTGACTTTACTGTAGTTGCCAATGAATCAGTTAAGTTATGTTAGCATTTTATGTCAAAAAACAATTGTTCAACATCAACATTTGGTGCAGTGATTGGAATGCCAATATGCCCGCCCATGCATTATAATCCAAGGCAACCCTGTCTCGTGCAAAATGACTGTCCCATGCAATTACACTGCATTCTCAATAACCCTTCAAGGAAAACAGATTTTCTCACGCATTACAGTCGCAGTTTTAAATAGTTTTTTAACATGTAATAAATGTTGTGAATGGAAACAAGACAAAACCAAAAAAGCACAAAAATACTGATTTAGGTTTAGAAAAACATCATGGTCTGGCTTAAAATAAGCATGTTTGTTATTTATGTTATGGTTGTAAATGAAAATTAGTCTACGTTGACTTTTGGGTAAAAGTAAAAGTCCTGCGTTTGTTTGACCCGTCCATCCACATCGACCTCCTGCCTATGCGGACTTATGGGGCAACAAGTTTGATTCGGAAAAACATGTACGTGATACGCCAAAAACAAAAGTAATCATGGACAAAAAGATCTTTCGTAACATAATTGGCAATGCAGTTTCATTGGCTGGGAACATAACTCTGAGGTGACCAGGATATCCAAAGAGTGCTTGTACTGTTCAGAGGCCCACTTAAAAAGTCAAACTGAATGAACTAACAATTAAATCGTTGATGCTCCCCGAATTAGTTGAATGAATGTGTATTCAATTTAACTTGGAATCAACAAAATGAATGCCTGGTAAACGATGGCTTGTCATTCAAAAGTAATGGATGCCAAAATGTCTTAATTGCCAATCTGTGTGTTCGCTAATGCAGAAAGTTGAATAAAAAAATTGAACGTGAAATAGTTCAAACAACCCTCTGATTAAATAGCCCCAGCTTAGTACAATGTAGTACAATCAGTCCACAGAGAGCTAGACTTCACTCACTCGATACGCTGAGTGACATATTGAGATCACATCAATACTCCATTGCCTATTATGAAAATTCATCTCATGGAGGATGGAGTGTGCGTGGCGGTGCGCTGAAGGAACATCTTTATTTGTCAAATCAATGAGTCTGTGTTTAATGTGATGGACGGAATATTGTCCTCCTCCGGGCAAGGAGCCTGTTTCTGGATCGACAGAGCAGCAGCAGCATTCGACATTTCCCTGTAGAATAGATTATTGATCTGTTAATATGATAGACATTCATTGATTATTTACAAATTATGCAGTGAGTTGTTTTTTTTAATATAGATTGCAGTTAAAGTAGGAATGATTAAAAATTGCTCTCAAATAAATACTAATAAACTAAATGAAGCATTTCACTAGTTCCAGTTTGAAATAGTGTTATTGATGATCCATATAGGTACAGATCCCTTTGTTGTCTAATTACAGCAGCTGGTCCACAACGCTCCACACATTTATTTTTTGCCACCGTTATCCTTTTACTTTGTAATCGTAATTTATTCAGGGGGTGGGTTTCATAAAAACACACAATTCAAATGATTTGGAGTAACAGGTTGTATTTTTATGGATTAAAACAAATCTGGGCATTAATAGTTTTAATGATGTATTATAATCTGCTTGTAACATGTTACAAGATTACATGTTACACATCATAACATTATAATTTACCTTCGCCCAATACACTGAACAGAGCCTGAACGCATCATAATGTAACTGAACGGATCCTTCGTTCTCCTCGTGTCAATTTTAATGAACACAGATTGGTTGTTTACAAGGTAACATTATTAGAAATCGGCGAATAGAAAAGCACGAATGATGTCCTGATCACATATTTTACTGAACATTGACGAATAACAATCGTCAGTAAAACTTAATTTCACACTGTGATGGTTAACGTTAAACTGTATAGTTAATCCGCCGTTCACATGCGTGCCGAACCGTGAGGGGGGATCCGGACGGATCACGGATCAACAGTGGTCTGTTACATCACTATGTAGTAGTGATCTATCAATCACAAGGTAGCCCCGCCCTAAATCATACCCTGCTTTATGGTCTATTTTACTCTAAATTAGGAGCATCATTTATGAAATGAACATCATGCTGTATTGAAGAAGACTCAAAACCTGCCATTGCAACACATTCTCACGCCAAACGTCAAACTACGCGGCTCGGTCAGTAGCATTGAGCTTCAAACTGACGCTCTACCTACCCCTCTAGCGTCAGATACACAGATGGACACAGACATATGAACAGGTGGCAGAGCACTCAAAATGCCTCTGTGGTAGTTCCTGATACAATACAGTTGGTGTTTCCAGGACCACGGTTTGCCACAGAGAACACCAGGCTGTTCTAATGCAGCTTTCATAGTTATACCTACACGTAACCCACTTAATCATAAACCAGAAAGTAAGAAGATGTTAACTGGTAAATGTTGATTTGTTACTTAACTTCTGTAAATACTTTAACCCAAACCAAGATCTATTCATGAACCGAACCAAGTAGTTTTGTTGCCGAAGAAGAAGAAGGTTTATTTTGAAAAAGACTGTATGCATGTAACGAGCGGACGTGCGTGGCCTTTCGTCGGAAAATGCACAACAAATGAGGAGTGGGTTTTTTTGGGAAAGATACTGTATATGAACAGATGTATGAGGACACTTTGCACAAACACAGACTCTCAAGGTGAAATCAATCTTGGCGTTGCTGTTGCGACTGGTAAAAAAAAACACTGTAAATGAGGCAATTTGAGTTTGTACAGATGTTCCGTTACTTCAAATCCTCTTTATGAACCCAGGAGACGTGTTAGTAGGTAGGTGTGATTTGTGGCCAGTGGATCTCAATGGCAAACTGAAACTTTGCTTAGCTCTAAAGGTTTATATATGAGCAGTTTATTCGGTTGCCCCACACAGCTCGTTACTTTTTACTGCTCAAGTTCATTAGCACAAGCTTTCCCAATAACTGCTGCTCTGTGTCAACGCTGCCGATAACGCCTCACACTGCTGTCGTCAAACTTGAGGCCACACTTAAACGTGATAAACTGAAGTTCACAGATGTCGAATGCTTGCCAGGGAACAGACTTCACACTTGATATATCTTGTGACGTTTATTTATTTCCCACTTAGATTAGCTCACATTCTAATGGACTTCAGTTCCATGAGCAAGAATCAGTTAATGACAAACAAAGAGATGTGAAATCTATGTTGACTATTCAGGAGGAAATCAGCAAACCAAATTCAAGTCCTCTGCGAGTCCAATATCGTTTCTCCAATATCTGAACGAATGCCACGAGTTTCTTGCCAATGAAACACAATGTACAGTCTGTCTGTGTTCTGACCCCTGCTTGTCCTTCACAGTGCCCTGGGATTCTCAAAACAGGTATTATTATCCTCAGCCAGTGACGCAATTTGGCGGAATATTCTACAAGGACTCTGTGCCGAGCACCGGTCTCTTGAGGGGAACGTCGGAGGCCCTGACCTCATCTCCAGCTATCATTGGCTCGGTGAGAGCTGTTCTCGTTCGCCCGGGAAGCAAAGCAGAAAAGAGGGGAAGTCATCTGTCAGACGGAGGGATGAGGGAAAAGTAGGAAGGGACAAAAGACAGACGGGAGGGAGGGATGAATTGAGATTGGACTTGATTCCATTGATTCCTCTTATCAATAGCGTTTTTTAATGATTCCCTTATCGATTCCTGATAAATTGGTTGGTCAAAAAAAAGAGCACACAAAGGCAAGGCTCCAGAATGACATTTTTACTCCCAAAATATGATTTCAACTGTCCTGGATCAATGTAAAATGACTTAAAATCTGTTTTCCATCCGTTTTCCACCGCCATTGTTCTTGCCCAAAACAAACCGAAACATGAAGCAGCGTGCGTATGCCTTTGTTTCATTGGGCCGGGTGTCAGCAGTCCGTATACCTTTTTGAGGTATCGACCCGAAATAACACAATACTAAGTAGTATCGAAAGCTTCTCCAGTCAAACAATACCTGAAATCTTCAAATTTGAATGATACTCAGCCCATGTCATTGTCATGTCAGAAAGCATTGCAATTACAAGGGATTGGACGACTAGGAACCGGTTCTCAGAGAGTTGATCCCTACTTCCTACCACTGCATGGATATACAGTACCAAAGAGGACGACTGAAAGAAGTAATCAGTGAACTGACTGACTTATCATTTTGGACATTCTAACTTTCCATTTACTTTTCGCCTTCATGCAGCTTTGATAAATCTAATCAATGTATTGCGATCGCAGCATTGAACAACTCCATAGGCCCGACGTCTCAACGCGTACGTCGAGGAATCACACAGGAAACGCCACCCTGTCAGGATAACTGACAGTTTAAAAGCTTTTTGATACCGATGCCAACGTTCATATAAAACCGGCAGACATCCAAGCGATCGCCTTTTTTCTCTCTCTCTCTCTCTCTTCTCGTAGCTGTGGCTGAATAACCTGTAAATACGGCACTGCGGGTAGGCGCGCTGCAGTAACCGTAGTTGGCGGCGTTCAATGAAAGGTCGTGAGTTGCTCTCTCTTCTTATGCAATTAACCCAGTTTCTGAGTGAGGCAGCAATCTGTGGGGAAGCAATTAAAATCCCATATTCTACCCAGTGTGTGGACTTCAGAGGGGAAAAAAACAAACCTTGGACAGTGCAACATTTGTTTGGAGGCGTTAGTGATTTTCTTTTCGACAACTGATATTTAAGAAATAGGGAGAGAGGACACATTAATGTAAAGAAGATACGAGGAAAGGATTGGCAGAAGGAGAAAAAGGACATTCAGTATTTATCGATGACTCTTTTCTTTCATCTGAACCATGATTTTGTTAAAAAGAAAAAAAATCTATTATTCTGTTAGATATTGAACGGATTCTTCATTTATTCTCCAATTATTTGTTCTTGAAAGCAAAGCAGCTTATGCATGAAATCTTATCAACTCACCTGACTCCTCTTTACACAAACACTAGAAAAGAAGAGGCTTCCTCCTTTGTTTTTGGTTCTCAAATCTGAGTGCGTGTGCACACTGTGTTCTGACCTTGAATTCCTCCTGCGGGCAACAAACAATCCCAAGTCTTCCCCCTCCTCCCACGGACGAACGGTGCAAGGTGACGTTTCTGTGTGTGCGTGTGTGTGTGTGTGTGTGTGTGTGTGTGTGTGTGTGTGTGCGCACCGAGGAAGAAGTCCTCCACCTCATCCGTTCACTCTTTCACCTGCGGGGGAAACAACGAGGAAAACATGGGCAGGAAGATGAGAAATGGTGGCGATCTTGTGTGGCATCTAATCCTTATTTTTTATTTCAGAGAAGACAGAAAAGACTGGGTCTGCCCAAAGCCCCCCCGACCATCCTCCGTTCTCTCAGGGGCAGCGTTTTTTTCAGGGAATTGTTTTTCGACAAAGGAAGTCGACGCAACGACATAGTGGTTTTTACACGTTTGTGTGTGTGTGCTTGTTGTGACTACAGACGTCTATATTTGCTGTGGCTTTTCTGGAGAAAAGGAAAAAAAAATCCTGAAGCTGTAATGCTATGCATTTTAATTCAGCTGGGCTGGGAAGAGCTTTTATAAATTGGGTTACTGAATCGGGAAGGGTGCAGGCTTTTGGATAATGCTGCAAAAGTTGGTGGAACACACAGAGAAATGTAAAACGGTGGTTTTAATGGTCGTTACATGCTGTGACGTTATTATTTGTGTACACATTTAACAAGTTAGATACAATGAGTTATTTGTTATTTTAATTTTGGAACGAAACAAGCTAGCATTTCCCCCCCGTTTCCCGTCTTTATGCTAAGCTAAGCTAAATACTCGCCAGCTCCACACTTAATGAGAGCGTTATTGATCTTATCTCCTAACTCTGCAGGAAAAGCAGATAGTTTATTTCCTTAGGTTTTCTCTCAAAGTTTACAGCGGATGATGTGTTAGGCTGGTGTCATCCAGCGTTCGTAGCAACCCGCACGAAATATAATGCGCCATAATTTGTAGAGATCATTTTGTTGTAGTTCTGTTGCCTAAACCTAAATAATTAGTTTCCCGTGAAGCAGGGAGGTTATTTGAAAAAGACTGTATGTAACGAGCGGACATCTACACGTGTTGCCAGCTTTTGTAGGAAAACAAGCGGAAAATTAGGAGTTCCCTTTCCCGAGATATCATACGAACTAGGATACGTTTAGTATGTCCGAGAAGACAGGGACAACTAAGACACTGCGAGGTGTTTGATTATTTTTGTATTTGGAAAATACATAATGAAAGCAGAATAATCTGAAAAGCTATGCAACAATGCCGTTTTGTCATTTTTCTGTACAGACGGTACATTTTTGATAGTGCCAAAGGTTTTTTTGCAGCCAGAGAGCCTCGATCCGGCCACATAGCTCGTGCCTGAATATGTTCTTTGTGGCGGGCAGTGGCATTTTCTTTTCTCATTTAATGCGCGCATTGGGATGAGCCAATCTCTACCTTTGCACCACCAGTTTCAGGTGTCTTTTGGCATTAGAATAGTTCTAAGGGCCCCTTCCGTCATCGCGGGAGGTTCCTCTCACCTCGGACCCACCAGGCCGCCCTGCAGGTTGTGAAATGAGGTCGCCACATCATATATCATCGCGTCAACGTGATAATTCGGGGCGCCTCTTTGTGTCACGCTGACTTTGCAAATCACTTCGACGGGGGTTTTCTTCGGGGTGTAGCCGCCTGCAGCGTGCGTCACTCAGCCACCGGCCGGCTCCACTCGGAGATAAGTGCTGTGCCAATTATTGCACGACACCGCCATCCATATCTGTTCTCATGGAAATTCATAATTTATGACACATCCTCGTTCCCTGCCTCCGGGGACCTGAATGCCATTATCCCACTAAAGTGAGATCTGATTGGGCAGCTGCTATCTCACTTGCTTCTTTTGAAGTCATTTATTCAAGTGGCCCTCTGTAGTCGCTATGGTGTATCGTCGTCCAGCAGAACAGACATACAGAGAGCCGGATCAACACCCTCTCAAGATGGAAACTGGGGCTGAGAGCGACTCTTCTTTAGAGTGTTAGTGCTGAGATATTTGAAACCATACATGTTTGTGTTTCAGGCTCTCCAACATCCTCTCTATTTGGTCTTCCCTGGTGCAGAGAATATATATATATGTGTGTATATATATATATATATATATATATATATATATAAATAACAGCATTAGCCTACATTTTAACCTAACTTTTCAACCTGCAATCACTAAATGTTACCCTCTTCTCTTTCATACCAGATGTGCTTAACTCAATCTTTTCAATGCCATTAAAAAAAGAAAAAGTGTATTAATGTAATGTGGTAGTGATTAATTAATTAATATTTTGGGTATAAAAGTCAGACATAACATCCTTGGATGCTCAGCCATCCCAGAGGTTTACACATGGAAGCGTATTGCATGTTTTCAGTGTGAGCCTTGGTATTAAGACAAAACATCATGAAACATGCACTCATCATTGCATGTGTCATTATTCCTCTAAAAGGTGAAAGGTTATCATCATTGATTAGCATGTGTAAGCAATGAGTTGTAATGCAGTGAATCATCTTGGCAAGCTGTCAGATATGCCGCACACTACTGTATCTCTGTCTTGGAGCTTGTATGGAGCTGCCTCAGCTCTAGCTTTATTTTTGGAAAGTGTCTTTTCTACTAAGCATCTTTCCTTTCTTTCAAAGGAAAGATTATAATGCTGCATTTTGCTATACCGGATGACCTTGTGTGATTGTTTTACTGCTGAGTGAAGACTAGGAAGTCAAGCTGTCATGAATGGCAACAGAGGTTAGTTTTGTGTTATGCTTCGACTTTGGTGGTGTGAGAAAAACAAAACAAATAGGTGGCTGCGATTTGGTTGGTGGTGAAGGTACCTGAGAGATTGAACTGACGATCCCAACCTTGTGTGTCGGCACTTTCGCAATCAACTCACTTGTCAAGCCCTGTCCATTTACTTCACGCTAACACTTTAATTTGACATGAAAGTTGTCTCAATGACAAAAACAAGATCTTAAACCACAAAGATGTTTTACTCAGAATGCATCCCCTTTTGACGCAGCAGGATTGCCTTAACAGTTAGCCGAAACCAGCATACCGCACTTAGAGACTGAAGATGATTTCAACCACAAGTCTTTCTTTAAATCCCTCGTATAAACTTCTGAAACCAAGTAAGACCGAAAGTCACAACATCTGAGGCCGTTTGATTTCCAAAGGTTTTTCTTTTTTTTTTTGTATGGTAGGACATATGGGGACTTAAAATGCATTCGCCCACAAAGATTTCTGCTGGGAACCCGCAGCGGCGAATAAACACATCAGCTTGAGTCCATCCCACTCTCCCAGTCTCATATTTTCCAGTCTATTGCCTGTCATTGCACTGCCTCATTTGAGCCTATCTCCCCTCTATGCAGGAAATGGTTCAACTGCAACTCCATTAGCAAAAGAGGCTGGCTGAGAAATGTGCTGTATTGCGCCAACTCTCGGCGACTTGCCACTTACTAGTCACTCTCAAGGTGATGTCATAATCCCTTCGTCCCCGACCTGTTGAGATACTATATTTAGTAGAAACCTTTGCTGTCAAATACAATCATTTTCACTTGAAAAACTTGAGTCTCTCTCACTTCAGGAACAACTTTGGAGGTTGGTCTGTTTGGAAGACTTGTCTCTTGGAGAACACAAATAACTAAATCTGCTTAAAATATTGTTCAGAACTACTCACCATTAGACCTTGTGAGATAATGCTGGTAGTAGATGGTTCAGTATGCTTGAAACAAACTAGGTTGTACAACATGTTGCTGTTAGGCAATGGTTTGATGGATACTTATGTATGCTAAATGTTGGCGTTGTGCTTCACAACATTTCCTTTAGGGAGAGTTACTGGCAGTAACCTAAGGGATCGATTGGAAGGCAAAAGCGCATAGTTGTTCTGAACAGCCACACTAGAAGGCCCGGTCAAAACCAGGCACCATGGGGACGATGCAATATCATACGTTCAGACAGTCTCTCCTGGAAGACATTCGAAGGGTCGCACTTGGATGTTCAATTAGAAAGTGAGAGAAACAGTTGTGGAAGAATGAAAAGGTCCACACTGCTGGCCAATCCGATTGTCAGTTCAAGAAAGTTATGGAGTTTGGTGGACAACCCCCCTGGAGCATGTCTTTCCAGGGGACAAATGGTTAACATGGTGTTTTCTTTGCTAATATATGAATATAATAATAACATATCCAGTCAGTCTGTCCTCTCACTAATAGCCCAATGAAGCACCATCCATATTGACAGTCCTATCCAACAGTATCTACAGATACCAATTGGCATTGTGCACAAAGTCCCCAAGGGTAAACCCTCAGCCCAGTCAGGCTTTGCCAGCGATCGCTGGCCCGTTAAGCACCCAATTACAACTTGCCGGCACTTTTTCTTCCCCGGCAATATCACAGAATAGAAATTGGATGCACGGTTGCAATAATGTGGCAATGGCTAATTTTGAGCAGCTGGGAAGCACAGAGGAAACATTTCCGTATGGGTTAAGGGGCCACAGCAGCGATCCACTTTTAGAAAGGATACTTCACCACATGACATATTACACTCACGGGAATATAGAAACAAGTTATTAGGTGAAATAAACACGTTTTCCTTGCGATAGTGGGGTTTTCAAAGCCAATAGTCTCTCAAGCACAGACAAACTTATCACATCCCCCCCCCCCCATTATCTACTATCGTCAAAATACATCTGTCAATGAACTGTAGCAAACTAGCAGTTATCGCAGACATGCCAACCCAATGACTGTATACAAGAATTTGTAAACTGGTCCCGCTGATGAAACTTGAAGGTAACATTAGCAAAAACAGTATTTAAAAAAAAATTGCCAACAATTGCTGGTCCATAACTGTTGCATATGACAATAAATAACTCAAACTTGAAAGTGAATTAGAAAGAGACTCATAGGCACTGAAGGTCCACTGGCCTGAACATGAATCACGCGTCTTCCCCCTGAAAGCTTCACATCTGAGCTAACCATGCATACTGCCTCAATCTGTTTCTTTGGCTGCACCTGCTTATGGATTTACTGTGGACATTCTTTTGATCAAAGGTATGCTTCCTCATGACTGCTGCCATGGAGGCTTTCGCTCTCGTCAACACAGCCAGCCATGCTCATTGATAATGACGCATGCAAGGTTTAATGTGATTTCCATGTTCTGCTTGTCAGCGTTACCTGACAAAAAAAGCCTGTGGACTCTTTTAGATCATGCAACACCATAGATCTGTGAAAAGTGTGTGTGTGTGTGTGTGAGCAGACAGATCACAGGCCTGCACAAGCATTTTGCCGCTGAGTTAACGGAGACTTATTACACTAGTCCAAACTGAGAGGTTTTGGCACATCACGTAACAAGTGCAAGACTCCATTTGCAACTCTTGATTTAGGAGGAAACAGCCACGTCTTTGCTCGTGGAGCTGCTGCAAAGCGAGCCGTGTATCAAGCCAGAGGTGGTGTTAAGAAGTACTTGAGAACTTCTACTTCAATCAATCAATCAATCAATCAAGTTTTATTCATATTGCACCTTACAAACATATCAAATGCAATTAAAAGTGCTTTAAAAATCATTGACCAGACAAAAACAATACGAACTAATGCACACCAAATGAAGTTAACACAAATAAATTAATATAATTAAATGAAAGAATAAATACAACTCTGAAAATCATGTTCAGATCATGTTAAAAAAAGAAATCCACTTAGTTTACAGGCAAGAAACACCTTGTGATGGCTGAACACAATCCAGATTATTTTTCTTCTCTTATTTGATTGCTGCACTGCAACTCATTTCACATTTCCTTCAGCAGGATGAAAAAACACGCAGTGCCAGAAAAAGAAAAAAAAAAATGTGTTGTGTGCTCTGGCAGTTACTCACAAACCCACGATGAAGTGTCAAGCTACAGGAGACTCTAACCTCTCTGTCCCAGTGTCCCGGTGCACAGTCAGACAACGCACAGAGGAAACAGCAGGAGAATAATGAGGAGCGAAAACAGAATGGTGTTTTTTTTTCTGTTTGATCAAGAGCTGAGGTCCAAAAATTCATTTAAATGGCTTCGCCGCGCAGCGGACGCTCCTGAAGATGTGCACGCACAAACACAAACGCCCATGTCTCGCTGCTGCCGAACGGTAATGAGCAGCCTGTGCCATAGGCCTCTTACTTCTGTGTGACAGGGCAACACATCCTTTCTGCCGTCAGTCCAACCAATCAGCATATTGTACACCACACAGCAGAGGAACCGCCCGACACGTGTCAACAACATGGAAATAAATGCGTGTGATTTTGAAGCTCTCTCAACCATGTGCAGAAAAACACCCCTCATTCATCCAACAGTGGGGAACGCCTCGAAGAGTCAAATCAAATCTCGACAACGTGTTGACGACTAATGTCAGTTTGATGCTTGTTGATAGTAGAACGCAGTCTGCAATCGGTGTGTTGTCATTTTTACGGCGTGGAGACATGATTGCGTATACTGTTTAAGCTGGAAACATAAATTATTTATATTTTGGGTGGGGGAGGAGTCATTTCTTTGCATGAGTATTACATACTGTATTTTCTGAATTTCACCGGTATTTGTTTTTTTTTTAAGGAGGAAAACTATGGTTTATTACAACTTGGATATCATTTCTGTCGCTTAGCATTGCTGGAAACAGCATTGAAACAAAAGGGAACTTTTGGAACATAATGGGGGAGATGGATTTCAGCATTATAATATGCAAATGTCTTATATGTGTATATGTATATGACAATAAAAAAAAAAAATCCTAACTTTAATTACCAATATTGACAATATTTATGTGATTTTTAAGTCTTTTGAACTCTGATAGTAGCCGATAATACTGGACTTGTATTTAGTCCCTTTCTAGTTTTCCCAACACTCAGAGCGCTTTACATTGCATGTGAACATTCAGCATTTAAATTCAGTGTCTTGGCCAGTTCGACATGCCAACTGAAGCCAGGGATCGAAACGCCGAACCTTTGTCACCATCACTTATTTCCATTTTTAATCCACTGATAACCCATTTTAGCGGGCTGCCATATTGTTACCAAAATGTTACAACACTATATTACTAAATAGTTTTGCCTCCCCATTATTATAGCACTTTGCCCGCTAAAAGTTAAAAAACTCTCCCGATTTTTTTGTTTGGTCGCACTTCGCCACCTAATCAAAATGGCCCCTGCTCACCATTGCCGCCAAACAGTAGTTGCATGTCAGCTCGCCGCAGGCCACACTTCACCGCTGCTCTGGTGTGTTTTCGACGTACGAGCTAAAAAACTAAATTCGACATTCAGATATTCAATGCAATACTAAAGTTTTTCCAGACGCACAACATAGCTGCTAATTAGCTAAATGGCTACCGGGTTGCTTTGAACATTACCGTTTGTACGTTAAAAAGGCTAATAATGAATCAATTAGCTTAATGAATCTTGGTGTTTTTTGTGAAAATAGTCCTCTCTATCAGAAGTTCTAGGCATCAAAAAAATAAATCGTTCCATCATTTCACTTTGATGGTTTCTACTACTGTCCTTGCATGAATGTACGTGGGCCAGAACAATCTGTCCACACCCACTGGATCCGAGTAAAGCCAACAATGTGCAATAGAGACGTTTTGCGGTTGTGCGCCTCTCTCTGTCCTCATTACAGAGGCACCACGAATAATCCATATGCCCTATTATAGAGTCCCTATTATAGTCCCATTAGCACACCAATGTACATCCAGCAGAAGCAGACCGACACATGCATGCAAACATGGACACAAATCAGTCTCTCACATGCAAGTTCTTCTCTTCTGAGAGCGCACACAAACCGACCACGCCTGTGACACAGACAGTAATAATCATATCGGCTCAGAGTGCCTGACTGGGACTGTCTCTCCACGTGATGTTTAAGTCATGTGCCTGGCTCCTCTCATTAAGCTAATTCAAGGCTTTACTCTGTGGCCAGCTTCAAATCCCAAGCTTAAGAACACTATGTCGCACAAAGAGGTGATGAGAGGTGAATCTCCTTTGCGATGCCACGAAAATGGCTCCCCAGGCCCCTGCCAACATCTCGCGTTGCCAGTAAAAAAGGTGCCAGTACCCAGCAGCCACCTGTTTGTGCTTATAAGTGGCTGCCGATAACATGGAAAGGTGCCAACAGCCACTTAATCTGTCCTGCGGAAAGTTCATATGAATCCACGAGTAGGCTTTCTAAGGGAGGCTTAGTCATCACAGGACAGCCTCATCTTTCATATTTCAATTGTTTTTTCCTCTGGAACTACATCCAACCAACTACTGAACGCTGCAGGTGCAAAACTGCTCTTTCTTCCCTTTTCTTGTTTTCACTCGGCTCTACCTTCAGGCAACCTAAATTGAGCCGAGCTTGGCAGTCACAAAAGCAATTTGTTTAAGAACTGTGGAGTGCTCTCTCCTAATGTTTCATTAAATTATCCCTATTCACCCGCTTCTAGTCTGTGGTAAAGACTCTTAAGGGCGGCACTGGGATTTTCGAGCGGCGGGGGCTCGAGGTCAGTTTGCAATCTGATATTTATTTTCTGTGGATTGAGAGTGTATTGCGGAGCCACTCCGGCACGGGGTTGGAAGGGTCGAGGCTTTGTTTTGGCCATCATATGTGACACTGCGGTCCTTCCAGCTGTCCAGTAGCGGCTAACGCAGATAATTAGGGTGAGCTGATAGCAACACGGGCTACACAGCGTGCTCGTCTTTGTTATTTCACACATCAATGTTCTGCTGCACGTAATTATTTTCACGGTCGTTATTAGGCTCCTTGTGTGAAGAAGCTCATTAATTTTCGCGTGCACACACCTACTGTCACACACACAAACAGAGTGAGCAGCTCCAACTATTTATGTCCCTTCGATGTGAATCACTTCATGTTCCCATTAGAGCGTCACCTTTTTTGATGGGGTTAACGTAAACCACCGCCCTGCACTTCACCCCGAACATACAAGTATGCCGGTTTTTTTTTTCAAAGCCACACCACATACGCTGCTGAAGCCTAAGGTTAGCAGTAGCTGCCTGCCCTCTTCTTTGCACAGTCGTCTACTACTTGGCTTCTCCCCTTAAGGCAGAGCGTTAGCATCTGTAAAGGCAGTGAACGCTGCCATTGCTAATGTAGCTGCTGCGTTGTCCTCCGGCAGTAGTGGTGTTTCCTACGGTCTGCTTCCCAAAAGCTGAAGAAAAAAAACCCGCTTCCATAAGGCCCGAGGCAAACTGGTATCTCGTAGGGCAAGAGCAGATAGTGCACCATGTACCGACAACATTACACCTGCATCACATCCATATATGCTGCCAACCACCCGCATGCAAGTTTAATGTTCAGAGTCACGTTACATCCTGTAACTGTCAATTTGTTGCATAATACATTTTTGTAGCTGATTTAGCGACAAAATGTTCTTTTCACATAAATGTCCTTTAGTATCAGCCAAACGGCACTCGTTTTACGGTACGCATGTCAACCTCATTCAGTGCGTTTGCAATGATTCACGCCGCTGTCGTGGATTCTCTCATTTGGAACTAATGAACTTCAAGTGGAGAGTAATGCATTCCATGTATGATCGTACACTCTTTGAATAAAAAGGCGCCAACTAAAACCATACAGGGTCCTCAGGCTTGTCCCCTTAGAACCCTTTTTAGTTCCTTTTGCTAAAGGTTCCACCTGGAACCCAACATAAAAGGTTATACATAGGCTCCACCAAGGACCCCTGTGATAAGTTCAACAGAGAGCCCTTCTATGGTGCAATGTTCCACCAAAAATCGTCTTGAGAGGTTCAATCCAGAAATTATCCAACTTCTAAGGATGCCAACAAGAACCCACCCTCAGGGGGATCTCCCAAGAACCTTTTTATATTCCCTTTTATATCCCAGAGATCTTTCTCCACACTAACCATGGTTTTAGTTTAAAGGGGCATCATGTGATATTCAAAGCATTACTATAGCATCACTCACCCTGTGTGTGTGTGTGTGTGTGTGTGCCAGTATCAGAGCTTCTTCTTGCTTTGTTGACATAGCCTGGCTGGCTGCATGCGCTTTTAGTGCATGTGAGTAAGTCCAGCAGCATTGGGCCTCATTAGGTGCCTTCAGGGCGGGGGCTGATGTTGTGCAGCACAGCCCACAACAATCATGGTTCACAATCTCAGTCTTACAAAGAACCCTTGAAAACTTTTCTTCAAAAACGAAGTGTTCCTCAGAAGCAATTGGTTCTGGGTAGAACCTCAGCCACTCAGGAAGAACCCCTTAGGAACCCCTATTTCTTTGTGGACTATCCCTTGTGTCTTCCATACTTTGTGAAACCTAAACTAAGTACCATGCTCTCTGTTTCTGTATGTACATAATGCGTGTTGGTCAATGCTTCTTCAGTACCACACACACTAAGCAGCTCATGTACATGTAACTGCTGAGAGTCAGGAGGGAGGGTGGCCTCCTTTCTCGACTGACTTTAATCCCAAAACAAGAATGTTTTCCATTCCGGTTAGTACGTGCGGTGTGCTCAGAGCAGACGTCTAATTTGAAGGACAACAGCAGGCACTTAAGGCCTGCATCACAATCCCACTGCCTTTTGTCTCTTCCTATCCACTCAACGCTCTTTAAATCATCCACCGGCAAAGAACGGGCATAACATGCAGGTCCGCAGAGCATATATGCTCTTACTGTGTTGTATTTGTGTCAGACTCGGGTGCATATTTCTGAACACATATTGCTGGCATGACCTGGCTGACAATCTTTCATTAGCAGGAAGCCCTGCTCATCTGCAGCGTGTGGACAAAGTGACAATGCTTTACCTTGTTAATTGAACAGACATAAATTAAAGCTGCCCTATGGAGCTTAACGTATTATGGGCAGTTAATATAAGATGAGACATTTCATGGGCCATAAGGCAACATAAACAAGTACCATAAACAAATGGTAACATTTACCTTTCTTTTTTTTTTAAGCCATGCCAGCGACTTGATTCTATGTCACCCGGTTAGTTGAGCACTTTGGTCCAGACTGAAATATCTTAACAACTTTCGGATGGATTGTCTTGAAATCTTGACATTCACGGTCCCCAGAGGATACCCCTTACTCTCTTAAATGACAGCTGTGGACTATCATTATTAGTAGCACGGACAGAGGAGCGCAAGTGACTCCATTTATAGTCACATTTTGTGTCTGGGTCTGCGTTAGTCTGTGGTTCCTGCTATGGTAACCACCATGACAGTGTTTGCCAGGAGTTCAATGCCGCAAAGTCAGTTAATTAAACAACCTCTCTTTAAAACAAGCACCCATTTTGTAATCTTCTTTTTCCATTTCTTCCTCTTCATATTCCAGCAAAAACTGCAAAAGCAGGCATAGTCAGTGCGCTTGCTATTTGTACAGACACATTGTGGGCTTCTTGTAGCCGTCCACAAAGGGTACGTGTTGACACTGGGTGGACATTTGCTTCACGCTGACCCTTGCACTAACAGGAAATATGAATCGGCCTTTGCACCAGCATGTTGGCAGCTTGCACTTTAGTAAAATGTATCGACATCTGTTGAATGGATTGCCATGCAATTTTGTACAAACATACGTGGTTCCCAGAGGATGAATCCTAATTACGTTAATGATACCCTGACCTTTCCTGTAGCACCACTATGAGGTTCACATTTGGTTTTGTGTAAAATGTCTCAACAACTATAGGAGGGATTGTCATGAAATTGGGTACAGGCATTCGTGTTCCCCACAGGATGAACTGTATTCACTTTGTAAATCACTGACTTTTAATTTAGCCTCACTATCAGCAAGCTGACGTCCGTAATCAGCTCAATGCGTGGATGAAGACTTATTTTTTTAATTTCGAAAAAGGGATGAGCGAGGCACAATCTGAATCTGTGACACTGAGTTTCCCAATTAAACAACATAAAAGAAAAGTAAAACTCCGTTTGCATACTGGCTGGCTGAACAAATACATGCAGCTGAGTTGAGATGAGCTGTACTCGGACAGATAAGGTTGTGGCGGAAATATTGAATGGCGTTCTTTTACCCCCTGGCAAATAAAACAAAAGGTCTTGAGTATCGAAGGTATTTATTAATGCGTTTTCCATTTATTGCTGTTTTTTTTTTATTTCTAAATAACACATATTGAGAGATAAATGTGGCCTGATAATGATAAAAAAGAATACCTGAATACATAATTGAAAATATTCATGAACAACTAATGACTTTACCCTTTCCCCCCAGTTGCCTTTAGCTATATTGTCTGTTTTTTCCTTTGACAGTTTTCTTTGAAATGCAGCCAAAATCCAGTGAGACCCAGCGAGTGCCCTTCAAATCAGACTGCTTCCTTGTATCGTCTGACCTTTTGTCAGTGCTGAAGCCATTGCTTATGCATTTGCTTGGCAGGCTAGACACTTTAACGGTTGCTTTTGCTCTGGGAAAAGAGTGAGTCTCACACTTGAAGAAATTGATGCGCATGTGCTATGGGGGCCTCTGAATCTATACCAACAGCTTTATTTTTGAGTTTGTTTTTACAAACAAGGAAATACCTTGTTGCATCATTCCTTAAGCGGAGAATACAATTCAAGGAAACAGACTCAAAGCAAAAATCTCCCCAAACAGTAAAATGATGAGCAGTGAAGTCAAGATGAATCAACATCCAACATTTGCTGAAGGCCCAAACATTCTGCTATATGCTCATAAGGACCAATATGTTGAATTATAGACTAGATTCCTGGCTCACAGTTGCTTTTAAAAGCCACTTCCTCTCACTCAGAGAAGTCTATGAATCTTTGGCAAATCAGATGAACACCACCCACATGAACAGCATCCGTTTCTTTTCCCTGAAACAGACTGTTTAGCCTGACCAGCATCCTGGGACTAGGGGAATTCAATTTCATTTAATCTACATCGGTTTTTTAGATTCGCTTTCAGAAAATGCTTGATCAAAAAGCGATGGAAAAGCGTTATAAAAAAACAGGTCAAAATATTAATTTGAGGAACAGGAGAAGCATTCCTAAGAGAGAGAGTCAAAGTCAGGATTGGTATAATTATTTAATATCAGTACTGGAAACTAAAAACATCGTCATCTGAAATCCTTTTTCTAGAAAGAACTGATTAACCTGTTTGTATCTATCATCATCATATATATATATATATATATATATATATGTGTATATATATATATATAGTAGGCCTGTACAGTGGCACTTAAGAACCTCTTAAAGAGGTGTCTAATATGTAAGAAATCCATTAGCCACACTCTCCATAACTTCAAATTAATCTATTTACGTAGCACATAATATCTCAAAGGAGTTTTAAGGGAAAGATGCAACGATATTCACGGATTACAAATATTTGTGGTATCTAAACAAAGCACAAGATTACGAATAACACATCCAAAAGATGCACAGGCTTATTTTGCTGATACTAAATGGTCCTAAAGGGTTACTTAACTTAACCTATTTACCCATGTGTTTGTATCCGAGTAAAGGGGACAACCATTTTAATGAATGGGTCCATTACTGAGCGAGAGCGCTGCAACCTGCAGCTGCTAAATGACCTGCAATGTATGTCTATCAAGCAATTCCCACCGTCAATGTACGTCCAATAAAAGTTCTTGTTCTTGCCCCTGCCAGGCTGATTGTCATTATAGGTGACCCAACAGACAATAAACGACTTTTCTTTACCTTTTACTTGATCCGGTTCGTCCGTCATTATGTCTAACCGAGACTTGCTCAAGGAGAAGTCTTGTTGCTGCCGGAAGACATTGGTGGAAATGTGAGTGAGCGTCGCAGAGAGGACCGTGTTAGTGTTGTCTCAAAGATTTAGACAATGTGGATGAGACACGTGATTTCAGAAAGAGACTTTGAGCAAACAGACAGACCAGATGAAGCGAAAGGTAAAACAAACAAAAAATGGTTTATGTCCATGTAAGGTTCTTGCCATAATGTTGATTTTAAAAACAATGTGGGCCTGTGTATGTACATCAACAGTGCAGAATGCTTTGCTGCAGTGATACTGGACCACTTAGAAACAAAAACGTGGTATTATCATAATATCACATTTACATGTGTAGCATGAAAACGATGGCAACCATATCCTTCTAAATTAGTTGCAATCAACAAATGGTTGAATAAGATGTGCTAAAACTGAGCACAACCGCAATACATGAAGGGAAATGGGAGACCCAGTCTGCTTTTATTTCCTAATGTAGCATCCAAACTCTGATGCATTGGAAATGCAGATATATTTTCATTTAGCTTCCGGACATTTTCCAGCCGTGGATGCTGGCTCATAACTGTAGCCTTGACATTTGTGTGGTTCTGGGATTAAATTTAAATAAAGTTGGCCTTTACTCTCATGTGCCCTTATAAATCTTAAAGTGTATTATGTCTAACGTGCTTAAATTGCAAATGCATTATAAGAAATCATGGTGCATAATGGCTGCAGCATGTACCCTGTGGACACAGCCTGAGCAGTTACCGAAAGTTTGCAGCTTTCAAGTAAAATGACCCACGTGGGTTTGAGGTGTACAGTTCTTATGAAGACTTTTATATAGATTCAGACACAGTCCTGACTTCATGTGCTTCGGTTCTGCTGATTTGAATTTCAGAGGTGTGTCCTTTTAATCCAGATGTTTTGTAAAACTGGACTGTGGATTATTTATGAAATCAATTTTGACCAATTTCAGTTTTTTCTTTTAGTTCTGAGAGCACTGAAGCTGCCTTTTAAGTGTTTGATGATTTACTGTACCAACCGCTGGGAGTCATTCTTGACCTGGAAAATGAAACTGCATTCACAGCTCTCGGGAGTCTTTTGTTTCATGCATTAAAGGCCTGTGTGTGTGTATACAGTACATATGCCCTTCATCCAATTCACATCATTCACAGACGCGACACATGCACATATAAAAGCCAGCAAACACGCCATGCTTAAAGAGTTGCCTTACTGACATCAAATGCTGTTTGGCCCAATGGTGGTTTGTGTAGCCTACCTTTTATTTTTTAGAACTGATTTCTAAATCGACCACAAGGCTTGTGCTGGACTATCATCAAGCTACATCTCTGACCTTTTTAATCCCTTACGAGCCTAATTACGGCGTGAGCTCCTCAGGCAGGGTGCAGTTTGTAAATTCAACCCGACAATGCAGATTAATTAGGCGTCAAGGTATCAGTGGAGAACGATGCCTGAGGATATCAAGCCTGCCTCTACACTGGCTCACTTTTAAATTACTCCTGAACACATCCATCCGTTATCTGAGTTGGTTATCCTGTGCAGGAGTGCGGGGAGGGGCTGGAGCCTTGCGTTCGGTGAGGCACACCAAGTCAACATATTATCACAGAGCTAACACATGTAGAAAGACATCAATCCACCACCCACATTCAGGCAATTTACAATATCTTAATAACCAAAATCGGCATGCTTTTGGACTGTGGGAAGAAAGCAGATCACCTGGAGGAAAGACATGCAGGCAAACAGAGAACACACTAACTCCAGACTTAAATGCTTATAATACTTTACACATGTAGTGTCATCATATGTAGTACACACATACATACAACTAAGGAGGTTTGAAGCTAGGGCTGCATAATTAATCAAAATCGCAATATGGTCTACCACAATTTTCAATATTGTGGTGCTGCAAAGATGTCCTGACCTACACATCATATTCTACAGCCCTTAAGTGGTACAACGATCACAAGAATCACGCCATAACTGTTCTTATACATCATGTTATTTTAATGAAAATGAGAATAATGATGTAAAGATGATTATACCCTTTAAGATATCACATCAACATTGCATAATACTTCAATGTAGACACTTAGACAAAGAGCGCACATTACATTTTGGCATGAGAACGTACAGTCTCATCAAAAACAAACAAACAAATCAACCAACATCTCTGTCGCAGATCTTTACAATGCAGAAGTCAAAACTCTTCAATCAGCACAAATGAAGACTCAATGTCAAAACCCACCTCTCCCCCTTCATCTTATACCTACAACCCGATGGCTGCAGAGAAGAACATGAAAAGAAAAAAAAGTCTAACTGTCATCTGAGTGGAGAGGGTTTTCAGCACCTTGGACAGCGACCTCAACAGTGAGAGCGAAGCTGCTATGAGAGGTCGTTAGTGTCCAGCCATATCATCTGTCAGCTCACTCAGCTTTGAACCTCTCATTTCCTGTACATACCTACATGTACGCTCCGATCCTCTCGGGAGAATTGCACACCGTTACCAGAGTAGTACAGACCTGATACTACTTATGAGGAGCTCCGTTGATGTAGCATGAACCCCCATGAATTTGGGCAACTTGCAATAGGAGATACAAAAAAAAATAAAAAGATTCAAAAGAATACTCAAAATCAAAACGTCAGCTCCTCCAGAGCCTCGGAGAACATTGTACAACTGTATTCACATCTGAGTATTTCGAATCACGACTACAACTGAAAAAAGAAACCTGTGAAGTGAGCCTTTAATGCACAGATAATAACTTTTTTCCACGTATTTGTCAAGTTATGATTCCCACAGTCTAATGAACTCCTCCGTCTGTCCGTCTTTCCATTATTAAATGTCAGATTGGATCTCATTAGCTGAGTCTCTTTCGACACACAGTGGCTTCGTGTTAGCTGTCTGACATGTTGTGTAAAAGGGCAGGCAAGCCTACTGTCACAACGTGGCTATTAAAACATCAGACTCTCAGCTCCTCTTTCTGGTGTCTGAGTTGCCTGCCTTGTGCAGAAAGAGAGAAAAAAACAACTTAAAAACTATACATCCAACTCTTTTAATTTTTTCTATGACAACATCCCATATGTTGCAGTTCTCTCTTGAGCTGCTTGCTGTGACAGTCTGGTCATCTGTCTGCCATCACGACTCATGCTAACTAGAACCCCCTCCTTAGTACTAAATGAGTACCAACACAGCACTGAGTGTACCGGAGCTGCCAGTGACTCAGCGGGTGTTGAAATAACGTGAACAAAAAAAGGACATCCAAGTGGGAAATTAGTGCTAAAGTTAGAGAAGCAAGCTAGGAAGCTGGACTAACTAGCTTCCAGTCTGGCAGAGGAAGCTAGTTAGTCCAGCCAGCCGATAGCACTTTACTGTGCTATGGTTCTACCCAACATTTTAGTTGTAGTTGCTCACATTACAAAAAGGGCCTGAATGTTGGTCGCCAGTATATCACTAAATACTGCTCTAGTGTCAGTTTTGACCGTGCAGGTTTCCGCTCGTTACATGCACACGGCCCCTTTTCAAAATAATGCTCAGGGTTTACTTAGTTTTTAGGTTCACTTATGCAACAAAAGTACTTTTTTTACGAAAGCGCTGTGGTTGGGGTTTAAATAAGTACGTTTGTTACATAACTGGCATCAGTAAAGCAAGGAAGTTAATAAGCAAAAGTAAGTGAAATGAAGTTACGGTTGACTTGGTTTCACACGGGAAATTAACAGCAATCTTCTGAGTGAAAGTCCTGTGGTTATTTGACCCGCCCACCCTCGCTATTTAAACTACTAAACAGTTGGTCTAAGTCTTGTACTGGTGGAGATGGGTCTACATGGGTCCCATACAGACACCGACAGGTGCCTCGTGATCTGTTTCAGATGCCAAGGGCCACTGGGAAAGCTGCAGTATTTGACGGGTCAGGAGTGAGAACGGGTTCCTCAAGTTCCTGAGTCAAACGCTGCCATGTGAAACATCCACCAAGAGGCTTGGAGTCTTAAAACTGTTCCATCCTCTGAAATGTATCCACATGAAATAGCCACCGTGCAAATTATGCTATGTCATTTTATACACAAAACAACAGGAGAATCAAATGTCAGTTGGACTACGAGTGGTTCTGTAAAGCGATGTTTTGTTGGCAGGTTCCACCGTGATGGTACAGTGTTCTACCGGAAACACACATACAAGGAAGAACATGCACTCCAGGAACACAGCAAGGACACCGAATGTAAACAATGAAAGCTGTCAACTGGGTTCATTCACATTGCTGTTACACAATCACTCAGTAACACTGTTAGCTTACGAGCTCATTCCTTTGTTGCAAAAGCAAACACGTCTCTAATCCGGCACAGCCTACAGTGGGACTCCGAATCCTTGACTTGACCTTCACAGTGGAATAAACTGGCAGATGAAAAGCCGAAAGCTTTTCTTTCAGTTCGCTCCCTCACTTGCATTCTGAGAGCACATGTGATCGCACTTGAATTAAACATATACGGAATGAGCTCCTGCAGAGATCCAACTGGCTACGCCTAGCAGACAAATCCCAGTCCAGAGATGTGTGTTTTTCCCTCAAGGCTTAGTTTATTCATCCATAATTCCTTTAACCTCAATTAGACATCTGCCGACTATAAGAGAAGCACATAAACGGCTCTAAACGAGCCAGATTGTCCACGATAGTTGAATAGAATGCCGTGCATCTGTCCTGTAGGTCGATGAAAAATAAAAAGCTGTGTGGTGTTGGTGCTCTTAGCTAAGGCTATGTGGCGACATGGAGCATTTCCAAGAACGGTCAAAACAGATAGGGACTATTTTTTACTCGCTCTTGTAAGTGCCAGATGAAGCCCTTCTGCCTGTCTGCAGGCAAGTAACAACCAAGCCAAGCTTTGCTTAAGATTGCAGCTACCTCTAAATGTGAAGTTCTGCAGCAGTTAAGACTCCGACTGGGCTAGAATTCAATCCCTTTGTCTCTGCTCCTATCCTTCTTAACCTCCGTGGTAAATGCCCACATTGCCTCGAAACAGATTGTGATTTCAGGCCCTTTTGAATGTCAAACTGCACCATACAGTCCTCCACTGTGCAGAAAAAGAGACAACTGTTAATGTTAAACTACAAGCAGTTGAATAAAGATATTGTAGACAGTATAAATAGACACAGTGTCATAACAAAAAAGGGTTATTTGAGACCATGATTGCTTTCCATCGTCTTTAATAGCAAAACACCACATTCTAAAGTTAATTTTCATAACCAGTGTACCACATTGGAGAATGGGTCATAAATTCCAAGCAGTGAATGGAAAGAAAATGATGCAAAAAAATGATTTCAATTGATTGATTTCTTTTATTTATATAATGCTCTCGTCCTTCCCTCTTTGGAGGAAGGTATTACAACAACACCGACAGCTATGCTAGCAGCTCCGCAAGCCTGTACTTAGCCACAGTGCTGCTTTGAGCTAATTGCTAACGTCAGCAGTCTGCTAGCAGTGAAGACGCTGAACAAACAAAACATTACAATAATTACAGCTGAGGCTGATGGGGATGCCGTTGTTTTCCAGGTATTTGGTAATAAACCAAAGTATTGGACCAATTCAAAGATGACCCGATGATGGCACTAAATGAAAGTCAGTGGATTGACACAGTGAATAGTTGATCCCGTTGTCACTAACAATCCATTTAATATTTCTGACCTTTTTACTCAAAACCACAAGTGTGACCTTCATGGTAGTGCAAGAGAAAAAAATAAGGCATCATAAAATTCATAGTGGCCAAATTTCTTCGTAATTTTTTTCAGATATTTGATTTTTTTTCAGCCTGCACAAAAGTGGTGGATCAACCGAAGGGACCAACATCGCCATCCATAGAGTCACACCACGAGTTTGGGAACAAACTATAATGGCAAAGGTTTAATTTCCTCACTTTTTCTTCTCAGACAGAACTTTATATGTATGGAGGAAAGATGAACAGTGACCTAAAGTTAATACAATATAACTGGCTGATGTGCAGGTTAAACATTCCATAAACAATATCCCAGACACTTGCACTAAATGCAATGTAGTCAAATAGATGCACTTTGACTCTTTCCTGTAAATCACACAGTTGAACACCTGGTTTCAGTACAGCTTCCCCTAGAACCATCAATACTCAACATGAATTTATACCCTGAGGATCTAAACATGAAACCGAGCCAGTGAGTAGAAATAAACCACCTTTAGGTAGGAGGATTGAGGAAATGGAATTGAGGAGGATTAAGGAGTCCTTTGTGTGAGCACAGAGCATACACCTGAGGTCTGTGTCTAGTGAATGGATAACACATGGGGGTTGCTGACGTGGTTTCTGTGCTCTGTTGACCATGACTGCAAACAGACCCTGACAGAGCCAGGGGAGACGTAGATAGTCAAACTGACTCTGGTGAAACCTCCTTCCATGTTTACTGCTACAGTCCTTCCCCATACTAATTTTGATCCTTGAACTTGTGAATTGGCCAATACCATATATGTTTATGGCACACAAACAATGGAAATGATTGCTGTGTTTCTGTACTATAAGCTGCTTATAGTTAGTTTCTAACCAAAAGATGAATTGGTGAGGTTACATTTTGAACACATCCTGATAGTGTACTAACCTACTACTTATTTTGACTGAATAGAGCTTGAACACATCATAATGTAACTCAATGCAACCTCACTTAACGCTAGCGGTTAGAAATTGTTGTTTAGCGTCATTTAGCTAAGCAGGACTGTGCTGCCCACCAGCTGCTAGCTGCTAACGTTAAGTAGCTCTCCTCCAGCCGACTTTAACATGGATTTGTTGTTCACAATGTAGCATTATCACGGAAAATATAGGGTGCAGAGCGTGTTCAAACATAGGTGCGTAGTGCTAGTTTACACATGTGCAGTACTGATTGGGCAGGATGTACGTCGTTGTTCCTGTGTAGCAAAAATGAGCTGATGAATGATACGATAACCTGATGTCGGATCGGTGAATAGATTTGTGTACTTGCCGATATCCGATCCAGCATTTTAGGTTCTATCGGCGGCATTTCCGATACAGGTATCGGTACCAGAACAACTCTAGTCAAAAGGTACGATCAGTAGGGCAGTTACACACAATTCATTTGTATACTGTACGCTATGATGCTTTCGGGAAGACTGCTTTGTTTCTATGCTTCATCTGCTCTCCAGTTCGGGTCAAGAGGTTCTATTTAGGCAGTGACAGTCCATTATCATAGGCTGGGACATCAAGAGGTAATGAAAACATTCATAAGAGATCATCCATTCCAGCAAAGACTCCCATGATTTCCTCTCATCCTTAAAAACTCATCTATTGTACATTTTGTTCTTCCTCCAAGAAAACTTCCATAATTCCCCCGACTCTCAAAGGAAATAAAGAAAACAACTAGGACACATTTGTTTACCAGATCAGCAGAGTTGCCAGCTTAGACTGCTTAACGTCACACATTTGCATCTTTTTAAAATAAAACAGAAGACCAGAAAAAAGGCAGATTTGAAGTGAAAAGAGGTTGCAGCAGAGGTAGAATGGCATGCTGTCACCTGTCCGTGTCAGCTCAGACAGGATTTCAGAGATGGCTGAAGGCATTCAACACAAGAAAGCAAGTTAGTATAAGTTCCTTGCTGTCATCTGTGTGTCCTCCTAGTCACCATTACATGATACAAATCACACAAATACGAGTTGTACATTAAAGCTATTGTTGTTTTTTGTTATATTTTCAGATTATGGGGTAAATGGGGGGATAAGTGAGGTTAAGGCCCAACCTCAATGTCCCCCTTAAAGGCCACCCTCAGGGACTCAACTGACGTCTCCTGGTACACGCTCCAGACATTTTATGAATTTCAATAGGACAGCACTTTGCGGTGAAATATCATGTTACCTGGACAACGCCAAATCGGGTTTTGTGAACGTGCCAACAAGAAGTAATTGCCAAATAATCGATGTCCAAAAAGCATTAAGTTAAAAGGAAATAAATGTTTGATGGATAGACCAGGTGTGTAATATAGCCTCCGCTTGCATTCCTGTGGACCATCTTATCTCCTTAATGTTAATGTAGTGTTTTCTGAATACCTATGTGCAGTTCTCTCTGTTTGTTTACATTTGTTTTCTCTTTTTTAATGCATGGTAACGCCGTGGTTAATGTAACAAAGGCAGGCTAATGGAAAGTGTGCATAAAACATCAGCCAGAGAGCCCTTAAGCACTCGATCATTTGACAGCCGGGACAGCCCTAAGCCGCCATGGACTTTGCTGGAACGCGCTTCCAAGTCCATGAGTCTGTGGGTGTTGACATCGGGATAGAGTCTCCAACACGTTGAACTCCATGAGACAGTCCCAGGAAGTCAAACTCCACCCTTTAGGCCTGGCTGCCTTTTTTATCCAAACCATGCCTTAGATATGCATTTTTATGAGTTAACACATTTTTATGAGTTAACACATTCGTCTATTGCATGTATATTGTATCCCATGTTTAGTAAGGCCCTGTGGAAGTACTAAATGCCAAGATCCTGAATGCAGTAATGATGTGAGAATAATGATTTGATTTGTTGATTTGTTCATTCAATCTCTTGTTTACAGATGTTGCTTTGAATTGTAAAATGTGACATTTGTCTTTTTATGCATACTGTAGGAAAAACTAAATCCCTGATTCATTGCCACCTTTTCTACATACCGTATATTGGTAATAATGCTCCCAGATATATAGTGACTGATATTCAGCCATTTCAAAAGGAGAGATTTAAAAAGAACCTCTGCGACACAAAAGCAGCCCATCCTCAACAAACAGCATAGTTCCCTTTTCTCAAAATGGGCCCCTATTATCGGTAGGGGATTTGAGGAGGGATGCCATCCCCCTGATTAGCGAAATGACCAAAATGCATGCTCCTTGTAAACCTGCCATCCTCCTGTCCATCCCCTAATAGCAGAGGGAGTGCAGGGGGTTATTGCAGCAGTTGGATTTGTCAGTTGAATCTTTATCTGACTGGGTTTTGTGCAAGTTGGGTTTATGAGGAGTGTGTAACGACGGGGCAAAGCTAATTCATAAGGCATCAGCTGCGCTCCTGAAGCCGGTATTCATTCAGTCGTGTAACGCCTCCTTGTACAAACAGACAAGACTTAATGTGATGCAAGGAGTGCTGAAACTGTTAAACGCCTGTTGTTTAAGCGCAGAAGAGGTTTGTGACTAGGCCTTCCACTCCTGAACCATTGAGCTTCTGTCTACTGTGTGGTATTCACATTGGAAGATGATAACCCCAGTTAAGATTCGACCCTCATAGTAAACTGTATCCTCTCTCTTCAGACCCGGGCCTCAGCCATTAAAGTTGCATGGCTGTAAGCTGAACCCTTGCATTGTGATACTAGGCGGCTTCTGACGAAAGCTTCCAGTCCATTCAGCGCTTAAAAAAATGAATTAAAAAAAATCTCTTCACAGACGGCCTATGTCAAAAACTCTAAATCGCTTTCAAAGAACAAAAGCAGGTTATGAGCCCCTGCGCCTCATTAATGTGTAATGTTGCGCGATGTAAACTTGGCACGGCCAAAACAGTGTGGCTCCTCAATTGTTTTTGGTACACGTATTCCCAATGCACAGGGCTTTCTATTATTTATAACAGCCTACATGCAGGCTGCAGCAACTGGCAGTGGATTGTGAGTGTTGGGCATGCTGGGAAAAAGGACAGATGACACCACTCTGCTGCTGTTGTTGTTGTCAAGCACTCTTCTGTACAGTATACTATTGAGATGCTTGGTCTCTCTACTGGGGGAGGATGAGAGCCGAGAGACAATCATCAGTCTGGTCCATGCACTATATTTAGGTTTAATGTGTATTGGGGTTGACCAGCACCGTGAGCTTGCTCTTTCCCTCCTCACGACTAAAAAACACTTATCGCCCTGTATCGTTATACACATGTCTCTGTGCAAGAGTATTGTAGATAAAATAACTGGGGTTTCTAGGCAGCTCTTTTTATTTTAAAGTTACGGTGATACGTTTACGGTTTATCAAACAGTCCACATTCAACTTGCGTTTCCCTACATGAGCCAGCAATACGTGTACATTTCTGCCCCTTACATGCATAGTCTTTTCAAAATAAACTTCACAGGAAACAACCCACATAGGTTTAGGAAAATATTGTCAAATACTCAGTTAGGTTTAGGCAACACAACTGTTTAGTTAGGTTTAGGAAAAGATCACCGTTTGGGTTAAAATCACTACAGTAGAGCAGTTACTGAAGTACACGAGTTACGGACAAATGAATCACGAACTACAGTCTCCTGGATGAAAGATCAGCTCTCCAGTTCTAAACACTGAAAAGACAACAAGTGTGAAGAAAAAGGACGCACTCTTCTATACTTGATGAACTCTATTTTGTCAACAAAATCTCACGAACGGGCCCCATATTTAATTTCCTGGATTTAATTTCAGGGTGGAAAATATCCAAGCGATGAAATACTGTACCCTCCAGCTGCAGTATGGCTGGGTGTCACTCAGCATTGTGAATTCCTCTCTTGAGACGTTGTAATGAAGTATTCCCAGCTGCCGCTGCCTTTCTAAATGTGGTACTGTCAAAAACTCAGTTCGGGTGCAAAAGGGCTGCATTTAATCAATCAAAGCTCCTGCTGATTGCGGCTGAAATCTCTCCCAATTTTGACTCCCTCTTCCAGTCCCACTGATTGGACATCAGACGCTTTACTTCTCAACCTGTGTGAAGACTTCAACGTCTCTCTCTAAAGACATCCACAGCTGCGTTGAAGATATTTAGAGTTTTGACTCGTTCGTCTTAGATTTGTATGGACAACCAGCAGAGAAGGGAAGCAATCGAACTCAGGCAAGCACCCAAGTCGGTCAAGCCTCGTTATCCAAGAAAAAAATAAAAAAATAAAATCAATGTTCTCCCTTCTGAGTGGGCATGCTGCTCTGCACAACGCTCACAGACTGCAGCAGTCTCAGACGGCTGACTGACATTTAACAGTGTGGTAAGCAGGGCTGTGTTTACTTTAACTGTTAATCAAAAGTGCCGGAGATTGCTTTGAATGCAAACCACATTTGGACACATTTCCATGACATACATCACTTTGACTGCAGTTTGAAAGTATAGTCAGTCGGGCTTTGGTGATTGTAGCAATGGCCAATCTACAATTAAAGGTCCCATGATGTAGAAAGTGATATTTCCATGTCTTGTAGGATAATAAAGCAGGTCTAGGTACTATACAGTATATACACTGTTAACGCTGAATCCACCAAGAAATGAACACAGCCCATATTTAGAAACATTGCCTTTAAATTAATCGTCTGGACTTCGGTATGGTTGTGATGTCATAACTACAGAGTCATCAGTAGAAATGCTGCTAAACCATGTGTGTAGTTGACTCTGACACACACACACACACACACACACACACACACACACACACACACACACACACACACACACACACACACACACACACACACACACACAGTGAATCCATAGCAGCAGCTACACCGTGAAGAATCTGAGCAGACAGGGCTTTTTTTGGGAGGGGGTCTTAAAAAGAGTGTTTCAGACAGTGTGAGGAAAAAATAAGTGATTTTTTAACACTAAAGCATAAAAACCTGTTCTAGCAGAAATCCTAAATACAAGTATGAACCTGGAAATGTACATGTGCCCTTTAAAGTAAGACGTTAATGGTAGCCTATTATACCAGTGAAGCACTTTCACTTTCTTAATGATGTACTTGAGGATGGTTGGTTTAAGCATGCAGGCGTTGATTTTCCAGAAAAACTAAATTCATACAGACTAGCCAAAAACAAGGAAAAAACGTACACTAGTTCATTAGGGTTTATCATTTAAGGTTATCTACAGAAAATCAATGAGAAACACTTTCAGTACACAAAACATTATCTTTCCTCCATTTTCCTGTCGAGTGAAAAACGGAGACCAACCAGTTGTTGTCTTCCTCGACCTTACATACCCTGTCACCTGCCTTCTGAGGCCAATACGGGAGGATCTCTGGGATTAGTGCCGCTTTAGCCCAGGTGACATTAATCTCCCCTCATTAGGAGGCAATTGGTAGTCAAATATCAACCAAATGTACTCTCTCAAGAGACATAAGCCAAACAAACATATTGCCAGTGAGGTAGAGAAACTAGCAAACATCCCCTTCTTTGGAACTGCCCCACATTGCAGTTGGAAAAACATTTTAAAGGGAAACCGCACTCCTTTTTAAAGGGACAAGCAGGTCAGGGAATTCAAATCCGCCTACAGAAAACCTGTGTGAGCAAGTTCATGACTCATATACATGAATGTGCACTTTCCTCTCAGCAGACATACCTATTTAGGAAATGACATATTGGAATCGGAGAATATAGGCCCCATGACACTTTATAATTTAGCTTTAATTTGAGTAAATAGTACATGTAAATTACTAGGGTGGAGGTGGGTTTCAAAATCTCACCTTTCTGTTTTTTAAATTGCAAAACCCACCTCGGAATTATTAATTGTTATCAAACTTTACACTTGACATAAAAACACTGCAACACCCTCCAGCTAATACCTCAATAAAGCGCTCAGTTTGTTCAACCATTAATAACCAAAGGAGGTAAAGCATAACAGATTGGATATGTAATATCATTTAAACTTGAATATATTCATGGGCTGATGTTTTCAGTCACCAATGTGCAAATTACAAGTGGAATCAACTATTTGTAAAGCTAGGGGAGATTTATCAACGGCTGATGTAAAGTTATAATATAAGCCACAATGAATGAATAAATAAAAATGACCCTTGCCAGTGCAGATAGTGTCTGTTTCTGCTGGACAGTTCCGAGTCCCAGAAGCTTGATTCGGAGCTTTTAAGGTCCAGTAAGAAAGTTAAAACAATGAAATGACATCCTGACAACAATATTGTTGGGGTCAAAAAATCTAAATGACTAATTATAATATGTGGGCTTACAAAGTCTGGTGTCCTCATGTGAATGTGTGTGTGTGAACTTACTCTGACATTAGGTTCTACAGATGTTTAGTCTGCTGAGAGAGCAGAATGTCCCGAATTGGAATGATAATAAGAACTGTAGACGCGTTGAGACCTTTGTGCCAGAAGTTGCAGACACTCTTCTCAGACTACATGGCGTGGACGCCATTTTGTGTGTGTGTGTGTCACCTTTTGTGACGAAGACCTCATTGTAAACCAATCCTGTGCCAATCAGAAGCTCAGAGTCAGAACTCCGAGCGGCCTTGATGTACATATCCTGATGTGAATCAACTCTGTCTCCTTCTTTGCAAAGAATAAAATAAATGTCCTGTGATTAATGATTTTTCAACCGGTCTCGAGTGAATTTTTCCAACAAATATAAACGAAATGTCAGCTATTGACACTCAACAACTATTACTTTTTGCTAGCAACCTGGATTTGATATTAGGGCAAAAATCTAGATCTAGATCTTCTAGGGCAACACTTAAGAGAAGGCACATAATATAACTAGACAATAGCCGAAGGTTTCTTATTTGTCGTCTGGTCAACTCACAGAATCAATGTTATTTAGCTACAGCATGTGTTGAGGAAGCTTGGAAACTGTAGTTTGTGAAGTTTAAAATTGCTAATCAATTCTTCATAATAACAATGTATCAAATGGCAACGTGAAACCAACGTAAATGGGGCTTTTAGTGGCAAACCTAGAGAGAATCATCACTTGAGTGTGCAGATCCCCTCGGCTTTACGGAGCTTTATAATGAGTTTCAGCTCATCCTTTTAGCCCAAAGATTTACTGTTCTGGTTCATTCTCACCGCTCACGAGTACATGACCTGCTCAGCAGACACAGTTACCAACAATGTTATGAACATAGTGGAGCATTTAGCAGTTAAAGAGAGATATTTCCCTCAGGAGTTGGTGGAGGCCAAAAACTAAAGAAAGAGAATGTTGGACTTAGATTCACCAAGTAGTCACAAACGGACTACGAAGGAATGATGTCGCTCCGTAAGCTACTAGATGTGCAAATAAGCAACTGTTTACTGCCAACTTACAAAGTGATATATCCTGTCTCTGCTGCCCCAAGTGGCCAAAAAAAGGTTGAAGCTATTCTGGTAGAGAGGACCTCTACTACTCACCTATGCATACTTAAATAGCTCGTGCCAAATGTGCACATATGGCCACACGCAGTGATACATACACTGAAGTGCACCCACCCACATATATGCATTTATCTCACACACAAACACCCTGTACTCACTGTCCTAAATGTTGTTTTTTTTGCCTGTACTCAGTCACCCAAACATGACAAAGTGACCCCTGCTTTGGGTGCTCTATACCCTTGAAAGAGACAATTTGCCGCGCACCTGCCAAAAACCAAGTTTAATCCATCTCCTATCCATTTGCACCGTCACCAGTGAATTCCATTATGGTAATTGAGCTCATTCTGCCCTTGTCAAAACTCATTTGACTTCTAATCATAATCTGACTTGTCATTTGATGCAGTGGGAGATCTGCGGCCTCTCTTTGTTTCACCTGCTGGACTTGTTCACTTGAATGTGAGAAGAGCCACTTCTTTCATATATATATATTGTGATGTCATGAGAGGGAGGGTCATCAATGGGAGATACATCCCCTCCCAGTGGTTGCAGCAAAGACTACAACCCATCATGGCATCTGGGTAAAAGACTACAATTCCCATAGTCAGCAGGGCAGGCGGGGCCAAGGCTGCTGCCCAGCTGAAAGAGAGGGGCCTGATTACCCGGCAGGTTGGTGTGTGGAGACAAAGGAGAGAATGTTTGGCCTGTATATATATATATATATATATATATATATATAGAGATATATATAGATATATATATATAGAGATATATATATATATATCTATTAATGAACAGCTATTATCACAAGCCATTATCACAGACATTATAAAGATGCACGCCGGGCCTGTTTCTCCTATCTTTAAATGATCACCTAGAGCAGGGGTGTCAAACTCATGTTCCCTCTGGGGCCACATCAGCATCATGGTCGCCCTCAAAGGGCCGGTTGTAAATGTAAGACTGTATAAATGTAACTACTCCTAACATATTGTTAAACAACTGTCTCTACATTTGATTATTGTTTATTCAAGTGTAAAAAGATTGTACATGCAGTTATATGAATGTAAAATTATATTTAAGCACATTTCTGTTATTATAACATAAATCATTTTAATTTAGGGTTAAGAAACCCACATTACTCTATCAAAGATCAAACTATTAAAGAAAATAACAAAGACTAATATCATCAAGAACAAGTTATTACATTAACTTTGTTCAAAGCTATTTTTGTCACCTCTGCATCACTAATGTCTCCCCGTCATCGTCCCGTGCATGGCAGCTACATCCAAGAGCTCCTGAGAGTCAGGTCTTATGAACACGGATAGATGATGTGTCCGTGTTGTCTGTGCTTTCATCAACAGCTAATGAAGAAGACGAGTACCTGCTCGTCTCTTAGCTAGCTGTGTTGTTAGATTAGCTGCTAGTTCCTGAACTCGGTCTGCGATGGTGTTTCTTCACAAACTGAACTTTTAAAAGTCTGTATCTGGTCAGAGCACAGCTGCTCACACACCTTTAAGCATGACTGGGCTGTAGCGAGCCACATCCGGGCATTTGGACCGTGCTTGGCTTGATGTGAACTTTGAATTGGAACAGTACTTAGGCTGAGACTGATGACGTTTCACAAGTCCACGAGTTTACAAGTACAGAGAAGTACGCATGTTGAGAAAGACCCAATCTCTTGTTGGAAAACCTCTTTATGGGCTGTTGCCTCTCCTGTCCACCTGTTGTGATAGTTTTAATGTTACACAGACAACATGCTATCTCATAATTTCGACTTTCTATCTCATAATTTCGACCATGGGGATATTTTTATTTTCAAGTCTAACTTTAAATTTTTGTAAAAAAAAAATGTAAAAAAAAGATTTTTTTTTTTTTTTTTTGCTGGCGGATTCGCGGGCCACATAAAACGACGTGGCGGGCCGCATCCGGCCCGCGGGCCGTATGTTTGACACCCCTGACCTAGAGACAATGTTTACACGAGCACTTCAGACTAATTGAGACACAACTGGCCCGGTGATGTAACATCTGTCAGCTGATTCTATGGCGTTCACAGTTATGTAAAGCAATAAAGGCCGATATGATAACAAAGTATTTATGTAATGCTTTAAGTGTGTCTCGCCTCTTCAAAGGCTGAAAAATGGAACCTTAAGAGTCTGATCTGTAGCTAATATAGTTGACTTTTTGCTAATAACTGTGACCTTTACATTGCCTTTCATATTTTTTTCATCCCCCAACAAAAAAATTAATTCTACTACTGAATGAACACAATGAAACACATGCATCCCAATCTAAAAGGTCATTGTAGCCATTGATAAATTCCAGGGGTACTAAGCACGTTTAAAGCGTGTCGGAGCAGCCGCTGGGGGGAGAGTCAGCGAGAGAAGGGCGCCATTCAGATAGATAGACAACAGCCTCGTCAGAACCTAAACTACCACAGCTATCAATTCAAGCCTGGGCACAAAGACGGCGTGTGTTCTGGCGGTCCGGTCTAGGGCGGACCTGGCACCCTGTGATGTTTATTAGTCCGTCCCAGTTGTCTCTTTGCAATAGTGTCAGGGGCCCGAGAGAGACGCGGAGGATGAAGAAGTCCACAGCTCTATTGCTAGCAATCTTCAAGCCCGTCACTTGTCATCCACGAGGCTGTCTTGAGTCCGCCCGCCGCTTCGGGTAACATTTGCAACATCTGTCGTGGCGTCAGAAAAAAAAACACTGCTGTCAGAAAAAAGGCTCTTCTCATGACTATCACCCCGCTGAAACATTTCACGAGAGTGACGAAGTCCATTATTTTTTCTGCAGCGGCGAATCCGCTACTAAGCACATGAACTTTAATTGTGTTTAATCATTTCAAATAATCAAAACGTTGCGTGCTTTTGCTATCAACGGAGGAGATACATTCCTAATGAGGGAACTAGTTGAAAGTGTCTCTAGTACAGAAACTGACTACATCAATCATCTGCCAACTAGACAAGAATAATCAATTTCACTCAATGTCTGTCGGTCCGGAAAAAGCCGAAAAAAAAAAAAAAAGTGTCATATAGTTTTACTCTCAAAGACTTTTCCAGACATATCTAATCCAGCTATTTGAGTCAGTGTGGGACTGATATCCGATATCAGTATCAGTGCATCCTTTACGGCAACATAAGCAGCCAAAGCCAGCACCTGTTATCAGATTCCAACACAAAAATTGCTCAGTGCATGCAAATATGTGTCATCAGCATTTATTTTTTTCAACAGAGCCCTGCCCACTTCAAAACAGCACACACAAAAACATCAGAGACAGAAATTTCTTCATTGGAATAACCGAAACTTTGACAGAAGTATGGGTCAATCTCCAAAAATGCTGGATATTTCATTTCTCATAATGCAACCATTTTCATGTTTTGTTAGATTTCCCCCCCCCCCCCCCCCCCCCCCCTTTTCCTGGTAAACTCCAATGGACAAAATCATAAACCCTGCAGCCTCGTGGTTTTACATTTGCTGTGGTTATGTAGAAGTGTACCCAGGGGTGTGTCAGTACACAGTGACATCATAGAGCACAAAGAACAAAGAAAGCAGTAAAACACAGTGTTTCAGATTCATTCAGTATTAGCGTACTCTACGGGTGTTGCTATAACCGGTATTGACAATTATTATTATATTATCATTAGCATCATTTTAAAATGTTCTATAGACATTGAGATAATATCCCTGATGACACTATTAGTGGTACAAACTATGACTTGAAGTAAATTCATTGAAGTTCCCTTTAGTTCCGGGTACTTCTATAATCAGGTGTCGTTACTTTCACCTTGCTCAGTCAAACTCCTATTATCCTGTAGCGTCTATTTGAAAGTGTAAAAGAAACACTGGAGACAAACTTTAACCGATCACCCGGCATCTCTGTTTGTCGTCTCCTCCTCCTATGAGTGGCCCCACAGCTTTGTGCACACTGTGATGCCTGATGCATGGGGGGCTCTTCCGCATCACAGGTGGATGAAAGACTGTCGACACAGTTCCAGAATTGGCGCTTGACTAGGATCAGTGGGTGCCCTGTTTGTGAAGGAGCAGTGGACGCCACAGGGCCACCCCTCATGCAGCGCCGTGCAGAAAAAGAGCACAAAAAGAATGAGCTGCATGATGGACACAAGAGTAACATTGAGTGACAAGATTTATTTTTTGGGGCCAGTAAGCCGAGTCTCTGTCAATGAGACGGCTATTGTTGCTTGAGGGAAGGGGAAGCAATTTACTCGAGCTGAAGAATCGAGCAACAGTTTCTGGGATAATTTGCCTTTCAGTGAGTCTGAATCATGCGGACAAAGAGGAGCTCAGCTTAGGTCAGCCAGGGCATTGTTCACTGATTATCCGCTATGTTCACAGGGTTACAGCTCGATACCTTAGTCTGCTCAAGGCGCTTTAAAACATCATACCAAATGGATCATGGGAAGTGTTATGACACAGTTATTACAAATGAGCAGCATGATGGATGCTCAATACATATACATGCGTTTGCCTTATTGCACAGGTGTGTGTGTGTAACAGCAGACGGTACAATCGTTCCAAGATTTTTCCAAAGCAGCTCTCTCCTTATTTGTTAACTATCTGCTAAATAACTGAAATTACTTCTCTGTCCTCTAACGTTGGACTGGACGCTACAGTGACTCTCTAGCGCCTCTGGAGGTACAAGTGGTGTTACAAGACAGAATGGGTCAGGGCTAGCTGGTTAGCGTGCTCATTTCACGAGGTATCTCTGCAACACTGCATAGACGTCTTTGGCACGACATCAACACTGTAATGTCTTCACATTCTGTTGATAATGTTAGTTTAAAACATTGAACAAAGAAAAAAGAACTAACATTTTGGCGACACATTTCCCATTTAAAAGTGGGAACATCAATCACAAAAACAAAGCTCATTACCTCATTAGATGCAAAAATAAACTTCTCACGTAAGTTTATTTGGTTTTTAGGTTTACTGATGCAACAAAAGTACTCGGTTAGGTTTTAGGAAAAGATCTTGGTTTGGGTTCAAATGAGTATGGAAGTTACTTAACAAAATGAAGGTAAAATGCAACGTTGACTTGGTTTCACATGTGACACGCACAGCGGCCTCCTGGGTGAAAGTCCTGTGTTTGTTTGACCAGTCCTCACCTGCCCTATGCAGACTTTCTTACTCCTTATATACTACATCAGTTGCTCTGCGTGATAATGGGTTGTAAATACACGGTCACAGCCCAAGTCTTGGTCTGAGTGTTAGCCCCACAAGGAACTTTAGCCCAATGCAGAAGTGACGAGATTCTAATGAAACTGGGTTCCTAAGCATCAGCAGCAATAAAACAAAAAAATATCTTGTTGAGAGATGCGCAAGGATCTCAGAGAGCAGATATTGACTCTCAGTCCGTGTTTTAAATACTGGTGAGGACTCTGACCACTCTTAGATAAGAACCATTATTAAATATTCATAAGGTGACTATTTATCAAAACAATTTGTTCACATTATCTTTCCCCACGAGTGCGAGAGGCCGTGTCTGTGTCTCCTTGCTTCCCTTCAGCACCCACTTCATCCAAGCAACAAATTGAGGCTTTGTTGCCACTGTTGACATCTAAAGGAGAGCCTGCTGTGGGATTATACGGGCTCAGCGCCTGAGGCTGTGTGGCTTTTCCTTTTTTTTTCTTTGTTCGCTTCACCAGCAAAAATAAAATACTAAGATATTGTTTGGTGGGTTTTTTTTCTGGCACAGATTGTCTATTGGGAGCAAAAACTCAACGTCTCAATTCACAATAACAATCCACCGCCATCCCTGCACACTGTGCATACTGGCTGAGACAGATCACAACTGTTGGTTCATCAGATTGGATTAGCATGGGATACAGCGGGGCACTCTCCAACACACGTTCTGCACCTCAATGGTGTTCGCTGTGGGTTCGATTTAGTTTCTTTACACTCTCCGTTAAAAACCCCGATGTTTCAAGGGCGGAATTTGCAGTTGCACAAAGTGATCATCAGAGGCACACAGCGCTACATCTTTTAGCTCGTGTCTAATGTTTTTTTGGCAGTTTTCCCTGCATCCAAGGATGTGCTTGCCAGTAGCGTATTATAACTAATTACAACACCATTACACCACTTTATGTAATCATGTGGAACACGGGCCATGCAGTGCAACACATCTTAGTTACAGTTCAAGGGAAGGATGCCAACTAACTGACTGTGTTCACGCTATAGGAACAATAAAGAATATCTGACTGGGATCTGTATAATCATAGACTACTTTCAACACATCTCTGTATTATAATTGTGCACATACATGACAAAATGGAACCAAGGCAAAGACATGATTCACAAACCTAAAGCTCAGCACAGCAAGGACTGTTTGCTTTTTAACTGTGACCATCTGATTCATGTATACACAGAAATGTAGTTTTTGATACCAATACCACTACCCAATTTGATACGACGGTAAAAAACAAAACAATAAATATACTTCCACTCCTTTATTTTCGTTTTCATAGTGTTTTTTGCCAATTTCATTGTTAGTTTCCTGCCAAAAACTACATTTTACTTGATTACACTTGAACACATCATAACGATAATATTTACCATAGCCCAATACTCATTTTTTGTGAAAAGAGCTTGAACGCATCGTAATGTAACTTGATGCAACCTCTGTTATTTAGCCATGCAGGACTGCGCTGCTCACCTGCTGCTAACGGCTAACAGCTAACTAGCTCTCCAGCCGACTTCAACACAGATGTGTTGTTCACATTGTCGTATTATCAGGTACATTTTCCATTGTTCTCCGGCCCCGTTTGCCGGTACATGATGTTCTGTTGTCACGTTTTCAGAATTTGGCATCAACATGGTTCTTGTGACATCCCTGTTTCCAAGAAAATAAGCTATTGTATTTCCTAAAGGCTATCGGTGAGAAACCAGTATGCAATGGTCATTTCAAAAGAAGAAAATGGTAACATTGATGTGTCCCCCAAACAAGCTGTTCTTTTACTCACTGTTCTGCATTTGATGCAAATGAACCAAAATGTCACAGCTGGCCACAAAACCATCAAACAAATGTAAAGCAAGACTATGGGCCTCGATTTAAAGGCGCAAGTGCAGAAACCAGCGTGTGGTGGTAGATTTGACGCCTGTCTCACAAAATCTGCAGCATATGATCATTTCCTCTCGCACACATTATAACCAATCAATAGAAACACCATACTTGTGACCCATGCATGAGCACTAGACTCTCAATTGTATCTGCAATTTGTGGCAGTGGCAGTCATTTGTGAAATGGGACACTGGCACCATTAGCGGGGTAAATAGTGCTTGCAAATTGCTTTTGTAAAATGGGCCCCTGATTTTTTTGGGTCATGCATGTGCCGCAGCTCTAAGTGCAAAATGGCGTTGTGAGGTGGGATATAGATCGGATGGTGTGTTGATTAATGAATACACCGACAGCCAATCGCCCAGCTGGTCTCACCGCTCTGAAACAGCTGAGCCAATCACAGAGAGGCATGGCACCGCCACTCAACGGAGGCAGAGCGAGCTTCTCCAGGAAATTGTACCGTTTGCAGCCAAAGGCAGATGGTGTTCTTCACTTCATTATTGACAATAGAAACAAATAATTAAACGCATACAATAGCACTTTGTTGAAGCAGTTTAAATGACCGCTTCAGCAAACACTATTGCAATCTAAATTCTACTGTATTTCACATCATAAATGGCCTCATCCAATCATAATGTATTACTTTGAGTCAGAAACAGACCTGGTTCTGATCTATCCTTGGTACAACTTTTAAGACTTCATACTAGAAACTAATAAAATATACAATATGCACTACATTCTAATCATAGTATGCTGTTTTAGACAAAAATATCAATATACTTAAAGTAACTGTGAGGAACTTTAACTCAATTTAACACTGATGCCAACACCAACAACACACTGCTGGAGGCCCAGGCCACATTGCTCGGCCCGCTGGAGGGAAGGGAGGCACAGGAGAACCAAAACCAGGACCGAAAGGGGCAGACTGTTCAGACCCTGAAATGAGGGCTTTTCTAAAGCTATTGCTCGGAAACAGGATCCGCCAAAATCAACACAAAATTAAAGTACCTCGTAATAACTTCATCTGCTTTGTACTGGAAATGATACAAAACGTGTGACATCCGATGACCATCAAACAGAAACTTTTGAATGTTACTGCCGATTAAACTTCACAAAAAGACATCAAAGTCATTGTATATTGTAAGGTTTAATACTTATTTGTTATTTTTGGAGCTTTACCACCACCCGCAATTATCTTGCTTTAATTTTTTTTTATCTGTGAGCAGCTCCATCTCTTTTGTGCGTTGCATTGTGGGATAATAGCGTTAATTAAAAGCATCCTTAAAATCGACCATATTCAGTGTGCACACTGAATTTAGACAACACACACAGAATGAGAGCGACTTCATAGGTAGACGTCACTCCACTATATCTTTACATAGCAAATAGTTGTTTGCTGCTATATTAATGCTCTGAATGTTAAAAACAGCTCCTTTAACAATGTAAACTTGCCAACAACAAAGGCATAAGTGCAACTAAACTCAACTAAACCTCCAATCTTCAATCGAAAAACCAAACTGCATCAATGTGTGTGTGTGTGTGTGTGTGTGTGTGTGTGTGTGTGTGCTTTAACAGCTACAGAGGGTTACACAGTAAAAAAAAAGCACTTCACAGTCTAATCCTCAATTTCGCTCACCTGAATGCTTAATAAACAAGCGAAAAGAGAAGGTTGGCGTTCAAAAAGCAGCGCCGAGGGAACACTGTGTGCACACGAAGCCTCGTGCTGACTAAGACGTAAACTCACTGCTGTGAGACAAGGACGGCTCTTTGCAAAGAACCCATCAACAGAGCAATCATTGGGGAGGACCCCAAAGGAGTACAGCGAGATTAAAAGACCCGCTATCAATTTATCAAAGACGCTGCTGAGAGGGAACTTCAACTTTTAAAGAAGAACTGGGGACCTTTTCTTCCTAAATTACTGAAATTTATAACAGAGCATGATTTATAACATGGACAACTCCGAAACTGCAGTCTTGAGAGCCAATTATAATGAGCACTTAAAGTTTTGCCCATGTGATTTTTGTACTTGTTGACGGCGCCGGCGATTCTGCACCAGAATATGTTAATATCTCCGGAGAGTTACGGTCAAAAGATCCACAGAAAGATGTACCTCGAAGGACACAGGTGTGGCGCTATGTCAAATGGGGTTTCAGGTGGATTTGAAAAAAGATTGAATCAAACCCGAGGCAAAAGGAAATGATGTCGCTTTTTTTCAGCATCCGGTGATCCCAAAAGCTTTGTCATAGCATTTCAAGCAGAGTATCTCATTTATTGACTTCCTTTTTTCATTTCCCGCTGCGACGACAACCGCGGCAGAATGAAAACTACGTGGTGCGGCAATTGACCTTTTGGACCCAGTTAGGGCGACCCTCAGTCTTAACAACAATCCCATGAATAATAAGCGGTGCATCTTCGTCCAAACAGTGGGTTTGTTAGGTTTTTTTTACTCCTGTTTGCCATCGACAGTGGTTTAATGCTTCCGTCTTGTGTTTATTCCTTCTTTTTTCTTCCTCCACTATTTCTTTATTTTGCTCTGGGGCTTAGGAAGATAAGCTTTCTCCAACCCCTCTCTAAATTACAGCTTCTTCACAATAGCGACATCCCCAGCAGAGCCTGAATGTTATCGCTCCGCGGCGGCACGAGGAGCCCTCCATTTAGATCCCTGCAGCTAAACCTTTTTCTTGTTTTGTTTTTGTCGCTAACCTTGGGAGCTGCTGTCATGCTCTCAGTGATAACATTTGTATTTCTTTTTAACAACATGGTGGGACAAAAAGCCAGGTGCGGTTATGTGGGAGCATTTTGAGAATATGTTTGGAGAAACGCGATTACCCACCAACTGTGTCGTACTGTCGAAGTCCCATTAATGCAAGACATTTAAAGAACTGTAAAAGTGGATGAGTAGGTCTGCCAAAGTGTGTTTGCGTGCATAAATGGCTGCAGTGTGTGAAGTAATGGAACTATAGCAAGTGTTTTTTTTCCCCACACTGCCATAGTGTTTTAATGTCCTTCCCAGTTTATTGCAACCCAAAGGCACATACGTCGATGGATACAAGAGTTATTTTTAGTCTTTCTTTTTTTTGCAACCAGGAGTGACACTAGAGGGTGGAGTTAAGTACAACCGAACACTGAATAAGAACTTTTTAGGCGACCGAAATGTTACAATTAACTTTCAGGAACTGAAAGCTAACTGTGAAACAACAACAACAAAGACAACTCCCAGACCGGACAACCCCTTGGTAACGACTTGTCAATCACAAGGTAGCCCCGCCCTAAAGCGTACTCTGCTTTATGGTCTATTTGACTGTAAATGGACCATCATTTACTAAATGAACATCATGCTGTAATGAAGAAGACTTGAAACTAGAGATTGAGACCATAAACTCATGTTTACAATGTTTACTGAGGTAATAAATCAAGAGAGAATAAAGTCTTTTTCCCATGGACTTCTATGGTACTTCAGGGTGTGTCAGTACATCTTGACGTCACTCTCTGGCAGAGATAAGAGACTTTCTTGTCTTCCATCTGCATACAACGCAGGACATAGAGGTGCGGAATTGTGTTTCTCCCCACATTCAGACGATGCAAAACGAGCCACAAACAGGAAGTGCACATACGCAAGACAACTATAAGACTGCGTAGTAAAAAACAACAACTAGTACTACCAATTGTATGCCTCCGCAAACTAGCCACCATTCATCATTTCATCCTATTAGACATTTGTGTGAAAATGTGCATAATTAGCATTTACATTTTTGAGTTATGGGTTCAATGAAGCCACAGTGACCTGATCACTAAAATCTAATCAGGTCATCCTTGAGTTTGTGTTTGAACGGATCTTTTGCTCGTTATGATGAGCTCGGGAGCAGCAGGGGTGTTGAGGAGCTGTTACTGTGTCTGCAGGATCTTGCTCGTATGCTTTGGTACCTTTTTCTCCAGACCGCAGGCCCTGTTTGTGTTTAGTACAAATGTCATGGACGGAGGGGAGAGAGGTCCCAAAGATGGACCCGGTTGAATTCACTATCCTCTGCAGGAATTGGCTGTCTAAGTTGTGTGCTGTTCCCGTACCAGACGGTGATGCAGTGGGTCTCTCTGTGGTTCTTCTGTAGAAGGTGTACAGGACCACGTGAGAGGAGAGAGAAGAAAAACATAGCGTGGTGTGGTGGTACTCTACTCCTGTAGATACAAATACAGCAAGATGAACACAAGTAACCTCTTCAGTTATAGGGAGGCTTATTATTTAATAATACTGGACTATTATAGTCCACTTTTTTATTTTATTTGTTTTTTTAATACATTTGTTGGTAATGGGCGGTATGTGTCATGTGATCACATACCATTTAAGAGATGATCAGTGTCAGTATGGTTAAAACTGTAACAAAAAGTATCGGTTTTGTTTAAATGATCTCTAGCTGGGGGGGCATGCATGACCAGCTGAGGTCATCAGCAATGTGCACAAATTAAGTGAAGTCAAGTGTCATCTCTTTCTTCTTTTCCACATTTCTCATCAAAGGCTCTGAACCATAAAAATTAATACATAAATAAAAGAATCACACATTTTGATCTATCTTTGTAAATAACATGATCTTGGTCACTGAGCATCTGTTATATCACTCACAAGTACTTGGTTGCACCACCAACCAAATGCCAGTATATTTTAGTCCTGTGTGAGACACTGAACATCACATGTTCCCCCCCCTCCATCAGCTGTGCTGAACTGTGAGCAGCCCAAAGCACAGGCTTTTAAAATGTTCAAGTTTGTTGAAAACACAGTAGCTTGAGTGGGCTGGAACTGCTAACTCTGATGAATGAACCCGCCATTAAATGACGGGGACCACTATATTCTAAAGTACAACAACAACCACAAAAGAGAATGTATGTGGGGGTGGAGGGAGGGGTGACAAGTTTAGAACGGAGGCCCTCAGAGCTCACAGGCCTATTGAGTCGGGAAACCAAACAAAGGAGAGAATATGAAACAGAGAGAAGGAGGGGAACCAGATCAATTTAGCCTTTGTAATCTGACTCACGGTATGATTTTTCCTCATGTATTTAAAGTGCTTAGTCGTGATAGTAACACGAGTTTGAGTCTGGCCCCAGACAGACCGTCGTCCGCACCGGCTCCATAATGGTCGCGCCGCAAAACGTCGTCCCGCCGACTGCAAGTGCTCTGAAGTTTCACATCCGCATCCCCGTGTCCTTGCGGCCCTTGTTGGATGGTCACGAGGGACATCTTAATGCTTCCGACTCGTGTTTCACAAAAGGCAGGGAGGCTGTCGCCCGTGTGAACCCCCGGAGGTTCTTCGCCGAGGCTCCACAAAGGCCCCGCCCTGAGAGTCTGCAAGCTCACTTTGATGTATCCTGGAGTCGAGCGCTTCCCGCTGAGATGAACCGGGAGAAGCAACATCACAGCAGCAGTGTGGCCGCAAGGACACGGCGCAGGGCGGGTGAACTAACGCGCCCAAAAAAGGGCTCTTTGTGAGCAAGTTAAGCTTCGACCCCAAAAGGCAAAGGACCCGAGAACGTGTACGTTCCCCATTCTCGTGACTGTAAAGTCATGCATTGCTTTAGAGAAACTGCCACCAACCTTTGTCAGACTGAGAACTACCTGAAGGGTGGAGAGTAATATGGAGGGCCACTTCTTTTAAAGTGAATAGCTATCTCGGTTTACCTTTAAACAATGAATAATACATGTATTAGGAGACTGTCTGTGTTGACCGAATACTGTTAATGATTCTTCAGTCATTAATAATAGTAATGTTTTACCAAGTCTCAACATTAAAGTGTTTCCACAAAGAATCACAGAAAAGCACCTCTATAATAAATACAGGTTTCTTTTTACCACAGACGTGCTATAAAAAACGACTAAGTAACGAAAAGGCTCCATAAACTTTACTTGTATTCATTTTAATACATTTGTACTTTTTGACTTAAGTAACAGGTAGGTAGATAGATAGATACAATAGATAGATAGACAGATATAGTGGTGTTGTTCTTGTTGTTATGCACATGCAGTAAAAGCCAACAGTGTTGTTAAAAGGCTTCAGGGAAACTCCATCTCGGCTCAGCTGGTGGGAAGCTCCAGGTCCCACACATAAGACCAAAGAGGCTGTTGGCAAAGAACAGCGGCCTTTTTTTAAACGCTGAACGCTACCAATTCCTTTTTCACATCATCCGTACATAAGGTGCTGTTTGTATTACGAAAGCAATTTCAGAACACAAAGCTCATGGGTGCATTGACGGTATTCAAGCAAACCAGCACCAGCACATGAATGCATCATCTGGATTACTTGTCAACACTTCTTTCTCTCACCTGCATTACCGTGCAATAATAACCCAACTTTGACTTTTTTAAAAAAGGCTACTAAATGTTCAGTGCAACGCATCACCTACCTCAAGCTAGGCAGTCAGCAAGCTGAGTTTCACAGTATATCGATAAGATGTGAGATCAAAACAATGGCTGCCAATACAGGTAGGAAAGAAAAGGACTGGATTCTTCAGAAAATGGAAAATGACTTGTAGTTAGTGGGCTAACACATGCCAAAAACGACAGTATGATCCTTTACAGCTTTTGTTAACTCCAGTCCCTCCTCTTCTAACTGAATGTCAGATAATATCTCTAACTGTAACTTTGATGTCGCTGGGAGGATTTTTTTAAAGGGTGAGGTTGTGTTTTTTTCTGAACTAACTAAATTACAAAAAGAAGGATATTATCTAACAAAACCACCCTCAACATGAAGTCCATTCCTTCAAATGCTGGGGCTCCACCCGAGCAGCTGATTTCTCACAAAACGTTGTACGGTGGTCACCAGGCGCCAAGGCAAACAAAAAGGGACCAACTCAGCAACAACGGGAGCGACGATTAAATCCAGAAAGGCGAATGTTCGCCTCTGATGCCCGCCGATTTGAGGTGAAAGAGCGCTTGATTAAAAAAAAAAGCACTGCAGCTGCGCTCCATCCTCCAAGAAGTGCTGCACCGTATATTCATTATTTTAAGAACAGATCTGACCCGCTGCTGGCTCATTCTTGCTGGTGAAGGTGAGTGAACGGTGCCATGAGGAAGAGTTTTCTGGAAGAGGAACCAAGCTCTCGTTTTCTCCACACAGCCGACTTGGAGACGAGAGCGGCGCGGAGGGTTCAGGGCCAAATCCCAAGTTATTTCCCACTTCCTTTTTTTTTTATTTCAATTGCTATCCGGCTAAGCTTTTCCGTGTGAGCAGGAATTGATTTATTATTTCACCGCGTGTGTCACTTAATGACGTAGTCCTCTGATTCCCCATTCCTCCCAAACCTCTCTCATAATGTTCCCCCTGAAAAAACAATGACGATCTAACGTTCTCCGGGAGCCTTCTGTGCGTGTCTCCCCAAGGTAAAACTGGCCTACTTCTGAGTGCATCCTCAGCATCCATCTGCCGCAACCGTAAATTGCGTTTGCCTGTGATCGCAGGTTAATCTCATCCGTCAAGACGGGCCTATCAATTTCAGCGAGCAGTCTCGAAAGAAGGCATTAACCACGCGTCAAGCGTTGACAGACAATAACTGCTGGTGATATCAACATGTCAGATGAGCACTGTTGATAGCTCTGCTGTGACTGATGCCGATGACAAATTAAAGACCAAAATAATGATGAATACAAATGGGATAGAAAAAACAGTCCCTGCTTGTGTTGTTCTCGCTAGAATAGCATGATCATCCAACACGTTCTCACTCCCAACTTCACGTCTTGCACGTGTCAATTTCTGCTTGTTAAGTGCGCTTCTTTTTAAAAATAAACTTCCTTGTTCACAGGAAACAACTTAGTTAGGTTAAGGCAACACAACTTCTTGGCTAGGTTTCGGATCAGATTGCAATCTGCGTTAAAAATAATTGTTTGTTACCCAGTTGAGTAAGCTATGTTACGTACACGACGGAAGTTAAGTAAGCTATGGAACGTTACCTATTCCTAGTAACCTAGCTAACATAACGCAACATTAGGTAACATAAACGTCGGATTAGAGTAAGTCATGTTTCACACTGGACACCAACAGCGGTCTCCTGGGTGAAAGTCCTGTTTTTTCCCCTATGATTGTTACACAACGCAAGTAAAGTAGGCTACGTACGTAACGTAACACAACGTTGACTTTAAGTTTCAGACGGGACCCCAACAGCGGTCCCCGGCACTTTAGTATTGCACATATTTAGTCATTAATGTTTCAAGTGTTTATTATCGACATTTTAACAACAATGTACCACATGGCAATGGGGAAACTATGGACCCACAACTTTACCTTTTTGGTTCACTCTCAATGCGTCGTTTTCGGCTGCTCTAAAGCTCTAAAAACAACCAAACACTGTACACTACCTGCTCAGCACCAAACAGCAGACACACACAGCTGGAGACCAGTTGGTGAACATAGAGGAGCATTTAGCAACTTAAAAACCAAACATGTTCCTCAGGAGTCGGTGGAGACCAAAAACAGAGCTGAAAGAGTAGATGTTGGGACTTACATTCATCACGTGGACACAAACACGACTCCAAATGAAGGATCGTGTTGCTCTTTAACTGCTGGATGTGTAAATAAGCAACTGTTTGCTGACAAGTTTTCCGTATGAACTTAATATGTCAATGCTGTGTTTCTGCTGGCCTCAAGTGACCAAACATTTTTACTGCAGATAAGTGTTATAGAGAAATACTTCAAATGTAATTTACTAAACTGGATGATTCTAACTTCAAAAGTAATGTAGTGTTGAAATTGTGGACCGAACTGTACTGTAAATAAAGACAATGAAGAGGCTCTTTATTCTTCTTTTTAGATCGGCTATTTTTGGCCCATCCACAGGCCTCCATTGTTCACTTGGGCAGTGAGTTCCACTGACATCAATTACAGTGGTTGGGGCAATAAATAGTGAGGCCGGGATATAGAGTGCAGTTGTCAGTGAGTCATTTAGCGTCAGGACCACTCTTCTTTTTCATGAATAAAAACAGTCAAATCTTGTCAGCGAACTAAAGGGCTTCGCTTGGTAGAAAACCTCCACACTCTGAAGGGATTTGATTGAAGAGAACACAATGGGATTTTTTTTTTCAAGAACACCAGCCATTCAAATGTCGATAAATGCCCCAATGTGGGAGTCAGAGAGTTCCCTCCTACTTCTCTGCGCTGTCCGCGGTCCTGAAAAAAGCTTTCACCTGGGGGCGAGGCAGCGCTCTCTCTACCCCCACGCTCGGATTCTCTCATATTGTGATCCCGCCAAGTGCCACGCCACCTCACCGAGAGGCTGGTGATTACAGTGGGTGGCGGCGTTACACTGCTTCTCCGCGGTGCCCCATGGCGGCCATTGATCACTTGACCAGACGTGCGTGCGCGCGTGCACACAACCTATTATTTTCTCAAGACGTCAAGGGACTGCTGGCTTAATAGGCACATAGGGGACTGGTGATATAATCATCTCTCACGCGCACAGCAGTCCATTCCTGCAACTTAAAGGGAGTTTAATAAGCGTCTTAGCTACTGTAATCACAAGGGAGCATTTTGGAAAGAGTAGGCTAATCTACCCCTCCCCTCTCCTGCATTCTCTCTTTGCCTCTATCTCTCTCACACACACACACACACACACACACACACACACACACACACACATTGTCAACCCCCCCCCCCCCCCCCCAAAAAAAAGAAAGGGCGCACGTTGATACACACTCATGATTAGTATGCGTCAGGCACACCTATCCAAGCTCCCAGCTTTTTTTCTCGATTCCCCGTGCAAGCTGAGACTTTTCCTCTCGTATGCAACATTAATACAAAAAAAATATGTAAACAGCAGTGGCACGCAGCTGCACTGCGCTGAACAGATTCCCACCGGCTCGGGTTACTTTCTGTGGATACCTGTAATTGTCCAAGAGCGCGGGCCAACCCTAACACACACACACACACCACCTGCCATTAAGGGGAATGGGAATCCGGAGCGCGTGAAACGTCAGCGGTCAGCCACAGGAAACTATATATTGCATTTAAAACCCAAATTGGGTCCGTTAGAATTCGCAGGCAACCGAGTGAAGGTGCACTGTAAGCAGAAGATGAAAAAGCAGCATAACACACTGCGAAATGTGATATCTGAGCAGCCGAAACTCTTTCACGTATCAGACTGTTAAAAAAAAAGGATATTCCTTACCTTCAGAGACGGACAAGTATCCATTGTGCGCCACCGCAAGCTCGGCTCTGCACGGTGTATTCTGCGTCCCCCGGTTTGAGGCTACAGCCGCTCCCTTCCCATTCACCCACTAATTCCAGGATAATAAATGCAAAAACCAGCTGCCTACCGAGCCTGCATATCGCATCTTCACTCACACTTCTCTCCTTGACGAATTGTTTTCCTTCACCGACCAACAGATGCTGTGGTGGAAACCTGCGCTTTTTTTTGCCGGGACCCAAGCTGCGACGAAGAGCTTCACATCATATTTGTAGTTCCCCCCCTCCTTCTTCAAGTAAAAATAACTAGCTTGCTGTTGGTGTATGTGTGTGCTCGTCTATGTATTTCCAGGCGGCTTTGCTTTTTTAGAGTGCTGTTACATGGCATAGGCGATTGTTTTTCAGTTTTCTCCCCGCGGTGCCGTATACTATGTCCCTTGTTCCCGGCTTCTCTTGGGCTCCTAAACGCTCATCCAAGCCGAAAGTAAAACAAAAAAAAAGAAGTACATCCAAAAGTTTTTGGTTTTTTTCAGTTTGTTTTCAATAATTCAGGAGTTATTTGTTTGTCCGAGAGCGAGCAGGAGGAGAGGCGCGAAGTCCGCGCGCTGGAAAAGACTGCAATGGAACGGCGGATAACCCTAGATGGCACAAACACCATGGGGTATGACAGAACCCACCGGAGAGGAGGGAGGAGAGAGAGAGAGAGAGAGCGAGAGAGAGGCAGGCAGATCAGCTACAACTACAGCGCCTTCGCGCAAACGCGCACCGGAGCGAGGTCGCGGGAATGATTACGCCGGAGATAGACACTTTTGGCACAGTCTGCAGCGGGTGCAGCGTCGTCTGCAGGGGATTAAGGACCGAGCGCGGATTAGTGTGTGTGTGTGTGTGTGCTTAGCGGTGTTTAGCGTTCGCAGCAAACGAAAAGTAGCCTATCAGGGTTTTATGTGTGCGCGTGTGGGGGCGAATGCGGATCTCGTCCTCGTTCGGTCCCGATAACTGCGGGTTCGCATCACTGTTTGACCGTCAGAAACCAGGAGAGCTGACTTCCGTGTTGGAACACTGACACAGTGAGGGTTAGAATGAACTGATAATCAATGAGTAGTTAAAGTACATCTACTCAATATTGTACTTAAATTGAAGTATTTCCATTTTTAAGACATAATTTAAGACCCACAGTAACAGTTACTTTTCAGATATTTACATATTAAAAAATATGACTAGCTTATGAGATAGGGTGCACTGTTATGGATCAAACATAATATCAGATATAATAATATCACACTGATGGGGGGCATTCTGCAGAATGAGTACATTTTGTTGCTAATATTTAATGTGTTTAATGTGTTTTTCTTAAGTCCAAATGTTTATACCTCATGCAGGAAGCAATATAATACCTCATTTGTTCTCATTATGTTTGTAGCCATTGATTTCTGTGATTCACCTAAAATGTTTGTAATAATTGGATTATTAAAGAAACATTAGTCCATTGATCCCACATAAAGACTATAAAACCCTTGGATGTGTGCAAATCAGCTTCTGAACATGCTGCTCTTTGATGCTCGTTGATTTTCCTGTACCTCTGTCTACTGCTGAAGTGCTTCTCTCATCCCTCCAACTCGGGTATGTGCCCCAAGTGTTTGCAAACAACACAACGTAATATAGTGTTTAGGGGGCGTTACCTTTCACTAATAATATACATACCTCCAATTTATGATCAAGAGGGATTCATCATTCAGCACAGCTGGTAAGAGCAGATTTGGATGGTTAAGAACGTTTGGTGCATCTGGAGTCGACTTCCTTTTTAAATGAGAAAATATAAGATGAATTTAAGAGACTGTTGCTGCATAACGCCCAATTACTTGTGACGCCTTAAAACAAATCAATGTATGACTACTGTATTTGAAACTTTAGGCTCAAAAAGGTTCAAATTTTCCAGTAATTCACAAAACATTTGCAGACATTAGAGTAAACTCTAATGAAACGGTTTCGAGCTGTCGAGATATATGAATTCTGATTAACTCCTTTGTTCACCTTATGACCCACCAGATTGATCTTTTAACTTTATCTTATGAGGGGATTTTTATTCAATGCTGGTTATTTAGGTAATTATTTTTTGGGCCAAATTGGGCTCTCACTGCTGCACGTGTAAAAATAATAATAATTATAATACTAATTGCAAAATATACCTTTTTTCTGTTGTTCTTTTACCAGTTTCCGTGTCTCTTCTTATGACAACATTAAAACCAATACGTTGTCAAGTATTGAAGTGGAAACCTTCGTTTTGCAGGAATAAATACATATTCATTTTATTTGGCAAAAGGTCAATTACAGACAGATAAATGTGCAGCATGTTAACCTACATATTTCTGTTAGACCACTACAATAACAGAAATCCATGTAGACTTATTTGGGATTCAAAGAGTAGTAATTCTGCATATATCTACTGTGTTCAACCTTGTGATTAAATGAGTCCTGCGACACCCCGAACAAAAGTAACGTGTCGTTTGCGGTGACTGACACCTGCAACATCTTCACTTCACAAATCACCTTTATAAGCATTCATAAAATCAATAAAAATAACGCAGTACCAAGCTGATAAAACAGTGTTAACTATGTTTTTTTGAAGAGGCTCAGGGCTTCCAGGACCCAAAACACAATGTAAAAGGGATTAGAGTTAAAGTGATTTAGTATTTCTGCAGCAGAGTTACACCCTGGTCTTGAGGAAAGTGCTTTAAAAGCATTTAGACCAACGTATAGGGAGAGAAAAAGAATTTGCTGTGTTGGAGGATTCATGACCTCTGCAGTAACACTTTCTTTATCAGTTGTTCCTGATTAACTCTGACTCAGCCGCTAAATACACTCAAAAAAAGACACCCTTAGGGTCTTTTCACACCAAGTCTGTGTGTTTTGTTTGGGTCTTTTTCATCCATCATCCGATAAAAAAAAATGGATGGCACAGAAAACTTGCACATTGAGTTTGATGAGTTTTATTGTTCCATTTGATGGCAAAATTAGGATTGACGCAGAGCAATGGATAGCACTTCTCCCAAATAGGGCTAATAAATGAATGACATAAGCAAGGAGCTAACGTTTAGCTGCCGAGAGCTCAATCACCACTCTTTCATCTTTCATACATCCTTTGTTTTGCGATCGTTATTGACACAACTTGGGGTCATATGTCTTTTTAAACTATTTCGAAGGAACATCGGGACTTGGTGTGCAAGGACCTTTGCTAAGCAACAACACTGCTCAAAGCTACCAAAGCAACCACACAGTACCAATATGATATTCCATGTGATGAGAGAGCAAAGAGAGAAAACAAAAGTGATGGTTGAGAACACATCCTTCATATTAGTAGACAAGAAGTAGGTTTTATTTTCTTGGGTGTATTACACAGTTTTTGATGGCCCTCAGCGTCTGATACCGAAGGAAAAGACACCCTTTAGCGTCTGTTTAAGACGCACAAGCTTTGGAGTAACTAATGTTAACCCATAAGCGCTTCGGTAGTGTGGTGACGTAGTATAAGGACCGGAAAAAACATGAAGGGCAGGTTGGAGGATGCATGGGACAAACAAACACAGGACATTAACCCAGTGGACCGCTGTTTCCATCCCATGTGAAACCAACAATATGTTGGTGTATTTCACTTTACAAATTCAATTTTAACCCAAACGTCAATATTTTCCGAAACCTGACTAAGCACATGTCTGAATTTACAATAATAATGAGGTGCACTGTGACCATAGTGGAGCTTTATAGTTTGAGGCCACCCCAAGCGGCAACCTTAGCTGAAATAAGGCCAATGCAATGAATTGCCCAAAACTGCAGTTTCTCAAATGTCCACTTGAGGCTGTCTAAAAACAGCCTGGACCCCCATGTTAAAATGTCCAGCAGAAAGAAACCTATTTACAGCCTGGTACAATAAAAACAGTTTTGGTCTCTATCCCTGTTCATGACAACTATACGGGGGGGTGCATTTTTATATAACTTACCTATAAATTATATTACAGGTTAAATTTATGCAGAATTAGGGCGTGGCTGCTTTCAGTGACAGGTATGTGCCATCTCATGGGATGACAACAGGTTGCATATAACCAGCTAACATACCATAACTCTCGTGGTACACTATACATAGGTCTGTCATTTTTAGATTAAACTATTGTTAAATACAGATTGGTGCATGGTGGTACCCGACATCACCTTTTACCAATGGATTCTGTCCACTGAAGTCCGACATTAATCCGTCCTGTGAAACAACTAAAACTGTTACAACTTTAGTAAATTAATTCTCTGTTAATGCAGTGTCCCATTGCCCATAATAATACACAATGTATGTGTATGTATAATAATACATACACTAATTGAGAAGATTTCAGGGCTTTTAAGCTACATATAGTCATACGACCTCCTGAAAAGAAGTCAGGCCTCATCATGTTGGTTTGTTTGTTATCGAGGAGGTGATAACAATTCAGTACAGATGTGGAGTTTTGATTTTTAAATGTAAACATGAATGTAAATAATTGTTTCCTTGAAGAAGTCCACAGTTTTGCTGACAACATTTTAGGTCAAACATCTCCTGAGAGAGCGCAACATGTTTTTTAAAGCTCTGCAAATCAAACTATTCTCTACTGAGTGGCCTGAAGAGGTCTACCAAAGGGAAGTTTTTATCCTGTAGTGTTCTTGAGCAGAAAAAGATCCCGGGCAGCTGTTTTGTGGCGGTTGAACTCAGCAGATGGAGTTGGTTTCCAACGTCTCCTTCCTTTCCCTTGCTGTTTGTTATCGATGCAGACAGCAGGAGACATGGCAGCTCTGCTTCTCAATCCCACTGTGCCATTGATCTGTATTTAGATCCTCTTGTAATACTAGTAATAGACAACATTACTGGAAAAGTGACCACATGTCCAGAGAGATTATAGTGTTTCCTTCAAAGAAACAAACATGTTCAAAGATAAGACCTTTGAGAAATCAATTAACGGTTCTGACTTGTTTAACCTTTTCCTACCTAGCCCCATTTTTAGGCTTCTGCTCGAAAATACTATACCCATACTCATAGGGGCCTTACTCTCTAACTACATGGTCTATTTGAATAATTTCAATGGAGTAATAACACTAAGAAGGGGTTGCTCGTATGAATTGTGTAAATATTGTGTATATGTTACTGGTTAAGAGGAAAGGAAGATGGCACACAGCTCAAATTGAAAAGTGTCAAGTTCGCCTGAAGACAAAGCACTTTTTGACATCATTTCTTTGAAATAATGGCAGCTGACACTTCTAACACCTCTCCCAAATCATAGCACAACATGTCAGCAGTGCACTCTCTGCAAAGTTTGACTTTGATAAAGTGAAGCAGAACAAAATTAGAGGTTTTAGTACAGAGAGTTTAGGCGAGGTTTCCAAAATGTGCATTTGGGCACCATGTGTGCCATGTGTGCCATTTGAATTTTCTCATGTACCAAACTACATATTTCACTTGTATATTACTAATGGTGTTCAATACATCCTAATACAGCAGTTTTGGGCTTTTTTTTTTTTTTTTTTTTTTTATTTTATTTTGAAAATTCAACCAGACATAAAAAAACGATAATGTGATTTGTGTTGCTGGTGTCTGTTTGCTCATATCTCAGTGATAGTATGACTTAGAGAGATGTTACAGATATGTCCCTCATCTGTGTGCTGTTGGCATGTTTACTGCAATCTCGGTTTCTTTGTTAGCATCGAGCTTCGATTGCTAGGTCCGGATATGTGGGTGTGCACACTCCTGGCGAAATATGAATATGGTACTGTAGTAATTATAATAGGCTTTGAGTGAGTTGTGTTTGGAGCATGTACAAATGGCATCAATAGTCTTTTAACCGAGGTTCTGAAGTTTCACGTGGTATGCAACATCATTTTTTTTTTTTTTATTATTTTTATCAAACCATATAGGAGCTTCCCTTAAGGGACCCTTAAGGGACCCTCTCGGTAGGAAAAGGTTTTAAACCTGTCCTTCAACTGAATTGTAAGAACTTAAATGTCAGTTAAACTAGGCCTGCAGCAGATTAGTAAAAATCGTATACAAACCAGGTCTGCAGCAGGTTAAAGTTAAACCTCAGTTAAACCAGGTCTGCAGCAGGTTTAAGTTAAACCTCATTTAAACCAAGCAGGTTTAAGTTAAACCTTAGTTAAATCATGTCTGCAGCAGGTTTGAGTTAAACCTCAGACACAGTGACCTACACAGGAGTTTAAGTGATTTTTAAAGGACAGAACTACAGACTAAACCCCAGGTGCGAATTAAACAGCAGCCTCTGATGAACACGGCTTAAGTGATCATGTGACTTTGACCCAGGCTATTCAGGGTTCAAACCTATCCTAAAGCTTAGACCACAGCAAGCATGTACCCACATTTTTCACAGAAATTGTATCAACAGCACGCTGCCAGTATTTCAAACTTTGTGCGCAATGCACATGGCAAATACACCGACCGTCTCTTATTTCATTCTGACACCTTGTTGTGCCTCTTGTGTACAGCCTTTGAGCTATAGAGAAGTCATTATAATAATGATTCCAAACAAGGCTTTTAGCCACGGTTAAATTACAGTAAAAGTGCTGCAAGTAGGCTGTAAGTGTCCCTGTGTAAATGGAACTGGAGACAAGGGCTGCTTTCATTTAGTCAAAGCCCATTTCATTACCAAACTGTCAAAGTACAATTTTCACAGACAGATAGTGGATCAAAACAAGCATAAATGTGTCATGGAGAAAAAGGGTAAGGGGCACGAAAACAAGTTCTGACAAAACCAGGCAGTAAACAAGACACAACCAATGGCCTTGTATGTACTCAATAGCAAACCAACAACAAAGGCAACAGAATGCAAAGAGGGGGTAATGAGAAGGACAAATGCAGGAGCAGTAAGTGGGCAGCTGAGACAGCGTTGATCAGGTTTTTCAGTAGGATGAGTGGGAGACAAATGGATGCAGGTGGTCTATATTTAACAGCAGAGATAGATGTAGTTACCCCTTGGAGGGGTCTTAACCCCCTGATTGGGAACCATTGCGTTAGAACACCAAATGTATATCAATCTGCAGCTGAAAATGGTCCTTAACAAATGCATTGTTGGTTCCTTTTTGAGTGTGATAAAAAGCTACAGGGCCCATGTTTATTAGGAAATCATTACACTTTTTTTTTAAAGATGAGCGTCTTCAATAGGAACCAATGGGTTTGGGGTTTAGAGCACAGACAGGACAGGGAGGTCATAGACATCTTTCAAGTTGCACATTGTTATTTTCAGAAACCCCTTTACAAACATTGGGAATATTTCAAACATACTTAACTTTGAAAGAGAAATACTTGCTTTGCGATTGAAAGTCTTGAGCTTGACAGAACAATCTCACCACAGGGTTTAGCACTGAAGTTATTGTTATGATGTGCATATAACTATTTAACTCAACTGTCCTCAAATGGAGTTTGCTTTGAAAAGGGCAGGCACTTTCAAAAAATATGTGGCAGGTGATTGGATTTGCATACTACAGATGAAAAATAGCCTCTTGGCTAACTCTGGTGCATTTACAGCAATGCTTTTATTAATGTGCACTGTCCCTTATCAAATAAACCTGTCAATCAAACTCAGAGCCAGAGCCAGTCAGGAGAAGAGCGAAAACATCTTGTTCATCGACAAAGGCCTTCACTGCCGTTCTTTGCTCTTCTTTCAATGAATAATTCTCCAGTTCTGATCAAACTGATGCCATTGCAGCATTCACTTAAATCTCTACGGGTGCCGTTTGTCTCGCACACACCTAAGCTACGACTGTAGCTGCCACTAGCTCCTCACAGGACGCTGATTGGTCCGTGTTCTGGCTTCCACAAACCCATTACTTGAAGCCTTACAGGATGGATTTTTTTTCAGCTGTACAACCAATCGTGTGTGAAAACAAAAGTAAACGTAGACTTTTGTGTTGCGTAGTGTCGTTATGATTGCCACGCAAGGCTGTCGCGCTTCTTATGCAGCGCTATGTAAGACAGTCCTCCAAGGCGCTGCTTACGTTGTTTCAGGTGTCATGTTATTATTTGAACACAAACCACCTTTTTTTCTAACCTTAACCGATTTGTTTTGTTGCCTAAACCTAACCAATCATTTCACAATGTTAACCATTTGGCATTTCTGCAAGAGTGATAAGAGGCTGATATGAAATGTAGTTATGAAATGTATTTTTGGTTCAGAAAAGTCGACATTCAATGTATCCAATGGTTTGTAGAAATGTACAATGCCTGGACACTGGGTTGCATATTCCACATAAAACTATATGTCTGCCCATATATATATATATATATATATATATATATATATATATATATATATATATATATAACATTTCAAGCCGTTTACCCTAAACAAGCCATAATAAACCTGTAGAGGCGTCAATACTGACGCCTGGTTGATTTGCTACCATGACTTCCTGATTACAAGAAAGTGACCTTTGTACTAGAACGAATCGTTAAAGTGATGTTCCAGATACTCTACGTAGACGCCTGTGTGAAACGCAATTCATGTGTTATCCTTTGTGACGTAAATGACCCTGTGCCAGCCCATTGCATGTGTTTACTTAGTATAAATATCACAGACTCGGAGACAGAACTACGAGCAGCCTTGATCCAGATATTCTGTATGTGAATCAACTCTGTCTCCTCCTTGCAAGAATAAATGTCCTGTGATTCATGATTTTTACATCGGCTCGAGTGCATTTTTCTAACATCCTGGTTTAAAAGATTTAGGCCTTAAATCAGAAGAAACGGGCAATTCTATTTTCGGAAACGTCATGTCGAAAATTGGGGGGATGCAAAGAAGACTTTTATCTATTATAAAAGGTTACAATGCATCATTTGTTCATTTATATACTGCAACTACATTCTAATATCTGCTTTGATCTTAGGCTTCATTGTTGGTACCAGTGTCAGCGTGGCAGTAAATGACTGAGTCAGATCATCTTCTTTACCACCTGAACATGATCTACTTAATTTGAAATTGTCTGCCACCTGTTCCTTGTACGTACAGCTCAGGTACACGCTGTGCAGGGATTTAAAGATTACAACCTTTCACACACCCTTGAACTTTTGGGATTTTGTGCAGGATAGGAATAGCAAAGTGCCTGCATTGTAACCTTTTAATGCACCTTTTAAAACTCACTTTTATAGACTTTCTTTTACAGCATGTCATTATTATTTAGTCACTGTCCTTTATCTCCCATTGGTTTGAAATCACCTTTTTCTTATGGCCATTTGTGTTATAAATCAAAACTTAATAATAATCATAAAAATACAGATGATAAAGATCAAACGGAATCTTTAGTGGAAATGGAGAAAGAGAGATTGTAGAAATGCTGTAAGCTCCCAAAAGCAGCAGCTTCTCTCGCTTTGGGAAAACATACAAGGTATCCTGTTTTTGTCAGTTGCCACAGTAGAGCACAGCACACCTGATGATTTGCATTTCAATTCTCACAGCTTGTCGACGGAAAATAGGGAAGGATTTCCCAGTTTCACCACTTGACAGTTTTTGTCCTCCACGCTTTTACTGCAACCTGACAACATTATTGTGAAGATGCATGGCCCCGATTCTCTCCGACTCCGTTGTAATCCATCAAAGGTGAAGGTGATAGAGTTCAGTTTGTCATCCCGTTTCTATTGATCTGTCGTCTTCGGCGCGGAGTCGATTGGCTGTCGGGGTATCAGTGTCTGTGACCTGCTGACACACTGGCCCCTGCGGTGAAGATGTAACTGAATAAATTACTGAACAACACACTTATAGAATGGACAAAGAAAAAGAAAATGAATAAAAGACTAATTGTTCGGTCACGGTGGCTAATCTTGTTACTCCTACAATCTATCAATTGACCTCTCACCAAGTGTGTGAAATGTCATGTCACGATTTAATAGCCATGAATGATGGGGAGATGATGTAATTGTTATCCGTTTGCAATGATGTAGGAGGATTACAGCTTATAATTAATGTGTTGGTTAACTTGTACTACACATTGACCTTCATATGGCTCATGTGGAGAACAAAGGCATTTCCTTTGTTTGTGTAACGGGTAAGGTAAGGACCCAGGAGCAGTACGACAGACACCAGAGGTAGTCTTAAACAGAGTTTTATTTCCCTCAGGACACACAGCAGGTAGCAGAATCACAGGGAATAGACGGCAGGATCTCGTGGTCAGGAACAGAAGGCTGGGTGAATTACCGGGGCAGTCAACTGCAACTCAAATACGATTCAATGGAAACACATTTTCAACAGGATTACGGTTGGAATTTTAAACACGAAATGAATGTTGTAAATTGAAAAAGAGAAATGCAACACAAGTACTTGGTTGGTAAAACATCACAGAGGCGACTGTGGCTAAGTGGAGAGCAGGGCTGTCCTTCAGAGAGCAAGACAGTTAACCCCAAAATTGCTCCCGTAGCTGTGCCTACGGTGTATGAATGTGATCGAATCTGAATTGTAAGTCGCTTTGGATAAAAGCGTCTGCTAAATGACTGTAATGTAATGTAATGTAGTTAAGTCAGGGATGTAAATTAAATGAGTCAATATTGACTTTTGGTTTTCACAAAGGAACCAAACTGGTCTCCTGGGTTAAAGTCCTGTGCTTATTGTTGTTTTTAGGTCTTTCTACAATGCAACTCCCCCGACCTCCTCAATGACATTGCTAACATGCTGGTATTTGGCATTTATAATGTTAATAATTATCACCATTGCAATCGCATTTTAACGCGATAACAGTTGCTAATCAGCAAGAAACAAAAATTCTGCTGAGGCTGATGGGAATGTCATTAGTTTTGATGGCATTTGGTGATGCACCAATGTAATGGGTAAGTTAAAACATGTAACTGTTGATGGTGCTGGATGAAGAGACAGACTATCACCAGTTCTTATCAGTTTTTTCTTAAGGGAACATGAATCTCTGTGAAATAGTAATCCATCGAACAGTTTTAGAGACATTTCATATAAAAAACATGAATACATCTTTACTATTCCCTTTTGCAGGTCAAGAGAAAGTCACCTTATCAGTTTTACTATCTTAAGCCTATGATTAATCCCTCATCCATAAGAGCAATTACTGAAGCAAAGCGGCCAGTGTCATTGACACAAAATGATAAATTAACGGACCAGATGACAGTCAGTGGCTACATCAGTCAATCAGTCAATATGCCACCCTGGGGAGACAGATAGGCATCCGTCTTCTCATGATGTTTATTTACCGATCACTGATCAGTTGATCCCGGGGGAAAATGTGTTCATTTGCTTTGTAGCAAGAGACAGAGACCCACTGTGGCATGCAAATGATGCATATTCACTCTGTTTACGTTGGTTATTCTGAAAGACTGCGAGAAGTGCATCCATTGATATTATCCGTGTCTCTCACTCTCTCTCACTCTAAATCCTCTCCTTTGTGATTGCTATAGATTTAATAAGGGATGGTAGCTTTTACCCGGAGTCACCTCTTCACTGAGCTTCGTGAAAGGGAGGAAATTAAAAATCCTCTCAGAACAAGGTCAGAAACATCATCCACTATGATAGTCTAGATTCAGAGGAGTTATTGGAGTTCTGGTCATAGGACCTGGACAATCACAGCAGAACGGGGATGTCGCGAGAAATGATACTGACCAAGTCGATGCCAGAATTCTGGATACCCGACAGCACTCGAACACGGATTGAGATTAACAGCATGCTGTGATCCCAGGGACAATAGAAAATCCATGTTGGAGGTTGAATAAACTGTGTCAACCCAACATGCTTGTTAATAAGCCACATTGCAGGCTGTTCTAATACAACGTTCGTAGCTATTGTATACCTACGAAAAAAAGAATAAGCAGATATCCAACAAAATCCATTATCCAGTATAAAATCCACGTAATGATGAACCTGGAAGTATCAAGACCGTAAAGCGTGAAGTCCAAGTTGATTCGACAATTACTCAGTTCCGTAGTTATTTTAACCCAAACTACAATCTTTTCCTGAACCCAATTAAGTAGACATGTCGCTGAAATCTAACTTCGTATTTCACGATCTTTTCCTAAACCTAACCAAGTAGTTTTGTTGCCTGAACTGGACGAAGTATTTCACGATCTTTTCCTAAACCTAACCCATTAGTTTGGTTGCCTTAACCTAACTAAGTTGTCTCCTGTGAGGTTTCTTTTCAAAAGACTGTATACAAGTAACGAGCGAAAATTGACACGTGTTGCTGGATTTAAGTAGGAAAACGAGTAGTAACTTTTTTTCGTAAGATATCATAGGAACCGTTGTGTGAGGATACGTTGCTCGTGAAAAGAATAACAACGTGCATTTTCCCTCCAAAACTGTTAAAACTAAACAAACTCTAGAGCCACGCCGAGGAGAGCATTGATCATCGAGCCTGACAAACTATTTTGCTATTCATTAAACATCCATGAACACACAGTAACAGTGTGAGCATTCTAAACTTTAAAAAACTGATTCTTTTTCACAGATTCTGAGAATTTCTGTCTACTGCCTTATTAAAATCCAGGGCTCCGACCACATTGCCATATGTTAATATCTACCATTATCTGCACCCCCTGAGCTAAACTATGAGCCAAATAAACTTTCCCACCCATTACTCTTGTAATTCATGGAGTTCAAAGCACAAATCGAACCCCTTATGTTGATTTCCTCATTAGCTCTCAGTCATCCTAGTTTGGTTTCTGTCCCCACATTTGCTTAGAAACATGTATATGGGTATAGTACATGAGCCTTAGGCTTGTGCTGACATTGTTACAGACCTACTTGTAAAATAATGTGCATTGGATCTTTAGAACCACTTCATAATTCCTAGAAGTCCAGTTTCCAGTGTAATCATATTTTCTGCTGATTGCTCAATGTGCTATTTTAGGAGCGTGCTTTAACCTGTGCTGTACTTGTCAGTGTAGCAGACAAACTTGCCACAGTTTGAACTCAATTTCAACCATTCATAATTGCTCTGAAAATAAAGTGTTTATGAAAATGTATATCATATTCCTGTATACATTTAAGGCAATTTCATTCCAGACCAGCTTTTGTTTTGAATTGTGAGTTTTTTCCTCCAACCATACAGGCTAACTACAGAGTATGATGCATTGCTTGCGGATGTTCAGTAAAACACCTTGCAAATCATTATGTGTTATAGTTGATCACTGAGAGAGAGCAACAGTTAACTGTACCCCTTAGGCCTAGCTCGGGGAGACTCTATGAAAGGAACATTTGGATAATTTTCCTCTTTTTAATGCTGCCTCTATGAAAGCGACTTTTCAAGCTGCTGTCAGATTATCACGCAGACATTTGTCCACGTAAACAGATTTTCCACAGCACTCCTAATTTGCATGGAAGTACAAATGAAATGTTTTCAGCATCTTTTGGACCAATTTCATTTGCCTTTTGCAGCTGGCAATTACCTCCCCAGGTCTGAGTGCTGACGTGGCAGTGTGCGGTAGCTGCACTGTACATCCTTGCATATGAATTATGGTATTGACATGGAGAAAATGTAATGGCTGATGAGCCGCTGTGGCGCAGGAACGGTACACCTCATTATTGAAACGCAGGTCTACTGTGGAAAACCAGCGAACCATTTCATCAACACATAACACATGTGCTCCTCAGATAAGAAAGTACGAGGGCCTGCGTCATCATTTTTACATTTCAGCACCTCTGCACGTGGATTTTTTGTCTCTTTTCCTCCATACAGACACGTCATCATGAAAAAACCTACTGTTTTTATTAATTATGGTGCACATCGTGTCACCTAGCTGTCATCAGACAAGTCCTCTGTCACAGTTCAGCTCCACACCCTCCTCACTCTACTTGTCAGTCACTCCCTCCTCATCAGTCCAACTCCCTTCACCTGTTCACTCACCTGCCTCAGATCATTAATCAAGCCCCTATATAGACTCCTGCTTCCCAGACACACATTTGCCAGATTGTTCTTCGGTTTTCAATGCCAGACTCTCCAGCACGCTCTCACGGACTGATCTCCTGTTGCCGACCCTGCCTGCCCCTAGTGATGGCGAGATGAAGCTTCATGAAGCATTGAAGCTTTCCATCCAATTGGTTCACTCGTGGGCTGAAGCTTCATGGTGCTTCATTTGCTCTACTGCGCCATCAAGTGGACAATACATGTAAAACAGGCAGAGTGATTCGGCTTCGAACGTCACCAACACAAGCCTCGATACGCGCTTCACAAAAATCTTCCTGGATTACTCGACACACGCTTCGAAGCCTCGACACGGAAGGACACATCACTACCTGCCCCCGTTTTACCCTCCCGGTAAACCTACCAGCCTTCTGATCCTGACCCTGTTTAACTCTGCCTTTTGTTTTAGGAAGTTTGTAATAAAAGGCCAAAGATCCCTGGAATCTTGTGTGTTGCATTTGGGTCCATATACAACCGGTTACATCCTCAATAGGAAACGACAAAATATATAATTTGTCATTGCCTTCAAAATGAGAGCTCTGGCTTGGTGCCCCTTATGTCAGTTCTTTCTAAAACTTTGTTATAACTATGTAACAAAAATGATACATATGACTGCTAAAGGTGGGGAAGGTTAGTTTCTACAAAGAACATTGACTGGTTATAAAATAGTTTCAATTTCAGATGGATGCCTCTCTATGACCTACATAGGTAAATGAGACCATTTCTTTTTTTACGCAAAAAATCACGCAGGGTTCACCAGAAACTCATTCAGCCTCCGGAAAGCAACCAGATCCGACTTTGCTGGCGCCTTCGACCTGCAATCGTATCTTGCTCCGAGCCTGGCAGCAGCGGCTCCTCCTCCGGCCAGGAGCAGAGCTTTGTCTCGCTCCTCTGTGAGTCCTACAGTTGTTGTCCACAGGGGCAGCTAAATTCAACACGAAAATAAAGTTCCTTAACTTTAGTGTTAGGAAAAGATCACTGTTTGTGGGGAAAACTACCTGAATAATGCTGCCTCTGTTAATGTTTTAGAATAAGCAGACGACAACCTCCAGTTCTGAAAAGTGCAGCCAATGTGGATGTACCTTTAACAGCCATAAGGATGCGACTCTTCTGGTTGCAAAAAGAAGTCTGAGAAAATGACTCTACTTCTCTCTTGATTTATTACCTCAATAAACATTGTAAACATGAGTTTATGGTCTCAATCTCTAGTTATAATTATTCTTCATTACAGCATGATGTTCAATTATAACCCTTTTAGTAAAGTGGTCCATTTAGAGTAAAATAGACCATGAAGCAGGGTATGCTTTAGGGCATGGCTACCTTGTGATCGAAAGGTCGCTACTACAGCGTTGTCCTGTCTGGGATTAGTCTGTGTTTCAGTCTTAGAATTATAACCCTTTTACAGTGTGTTTCAGTGGTGGGCCGTCAGGGCCAGCAAAGCCTCCTCTGCTGGCCTAGACAGAATCATAAAGTTATGAAAAATTATAAAATAGCTATAAATACACTACATGTATTCTAAATATTTTTCCCATTCGCTTATTATCTCATTGCATAGCTACTGTTGCCCTGCTTCCAGCAGAGCTTGTTTTAAGTATAACTTGTAACTAACTGTTGTGAAGTTAGCTGCTAGAACTTTGAAGTAGTAATAGTTTTTTTTTACCTAGCTTTGTTTTTTTAACACTCAATGGCTGAAGGAGGAGGAGAAACGGATTTGGGAGCTACTGGCAACACCTTTCTGGAGAAGGACATTTCCAGAAAAGCTGGACATCGTAAGAAAGGGTCGGCCGACCCAGCCAGGAAAAGGATTTGTGCACCACTTTCAATCCAGCAACTACGAACGGTATGTCTGGCTGACAGCTTCGGAGAAGCGTTGCACATTTTATGGCTGGGAATGTGTTTTATTTGCGACTGAGCATCTTGGTGTTTGGAGCTACGCTACGCTAACCTGAGGTGGCTAACCAAGGCAGCAACACAACGCCATAGCACGACAGGACACATTACAAGCTACGGTGCTTTTGTAAACTTTTGGAGAGACCCGAGTGGATCTACAACTCAACGAACACGTTCGCAGGAGGACCTCTGGCTGAAACTGAACCCACTGATGTTCTGTACAACCGCGTCATTAAACTCTTTGTCATCAAAGAAAGGAAGATGGACTTTGTCTTTAAGTGAACAGCGGCTTTGGTAAGTGAACTGCACTCTGCAGTTAGTGTATTTGTAGGTGTTGAGCTTCATTTAACATTTTATTTCACTTGTCAAATGTTGCAGTGTTATGTGAATATGCAGCTTTTACACAAAAAAAGTATAACCTGTAGCCCTGTTTGAATCAGTAGGGAACAGCTAAATGCTGCGGGGAGAGTTTGTAGCATGTGTGCTGCTGTTGTTTTCCTGCTAAGCTAGTTTAGCATAGCTCCCAGAACACACGCTCCTCACCAGAGTACAATGTTTTGTTTCCGGGGTCAGAGTGTCTCTTATGTGATGGGTTGTCAGGTTGAGCAAAGTCCACCGAAAACATATTTCTCACAATTTAAGCTTCTGCATTTTCCAAATGCACTAGTATTATTCAAACGTATTGTTCGGTTTGTAAGCCTCGTACCGAACGGTTTAATACGAATACGTGTATTGTTACACCCCTAGAAACAAATAATAAGCGTAGCTGTGGCGTCATAGTGAGGTTATTAGGAGGTGGTTCAACTGTGGTAGGACAGCACTGAAGGCCCAGGTATAAAATAAACGGCCTGCCACTGCTTGACATACTAGTTATCACTTTCAATAATGTTCGAATGTTGAACTACATCACTTGCTCTGACCGGATGCAAAAAACATAGAAATGCACAAACCCATCTATTTTTTCCTGGAGACCAAAAAGGGATCAGAGGAAGAAAAAAACCACTTGAAGATGATTAGAGCAATTACAATCATGCTGCCTCCTCCTTCTGTGTTTATCTAACCTGTTTGCCTACATATCTCTCCCTCTGTGTCTGTTCCCTCGTGTTCTGCCTTTCCTCAGCTTCTTCTCTTTTCCCCTCATTAACAGCGTGAGTGACTGACAGCCCCGGCCGATTTAAACACCCAACCCTCGACAGCATTTAAGCTCAAGATCAATACATAATTACCAGCAATTTAATTACCCATTCACACTGCGGATAAGCTGTTATTAACAGAAAAAAAACAACCACCAATAAGCGAGTTTTATGTGTAGTGTGGCTGGAGAGGAACATTCGGAGCCAATCGTGATCACATTACCCGAGTCGTGCAGGTGGGGGCCATGATGACGGCTCAGCGGGTACTGCACTCAGTACCAGCCTCTCGCTCTCTCGTACCGTTGCACTTTTACTTACAGCACACAATCGTTTGATTTCATTGAACAATTTCTTTCACCCGAGTTCGCTTAAAAAAAAAATGCACGTTTCTACAATCATTTGTTGAACACGTGCCATTTTGCAGGCAATATACTCCCACAAATGGGATTCTAAGGCAGGTAAAGTCATAATCACGCTGGTGGTTTTTATTTTATTGCACCATTGTGTCATAATTTCTGATGTTTACAGGAATCCAGAATCCATTCAACTCCAGCAGTCGTGTAATATCTAAATAAAATATGTGTAACAAATCTAACCTGTCTGCCTTCCTCCAACCTTCAGGTGCTCTTGGGAAGGACTTTGCCTGGGGCCCACAAATTGCTTTATGATGGTGTGATGATGAGAAGGCTCTGTGGGGACGGAGGATGTTGTGGCTTATAAGCTGAGCACCAGTTTTACCTTGGTCTTACTTTTCTTTCCATTATTAACTTATTTACCCTTTAACTATATAGAGGAGAAGAAAATAATACTGTGAGCGCTCGGAAATTGTATTCAGCAGAAAAACTGGTTCTAGGTCGAAGCAATCGTCCGCCCAGACTGTATCTGTTGAGTATGAAACACTCTAAAAGTGTCACTAAAAGATCAGCGGCTTGTAATCAAGTCGTTACAAAGAATTCGAAAACAATTATTAGGAAAAGTCTTTCTTAATATTCAATTTCTTAAATTAAAGATAAAAGTCAAAATGAAAACAGGGAGGGCCAAAATCTCCTCTGGCCTGGGTCAAGGTCTGTAGACACTGAGGATCAGAATCAGCTTTGTTGGCCAAGTGTGTCGCCTATACAGGGAGTTTGACTCTTTTTTTCGCAACCCTTGCAAGGTACACAAGTAGAAATAGAAATAACTAACAAAAGAATATACAAGACCGTTCTGTACACAGGTAATAAAAAATAGGTGTAAATATGAAATAATTATATTAAAAAGCACCAATGACCAACATTAATATATGAAATATATATAGCTAGCATGTAGGAATTATATTGACAGTGACATATATGTACATATTAAAAATAAATTGTGCATTAAAAACTGTAAAATATCATCTTTAACGGCAGCGATAGATGTTTTGTTGTCAGATGGTTACTGACAGTGTATGACTGGTGTTCAACAGAGTGACGGCCTGCGGAGAAGAAGCTGTTCCCTGTGTCTGGTTGTTGTAGTGTTCTGTAGAGCCTCCCAGAGTGGATGAGCTTAAACAGGTTGTGTCCACGGTGTGAATGGTCTCTGGTGATGTTTCCTGACTCTGGCGGTGTATAAGAGACCTGGGAGGAGGACAGACGATTGTTCTCTGCAGTCCTGACTGTCTGTCTTGTTTGGTGGCTGATCCAAACCACACAGTGATGGATGCACAGAGAATAGACTGGACTTTCACAGTGTGGAATCGAAAAAACACCCGATCCAAATACCTCCCATGACTAAACTTGATAGCATCCCTCCTTATATACCCTCACCTGCCTGGTATCCGGCCACACCTTTGAAAAGCTCAGACTTTTTGTTATGCCACGTTTCAATTCCATTCTACACACGAAAGTACAAGATGTCAACATGTTCAACATACTCACGGGACCACACATTCTCACTCCAAACTCGTCAAATTCCGTATGACGCTCTAGGTGCCTCGGTGTTTTGGATGTGTCAGTCTCCGCCAGTTTCATGCATAGTGTCTTTTCAAAACAAACTTTTAACGTTTACTTTAGTTTTTATGGTACCTTGTTTAGGTTTTGGAAACAAAACTACTGGAATAGGATCATTAAAGGTCGGGGTTTTGGTTAAGATAAGTAGCCTGTTTGTAACATAATATAAGTCTGTTTGTTTCGTACTTGGAGTAGTGAGGTTTGGAAGTTACGTAACAAAACAATGCTAAAATATGCCATTGTTGACCAAGAGTCAGTATTTGACGTGTTAGGAGTGAGAACCGGGTTCTCCGTCAACAGAAAATGACACAATAAGGGGAATTAGTGAAACTGCAACTTTGCTACGACACTGCTGATTAAACTTAAATTGGACAGCAACAGGTTTATATAGAGATTAGAGAGATCATGCTGGAGATGTCGCAACACCAAAATTATTTTATTTTCTACACAGCTTTAAGTAACACCTCCATATTCTTTTTGCATTACATTGTGCATCACTACCGTACCTACAACGTACAACTACTTTTCCTAGTAAACTTAATCAGGGTGACTTTCATTACATGAAAACTGTGAAAATATAATACAACACTTTTTTTAGAGAATAACTACTTCTCCCCAGGACAACTAAATTGAATTTGAAATGCAAAATTGCAGAAGTTGTCCTTTTTAACATTTTGACCCAAAATGTCTCGTCCTTCATGTACTACCTTGTCTGGGCTCGTAAACAGGAGTGTGCATTTCTTTCCCTTGAAGCATCCGCCTCCTTCTTTCCCACCAGTCACACCTGCTATGAAAGAGCCCAAGCGTAAAAAGCACCAGATGAACATCAGACAGACGCCCGAGGAAGGTGGCTCAAATGCATCCGGTGTGCAGAACGGAGAGAGTAAAACAGAATACATGCAAAGAAAGGTTTTGTTGTGTCAAGGGCAGACTCAGACTTTGAATTGATGTTGGCTGGGAACACTTAAAAGGCAACTCCCACTGCTGTTGCATTTGTTCCAAATTGCCCTCGATCAAAAGAGCCATTTTTGAACAATACATATTTGAGCCTCAAAATGAAGGCATAGACTGTATATAAGAAATGGACGCAGTTGTCGTGACTTCACCCACTGGTTTGTGGACTACGTAACAATACTACCCTGGTAGGGGCAGCGACCTGTCAATCACAGTAGCCCCGCCCTAAAGCATACTCTGTTATGGTCGGTTTGACTCTAAATGGACCATAACTTACTAAATGAACATCATGCTGTATTGAAGAAGACTTGAAACTAGAGATTGAGACCATAAACTCATGTTTACAATGTTTACTGAGGTAATAAATAAAGAGAGAAGTAGAGTCATTTTCTCATAGACTTCTATACAACCAGAGGAGTCGCCCCCTGCTGGTCAGTAGAGATAATGCAGTTTTTAGGCACCTCCGCATTGGCTTCACTTTTCAGAACCCGAGGTTGCCGCCTGAATGAAGGTAACACAGCCTATTTAGTATGAATGACCCTATCAGCATTACTAATAGGTTAAAATTCAAATGTTTCTGTCAGACTGCAGCGAGGACACAAGTGCAGATGAGAGGCACGACACTGAAGACACAGGTCTCAGGATATTTGGCTGGAAGCTCCAGAGCACGATGGACAGTTCCCTCACTGCAGCTGGATCAGCACCTCGGAGATGATACCATCTTTTGTTGCATTTATGAAAATATACAACTACAGTAAAAACAGTTGACGCTTTTATTTTTGTAGTGTGCCATGCTGTTACAAACAACACTCAAAACTCAACAAACTTTTTCATGAAACGCCCCCTTTTGAAGTACTTTTGCCGTGTTCTGCTCCCGGCAAGGCCTGGATGGAAAGTCCGCTACGCGAGTACAGTAGTATTTGAATATTATTTAAATTAGCTTTCTCAATAATTGCAGATGTGTTTTTTTTCCACACAGAAAAACATAACGGCTGTCATGTTTCAATTACTTGTAGTCACAGTTGTACTGTAATGACAATTATTGCTTGTGTTAAATGAGAAACCGTGAAAGAAAGAAGAAAAAGAAGCCTTTTCATTAGCTGCACACACCATTGCATTGTCACCTGGGTATTTATAGCGTATCGGCTGAGTCAATTGAATAAGGTAGTTTCTTTCTTTATTAATACAACTAATCCCATAATTAAGTCATTCCTGGAATGGATTTCTCACAGCCGTTGTCTTTGATGCTTTGAGATTTGTGCCTCGTCAAAACACTCGCGACAGAACAGCAGTGAATTAATGAGGAATCAAGGCCGATGGCTGCGCGGCTGAATCTTTTAATCACTGGAACCGGGAGAATAACCTATCAATAACATCATGAAACAAAGCCACTGCCGTGTGATCTTCACAGGCACGTGTTGGCTTCGTTCCCCCCCCCCCGGGCAGGTTGCTGCCTTCCAAACAAAACAACACGGCTTCAAAAGAGACAGGATGCACAATACATATTTACACCGTCCTGGTGAACATTACGTTAAAGGCGATGACATTTTATGAAGCATCATTGCAGCATGGGAACCATTACCAGGAGTCGCTGCTTTATAAAGAACAATAGATTGTTAAACTGGTGTAAGAGAATATCACAGGGTTAACGAGCAAACCAATTCCATCCCATTTGGAATGAGCCCCAGCTGCACATGAGGAGGAAAAGCAACACCGACAGCACTGACAATTAAACCTGGTTCATCCTGTTCTGCCCTCAGAGTCCTGCTTGTTCCGCTGAAGTGCGATGTTCTTTCTTTCCGGCTCAAAAAACCCCTTTGAACTCTGTTGTTCAGATATTGGTGGAAAGACTTCCATATAGCTCATTTGAATGAATCTCATCCAGTCTCCTCAATCGCGCGACCGTGCCCATGGAAGCGACGCAGCCCACTGATTCTGTGCCATTAAAATCAAACAAATCTGTGACTTCTTCTCTGACATGAGACATGTTTTTTTGCTTTTGCGCCTCAAAAATGTTGCTTTAACAATTCTCTCAAATGTCTCTATCCAATCTGGATCTTTTTCCTCTCTCTTTTGATTAGTGCGCCGACGTTTTCAACTCATACAGCTCAAACACACATGTAAAAAAAAAAGGGAAAACAATAATAATTCCATTGCAAAATTGTATGAATAAAACAGGTTTCCCATCATGATCAAAGCGTGTTGAGAGTACGCTGAGTGCGGAGCTTCTTAATGTCCCGTTATTTTTGCCAAAGAAAATATATATATATATTCGACATTCTTTCGCTGATCATTTGCTGCTTGAGAAAGACAAACTGCTGCATCAGCACTATTAGGCTGTAGATGGACACACTAGTGGCCCGGCCCTCCACATCAAGCAGCTATTTGGCCAAGATATCGGATGGATGAGGGCATGGATTGTGCTTCGACGTATCCTTTGAATGGTTGCAAATAGTAGACGCATTATGGAAGAAATTAGTTGTTTTCCTTTAATACTACATTGTTTCAGTTTTTAGAACAAAGGTTGACTAACATTCACTGACTTTAAGTTTTCAGCATTGTTGGTTGTTTCTTTCAGATGCCCGATGAGGGCATGCATTGTGTACATCATAAACATTGGGAAACTATTTTAGTAAGTAAGGCGCCCATGTCTATAATGCTTTACAAACAGACTTATAATACTTTATAATTTGCTTATAGTACTGTAAAATCATAGTCAAGAGCAAATATTCATAGTCTTTGAAACTATAATCATGACACATTATGACGCATTTTATAATACTTATGAGGTCAAGTATAATAATGTATTAAAGTTTATTATAATTCCCATTGTTGTAATTCATTATAATTACTGTTATGTGGTCATGAGGTAATCTAAGTGCTCATTGTTTGCTTTAACTAAAGTAAAAAATATATATTTTGCAACGTTGTATGTTATTCTTGTATAAACATATTGATTTTTTTCAGTTCATTCAAACTACCACTTAAAATAACTTATGACATTGAAATATTAGGACTGTGTGAATTATAATATACTATGATTCTTGCAAAAAATGAGTGACAAGCAATTATAAGGCATTGTGATACTTAACTTTTCAAGTCGTTATAAAATGGTTTATACTGTGTTTTGATTATTCTCATGAAGCTTTGTGTGTAATGCATTATAAACTTGCCCCATAGAAAGTGTTTCCAACTAATAACGTACATTTTATTTTATTCTAATCTTTCTATTTATTGATACCATATTTTTCAATATTTCATGTCCCGTTTAGCGACTTTTGGAGCTAGTGCTGCTGGCTACTTTCATTGGAAAATCTGGGCTTGGTTTTTCAGTTGGATCATTTAAAATATGTAGCACAGATTTTCAAGATTACCGACCGTGGCTTTAATGTACAATAACTACAACTTTGGACCAAGCACTGATCCTTGTGCAACCCCACATGTGACCCACTGCAAGTCATTGTTCTTTAGCACATGCTGATCTTTATTATGAAGGTGGTTACTAAGCCATGAGTATGGCACCCTTCTAACCAAATATTTCAACTTTCCTCATTATTAATCTGGGATCAATAGTGTCAGATGCCTTTTTAAAATATATTATCACCCCTAGAGGGTATTCCTTATTTTTCTATGCTGTGGATATTTCTTTCATCACCACCATTGTGATTGATTTGATTATTTTTTAAATTGGATACCACGTCAATTAGTTCTTTCCCCTCAATTCTCATTTGAAAGATGGTATTGGAATTTATATCAATAATTTCATCATCTATATGCTCTTTCATTATTGGGTCCACAATATAATTTGTTAAATGATAGCAAACACTCACAAAGTAATCATTAAATGCAATGGCAATCTCTTTTGTTATGGCTGGTTGGTCATTTTAAATGAAGCAGTTTTCCCGTATCCTTTTAAATTACGCTGATAAACACTTTCCATGTACCTTGTGTGTGATATCTCTTTCACCATCCTATATTCCTACTGTCAAATTTTATTATGATACATAAGACAATTTGCAAATCTAAATGAACCTTTTCTTTTGACGTAGTGACAGACTAAGGTATCAATCAGGTTACTCTGTACATTTTGAAATACTCCATATCCATATCACAATGTGCAAAGGATGTTGACCTGTCAATGCATACACAGTCATGTACAATACTGATATGGTAAATGGACTGTACTTGTATAGCGCTTTTCTAGTCTTTCCGACCACTCAAAGCGCTTTCACACTACTTGTCATCATTCACCCATTCACACACTGATGGGAGGGGCTACCATGCCCACCATCAGGACTAACTAACAGTTTAATAAACTAATGAATACATACATTAATGATCCCCTAGGATGAATCCTAATATTTTTGGTGCACCCCTGACCTTAAAGCTACACATACTAAATACATAGTCTAAGAATGCAGTATGAATTTAGAAGTATGAATAATTGATTTAATTGTAATTTAAAACGTTTTTTTTTTAGACTTTAAAAAAAAAAGTGTTTTAAATTACAATTAAATCAATGATGGTAACCTACAATATGTAAAACACTGGTGAGATAGTTAACGGCCTCTAATAGTTAAGGTTAGTCATTGACCTCTAATAGTTAAGGTTAGTCATTGACCTCTAATAGTTAAGGTTAGTCATTGACCTCTAATAGTTAAGGTTAGTCATTGACCTCTAATGGTTAAGGTTAGTCATTGACCTCTAATGGTTAAGGTTAGTCATTGACCTCTAATAGTTAAGGTTAGTCATTGACCTCTAATAGTTAAGGTTAGTCATTGACCTCTAATGGTTAAGGTTAGTCATTGACCTCTAATAGTTAAGGTTAGTAATTGACCTCTAATAGTTAAGGTTAGTCATTGACCTCTAATAGTTAAGGTTAGTCATTGATCACTAATGGTTAAGGTTAGTCATTGACCTCTAATAGTGAAGGTTAGTCATTGACCTCTAATAGTTAAGGTTAGTCATTGACCTCTAATAGTTAAGGTTAGTCATTGACCTCTAATAGTTAAGGTTAGTCATTGATCACTAATGGTTAAGGTTAGTCATTGACCTCTAATAGTGAAGGTTAGTCATTGACCTCTAATAGTTAAGGTTAGTCATTGACCTCTAATGGTTAAGGTTAGTCATTGACCTCTAATGGTTAATGTTAGTCATTGACCTCTAATGGTTAAGGTTAGTCATTGACCTCTAATGGTTAAGGTTAGTCATTGATCACTAATGGTTAAGGTTAGTCATTGACCTCTAATAGTGAAGGTTAGTCATTGACCTCTAATAGTTAAGGTTAGTCATTGACCTCTAATAGTTAAGGTTAGTCATTGACCTCTAATGGTTAAGGTTAGTCATTGACCTCTAATGGTTAATGTTAGTCATTGACCTCTAATGGTTAAGGTTAGTCATTGACCTCTAATGGTTAAGGTTAGTCATTGACCTCTAATAGTTAAGGTTAGTCATTGACCTCTAATGGTTAAGGTTAGTCATTGACCTCTAATAGTTAAGGTTAGTCATTGACCTCTAATAGTTAAGGTTAGTCATTGATCACTAATAGTTAAGGTTAGTCATTGACCTCTAATAGTTAAGGTTAGTCATTGACCTCTAATGGTTAAGGTTAGTCATTGATCACTAATAGTTAAGGTTAGTCATTGATCACTAATAGTTAAGGTTAGTCATTGACCTCTAATAGTTAAGGTTAGTCATTGACCTCTAATAGTTAAGGTTAGTCATTGACCTCTAATGGTTAAGGTTAGTCATTGACCTCTAATGGTTAAGGTTAGTCATTGACCTCTAATGGTTAAGGTTAGTCATTGACCTCTAATGGTTAAGGTTAGTCATTGACCTCTAATGGTTAAGGTTAGTCATTGACCTCTAATAGTTAAGGTTAGTCATTGACCTCTAATGGTTAAGGTTAGTCATTGACCTCTAATAACATTCACGGTGTTCTGGCTGACTCAAATATTCAGCCGGAGAGAGGCCGCTCGAGGCTGCAGCGTGGAGGATATGGCCGGCGGGGATCCTCCATAATCTGAGCTGCTGAGAGCAAACACCAACTGGTGGGGCCTTTTCTCAAATTGCCATCCGATAGCAACAGAATCATTCTGCTGTAATGAATGTCAGCGTGGGCAGTGTTTGCTGGATGGCACCGACAACAACCCGGAGACAGTGAGCTGTGTGTGCGTTACTATCCGTGAGATTTTTACTCCTCGGACAGAGGTGTGCAGAAGACCTTCTTCTTCACAAAGACGGACTGGAAAAGACAGCCAAGACCAGCAGGGCGATTTTGGAGTGATATTTGTCTTTGTACTTTTAGAATATAAAGGTGTTCCTCTGCAGCGGGGCAGCTGCCCATGGAAAGCCGACACATACTTTGTGAATTAAGGATTTATTTAAACCAAACCAGAGTTGCTGATTGTTGGCAGCGTGGAAAGTGTTTGAGTTTTCACTTTGTTTCCGTCCAGTTTGAATGTAGTGTTTATGATGATTTAACAAGGCAATTAGGTGTGAAATAGAAACATGAATTCAGAAGGTCCAAGGTTGTAAAAATTGCCGTGAGCGCAATGCATCTTGGTACATGCAGGTCATCGGGCAGAGTCTTTTGCAAGTTTACACAAACTGTGAAATCTAGACTCGACTGAAGAACACAGCAAATCCCCAAAACAACTCAGTCAAGTCTACAGAACGTCTGACACAAAGTCAGACTGTGACACATTTCTTGTGTGTATGGAAATTAATAATGATGACGTTCAAAGACAAAACAATGGCAAACTTGTGAATTAAAAAAGGATTAATACAAACCAAGGACATCAAATCCTTATGAACCCCTCCGTGATGAAACTCAGTATTGATAACAAGCTTTTTCTCAGGATGTGAAGTGCTGATGCTACAGTAAAGGAGGAACTTGGGAGCTATTCTTTGATGAAAGAAATATAAACAAGGTCATTGAATCTTTCCGAAAAACCTTCACAGCAACATTTTGTTTGTCTCCACAAAGTTTCAAGGATCCTCAATATCCCTTTCAGAGTTAATGTAACACCAATGTTACTACCTTGTACTATGTGAATTGTTCCATTCTTTCTTAATAGCTGCGTTTGCAAAGATAACTCACTTTGACTGTTTTTTCCTCTAGGCTCTTTCAAGCTTTAAAAATGCTCTTCCTCTCAGGGGTAATAATCGCTGGAGCACCACCGAGAGCATAAGACTAGAACAACTAATAAACAGTCAAATTGCTTAAAAGTCCCACTTTCTCAGTGAAACACAGTAAGAGATGGCCTAGAGCTAACAGAGACTACTACTGGGGCTAGTTGCATAAAACTACATATTTCTAAATCCATGCATACACATGGTTCTCAATCATTGTGAAACAAGTCTGATTTCAGTCCCACAGTGAGCCATGCATGAAGGATAACTTGAAAATCACACAATGAAATAATCCCTCCAATGTAAATAAAAACTAAATTGAGCTGTATATATTTTTCTGTACCAGTGTAGTAGTAGTGTGTATGTTGTTGAGCTAAATTCTGTACAGGGCAATGTAAAAGTGGATTAAGTAGAGACCTTTATTTAGCAGGGGAAGTTAACGCGCCTGATCTCATGGAAACACGTGAAGCGACCACAACATCTTAACGGCGCAGTGTGTTGGGGCAGATGAGTCAAACACAGGACGTTCACCCAGGAGACCGGAGTTTGTGTCCTCTGTGAAACCAAACCTAAATCTAACCATGTCATTTAGCCTAATCTTGACGTTTTCTTGTTGGCTAAACCTAATGTCATATTGTTTCTATGGTGGCGGCACATCATTTTACACAACACATGCCACAACCTGGTAATGCACTGTTCAGAGATCATGGCCATTTCACATATTTGCAAACTCTTTGTGCCACCGCTAGCTTTAATTCCTCTTTTTTGTTCTGGACCCTGGCTTCCCTGGCTCAAAGCACTGCCGCCGGAATAGGTGGGGAGGGGGGGGGGGGGGGACACACGCACCGAGAAATTGACTTCAGGAAGAGGTCCTGGTGGATGGTTGGGTCAAACTGTGAGCCTAAGTCAACGTTGACTTTTGTTATAGGTCACTGCATACTGAGCATAACAGACTACATTTGTTGCCTAAACCTAAAATCTAAATAAACACACTATGCATTTAACAAGCATACAATGTACATGTCCTGTGAACATGGAAGTTTATTTTGAAAGACATTATGCATGTAATGAGCAGAAGCTGACACTAGAAGGGATTGAATCATAGTTTGTAACTTAGGGTCTGCGTTGGCAGAGGGGTACCATAGAAAGAAAACATCACATGGGGAGTATCGCTTTGATTCATTTCCTTTTAATGAATGTGTCACTATGCAAGCAATACAACAGGTCTTTTCTCACTATCACATTTGTGAGTATACATATGTTGTGGCTATGATTCAAATAAACAAATACATTTGAATAAAACACTTGGTAAACCAACTTGACCCCCCTTTGTCATATCAAGGATCTATTACCTGAGTCGTGATGTGTACTTGATGTAAAGCTTTGGCTTTTCTCCAACGATCTGAACCCGCCTTTGTATTTGACCGCCGATCCTGAGTGCTTCATGATTAATGTTAACAGCGTGAATGAATGCAACGTAATTATAGTTTATCACAGAGGGGCTGTTGCTCTGTTGCTTTTCGCTGAACTGAGGAGGACCGTGACAGCAACCCAAGAAAATAATTGCACAAGCCCAACAGGAATTTCTCTGCCAACCGCTGTTAATGCTCCGGCTCACTTTGTTCCATTCCGTGTCCCAGAGGCCTTCACTTTCACTCAATATTGTGAGTGTTTGTATCCACAGTAAACTACGGATTGCTCGTTATACAAACATATGCTGCATAATTATTTTGAGAGGCCTTCCTTCCAAGAGCAGAACCAACTCATTCTGTTATGTTGCTGCTCTTGGTGTGACCTTAGAAAAACAAGGAGATGTGCCATGCGTGCACACACACTTTTTTGTGTTTTTTTTTTTTTTTAAATGAGGTCAGCAGATTTGATAGAAGTGTCCAGTGTCATTTTACTTTGATTGTAGGTTTACTGGCTTCTATTCGATCAGTCACCTCAGAGCTGTGTCTCTGTTGGATAGCCCGGTCTGTTGTGTACACTCGTCAGTCGGTGCCTGTCTTTCATTTAACTCTTTTAATTCTGAAGGGTTTATTTTCTCATTCAATAATTGATGAAATTATAACACCATCACCCCAAAACACCTCGCAGTGCAGTGAGTATTCACCAAGGGAATCAGCTTACTGTGGCTATCCGTCTCCTGCAGGTCTTCAGGTGATCTAGCTTTTTGATAACTGTGTAAATTGGACAGTCCGTCCATCCGTTTTCTGCCACTTCTATGGGTTGGAGCTGTGCTGGCAGCAGGTTAGCAAGGTAGCAAGAAAAAAGTCTTCCTCAACACTTGAATCCAAGGTTCATAGCACGGATGTGATGTCTGCCTCATTATGAAATAGAATGGTTCAGTCTTGTAATTGCCTCATTGTTTGCATTCCGCATGGGAAAAAAAAAACCACTCCCATGTACACAAGACCTCATCAGGCAGATGTATTTGGAGCACTTGTATGCATCGTTTATGGCATATTTGGGGAACATAAATTCTACTCTTCCAATCTTTGCATACACAAATCTGACAACATCCAAAAACCTACAGGTTTGAATCAAGAAATGAGGCCGTAACCCAAACTGACAATCTGCATTCAAATATACTGTATAAGTGGTCCCACATTGTGCCGTACTAGCAGAACTCATTAGCATGACCGCAAATTAAATAAAGGCTGCAGTGGGAGAAATGAGATGGTCAATTTATATGCAAATCTCAACCTTCTACAGACAAGAGGCAAAAATAAAGCCCCTTTTTCTCACAAATATTTTCTGCACCGCATGTAATAATGTGCACGGCATAATTTGCTTGCCTGTTTGGTTTTTGTGTTCTCATTAGGCCTTCTCGAAAGCATCAACCTTTCCCACTTTCAACTTTGTGCTGATGTGAAAATCACTAAATAACCTTTCAACAATATTTATGAGATTGTTTTGTATGGTAGTACAGAGTGACATCATAATAGTGCAGTGCAACAAAACCAAAGCTGTATGTGCAAAGGGGTATGAAATGCGGGGTCAGTTTCACTGGATGCTACCAGCTAACTAGCTCTCCTCCTACCGGCTTGAGAAGACGTGCTCCGTTGTAGTCAGTGCTGAGTTCAGTTTGTTATGTGCTAATCGATATTTATACATCCATACTTCCATACAATTGTCTCATCTTGGCATGCAAATCAAGAGAGAAACAAGCAGGAATAAGAGTCCAAACTGAAGCAGTTGTGGATCACTACCTACGGCCGGTTAAGAAAAGTGAGGAGTCAGCAGTCCATGTATAAAATCAGTCAGAAAAATATGTTTTCCAAAAAGTGTGAATCCCGGTAACCATGAGAGGCTCTTGTGAATATAATCATAAATGCGCACCAAAACAATGAGGCTGCTGGGTCCCAGTAGTCTGCGAGATTATACGTGGACAGACAGACAGACACACTCACACAAGCACACACAAAACCGAACGCATAATCTCCTCAGGCTGCGCTCAGCGGAGAAGAAAAACGTCCAAACCTTATCATCGCCATTCTGTTGCTTGGGCAACAGCTTTGGTCCAAGTTTACTTGCTGCCAGCTACTGAAGGATATATATATATATATATATATATACATACATACATACATACACACTCAGGAATAACGGTGGTTTGCTAGTAGTTGTGTGTGGTTTTTTTTTACGTTAAATAACTTGTTAGGTAAAGTTACGTTAGAAAACTACAGTGAAATAAATGCAAAGTTAACTTTGTCTCCTGAGAGAAATTCCCCAAATACATGTTTAATCCCTAAGGATTCTTACCTGGAGACTCGAGTTAAGCCCTGGTCCCTGATAATCCTGTTTCCTTCTCCCACTTTTACACCCTAACCAAACACCTTTCAAGGCGATTTGTATTTTATTATGCTCCTGTTACGCTTGACATGCTTGATGGTCTGTAACGCAGACATGGGCTCTAAAAGTGTTTTTTCTTTTTACCCATTACCTTTACCTTACTTTCTTTTTATTGAGCTTTTTAGTAATGTTTGTTCTTTGGAGTAAAAAATTGTCCTTAGTAGTTCGTTATCCTTTGCCGCCAGGTTTGGATAGCAGGTTTAGCTGATCGTGTAGAATATGATGTAATGAATCTCTCCTAACCAGAAAGAGTAAGGGAGTAAAGCAGATGTTTACAGTGAGAGAATCTGTTTTCCTTCACTCTCCACAGACGGCAGTCACACACCCACCAGTGTTGGTGTGTAGGGTGTTTACATTTGAAAAGATTGTAGAAGAATGGATCCAGTGTTATGTGACAATCATTTAGAGATATGGAGAAAACTGGATGTGGTGAAACCTCTGTGGTCAGAAAAAAAAAAAAAGATGACACAGAGCTTTCATATTCGCAGCAGAAAGGATGGTGTGAAATGCTTATTGACCGTTATGCTTGTCTCCTCCCCTCTGAGCACAGCTGCCTCCTGTGATATGCCCTCAAAGACGAAGCAGGGGACAGAGCCGCTCCTCCCCGAGCACATATTTTTTGCTGGCGCGGACTTTGAATTCAGATCCAAAGCATCGCTGCAGGTCTCCACACCCTAATGGATATCCCACGGTGTTTAACAAGCACAGAAAGAAGCATGGAGGCAAGGTACGCTGGAGCGGAGAACCGTTCCTCCTTTAACAGCCACGGAAAGAGAAATCACAGGGACTCATTCAGAGGCGTCGGGTGGTAGCCTCCATTGTTCTCGTCATTTGTACGGACCCCTTTTTCTGCAACTTTAAAATCACATCCGATACTTCCCCCAAAGAAAATCAATTTTGAAAGTGTTCTATTCCCCACTTTTGCGATCGCTACCGGAGGCCCCGCTGGAGTCTGAGCTGAAGGAGTTGCTGGTGAACCTGCATGATTTCATCTGATTTCATGCAGAAACCGACCCGGTGGCACCGATGACAAGCATTAAGAATAACTATATAGAAATAGACAATGTTCTCACTGATGGTCTTGTTTCCTGATGTTGGTCGTATAGAGGATCAGTATTTATAACCAGTTAACTTTAGTCAATTCATTCATTTGTATATAGTGTTTTATGCAGTTTCTCCTATTTGTTTTAATGCATGATGTGAAGAATGGGGGGGGCCATGCCATTAATTCAATATGATACTTTTTTAGCCAATTTTAACAATACCAACACTGATCATTTCTTAAATGGGTATGCAATATTAATGGTCATTTTTAGAAGGGGAAAAAAAGATAATTTAAGTTAAAATCACATGACACGTACCAGCCAATATTCAGAAATACTATGATTAAATAATAATACAATAAATAAAAATGACACCAATTAATATGAATACAATGATATCAAAGTGAGAGTGAGTTTTAGACTTACATGGTGGCATGTAATATTGGTGGCATGTTTGGTGGCACAACTTTAAATAAATATTTATGTTGCTTCATGTCTGTTGGGTGTAAAATATATGTTTTTCTTTTTGTTATAGTTTGCCAAATCAACTTCATAGCATGATTATATGGCAATTATGTGTTCAGTGTTCACATATTGTTACACTGCCGAAGTGGCTGGAGCTTTAAATAAATAATAATTATCTTTAGAAAAAGAAAGAAACAGCCTACTGTCAGTCTATTTTCAGATCTTGGCTTATTTTTTTGTGGAATGTTATATCTGTTAAAAAACAACAACTAGGTAATGAAATAAAGTATTCATGGTCACGCCCTGATCTAATACAGGCATTTATACACGCAGGGGTCATTTGCTGCAGCCTGGTGCTCCTTCCAGCTGACGCCATCGAGGTACTCTGAAAAAATTAAGAAGTTATGTTATGTATGCAGTCACTTTCCCCCACTGCACCACAATACCGGCAGATCAGTGAGACGTAATGGAGACATGAGCGGTGCCCACAGACAAGACCGGGAGCCTTGATCCGTCAATGTTCATGTGGTTAAGAAATTCGAAACACAGATACAGCGGGACACGTGTGTGATTTAGACTGACTAAATGATACATTTAATATAATGGAAGCTCATCCGTTCTGAGTGATGGACGTTAAAAATGCATTGTCACATATAATTGTTGTCAAGTGTTTCGTAACGTCATGACATGCACTGAGCAGGATCTAAAAAGCTACTAATTACATGGAAAACACCAATGTGTTTTGGTCTGTGATGCTGGAGCTCTGGTGCGGCATCTAGTGGGTTCCATGTGTCATATATAGGACCTTTAACCAGAAAGAGGGCAGACTAAAGTAGATGATCACAAAGACCACACTCTATGACAGTGGAGATAATCATAGAAACTGTTCCTCCAAAGACTGCGACTACGTCCCAACGACACGGATGCGTTTCTCAGCAGATCAAGTATGCCACACCTGTACTTCTGCAACACAGATGAAATGCAATCAGATCTAGTGAGTTGGTGTGTTTAGCGTCTTTACATGTGACAAGAATCTGACAAAAACATATGGTTATTAGATGACGCACAAAGCCTGACAGGTCATGAAGTAAAATGAAATATTAAATATCTGCCTGCCTCTTGCTACTAACCCTTCTTTTCTACTCTTTCCATGGCGTCTTACGATAACCACCAGTCGTGAGACCCGACAGAAACCACACAGCCTTGACAACAACAGCAAAGGTGGGGTCCACCTCATTAGTGTGCATCTGGTGACACTCGGTAAGCTCAGTGCGGAGCACGGGATGACCCATATTCCCGGCCTGTTATCTCTGATTGCCGCACCGTGGCAGGGGCTTGATTAAGTGTTTCCAGTGTGGTGGGAAAAGTGAAAGCGCACATTTGACTTTCAAATGAGCCTGACAGAGTTACACTTGGAAGCCACATATAGGGGGGGACTATTTTTGAACGCTGGAGACAGGAAACATGGGAGAGGTTGAAAGGAGGCAAACGAGATGTGAAACAAAGAACGAGCACGAGCGAGAGCCATGCGCCGTCTCCAGAAACTATCCCGTTGTGAGTAAACACACAAGGGGAAGTCTCGCTCTGTAAAATACAGTTAGTGGAAAGGAGGTAGGCGCTGGGTGCGTTTTTAAATATAATGTGTGTCATTCAGCGTTCTGCGAAGGAGTTGTGCTATTTGTGTTCACTGTGGGGCGGGGGGTCAATTATTGTGTGCAAAAGTGTGTCAGCATTCAGCATGTCGCAGTCAAATTAGACTCTGCCGGAACACGTTTGGAGTCACTTTGACAAAAGTCGGACCGAATCTTCGTCAAGTGCTTTCCCAGTTTAGGTTAAGTAAGTGTCGAATTACCATGAGTTTTGGCACACCCCGAGAACCTGTAATGAGTGAGAGCTCAACAACAGGCAATCATCGCATCCAATTTGAAAACATTCAGGGGACATGCATATTCATACAGTGCAGTTGATTAATGTGTCACACTGTTGAATGAAAAGGTATGTTGCTTTTGCAAAAGGTTTGCGAGTGTTGTGTGAATGAGGATATCATGCAGCTAGAAGCGGAGAGGAGTGAAATTGGTGTACAGGCAACAGCGACAACCAGATCAATGTATGCTGTACTCCGACCTCCCAACAGATATCTGACCTCCTCACCCCTATCTGAGGCTGAGCCCAGACACCCTATGAAGGAAGCTCATTTCCTGCGCTTTCATCCAAGATGTCATTCTTTTGGTCGCTATCCAAAACTCACGAGGGTCGGAACATAAATGGACTGGTAACAGGTTGGTTCAATCCCCAGGCCGGCAGGATACGATCTGGTTGGGGAAAGTGAAAAAACAGGGCTTGCCTCTCCCTCATTACCACCATTGAGGTGCCCTTGAGCAAGGCCTTAACCCCAACCGCTCCAGTGGTGCTGTTCAGTGGCCAGAAGGGAATAATAATAACAACTTTATTGATATAGCACCTTCAAATACAGAAACAGTGAAGCCCGACAAAGCAAGACAAACTAAGGTAAGAGTTAAACCCTGATAAGAGATAGAGGTTTTTAATTGTCATTGTAGTGCTACAACGAAATTTCGTTTGGTAGCCCTCAGCCAGCCAGCAGCAGCGAACAACAACAACGATAAACAATATCCAAGATAAAAATACACAAAAGGAATGAAAACGTTACTAAAGTGATAATAAAATAAAATAAAGTTTGTGCAAACAGTGCAGTGTAAACATTTGTTTTGACAGTGTATCAGTAAAGTCAGTAGAATTTTCAGCAGCTTGATGGGGGGGGGGGGGGGTGTTAGCTGTTTATGACTGAGTTGCAGCTACAGTGGTGCGTGTGTTCCTGTGGGGTGGTCTTCCTGGTTCTCCTGATCTCCACGATGATCTCTTTGGTTTTTATAGTGTTCAGGACCAGGTTATTGTCAGTACACCACTCAACCAGGTGTAGTACCTCCTCGTTGTTTGATATCAGTCCTACTATAGTGGTGTCATCAGCGAACTTCACCATAGTGGTAGAGGAGTGGATGGGTGTGCAGTCATGGGTGTAAAGGGTGAAATGGGCCGGACTGAGCACACAGCCCTGCGGAGCTCCTGTGTTCAGGATGAGGGTGGAGGATGTGCAGTTGCCCATTCTGACGGTTTGTGGTCTGTTTGTGAGGAAGTCCATAATCCATGAGCAGAGTGTAGTGGATAATCCAACGTTGTTGAGTTTGTGTACCAGTTCATGGGGGACTATTGGGTTGAAAGCGGAGCTGAAATCAACAAATAACATCCTGGCGTAAGTGTTTGAATGCTCCAGATGGGACCGGGATGTGTGAAGTGCTATTGAAACAGCATCCTCCGTAGATAAAACAGAACAATAGAATACAACTCAGTGAAACTTAAGTGAAGGTTAAAAACAAAGATGGCAGACTTGACTGGGAACTGGCAAAAGACAGCCAGGTAACAGGGAATCCGAGCAATGAGAGCAATGACCAGAAACCACATGGGAACTTTGATGAATTGGCAGCATTAAAGGATCTGGGCTGGTGTGTAGAGAGTGGTTGATGAGGGAATGAGATGCAGGTGAGGAGTTGGGCGGGGAAGGCCAGGAAGAGCAGATGAGGGAAGTGGGAACAGGTGTGTGGAGGAGTGGGGCAGTCAGGTGATGGGGAACGGAAGGAAAGTCTGAGGGGCATCTGGTGGATGGATGGAGAATAGCAACAAAGGGACAGCCACCATCACATCAGGTGATGACCTTACTGTCTATCAGATTAGTCATTTGTTATTTAGATCAGTGAAATGGGAAAATTTGCTCCCATCCCATTCTACAGTGATTTTAGTTTTGTGAAATATATTACTCTAGGATATAAATAATATTTCCTTCACATAACACTTTCCAACATGCAAATGGTATTTCATAACACAGAGGATTCCACACTTTCGTACATCTACTGAAATGATCTCCCTCAAACTCCTGATCTCAATGTGTTTTTGCACGCCAGGAGTTATGTTCACAAATCTGCAGCACGCAATTTCTGTCCAATGCAAACTTTTTTTTTTTAAATGGCTGCATTGGGCATTAAACACCTGCAGAAAAGTGTGGTCAGCAAAGGTCCACAGGAACATGACACGGCTAACACAAAGGCACAGTTTACTGCCCCTCTGCAGGGACTGACTCACAATAGTGGATGGGTTGAGCATTCATAAGGAGCATGTCTGCAAAATAACACAATCCTCCATTATTATTATTATTATCATTTTAAAAGGAAAAGGATTATAATGTTTTTTATATACAGTATATCACATAAAGTGACACGATTGTCCGGGATTCGATCTGCCGCTCTGGTGGTCTTACTCCTGAAATGCACAACAAATGGTTTATTTTTCTTTAACATAAATATTACAGTACATAGAGAATTCAGAATTTTGCAGGAATTGAAATATGCTCCATTTTCTTCTCTTTCTCTCTCCTTTTTCCCCTTTCATTTGTTGATTGTCTCCCAGCTTCAGCCCCAGAGCCGCTGGCGTGACTGAAGATCCTACAGCATATGGAAAGCATATGCTAGCCCTCAGATTTCTGCCACGTATTGTAGGTGTGTCTACCTGGAGTATTCTCTGTCTTCTTGTTTGCCCAATTAAAATTGTATTAATGTTATCAACATTACATTGTCATCAACAGGGAATACTTCTCGTAGTTAAAATCAGGGCCATGGCTGCATCTGAAGGTTGAATGGCGATATGCTGTACCAAGGGACCTGATTCAATGCTTTAACATCCCAAATGAAATGAGGCGCATAGCGTCATGAAAATAGTCTTCACTGTATCCATTACATTTTTTGATTCAGTCAGATTTGCCGCAACATTGTTTGTGATCTTGATGTCCGATTGATACAACCCATGTCCACCTCCGACCACCTCCAGTTTCTTTAGAAGCAGCTGTCTAAAGCAGGGGTCTTCAAGGTTTTTCAGGCCAAGGATGGAGCAGGGACCCCCGACTATATATATTGTATAAAATTGTGTTTTATATTAAAGTGGGCCTAGTGCCATGTATAAACATACCTCTTTATTGTGCATTCAATACTAAGCTATTCAAATAATACACAGGTTCATATATTCATGTTTTTATTTTAAACATGTGCAAGGTACAGTGAGTAGGGTGGCCGTGCCACTGCCATTTAGAAACATACCTTGTCAACTGATACCAATGCCAATACAAGCTATTCAAATTGACGTTTTTATTTTAAACATAAACGTGGAAACGAAAATGAGTGATGGCCTATTAGTGCCACTGCCATGCATAAACATACCTGTTATCTTGCATACAATACTGAATTATTAACATAATGGACAGATTCATGTTGTTTTTTTTAAACATGTAGGGGGACAGGTCCAGGCTAGTCTCGCGCTGTGAGTGACCCGGTGCCCAGCTTGAGAACTCCTGTCGCTGAATGTGTGCATTTCTGACTGAAAGATAACATCTTCTGCCTCCATTTATCCATTTGCTACAATATGTTGGATTCATGTTAATGTGTATTTAAAGACATTTAAATTTGTGGGAAAAAAATTGGAAAAAAAATGAAAAATTGTCTAATCAACCAAAAATGTCACGACCCCCCTGCAGTACCTCCGCGGACCCCCTGTTGAAGACCTCTGGTCTAAAGGGCTGGGGTCCACTTTCTGTACTACTTCTGATGTGACTACCCCCCTAAAATGCAGATTAGGTTGAATTGCCCCAGACTTTTAATATCCCTTCAACTGTATCATCTATAATGAATTCCTTCCTACACCAAGCCCTCGCAATTAGGATTTCCACTTTTTGCTGCATTTACTGCTATAAAGACATATGGCTGTGTTTTGGGGATCATCCATAAATAACAGTATGGACCATAATGACATTCATTTGCTATATATATATATATATATATATAACAGAAATTATGACTTTGATGTATGCCACAAAACAAAGCGTATATAGTGAGATAATATGAAGCAGCTATTACAAAACAACCCACGCTCTGTTGACGTACACTCTTGGCTGCTCGGCAGATTTAAAGGTTACCTGCGAGCGGCTGATGTGCTAAAAATAACTGTTTTCTACTGCCTGTGTAGTCTACCATACCTGTCATCCATATATAAGAGGCATGGAGGCTGATAATGAACCTGGAAGTAAGTGGAATTTCACAGAAAATCTGCAGTCAGAGCCAATAATGCAAAGTGATTGCAGCTCAAAGCAGATACATATACAGGCACCACCTGGTTGTCCTTGGATATGTTGCATATTATCAAACCAATCAGGTGCGCTTGTAATTTGCCACTAGAAGTGATGTAAGTGTAGTTTAGACCAGGGTTCCTGCAGATCCTTTAAATGTCGTTAAATTCTAATCTAATCTAATCATTAATCTAAAAGTAAAACCTTTTTTGGTATTAAAATGTCTTACAACACTCTTTCAAAAATCATAAAAAAGCTTGAAATTTTAAGTTTCAAAATAATTGGTAGCATCCATCTTTTAAATGATTTACTTCCATTAACGTCATACAGATCTAGATAAAAAATAACGCACCGTAATTAGCTGTCCCATAATTAGTTTTCGTATGTTATCCGGATAATCATGAATGAGGAAGTATAAAGAGCGTAAAGGAACACCCAGGGCGGACGGGAGGGTATGTATGGGTAACTTTAGATATCATATACGAACTGTTGTGTGAGGATACGTTGATACGAGACAAGCTGTATTTTGTGTAGGTAGTCTTTCAAACTCGGCACGATGGGAATCAAGGTGGTGGAATCATGCAAAGGTGTGCGCAAGGCATTACCCAGTTCTGTTCTACCCTCGTCTCCACACCTATCTCCAATTCCAGCATCATGGGCAAGCAGCAACAACATTCGGGTGTAGCCAATGCCGATACTGTGGTGTCTAACCACAGAGACAAAACACCCGTCATACAAGTCAAATCACAGAGACCATTTCAGCATAATGTTCCCTGACTCCAGAAATGTCCACAAGTTCGTATGTATGCAAGTTTGGATTAGCCCTGTACATCTCAGATCGGCTCGTTGTGGATGCTAACAAGGGCCGTTCGTGTGACTTTTGTCATCCGTTCATGCCAGGATGCATTAACTGTCAAGTCTGTACGCGCTGTACGAGATCGGATCTTGCTCGCATTGGGAGACGATCGGCCAGACCGCACGCTGAGGTGGCCTGGCTCGCATTGGGAGACGATCTCAGGGAGATACGGAAAAGCATGCAGGCACAGTTTGGATAATTTATCAATTGAGGTTTCCATCATCTTCCTTCCACACGGGAGTTCGTCTCGCTTCTAGAGCAAAAGGGAGAGGAGGTAAACCGGGGCAGGAGCCCAGCTGAGACCTGCTGTCTTGAGTCCTGTTAAGTTGCTGCTGATGAACACCTAACATTTCCTGATTTTGCTGCTTCAAAATAAATTTTGACTACCTTGAGATTGGGGACCTCCCCTGTTCCTGTGCCCCCCCAAAAATGTCTTCATGGATGTTAGACTCATGTATTGCAGACTGAAAAAGTCCAGATGTCCTTCAACAATAATACCATCACGTCTACCCATAATTTAGTTTTTGTGTGGAATATTCTCTTAAATATTCCCTCCTCTTTATCGTGCATTTATTGACAGATGCATGTTTCATTCAACGAGCAGCATTTTTCCACCTATGCCTGATGAATGTTAATATTTGCTGCTTCTCCAACAATCAAATGAAAACAACTTTCTGTCATTTATGCCAAATGAGTTGCAGAACCCTGCAGAGATACTACTCACATCCTAAACACTGGTACAACTGTAGCACTAGTACATTGAATACCAGAACACCCAGCCCTATCAACCCATTTGGCCTCATAAAAACCTCATCTCCCTTTTTTAAATTGCACCTGTGATATGAAACACACTCCAAGATAAACATGTTCCACCACTCTTCAACAGAAAGAGAATATGAAATGCTGTATTCCAGACGTACTGGAGTAAATGGGGCACTCGAACGTGATATCTGAAGCGCTGACCCTCATCCCTTCATCTTTTAGACGAGCTCTTAAACTTGAGTCATTACACCAGTCCAACGTGTCGGATGAACTCCACCGAAATGGCAATGGGGAGGTGATTTGGTGCTCGCATACAGGCCCAGAAGTGAAATGACCGAGGCACTAGAGATTGAGAGCAAACTCGAATCACCAACCAGCATCCCAGTCGGGAAAAAAGGGGCCAATTTTCTCAGAGAGTGCTTGGCTCTTGTGCCAAGTGTCATGCATGGAGATGAAACAATTCCAGGACTGCCTAAGATCTCTGATGAGCCAGGAGGTGAAAATGAGGAAACTAGCAAACAATGCTGGGGGGGGGGGCGATACAGCTTGTCTCGTACAATTCCTTGGCACAGTAAGTGGTTGTCAAGGCAACCCCCAATGAAAATTCAAGAGGAAGCATGAGCAGCTCTGACACGGTGCGTTTTGCTTCATCCCAGACTGATGTGTACAGCTTGCGTTCATGTGGTTCTGAGACACCATGAAAACAAATCGGCTACATGTACGCATTCAATTAAAGAGCTAGGTCATGGATATAATGTGCACACAATATAATTGGTCATATATGTGAGAGGTAGAGAAAAATAATAGGTGGATTAATAACCTCCTGTTTTGATGAATATTAAAAGAAAAACTGAAAAAAACCTAAGTGATCAAACCCAGAAAATGTTTAAAAAAACAGGTTTTTATGCTTGGCTGAGGGGGGAAAGTGTATCGCTAAAAGAGAAATGTAAAAAAAGCGCAATGGGAACAGATTCAGCGTATATATCTGGTATTTAATTAAAATTCAACGAGGTCCATTTAGAGAGAATTTCCTGACGCAAAGGTCCAGAACATCACAATAATGTCTAACTTGCGCTACAATTCAGTCCCTTATATATTGAAGTAGCCTAACAGTTGTATTAAAGTCTGTATGTAGTCAACAACTGACTGTCAAATCAAATAAAGAAAGTTCAATTGAATAATATCTCAACAATATTCATTGTCAGATTTCAAATTGAACTGGATGAATTATATATAATTCATAATCTCAGAGTAAATAAATGTTCTGCTCTCATTTCAAGTAAAATAAGGATTAAAAACATAACAGAAAGCTTAAAATAAAGTACTTCATTTTAGAAAAATGAACTGAACTGAATTGTCCTGCATTGTTTTTCATCTGACTGGTGCAGTGGTACAATGGTTCCAACTGGGACTATCTTGATGACCCAACTCCTAATAATCACATGTTAGTGGATAGAAACAAGCATTCATTCGCATTTTAATCCATTAAAAAATGGCGCTACATTTGGATGGAAACAAACCTAATGAGTCCTATGTCTGGATTTAAATGTCACAGTATGGCCAGCATTATAAATCACAGAGCAGGTTTTATTCCACAGATAAGCACTGCACAAACATGCTTTGCTGCTTTCTAATTGCTTCTTGAATCTGTTAGATAAATGCTTCACTGAGAGGGTAGGGAATGCTTCAGTCTACTAAATCTAGTTAATATTCTAGAACAAGCACTGCTTACAGTTCATGAGCAAAAAAAGGATTTCATTCATGAAGGAATAAATGAACATGAAGAGCAAGATTTTAGTTTAGTATTTAATATAACAATACATGTTTCATAGATGTAGGCTTCATGTTGGGTTTGTTACCACCTGGCTCAAGGCCGGCAACAAAAAGGGAGGCCACACAGAGATCTAAACCAACAACCGTTTATTTAGCTATACAACTGCCATATAATGCACAACTGATGAGGCTGGTGCAGCAGACCCTGCTGTGAGAGAGAGAGAGACTCCCAGAAGGCCCGTCTTTTAAGCCTTCCTGGAGGCTCCAATCAGCTGGGCTGATTGGTGCAGGTGAGTGTCCCAGCTCCTCCCACCAGGAAACTAGCGGCGAGCAGGCCCACAGCCTGGTAAGGGGGAGGGTCGTCACACCCCCTCCCTTAAGATTGGGATCCTCACTGCAGGTAATCTCAAACATGACCCTCCAGAATCCTCCCATCTGCAACTTTGGTACCTGAGAAGCAATTTAAGAGAGGAGAAAACCAGAGACAGAAAGAAAGAGACACTGCAGGGAGTAAAATACCGCAAGTTAACTTAAACAGTTACAGCTCGGGACAAGGCATCAGCCACTGTATTTTCCGTGCCTTTTACATGACGTACATCTAAATGATATGGCTGAAGGAAAAGACACCAACGCATAAGCCTTTGATTTGGGTTTTGAAGTGAGTGGAGAAAGGTTAGGGGGTTATGATCAGTATATACCACCAAAGGTCTTACTCCACCACCCACGTAAACCTCAAAATGTTTCAATGCCCAGATCAGTGCCAGTGCCTCCTTTTCAATGATGGAGTAATTTAACTGGTGTGAGTTGAACTTCTTAGAAAAGAAACTCACCGGGCAGTCAGCACCACTTCCATTATCCTGCATTAATACAGCCCCAGCTCCCACCTTACTAGCATCCGCATACAGCGAAAACGGCTGGTCCAGCTGGGGGGCTGCTAAGACAGGGGCAGAACACAACAACAACTTGGCAGTCTCAAAGGCTTTCTGACAAGTGAGAGACCACTCAAACTTAACCTTTGGGCTAAGAAGAGACGTAAGTGGGGAAACTACTGTGGAAAAGTTTCTACAAAACCCACGATAGTATCCAATCATACCCAAGAAACGAGAAAGGTCTTTTCTTGTAGTTGGAACAGGAAACTGATCAACTGCCAACACCTTTGCTCTAACTGGGCGTACCTGCCCTTGTCCAACAACTTTTCCGAGGTAGGTTACTGTTGCCTTAGCAAACTCGCATTTAGCCAGATTAATGGTCAGACAAGCCCAGGCGAGACGGTCAAACAACGCTCGGATGCGCTGAAGATGAGTCTCCCAAGTGTCACTGTAAATCACTACGTCATCCAAATACACTGCACACCCGACCAACCCGAACACCACCTTGTTCATTAGGCGCTGGAACGTGGCTGGAGCGTTACGTAACCCAAATGGCATAACTGTGTAGGAATACAAACCACTGGATGTAACGAAGCTGGCGATCTCTCTAGCTCTGGGAGTTAAAGGAACTTGCCAGTAACCTTTAAGTAGGTCAAACTTACTGACAAACTTAGCAGAGCCAACCTGGTCCACACAATCCTCCATACGTGGGAGTGGAAAAGAGTCTGGCTTAGTCACCTGATTAACCTTTCGGAGATCAGTACATGGTCTAAATGTTCCATCTGGCTTCTTAACAAGTAAACACGGGGAAGACCAACTAGATGAACATGGCTCCGCAATGTCATTTTCCAGCATATATTTGACCTCTGCTTCTAAGTGTTCACGTTTATCTGGAGACATCCGATAAAAGTGTTGTTTAATTGGCTGGGCATCTCCCACGTCAATATCATGTTCCATAAGATGAGTACGAGAAGGGGTGTCAGCAAACAGGCAGGGATAACCTTCAATAAGATCCACCAACTCTGTTCGCTTTGGTTCAGGTAAATGTTTCAACATTACCTCCAGATTAGCCAGTGACTCAGAGTTTTCAAGACGTCCTTTCAAAATTACATCATCTGGTGTATAACCCTCTTCCTCATATTCCTCTGTCAGATCCAGAGGTGGAGATGAATGACCAACTGGAACCACTGCAGCAACAGAGGCAAACCCCGACCCAGGACCTGGCACCAGGGAGCGAGCATAGTAGGGTTTTAACAAATTAATGTGGCAGAGCTGCACAGACTTCTTTCGATTAGGGGTCGCGATCAAATAATTTAGGTCAGACACTTTTCGGGTCACTGTATAGGGACCAGAAAACTTAGCCTGGAAAGGAGAGCCAACTAAAGGCAAAAGTGCCAGAACTTGATCACCAGTACTAAATTCACGGTGTTCTGCACGTCGATCATACAGACTCTTCATTTTCCTTTGAACTGCCTGTAGATTTTCTTTTGCCATTTTATTTGCCTGGTACAGCCGCTGCTTAAAACCATTTACATGATCTATTAGGTTTTTTGGGGCCTCCCCAGCTTGCCAGTCCCTGTGTAGGGACGCTAAAGGACCTTGCACTGTGTGACCAAAGACCAAGTCATTGGGACTAAAACCCAAGCTCTCTTGAGACACCTCCCTGGCTGCTAACATCAGCCAAGGTAACCCCTCCTCCCAGTCACGGTCCAACTCAGTGCAATATGCACGGAGGAGGGACTTCATCGTTTGGTGAAACCTTTCTAGAGCCCCCTGGCTCTGGGGATGGTACGCGCTGGACTGAGAATGTTTAACATTTAACTGCTTCAACACTTCTGCAAACAACTTTGAACTGAAGTTAGACCCCTGATCAGATTGGATTATTTTTGGGATGCCAAAAATAGACATAAACTGTGTCAGTGCCTTTACGACAGACTTCGTGGTAATGTTTCTGAGAGGATATGCAGCTGGATAGCGTGTAGCCTGACACATCACTGTGAACAAAAAGTTACTACCAGCTTTGGAGCGTGGCAAGGGACCAACACAGTCAATGATCAGATGCTCAAATGGTTGCTCAGCAACTGGAATAGGATACAAAGGAGCAGGCTTTATTGTTTTATTTGGTTTTCCAGTCAACTGACATACATGGCAAGTTTTAATGAAAGCAGAAATGTCTCTTTTCAACAGAGGCCAGTAAAAGTGTCGCTTAACTCTATCATAGGTTTTTCTTACCCCTAAATGACCTGCAACTCCATCATGAGCAGTCTGAAGTACACCAAGTCTTACACTAGAGGGCAAAACAATTTGTACAGTTTCTTCCCCCATAAAACCCTCTCCCTGGGGAACCCATTTTCTCACCAACAGGCCATCCTGGAGAAAATACCCATGGGCTGAACTCTCCACCTCATCATCCTGGAGAACTCTGTTGTACAGAGCCTGAAGTGTGGGGTCATGTTTTTGCTCTTTCAGAAGGTCACTGCAAGACACAGGCAAGGGGAAAGCAGGCACAGGAAACACAGACATTCTTTTCTTATCTGAATGTTCAGAACCGGAATCACCACGGGCTCGACTCATAGCACGTGTCACTGCACAGGTGGGATGTACAGCAGATGGTGTTTTGGAGGACTCAGGCTGGGAGACTAGAGTATCCACTGACGCATCAGGCCACACCCGATTGCCAGCCAGGTCATTTCCTAATATGACCTGCACTCCACCCATAGGCAATGAAGGGCGCACTCCCATGATCACATCACCTTGGACCAGATTTGATACTAGCGTCAAATTATGCTGTGGTGCAGAAAAGACAGTCAATCCCATCCTTCCCTGTAAACCCCGGTCTGCCTTAACTGAACTGGTCCCTTCTGACCAAAACCTACTGGGGTTAGCCCCCACATTCCTCTCTCGGAAGCCAAAATCTCCACGACCACGGTTCTCACCGAAAAACCCTTTATGAGTCAGGACAAACTCGTCTGCCAATCTAGCAGCCTCTGTAACCTTGCTTACTTTCCTTTCCTGAATGTAGGTAACAACACGGTCAGGCAAAGCATTTTTGAACTGTTCAAGCAAGATTAATTCCTCAAGGTCCTCCATAGTAGTAACCTGTGAAGCCGCACACCAGCGATTAAAGTTACTGGTTAAATCACGAGCAAACTCCATATGGGACTGCTTTTCTTTTCTGAGTAACCTGAACCGCTGTCGATACGCTTCCGGTACCAACTCATATATCCTAAGTACAGCAGCTTTAACCAACTGGTAGCTACCACTATCAGTAACACTCAAGGCTGAAAAAGCCTCCTGGGCCTTGCCAGTGAGCACACACTGAAGCAAAAGAGTACGCTCAGCATCCGACCATTTTCGTGCCTCTGCTAAACGTTCAAACAAAACAAAGAAAATGTCAGGGTCCCTTTCATTAAACTTTGGAACCAACCGTAAGTTAACAGCAACATCAAATGAGGGAAAAGCAGGAACAGGTAGTGCCGACTCTCCTACCTGGTGTGGATCAGACTGAAGCTTTCCTTCACTCATAAGCTCCAGCTTATATCGCTCCAACTCTAACTGTTGTCTTGCCTGAACATGGGCTAGTTCAGCTTCCCGAAGATGTGCATCTTGTTTTAACTTTTCTAACTCCACAGTATTTTTATGTTTCTCTTGCATTTGTAGTAAGATAAGTTCTTTTTGTTGCTCAAATGTCAAACCAACTCCAAGTCCAGTCAAAACAGGAGCCATTTTGGAAACTTTGACTGACTCACTCACCCTGGGGGAAGCTACCTCTGAAAATGTATCAGTTTCTACAGGTGCCTTTTCAATCCCCACTATGACAGGCAACACTTTTTCCTCCAACAAGTGATCCTTTAATGTGGCCAACAATTTTTCTTTATTCAACTTTTTAGGAAGTTCAACACTGTAATGGTCCGCTAATGTCAAGAGCTGATCCTTTGTGTAAGAATTTAACAAATCCTCATTTGGAGACTGAACAAAGTCTCCAATGGAAGTCATCTTTTTCAGTTCGGATTTAAATAAGGAACCCAATTCCTCTGACTAACTGCCTAACCAGGTCTAGCTGAGTAACTCATCCCTAGTCTTCATGCAGGTTAGTGGCAGGATGAATTAAGCACAAAACCCAGTAACCCGGTTAACCTTCAGCAAGCTGAAAATCACCTAGACAGTCATGGAAGTGCCCCCGAGCTATTGCTCTAACCACGTACTGCACCAAAACAACAAACAAAAAAAAGAAAAGGGTCAATGAGAGACGGCCAGTGCCCCTCATTGCTTATGCCTATCAGGAAAAGGGTTCCGACTGACTCACCAGCCTGTACTACTAACGGCAGGTTAGAACTCTCAATTTCAAAAATCTGTGTGGAAAACTCCCTTTAACAAAGTTACATTTAAGAATTTTCTAGTACCAACCTTTCCAAGATCCCGGACGAGCCCCCATTTGTTACCACCTGGCTCAAGGCCGGCAACAAAAAGGGAGGCCACACAGAGATCTAAACCAACAACCGTTTATTTAGCTATACAACTGCCATATAATGCACAACTGATGAGGCTGGTGCAGCAGACCCTGCTGTGAGAGAGAGAGAGACTCCCAGAAGGCCCGTCTTTTAAGCCTTCCTGGAGGCTCCAATCAGCTGGGCTGATTGGTGCAGGTGAGTGTCCCAGCTCCTCCCACCAGGAAACTAGCGGCGAGCAGGCCCACAGCCTGGTAAGGGGGAGGGTCGTCACAGGTTAGGGAAGAGGATAGGTCACTTTCTTTTAGTAATGATGCAAATACAGCCACAGGAGTTTTGACTTGGACTTTTTTGAAGAGGTAACTTGCTGTGCAAAATGATATTTCTACATGAAAAAAAAAATGCATAGTCTGCATGTAAGAAGTTTGTGGACTGCTGTTTTGAAGGTTCAAGTTTGGTGATTTTGCCATCGCCATCTTGGAATACGGTCGTCTTGGTTTTTTTGCAACCGATAAACGGAAATGACCATATTTGGAATGCAGCGGAGTGACGTAGAGATGCCCTAAAGCATTTCCTTCCTTTATGGTCTGTTTGACTCTAAATGGACCATAATTTACTAAATGAACATCATGCTGTATTGAAGAAGACTTGAAACTAGAGATTGAGACCATAAACTCATGTTTACAGAGATAATAAATCAAGTGAGAAGTAGAGTCATTTTCTCATAGACTTCCATACAATTTGACTTATTTTTGCAACAAGAGGAGTCGCCCCCTGATGGCCATTATAGAGAATACAGGTTTGAAGACACTTCTACATTGGCCTCACTCAGGAGAACCGGAGGTTGCCGCCTGGTCCTGTGCAGTGTTCCAAACTCTTTTTCATTATTAGTAGCAAGCAGCACCAGCTCCAATAGTCAGTTTTAGAGGTGGCGAAATTGCATTCAAAGTTAATAGAAAGACATGAGTAGACACAAATTCCACTGGGTCAATGCACATTGGAACCAGGATATGAATAAATGTTTCAACCAAGAAGCTACTTCATGCAGAGACAAAAATAGCAGGCTTAACACAGAGACAGAGAACCACACTCCCACACATACTGGTTCACCTATTGTTAGTTTACAGCAAACGTCTGACCATACAGTTGGTACATTGGCTGTATGGGGCAGATACGCACAAACAGTCCAACAAGCTTTTATAATGTAGTATCCAAAAATGAGGGCCATTTTCCTGCAGAACAAGTACTTTCACTTGTTTCTTTCAGTACACTTATAATACTTCTGTACTTTTACTTTAAGCTACTAGAAGGAGTTCCCTATGGACAAGCTTTTATAAGTTTGTGTTTTCCAAGCAACAGAGTCCCTTCAGAAAACCTCTCATTTTATTACAGCAGAGTCTGCAAGTTTACCCGGCTCAGTCCTGGTTCTGGTTCTCCTGTGCCTCCCTGCCCTGAGCTGAAAGAGTTTCAGGTAAACCTGCATGATTTCATCAGATTTTGTGCAGGATCTGACCCAGTGGCACTGATGACAAGCGCTAAGAATAACTATATAGAAATAACCAATCTTCTCTCTGAGAGTTGTTAACTTATGTAGGTCATATAGAGGCACCCGTATGAAATTAAGACTGTTTCATAACCAGTTAAAAGTTCCTCACAGAGCAGTTTAAATGCTTTTTTATACCGTGTAGTTGTGATACTTCTTAAATGACAACAGACTTTATAATGTAGTATACAATTACAAGGGTCCTTTTTTCTGCAGAAGGAGCACTTTTACCGATAATACTTTGGTGCTTTTAATTAAGCAGTTTAAATGCAGGACTTTTACTTTTTTTATACTGTACAGTATATTTGCTTTATTTCGAACATGACTGTCCTTTCCACCAATTTGTTGTTAAAAAAAAACATCACAATGAAGCAATAAAGTCACAATAATGCAAAAGTAATTAGAAAAATGAATAAAAAAATTGGAAAATAAATTAAATTCGCACTCAAACACCAATTGTAGCATCTCAGACTTTTACATGCAATAGGCCTTTTAGCCAGCAGACATTATGACTTGTCATGGTAGACAAAGCGCAGGTGTAATTAATGACATTAACGAGGGCTCGGCTCTATTCAATTGTCTCAGTAAGCCATGGCGATGAGCCAGTATTCACAATAACAGCTGCCTGGAAATGAAGCAGCTAAATGGAATTCATTATCATTCATTTTAACCTCCGCACCTGTGTACTGTAACTGTGACATGTCAAAATATCATATGTGAAAAAAATCAAGCGTTAAAGGCAGCAGTTCTAAATCCTTTGGAATCCACACTACTGTTGGTTTTCTCTCCTACCAGCAACGTAATTGCTTTCACCTGGCCCCCCAGGTGTAAATCACACCCTGATTAGAAGCCTGGAATGAAAACCTGCCTTTCCAAACCCTGTGCATCCCACCCCACTCGACCACAGCATAACGTCCACTAAACACTTCCACTTGACTGACATTTAATTAAACGTGTTGCGAGGAACCAGAACGGAATGCTAACAGATGAGGAATTACTTGAAGTATGAACTGCAACAGCTGTGCACACTTCACTCTGACATCACTTTGTGCCAACACTTACTGTACGTCATATCATTAGAGCGGTATATCAGATAAGGTTGTGCAGATTTTGCTCATACTTCTAATGTATATTGCATGCGTATTATATGTTATCCATCCATTACCCACTCACCTCTTAGGGTTACAGAGCAGATGTCAGCTGACAAAGGGTGAGAGGCTGGCAAAACCCCCGATCGGTCGTCAGTCAATCCCGGGGCTGACGCATAGAGACGGACAACCCTTCATTCACGCTCACATTCACACCTCTGGGCAATTTTAGAGTCACCCATTTAACCTAACCTGTCTGTGGACTGTGGGAAGAGACCAGAGCACCTGGAAAAAACTCCACACAGGAACAGGGTGATTCGCAAACTCCACACAGACAGAGCCAGCCGGTGGGTTCAAACCCAACTGCATTTGGATGTTTGTATGAATTATATTGAATGGTTAAGCTGAGGAATTTAATTTGACTACGGCTGCGAGAGCAGCGTGACGGCTGCCTCCTGCAGCGTCTATCTCGAGAGTAGCGTCTGCACCAACAGAGTTTGCTGCCGATGCAAACTTCTGCTGCTGGCCCTTCTCTCTACGTATAGTTTGCCTTTCATAATGACCAGGGGCGGACTGGGGGGAAAAGTGGCCCGGGAGTTACTGTGTCAGACCGGCCCACTCTGTATTTTTTCTCTCGGATTAATGCATAGTTTATTGCGCGTTAATACATGGAGCAGACATTTGTATCAGTGTTTTTAGTGTATAGTTTAAAAATGTGGTCTTTATAGCATTTTGATTCTTTGAAGACATCAAGGTATTTATCTTTCACATCTGAAATTACAGGATTTCTGCTCTGTGATGTCTTTCCTTGTCTCTCCCCCCTGTGTCACGGTGTGGGTACATCGCACTGGTGAAATCAGAATACCCTTATTTGATTGGCTAAACGCATTGGTCGGTGTTTTTTTTCCGCAAGTGTTGAGTAGGCTAGAGCAGTGGTCCCCAACCTCCTGATAGATGTTTTATTTTGAAAAATGACCGGATTCTCTCCCAATTTCATCCGCCTGTGGCTCGTGACACATGTCAAGACGCTTGTCTCGGTCACGTGATACGTTAATTAAGCCCACGAGTTAGCGAAAATTAGTAAAAAACTTTTGGAGAGCTTCTTTGCAAAGGGGAAAAGCCCACTAAGGAGACAGAAGAAGAGCCTACAACTTCCAAGAAAAAGAAAGCTTCATTTAACAGACAATATCAGGAGTCTAATTAAATATCAGGAGTAATTCTGACGCGCCAAGCCCACTCTGTGGGTGACGACAGAGGAAGAGGAAGATCAGCTGCTGGAGATTGTAAATGACGGTGGCCTTAAAAGTATGTTTGAGACAACAACTCTGCTGGTGTTTTGGATTGACATTTAATAACACCTCAAACAAAGTTAGACTGACGGAAGAGATTAGATGAGTAAAGAAGTTGGAAACCATGAGTGTGAATACAGATTGCGAGGAGTAGTATAAATGTCAGTCAGTGATTATTGACTTTGGGTATTTAGGTATTAGAGTAAATTTAACGTGTTCCGTGAAGCATAGAATATAGTCGGGGCCGGCGATGTCAGAGGGAGGGCCGGTTGGTGATGGAGGTGGGCCGGTATTGGACCATCCCAATCCCTTCGGCCTACCGGGGATTTCCAAGGTATCCCCGATGGCCAGTCCGCCCCTGATAATGGCCATCATTTTTTATTTCATTTTATTATAAATTACATTTATATTTATTTTAGACAGAAAAAAGGTTAAGAAGCGTGTACTGTAAGTAAAAAGAACAATTATTTTTAAAAAGCGTTTGCTCATATTAGGCATGAGTTTATGGAGCTGTCAGTTTTCCGCAACACTGTCCTGCAGATGTTTCAGAATGAAAGCGTGCTAACAAATGAAGGAATTCTGTCCACAGAAAGACACTAGAGGGCTTTTATTTTGAAACTGGAACAAGAAGTGTTGAGTTAAAAGTCAATCTTTACTCTTCCACATGTCTGTGACATGTTCTGGGGATATAGACATTGAGACCGGAGCAATGTTGCTGGTATGATGTTAATGTGAGTACAAAAGATCATTTTCACTGTGACCTGCCTGTGGCACGCTCATGCAGCTAACTAGCTAACTGTTGTTGTTGGGCAGGCAAACAGGGGACTGTCCATTGGTCCGACCACTCATTGTTCCGACAGTCCATTAGTCCAAATAATGTACCAAAAGCCCATATGTTCGACAGCCTGTTAAAACAAACAGATTGTTCCTAAGGGCCATTGCTCTGAAAACATACAAACAGAAGCACATGGCTAGTTATTATGCTTTTTATTTTTTCCTATTAGGGAAGGCATGACCCACCATCCTACTTCTCATTACTACTTGTTCCTACTTGGGTTGGTTGGATTCAGGCATGGGTAGTAACATTTATTAGGATTAGGGTAAGAATATCAGGGTAAGCCAACCAGAGGCAGGGTAGCCATGGCAGGAAAATGGACCTTCACAACAATGGGCGTTTGTTGTTGAGACAACAGGCGGTAGGACAAATGGTCATTTTTTGGATTGTTAGGTTTCGGAATTACGGGCCCTCGGAAAACACTCTCATGGCATTAGCAAACTAGCTAAACATTGTAGTCTACAGCTGTTACCTGTACATAAAAAATAAGCAATGTCTAAATCTGTTCACACAGACAGAATGCTAATGAATTAGTCAGTTGAAGGCTCGACTGCACACTGGCTGTTAGATAGATAGAGATATATATATATATATATATATATATACATACATACATACATACATACATACATACATATACACACTTTATTCATCCCCAGAGGGAAATTTGTTTGTTATAGCAGCAAAGATAAACTTCAGCAAACGAAGTAACAGAGTAAAAATATTAAGTATGAAAAATGCACAGTATATACAATGAAATAGTATTAAATGAACTAACTAGGTAAACTAAACAGTAGTGCAAAGATCAATCAACAGTGTATCGGTGTGTAGTCATGTGAAGGATGATCTGGCCAGAGGTGATTTATTGTAAAGTCTATTTGCAGTGAGCAGGAATGTTCTCCTGTATCTGTCCTTGTGACAGCTGAGCTCTCCACCACCTCCCTGCAGTAGGTGGTGGAGAGGGTGGTCCGGGTTATCCAATATGGATAATAATTTCTTTAGTGTCCTCCTCTCCACCACCTTTTCCAGTCTTATTAAGTCTGTTGGTGTCTCCGGCTCCAATGCTGCTCCCCCAGCAGACTACGGAGAAGTGAAGTGCACTGGCCACAACAGACAGAACATCTCCAACATCTTGCTGCACACGTTGAAGGATCGAAGTTTCCTCAAGAAAGAGTCGACTCATCCCCTTCTTGTACACAGCGTTGATGTTGGCCTTCCAGTTCAGTCTGTTGTCGATGGAGACACCCAGGTACTTGTACTCCTCCACCATGTCCACATCCTCTCCCAGAACTCTCAGCGGTTGTGGAGCCGTCGTCTTCCTCCTGAAGTCGACCACCATCTCTCTGGTCTTGGCCACGTTCAGCAGCAGGTGATTTCTACCGGACCACTTCACAAAGTCATCCACTACTGTCCTGTACTCCTCCTCCCGTCCGTCCCTTATACACCCGACCACTGCAGAGTCATCAGAGAACTTCTGCAGATGGCATGACCCTGAGTTGTACTGGAAGTCAGTGGTGTACAAGATGAACAGGAAGGGAGACAGAACAGTTCCCTGTGGAGCTCCAGTACCACTGACCACCGTATCAGACAGCACACGGCCCAGTAGGACAAACTGTGGTCTGCCTGTCAGTTAGTCAGTGATCCAGGAGACGGTGGATGCATTAACCCCCACCACCCGCAGCTTCTCACTCAGCAGCACTGGTTCGATGGTGTTGAATGCACTGGTGAAGTCAAAGAAAGTGATTCTCACAGAGACACCGGTTCCATCCAGGTGCGACTAAGCTTGTTGCAGCAGGTAGATGATGGCGTCGTCCACTCCCACATCAGACTGGTATGCAAATTGCAGAGGGTCCAGTGAGGATTTCACCTGCGGTCGGAGGTGGGCCAAGACCAGCCTCTCCAGCAACCTTCATCACATGTGATGTGAGGACAACTGGTCGGTAGTCGTTGAGGCCATATTTGGTACAGGAACCAGGCACGACGTCTTCCACAGCACCGGGACTTCCTCCTGCTTCAGGCTCAGGTTGTATAGATGTTGCAGGACCTCAGACAGCTGGATGGCGCAGGTCTTCAGGACCCTGGGGCTGATGCCGTCAGGTCCCGCAGCCTTGCCTTGGTGGAGTCTCTCCAGCTGTCTCCTAACCTGGCCAGTTGTCACAGAGAGGCGGGAGGGGTGGTCATGGTGTCAGTGGTGGAAGAGCCCTTTGAAGTAGAGGGCTCTGTGTCCGTGCAGCTCACCAGCGGGGACAGAGGGGGAGGTGTTTGGGAGGTGTGCAGTGTGGAGGAGACGGATGAGGGCTGTGAACTAAACTTATTGAAGAAACAGTTTAGATCGTTTGCCCTCTCCAGGGAGCCCCCTGGTTGTCTCCCTCCAACCTTGAAGCCAGTAATCTGCTTCATCCCCGTCCACACCTCCCTCGTGTTCTGTTGGAGTTTGGCCTCCAGCTTCCTCCTGTAGGTGTCCTTGCCCTCCCTGAGCTTCACCTTCAGGTAGCGCTGGACTCTCCTGAGCTCCTCCCTGTCCCCAGACCTGAAAGCTGCTTTCTTCTTATTAAGAAGAGCTGTCAGGTCACTGGCTTGTTGTTGGGGAAGCAGTGTACTGTCCGGGATGGAATGGTGGTGTGTTCACAGAATTTAATGTATTCTGTGATGCAGATGGTCATGCTGTTGATGTCCTCCCCATGTGGTCCACACAGCACATCCCAATCTGTAGACTCAAAGCAGTCCTGCAGGGCGTCATTAGCCTCCTGAGACCACCTCCTCACAGTCCTGGTGGTCACAGGCTGCCTCTGCACCAGAGGAACATACTTGGTTGTTAACAGGATCAGGTTGTGATCAGACCTACCAAGGGGAGGGGGAAGGGCAGTGGCACTGTATGCATCAGCATACAGAAGGTCCAGAGTTTTATTGTTCCTTGTGGGGCAGTCAACATACTGGTGAAAAGTTGGCAGGGCTTTATCCAGTGTGGTGTGGTTAAAGTCTCCAGTAATTGCCCAAAATGCACCAGGGTGTTGACTCTGCAGTCCAGACACAGTGGAGTGGATGGTGTCCACTGCTGCCTCAGAAGCGAGTAAACAGCCTGCACAAATGGTCCAGCAGTCAAATTCAGAATTAAGTATTTCCTCTAGTAAGATTCATCACCAAAGGTGTAATTGTAAACAGTTGCTACATATTTGGCAGCAAGAAAGAGAAAAAAACACCTCAATTTATTCAAACTTATATAGACATGCACACACTTTTCTTTCATTTTAACATGAAAGAAATTGTTGGAATGTCACCATCCTTTAGAGAGAATTGTCTGGATACTTTAAATTGTATATAAGGGAACTCAGTAATTAGAGCAGAATATGTTATTTCAATAATCCCAAGATCTTTTGAGCTACTCTGCAGATCACTGGCAAGGATGAAAGGCGTACAAGCTAAGCCGTGTCAAATTCTTCAAAGGAGCAACTTGTTTTTGAAAGAAGCCCGAACGTGTCCGTCCATGACAGGGAGTTGTGAGAGAAGGATAATATGACGGAAGGGAGAGAGCTGCAGCAGCGTGAACTGAGCCTGAAGGACCAGGTGAAGTCCTGATGGATGTTCCATTATGTGTCTGACACATCTGGGTGAAAAACAAGGACATTGTGAAGCCCTTCATATCAAAAGTTTATTTCTTTATTAGAGACATAACACATGTTTTACTATCCTTCAAAGGTGGATGGGAATGTTAACAAAAGAATGTCAAGTAGGAAGTGTGTGAATTAGTTTTTTCCCTTATGGAGCTACAGTGGCAGAAGCCTTTTGGTGTTATAAATACTGCATTGTATGGTAAAATAACTGATTAATACATGAACAACTGCATAATCTGTGCACGTCTCAGTTTTCTGCATCCATTGCTGTTTGAAATCAGTCTGTAGTGGCTGATATATTCATGTGTAAAACAGGAAAATACTGTCGATTATTAGATCAATAAATGTTGAGTTCTTAATCAACTCTGCTCTCATGACATGGAATTGAGTGTTAAAATCCTATAAAGTGTGGATTTCTTGATCAATATCAATTACAGTGGAGTTTGTTTTTCCAATAACACAACGGATAGCTGTCATTATTTGCATGTAACCAGATTGTGATGATCTCCACTAACAGAATAGATGACTTGTATTAGTGTGATGTGGGTATTTTGTCGGCGTGGCCCTGTTTGTTCACTGTCGGATAAGATCACATTTTATTTGAAACAATAGCGTGAAGTACAGAGCAATATCAAATTATGTTCAACGTTGTGCTGCAGAGATAAATATCCTGCAGTCAGCAGCTCTTTGCATGCCATTAATTCTTTGGCAAAGATTAGCGTTATGTGTACAGGGAAGTAAAGTCCAGTCGTTTGTCTTCAAATTGGTCCTTTCACTAGGAATGAATTGTTCTACATATGTGGGGGAATAGCAAAGAATCTGACACCGCCCGGACTTCATTTGTTATAATTACCGTGTTTAAAAAAACCTATTCTGATGTGTGGGATAATTTGAACCATTAATCAGCTGCTGCTGCCGTCAAAATACTCGCAGTAAGTACTACAGTAAGTAGACCGGAGGGCTCAAATTCAGTTGTGGAAATAGTAGGCACTTTGTAAGTTTATTATTATTATTATCAGTTGTCGTGGTAGTAAATTAATGAATAGATGAATTTATTTTATTTTCCCTAAATTAATTTAGACACATGAACTACCAACTAACATTCCAGCATGTTAAGCACCATCAACCTAACATACAAATAGTAAACCAACATGACCAGATAGAAAAAGCTTGATTGTTTTGGACACACCGCAGTGACAGAAGGCTGAGAGGGCCCCAGGAGTATGTCGGTCCATTATAGCTGGCCTCGAAAGAGGCAGCAGAGCGTAGTCTCTCAAAGGTAGACGATACTGAATCCAAAGTAAACACCTGTCCCTTGCTTAGGTTAATGAGGCCACACCTCTAATTATTAGTAAGTAGTTATAGCTTATATGATTGCTTATTTATATATATGTTTTAAGTAATTACTTTCTTCACGTCTGTTATTCTCATAACAGATCTGTTATCTTATATTCTTCCACATTTATTGGCTTTTTAGCCTTTTAAAAGCAACACAAGCCTGCTTGGTGCACACAAAGGGAGGTAGTTCCAGTATTGATGGGGTAGTTTAGCAGCAACCTAACGGCACCATAAATTCCAATTATATAATATAATTTCATAATAATTAAATACTCCACCTTTTTTTCTTCTTTTCATTTTGGGTGATGACGTCATAAAATATGACGACAGACTTCTTTCAAAAACCAACAGAAGCTTTGAATGTAAAAAATAAATGACATCCTGTACAGCCCTACGTAGCAGCACATATAACCTTCATGTTATGCTTTCACAGATTTGAAAATCTATTGAAGCGGTTGAGTCTTATTCCTTTGTGCTGCAGGTTTTGTCCGAACGACAGATCAAGGCTTTTACCTTCCTGGGACATTTCCTGCTTTTGTAGTATAATCCCCTCAGTGAAAGGAAAATTAGCCGAACAGCAGTGTTACGTGATGCACGAGTTAGCCGTTTGAATGGATGTATCACTTTCGGTCTGTATTGAAATAGCATGGGCATTACTCTCATCCTCTCGGGGTTACAATTCAAAATTGTAGCCTATTTCTTCAATATTGCAATATTATCATTGCACCCGCTAGTCCACCGCAATCTACATATTGCTACTTCCCAATCATCTCTCTGACCCAAATTGTCGTAATCAATCCTCCCCCAAAGCTGGTGGAATCCATTTGTACCATTCTCTCTGTATGATGGAGCATTTCCCAGGTCAGAGACTTGGGGGGGCGCAGCATATCTATCCCATGCTCTCTTCCTCTGACACTAAGAGAAGCCAGTGACCCAACGCACGCCCGTACATTGCCCGTGACACTGACCGAGCACTGCAGGCTGCAGACCACCTGAAATCAATGACCCTGTGTTTAAATTATGACCAACGACAGACTACTAATCTATTCCTCAACCATAGTTGGAAATCAATACAGAGATGACTCCTGTGGGACTGAAATGAGAAAAGGGATTTAAATTGCACGCATGAAATAGCAGATACCTTTCCCTTCCTGATGAAGCTCAGGCTGAAGACACAGCCTGTGGGTGTTCGCATTCTCTTGATCTTAACAAAACTACATGCAGGATGTGGTAGTGTTGGCTTTTTCCAGAGGCACCGCAGTGTAACTCCTGTTACACACTCGAGAGGTGGCAAGAGATTCACAGAAATAATAATTAGAAGCCTCTATCCTCAAGTTCATCATATCCGGGCAAATATCAAGAGGGTTTACAGATCAGATGGGATATTCACTGTGGATATGATGCAGTTATTCGCTTCGCAATGGAATATTATGTCCTGAAATGATGTCATCTCCGTTAGGATGTAGCTTTACCTGACTACTAGCAGTTTAATATCATTCACGTCATTGTAAATATGGTTTCATAAGAATCCCTTTCAAAAGTCCTGCTCTCATTGGTGCATGATTATGTGGATATTGGACAGTGGGAAGTCAGTCTTTCTTAGTCTTCTTGTTTTGAGTAGATTTGTGCGTGGATGGATTATTGAACAGGCCTTGTGGCTGTTCACATTTTTTGGGTTGGAAAGTCAATTAAATGACTAGACGCGAAACATCTACAAGAGATGAAAACGCAACCACACAGAGACGCAAACCTACTCCAGAGAGACAACCACGATGAAATGCAAAATACAGTGCGTTCCAAAATGGCCACAAATAGATGCAAAACAACTACAGAGAAATGCAAAATGGCCACAGAGGGATCCAAAACAAGTACAAAGAAATGCAAAACAATAACAGTGAGAAGCAAAGCTGCCACAAATAGATGCAAAAAAATACATAGAGGAAAAACTACAAAAAAAGATGCAAAACAACAACACAGGGACACAGAACAACTACAGTGAAATGCAAATGAACTACAGAGATGCTAAATGCCCTCAAAACGATGCAAAAAGAAAGAAGCTAAAAGTCTACAAAGTGATGGAAAATGAGTAAAAAGACACAAAAAACAACCACAAGGAGTTCAATTTTCTGTCAGTTTGATGTCTTACATTACGTACATGTAATGTGGAAAACAAACTACAATGAATATTACTGCCATTTTGTACACAATAGACAAATCAATGGAGATGATGGGCCCTGGTACACAATATGCTCTACAGTTCTATTCAGCCTTTCAAGAAAATATAATGAATAATGAATGCCTCATCTTTAAATATAAATTGTCCAATATGGGCAATAATATCGTGGCTTGCCGGTGGGTGTGATCGCTCTTCTCACACTCACAATGTTGCTGTAGCTTTGGTGCATTAGTAACGTTCTGCAACATATGCTCTTGACCCAGTGCTTCCCGACTCTACGAATGGCTTTGCTCCTAACTAAGTCGCTGACCTGTTCACAAATTGTACACTGGACAGATCATCAATTACACGTTATCAATCAATTACAAAAGTTATAAATCATCGAATGGTGCCGTTAGTTGTTATGGTCCTACTATGGAATTCTCTACCACCGGACTAAGGTTGGCGACAACTGTCTTCTTTTAAAAGCAGATTTCTCTTTTTTGTAAGCTTTTAGAAACATTTAAAATGTTTATTTTAGATAAAAAAAAATTATTATGACCAGTATTCTCTTTTCAATAATAACACTTTATTTTGTTATTTCCTTTTTATTGTAATACCGTCTTATCTTTGATGATCTTAAGATCTTATCACTGTCCTGGTTCGGTGAAAAGGCATCAGGGGATGGACAGGGGAGCAGAAAGATGATGAATAGTGATTTTAATGAACAAATATCCAAAACAAAACTTACAGTAGAGGAGTCCAAAAATGAGAAACTGAAAATCCAACAGGCAAACCAGAACGGGCAAAACGACACGAATCAAGATCAAGTAATTCAGACATGTGCATGAGGGATATGAACCTAGCAGACGAACCAACACAGGGTTTAAATACACTGGGGAGGTTTGGGTGATGAGACACAGGAGGATTCAATCCGGGGCAGACAATCACAATGGCGGGAAGTGAACACGGGACGCAAGAGGCAGGGAACATCAAAATAAAACAGGAAACTAACTTAACCAAGATCGTGACGATCTCACATGCATTTGTCATGTATGATATTTGCCTATTTTTTCATTTGGAAGTACAGTGAGTCTATGGCTGTTATAAATATATTTATCTTAGCAAATTTGATAGAGATTGAGGAGACTTCAATACTTTCTGTATACAAGTATGGCTGGTATGAGTCAACAGTGTGGGGGTGCTGCACAACATTTGTACTAATGTTTGCAGAAGTTGATATTGATAGCTGGTAAATACAATTCTACATGGGTTTAGTCACTATTTGCACAGTGTTCACACAGAAAACCTTTAAATTGAACTGGACAAACTATACACTATTGTATTAACATGAATTTCCTTGCATTGCAATGTAATTCAAAGAATAATATGCATTTCAGATGATCAAGTTATAAACAGAGAGCAAAACACTGAATTATTTGAGGATCATCGAATAATGCTGAGGTATAAATGCCTTTCTTATCGGGCTTTAGTCATCCAAGTGGTTAGAAGCCCAAAATATGCACACTAATGCCTCCTTACAATCCCATTTCTTCCGTTGCTAATGCTAACCCAACGGCCATTACCTTTTAATACCACACACTATGTCAGTTGGATTGCTGTGGTCTGTCTGTTTTTATAGGCTCTTTGCACTTAACATTCACTAAATGATAACACCGAAAGAGGCTAAATCAGCATATACTGGATGTTTAACAGTCCAATAATGTGGGAAAAAGTATTCTTGCTGAGAGCTCAACTGGGGTGAACGTGCAGTACAAAGAAGAGAAAGTAGCAAAGGTAACAGTGTCTATCTGGGCTTTTCACATTTGGATGTGTTAGCCCTGGGCTGACCTTGACCCAAGGCGACAGCAAGGCTATAGCTTCTCTTGTTAACTGCAAGCAAGCACATGACTAGTTGGGGGTGTCATTGAACAGCCCAGCTCTGAAGTGGAGATTACGTAGCCCTAGGTTTTGGGTGGGAAACGCAACCTGTTAAACAGAGGGGAACTCTAAGGGTACAACCAGACTGAGTGTGGCAAGTTTAGCAGAGACATTCATCTCTACAAGAAGTGGTAAAACCCCCACGAGTAGTACAGAGGTTTTGAGGCGTTCGACCTAACTTCATGAAACTATATGGCAGTGTGTTTGTACTCGAGATCGGTCGTGGTCTCGAGACCAGAATCGACCACATTTTTCTACGACATTGTCTGGCTACAAGACAAATTGCACTCTTGATTGTATTTCAAGACTGGTCAAGACTCTTGGTTGTGCTTGGCACTAACCGTTTGTAATAACTCTGGATCAGGGGCTGACTGACCATCGGGAAGTTTGCTAAGACTTGACTTGGCTTGTTATGTCAGTAGTTACTGTTGGATCATCGGCAGTGGCGTGGGCCACTCTGGCCGCAGACAGCACAGAGTTGAAAGCTGCCTGCCAATCTAATACTTTAAATATTAGGCGGGGATACCAGCTACCCCTCCCAATTTGGACTAATCCTTCCTTGTGTTGAAATCGAACCTGCTCAGTCATTACATCGTGAACGTGACTAGTGTTACAGTTCACCTAAGCTTGCCTGGCCGATCTTATTGTGATTCAGTGCAGAGGTGACGAGCGTACACGAAGGAAGGTGTCAGCGAGACGTCGTAAAGGGCTCTCCAGCATCATCAGTTTCTCTTTATACCCCGGAAACTGTGTTTTAGTATTAAAATGACTGCCAAAAATGGTTCAGCTCTTGCCCTCTGGCTGTTTGCATGAAAGGCTTCTCCATATAAATTTCAGTACTAGCATGTCCCTGCACTGGATGTTCACCCACCATACACGCTCCTGGGAGCAAATGGTTACAGCACATTACTTTGTTGCATGTCAGTCCCCAACCTCACCATGCCCCCGATATTCCAGACTGTCTCTATTCTGTCATCCGTCATATAAAGGTGAAATGTACCAAAAAATAAAATAAAAAAAAAGAGGCATTTATGATTTTCACATAAAACAGCCATCTTCCAAATGAGAAAGAAATTGCAGCCACTTCAGCCAGTATTATAAACAATGTCAGCCCGGTAAACTAGATTTAAAAACAGGACGCGGCAGCTTCGGTATTGGAATTTTATGGAGCTCAGCAACAGGTGTGTGTTGTCCAAATTAAATATGAATTGCAGTGAAACTATGTTTGTCACCTACACATTTCACTGTTATAGCACAGGCTGGAGGCAGATGTGTGACATTAAACAGCTTGAAGGCATCATTAAGTGAACACATCGCTCTCCCTCTGCCTTAGTTACACACACAGAGTGGAATACAGACCTTGTTTTGTCATTCATGGGACTACTTGTGTTGAATGATTTGCTGCATTAGAGGCAAAAGCTGATCTCCTTCCTTGGGCCTGGATATGCACCAACAGTGTTCAGCACAAACAAGCTGTCTAGGTGTGTACATGTCCTTGGCGTCTGATGTGAATGGCATCCTTGACCTTTCTCCGGCAGTCCACTGACTCCTGGTTGATAACTTTGACCTCTTCGTAGTTGAACCAACACAGGGATTACAATCTCCTTTATAGACTACCGCTTGTCCTCAGATGACTCAAGGTCCTCCCTTGGGTCATGTGATGAAACCGGGGCCAGGTTAATTCACTCATGAAGACTGCGAGATGTGGTTGAAAGCTTATAAATTACAGAAATGCTACTGAGTGGACCTTTGACCTGAGGATATTTTACTGTGAGTGGGAAATTTTGTTAGGTACCAGTTCATAGTTTGTTGCAAACAATTAGTACTGGAGCAGAGAAACAATGACAGACATCTTTGTGACATTATTACATCATTGCTAATATCTGCCTGCGAGCAGTACAGGGCTGCCTTTGCTACTGATTTCAAGTACATTTTTGTGGCTCTTGAAGCCCCCTAATCAAATTAGACTCTGTATTATACCCTTTAACTATGGGTACTGCCGATTGTTCCCAGGGCCCATTATTCTGAAGCACCAATAGTCAGAAAAATGTCCATTAAATCAAAAACCCATTTGCTCCATAGTCGGTTACCCCGAAAACAAACGGCTATTGCTCGGAAGGCCCGTTGCTCTAAACAAATACCTACATTCCCTGCAACAAACACTAGCACATTTTTTATGAGAAGTGACATTAGATCATTAGATATCGGGAGAGTAAGAATATCAGGGTAGTCCAATCAGAGGCAGAGTTGTGGGGGGGGGGTTAGGTCATGGCTCACGCCGTTGCATACATTGTGCATGATAATTAGCCAGGTGCTTCTGTTTGTTGCAGGGCTGGTTTGTCTTCTCAGAACAAGGGCCCTTTGTCTGATGGGACTTTTTTCAAGCTATCAGGATTGCGGAATAACTTGACTCTGCAGTAGAGGACTAAAACTTACTGGTTACAGAGATGGAAAGCATTCTTTCCCAAGTGACACAAAACTGAAATATGAATTGACTAATCTGGAGGGATGCAACAGGAAGCAAAATGTGGATGATATGGTCCACACCTATATACAGTACATAGCACATTTATATTTTAGTGGATAAAGTGCTTGGTAGCAGATTAAAAAAAAGGGGCACACAAACATGGGAAACTGGAATACTGTGGCCTCCACTCCAGATATCATCTATCAATGTATAAAAACAGTGATTTTAAGGGTGAGCTGTGTGCACAATTATTAGGCAAGTTGTATTTCTGAGGATTCATTTTATTATTGAACAACTACAGTGCTCTCGGTCAATCCAAAATGTTAATAAACCTCAAACCTGAATATTTAAGAAAGTAAAAGTGAGGTTTTGGCTTTCTTAGGAGAATATCTGTGTGCACAATTATTATGAAACTGTATGAAAAACGAAAATGTTCCCATCTCACGTGTTTATTTTCATCTGTTAAAGTGAGAATAATAAACACACAACTCAAAATGTTACCACTGATTGAACTGTACAGTTGTCTGTGGTTACTACAACGTATTAGTATTAATGAGCTTAACCATATATTAATAGTATTAATATTTAAAAAAAAAAAAGAAGAAAACTCCAAAGACACTTATTTGGCAAAAAAGTCACAACCTTTAATCAGATTGATATTTCATGATAAAACTCTTAAATTCAATCTGATTGTACACATTAAGATAGAGCTGGATTACAACCCAAGCATAGTAGTTTGTTTTGGACTGACAATGGTTTAGTAACCATGCAGGATAAAATAAGCCCAGTCAGCAGGAAAAAGTGTTGGCATTATGCGTAAACCCCGGCTGAATGAATATCTTTTTTGCATTTTGTCAGAGCAAGTGGCATAGTAAATCGAGCAGCCATTATTGAAGGTCCACCAGGAGTTGGTGGCCAAGAGGCTGCTGTTCGTGTCCCCTTTGAAACCAACAGCTAACATTGACTTTACGCTTGTTACGTAGCATTGCGTTGCTTTTTAAGTACGAAAAGTCACTAAGGGTGGTTATTATTTATTTACGATAGTCACATTGTTATGCCCATTAAATTAGGTTATTACTTTATTATTTTAACAAAAACCACAATCTTTTTTTCGAACTTTAACCAAGCAGTTCTGTTGACATAACTCAACCATTTATTTCATGGTTACCATGTGGATCTGTGCGTTTCTGCAGGCGTGACACATGGCTGATATGAAATAAACCTGGGGTCTGTCAGCAAGATCCAAAACATACTGAGTTTTGGTATACTTTCTATCCATGTAATGATTGAACACTATTATTTTTTAGCTAAAACCATGGTTCATAACCCCATCCTGTTTTGAAACAAACAAATCCAGGAACTGGGATGGGAAGAAGAGCAGGCCAATCCTGGACAAAGGTTTTCTTGGCACGGCTGTGAAGCCTCTCATGCCCCCAAAGGTATGGCAGGAGAACACAAACATTATTGCGAGATCTAAGCTCTCCATGCATTTATATTCTTTATTTCCAGAGAAAGGACAAGGACACTGACTTGTGAACAGAAACTTTGAAGATGCCTTGCTGGGTCTTTCTGCCTAATTTCCATTACAAAGCTCAGTCACTTTGTTATCACAGTTGGAAAATTGCACAACTTTTAGTCGACAAATAGAAGTCTCTCTTTTGTTAACAAAATGTCCAAAGTTTGAGAGAATAAAGTGCTGGTTGTATCAAGACTGAGTGACCCGTACCCTAAATTGAGTAGATACTATAAAGGATGCCATTCAGATAACAAAATATGATAGACCACACTTCCTTGACCTTGCTAGATATTGTCTTATCTCATCTGAATACATTATTTGCAGCTACAAAAACTCTATTCACTTTTGTGGGACTTTGTTTTTGGCACTCACTTTGAACTTTTGCAAAAAAGTCTATTTCCATTCTCTCTAAAGCTATACCTGTTCTGAATGAGGAGATTCTCAGCCACTGAGAGACTGACACCCGGAACCTTTCAAATGCTTTATGCTTTCATTCTCGAGCACAAATCCCCAAAATACCCTTTGGGAAATACATAGAGGTGTTAGACGGGGAGGGCCATGTTAATTTGACGAAATATGAAGACATTCTGAACAGGTTTTTGAAGAAACCCGCTGCAACAGTTGGAGTGTTGGGAACATTTTGTGTCCCAGGTGTCATTGAAATTCTCAAGTATCTAGAGACTGTTCAGAGTTCAAGAGGAGGGCAGTATCAGGATTACTTTTTACAATCATTAAACAAGCTGGAGCTACTGTGCAATCTTTGTAATTTCTTTGAAATTCACCCCGGATCATCACTACATATTGAGCACCACTTTAAAAAATGGGTCGACATAATGGGAAATACACTAGCTGCTGATGGTCAGTGGCACTTCTAGTCCGTTGGGGCCCAGGGCAAACATTCTCAGGGGGCCGCTCCAACCAGTGTTCATCAGTATTGCTATAAATAATCTGACACTAAAGAAAAAGCACAAAATCAAAACTTCTTTTGTTCGCCTGAGTAGATTAGAGTAAGAAGGATGATTTAAACAATAGGATAGATAAATAAATGACTAAATAACCCACATTATTAAGCCAGTGTTAACGCATGAATCATGCAAGTTCAACAGTAATGACATGGGGCCCCTTACGGGAGGTTTCCTAATGAGATGTCATTGCAAATTTGCCATTGGTTGTTTTGGAGGGTGCAGCGCGGGGGAACCAGCTGTTTGGCTCCTTTACTTTACTAGTGTAGAATAAAAGCATGGTGGAGTTAGCAAGCTAGCTAACAATCGAGCTGCTAAATGAGTGAAATGTAACACCTCAATGCTTCATCTGCACACTCTTGTCACAGCGTAGGAGAGCACATTGCTATCACCAGATGAGTGACAACTTTGTTTGGCTCATTTATCTGTAAACAGTGTAGCATGGTGTAATTAGCCAGCTAAATGAGTAAAATCGCACATTTTTGTCACAGCAGAAGCTCATAATTAAGGAACATAGCCGCCGCAGCTGTGTCAAGCATTTGTCATACGGAAGTGGTTTGGAAAAATGATAGAAGCTGCTAATGGTAGAGTTATGTTTACTGTATGCCTTCACGACAGAGACATCTTCTCATCTCACTCTCGGCAAGAAAGCAAATAAAGGTACTCCTAAAATGTCCATCTATTCCTTTAATTCTTTAAGCCAAACATCAAACAAATGATTAGAAGGGTCAGGTCATATAATAGCATTGCATGTCCAAGCAATAAATGGGCAACGGACAGATACTCCAGCCAGGAACTTACTTTAAGTAATATTCATCTGTTTTTTCAAATGCTGGAATTCTTTTTTTTTAGTGGTATCCCCTTCAAAGTGCTTCACTGTGCCTGTTCTATTTAGGGAGCATCAACACAAACCAGCATGGCTGTTGTTCATGACATTTCAAGAGCCAAAACAAAAAGGAAAACGCAGTTGGTAAGAAGAGGCCAGTGTGCTGTGAGTCACACAGCAGGTGTTAACGCCGAACCATTTGTCCTCCAATTTGTGTCACTAGGTTGTGATGAGTCTATGTAAGCGGCAGTTATAGTTTACTCCCTTTTACGACAAGTATTCTTGGTTTTTAATAGCACACATTTTACGAAAATGGTGAACTGTAACTCAATCTCCACTTTGATAATTTTTCACAAAATAGGTATTCTTTCCAATTTATGTTCCATTGAAGTGAGTTGTTTTCAAATAAATACAAGGCCGAATGGACACATTTTCCACATCAAGACACAATTCTAATACCAACTGTACTGAAACCATGACAGTGACTACATTTATTACATGCACACTGACATCTCGCTATTGTCCCGAATATGACAATATTACATTTGATACAAGGCATGTATGAGAGTGGCCACAGGAAGAAAAAAAAAAGTAAATTGAGGCCACAGAAGAAACTGTGTAGAAAAACTAATCAAAACAATACGCTGAGGTGCAATTATCTGATGGTGGTTGAACAAGATGTAACCAGTGGATCTGCCATGCGTAATTGTGACTTGGCAACATCACTTCACTTAGATACACACCGGGATGCGCTGTGCTGGCTCTCTGTATTCACTAATTAACCAAAGTGTGGGAATTAATATAATTTAGGGACACATTTTATCCCATGCACACAAATTTGTTCATTGTGGCCTGAAATATATATATATATATATATATATATATATATATTTTCTTTCTCTCTACAACCAGCCCCAAAAAGTATGAGTATGCATGGCTGCATTTTAACAGCGATATCAGTACAATATTCATTTTCATTAGCCTTGTAAAAATATGATTAGGATTATGGTCTTTTTTTAAATAAGGGCAAAATCTGAATATTGTGCATGTTAATGTAGTCAGTGACTGGATAATGAGGAACTCTGTGGTTGAATCTCTCTGGAGAGCTCTTTGGGTTTATGAGCTCACTTTTAGATTTATGACTGCACGTCAGCAAAGTGGAGCTCAAACCGTGCCAGTCCACAGAGTTATTCTTTCTGCCACATTTAGGCTCATTGGCAAATGATCATTGATCGATTGTACCTCTTTCCCAAAAGCTTGTTAAAACATTGTGTGTGGGAGCCATGTCAAGCACAAAATGGACATTACATTCTAACACAGGTGTCTAGTGTCAATGAATTAATTAAGCCAAATATTGAAATCCATCCAGAGCCCATAGCAGTATAACTAATGTACCATCACAAACTGGAATATCCTAAAGCCTAGTTATCTGTGGAAATAAATGCCAGCAAGAACAAATTAGCTTCAGCATATAATCCGCAAACCCCACTGTGCAGTACTGTTCCCAGTGCATTAAGGAAGCTTAAAAAACCTTATGTAATTTCATATTCACTCATTTCTATCCCATGCCGTAATTAAAGACGAATGCTTAATTAAAGACAACACTGCAATATTAATTCCCCTTAATTTCAGCAGGAGCTGTTCAAGACAGGTGATGTCAAAAACAAAGAGTTCTTATGATGGGCATGGCACTCTGCTGTCAAAAGTGCTGTCACTGATTTTTAAATAAATGCATCTGACATGAAAGAATTTTCTTGACTGAATGGAATTCACATCTTTTCTGGGTGGCCCACAATTACCAACTAATAGTCATTTGCTTTACTTACTATTCAAAGTTGTCCCACTCCTCAAACATATTGACATTAATTTCATCCCTCGATACTTGAATATGCTGCAAAGAAAATCTCGCTTTAGTGTAAGGAATTAATTGACTGATATTAACTCATAATTAGGTAAGTTAAACCAATGTGTCAGTGAGCATGAATTAAAGTCCCATTAATGACGTCTTGAGGCTGTATAGAATCACCCCTTAATATAATGTTTTTGTATGCAGCACAGAGTGATTCTGCTATCCCTGGGGTTTAGTCGGACTAAACTGTACAGTTTGTCTTTAGGGCAGTGCTTAAAGAGAGGCTACACGCTTGTTAAAAAAAAGGATTTATCCCCTTGGGAGCATAAATTAGTAAATATTAAGCCATTCTACTGAATGATTACAACATATCTTATGTGCAAAGACAATGCAGCTCAATGGTAGCACAAGAGGAATACTCGTGAGGTTTCCAAAATGAAAAGAGGTCATCCTCTGGGGAGTGTGAATGTGCTAATGAAAAGAAAATCATGGCAATTCTGAAATGGTGCTTTTTTGTGCTCCTGACCAAAGTGTTTGATCATCATCCTTGGGCATCAACGATAGCTGGGCAAAAAGATGGTGTCGTGAATTATACTGTTCTCCTTCACTCTAAAACCAGTATGATTTATTTGGCTACTTGGGGGCAGCAGAACAAGCTGTACACAATATCGTCATATTATCCAACAAGTTGGCCAAATCAACTTCCACAGTTGCTAATTTACACATTCAGCATTCACAGGGCAACAAATGTTTCTGGACTCCCAAAGGAATTTCAGTCCAATATTCACTCTCTTTGTGGTTACATTAAAAGTATCAATGTATAAAACATATTTTGGCCACAAATAAATATGTAGCTAGCTACTTCTGAGACATTTTACTTGGCTCACACCAAAACCACTGTAAAACTAAATATATAAAAAACAAACTAAAATTAACAAAACGCAACTAAACCAAAATTAAATAAAACTTTGAATGTGGTTCAATGGTTTAGTCTCCACCAACTGTTGAAGTGAATATCCATCCTTTAACAGATAAATCCTCCAGGGGGACATAAGAGAAAGAAAATCGTTACTAACAAGGACCACGCCAATATGAGTTTTGAGAGGTTTATTGCGTGATGGATTGATTGTTAGATTTAGGAAGGGGTCAAGGGAGAGGGATGTAGGGTTGGGATAGGGGTAGAGGGATGAAGGGGTCGAGGTAGAAGGATGGAGGGAAGAAGAAATGAGGGTCGTAGAACAAAGGTTGGGCAAGCGATAGGGGACTGTTGGTGTCCGATGGCTGGCGGGAACTGGGGGAATGGAGACTGTAGAGTGTTTTCAGAAAGGTAGATGGGCTGGAGTGGACCGTATTGGTTGGTCTTGCGGCATTTGAGGTGATAGACGACTGTGTCGGGAGGATGGATGTGATGTCTGATGTGGTGGTGTGTCGCGACAGATGGTGGTTGGAGTTCGAGGCGGTGAACTTCGAGCAGTGAAGGAAGCCGGCAAGAACGTGGACTTTAATACTTTGTCCATGAAGGGAGACAGCCTGAGCGGAGTGTATGGATGCCACGGGTGAGGAGCAGACGTTTAGGCATAGGGCGTGGTTAGGCTTTACAGAGACCTTCAAGTAGCACAGCGACGTGTGAGTGGATAGAGGCTGTGCACGGAGCCCCTGAGGACAGTTTTGCGAATAAGTTATTTCCGCTTGTGTAAACCCGTATGGTGGAGGACTTGATCTTAAGGAGGGAATGGGTGAATGACTGGTAAGGATGTCTCTAGTGACGGCAGTGGTGGGCCATCAGGGCCAGCAAGGCCTTCTCTGCTGGCCTAAACATAATCACAAAGTTATAGCTAATTTATCATTTCTAAAAATATTTTCACCATTATCACCATTATTATTTTCTCATTGCACAGCTACTGTCTTCCTCAGTTGCTCTGCTTCCAGTGCAGCTTGATTTAACTAGAGCTGCCACTGAGTGACGGGAATGGAAGGCTGAAGGAGGCATGAAAAGCTTTGAAGCGGTTCCGTCCGGTGAGGTACGATGAAGTGTTTGAGGGGCGACGCTGTTGAGGATGCCATCTTGAGAAGCGGAGATTAGGTGTTCCGGTTGCGGGGTCTTAGCCTCCGCATAAACGGCATTGTATTTAGACAATGTGACCGTCCTTTATTAATATTGTCTACGATGGCGCTATTGTCTGAGTAGATGGCAATGGTTGTTTATGCCCCGAAAGAATGGCTGCTATGACTATGGGATACATTTCGTAGATCGGAAGGAGTGAGGGATGAGAGTTCAGGCGGCCATGCGGCTGAGAACCACTTGTCACCATGGAGGGTGCTGCGTCTGTGAAAAGCTGGATGTCTTCCGGCTTGGTGATGTGTTTGTCGTAGAAGAAGGAGATGCCGAGGAGAGGAACTGGTGTCATAGTTTAGCTCGGTTTTGCGTGCTTCGTCAAGTGTGATGTGGTCATGGAGGTTTGTAACAGAGGCTCATACAGGATGTGTGGCAAGGAGGATTTTAGTTTATTCTATTCATTCTATTTATGTGTTTCTTTTTTATCTGGTGGAGGAAAGCAGAGTGTTTAGACTGTGTGTTGGGTTTGAGGAAGGTAGCGTGACGGTGAGGAAGTCGTCAACGACAGTGATTTTCAACCACTGTGTCGTGAGAGGTAGTCAGGTGTGCTGTGGGAAAATATCCGATTTCACTTAATTGGTCCAAAATTAATATATATTGTAAGAAGATTGTAGAAAAGTATGAAAGCATAAAAGTATAACTATTACAACATATAACCTGTTTTATTTCATGATAGAAGTGATTTAACAAACTGCATAGACGCCTTATATAAAATAGTCACTCAAGCCTTGTATGATCTTTACATCCTGTTTGACCTGAAAACAGGATGACCAGGGGAGGTACCAGTCTCAGACCAGCATAAAAGCAGCAGCATAACTGAGGGAACTCAGTCTTCACCCTTAGAGGTGACTGGAAGACAGCATGAAAAAGGAGGAAGGAAAAAACTCACAGCGAAAGCTGATTGTGAGAGCCTGTTGAACCAGGACTGATAGTATTAGCTTTTGTAGCACCAAGACTGTTTCATTGAATTGAAATTGTTGTATGTGGCTGTAAACTTTAATAACACCACAGCCTTACCATTTGTAAGTGACTGGGATCCAAACTAAGTACTCTTAAGGTAAGTTCCCTGGGTGAAGACTTGGCAGTGTTAATCAAAAATGGTGAGAAACTTAAAATAAGCAATAGTAAAGTATTGACGATCTACATAACTATTCATACTGGGTGTTAAGGTGCATTCACACAAAACGCGGCGCGAATTATTCGCGCGAGTAGATTAAATACAAAGTCTATGCACATACGCGATGAGACTGGAGTGACGCGAATTTGTGATGGCAAATTTGCGTCAATCGCCAAACACCCCAAACGCGTGAGTTGAAATTTTTCAACTTCGGCGATAGCCTATCAGCGTTGAGATGTTTCTCCTGTCATCACTGACATCCTGCCGTTGTTGAATCAGGAAATAAATACTGTAGCCGTCTGTGTTCACCCAGAGCTCTACGTTACCTCATATCAATAGACCGGACCAAACTATGTGTATAAATGTTTGTGTGTAAACCATATGAAAAAGACGCTGCCGTATTTACGTCTATATGACGTTATTGTGAGTGAGTGTTGATGGAGCTGCTACAATGTTAGCATAGCCTAGCATCGATCGATCCGAGCTCCAATGAGAAAACAAGTATTTTAAAAGTGATTTGCTTGTCGTCTTGCCGAGAGAACTAACGAAACATGAATTCAGACTTTTTACAAATACGTAGTTCTTTCGGGATCCATTTTTGTCGGTTTATTGCAGTTAAATCACAGCCAAATCTGTTTATTTTGGGTTCATACAGCTGTAGTAAACCAGCCGACGTGTGGCTTGCTAGACACAGTGAATACAGCTCGATAAAATCCAAGGAGCTTCTCTGGACTATGTTATGAACCCAGACATGCCGGCGTTTAGTTTCCCGGGATATCTGGGACTTCCACAACACGTACTAAGCAGAAATGTTATTTTTTCCATGGTTGATGGCGAACAGTTGAACGGCTTCCAGGGCAATAAGCCATGCCCCCTCTCCGGCATGTCCAGTGCAATTCACGCGAATGAACACAAATGGTCCCCGGCGGCACGAATGACGCGATTAAAGTTTGGTGTGAACACAGCATTAGGGTTACATCCAACTGAGAGCGCTACCCTCAGAAAGACAAAATTTCCAAAATCTTAACGATTCAGCTACGGGGTCAGATAAAAGGCCAAAGGTATTTTACTGACACCTCTGTGGGACACGAAAACCCACCCAAGGTTGGTCAGATTACAGACCGAGTTACCACCGTGTTGGATGCGAGCCTGCCCCGCTTTCCCCGGTGTCGAGGGCTGGGATGCCGAAATCGGGATCTCCCCCCGGGCTGTTGGAAGGCGGGGGCGGACGACTTCGGAGTTGACAGAGAATGGTTATCAAGAGCCGTGGAGAACGTGGATGGCTAAACACAGCTGAGGTTGCTGGCGACGAAGTGTGGTGAGAGAGCTCCGGGACTTCGGGATATGGCTGGTTGTCCGGAAGGGTTGAGAAATAGCCTTTGTGCAAGGTAAGCGGTTTTAAGATTTTGCTCGTGTGTCATACGTCGTGTTGAAGCTGAGTCAGAGAGTTTCTGACATGCGTAAGCCTTTGTCTAATTAAAGTGATATTGCCTCTTATTATTATCTTTCTGTGTCTCGCATTAAAATACATAAACATAGACAATTGCAGTTTGGAATTATTCAAAAATACATTCCCACTCCCGTCCGTACTGCTTCTGTGTGCATGCAAGCTTCAAACCCAGCCATCCACACGTTGCAGGCCACAATAAAAGATGCTCCCCAGGGCTGTGCAAAGTAAAGCATCACTCTCAATTTACAGCACTCCGTCTGCCACAGCAGGAGTGGTTTGTGCAGCACAGGTGAGCCTGACAAGCAGCTGAAGTACTTTTGTTCCTCGCGTCCACCAAATGAGAGAAATGACACGGTGAGTTTCCTTTAAAGAGCTGGCATGGACGAATCCCCCCCGCTTTCACCAAACAATCGTATTCCTTTCAAAACATCACAGACCCTTAACCGTGAGTTAAAAAAAATGAACTTCCTAAAATGTGACAATGTAGAGTTAATTTAGAAGGTGACATCCACTCAAAAATAAAAAGTGATGATTGGTTTTCATAATTATTTTTAAAGATGTAAATAAAGGTCCGCTTCATTGAATCTCAGCCTTAGCCTTTCCCACAGGATCGCATTCTGTCACGGCGAGAGAGCCTCAGACGGGTGTCAGGACCCTCCGATGTTACTGGAGTTGACAGGCGAGTCCCAGGGCATTGTCACCCTCTCTCAGTGTTATCTCAGCGTGGATAACAGCGGGATCTGTTAGCAGGTGCCATTCAAAGGTGCGGGGGGGGAGGACCTGCACTGGGTTGGCAAACTGCCGATGATACTTGAGCTAAAAGGTGATCCCTGACGGGGGACAGATAAGGACATTTCCATAACCCTCGCGGAGAATTCCCATGGATGTGCCATAGCTATGTGCTCTGCGGGACTGGTTCCATTGTATTGTACGTGAATCTAATTGCATATTATAAGAATGTCATATAATTTAATTATTATTAATTTATATCACACACAAGGGATTAATCTGTCATTATTGTATCGACAAAAACCCATAAAAGGACCAAAAGCAAGGATGCTTTGGCTACACATGGCTGTAACACACCAGTTACTAGAGTAGAGGTTGTGAACGGGAAAACATAAGTCGCCATGGTCATCTAACCCATCTAATGAAAGAAAAAATGGAGAAAAGGTCTTCAAGAATTAGTTTCAGTTGGGCAGGTTTTTAAAAGTTATTTAATGTCAGATATTATTGGCCATGTTTCATGCTGTCTGGAGACGGAGACAAGCATTCACATGTTACAGAAATGTCAGAAGACGGTGCCTTCAGTCATGTGAGGTAACTGTTTGCTATGTCAGAATTCATATAGCAACAAAGGCACAAAAAAACACCTTAAGCAAGCGTGAAACGTTTTTTTACAACAAAATGAGTGATGTCACACAAGTATTGAGCCATGTTTTGATTGATGTCACTAATGTCAAATGTTATGTAAATTGCTGCGCTGTCTCCTTCAATATATTGCTAGACCACAAATCTGATGAAACTGCTGCACCCACATAGTCTTGCAGCATCTTTTTAACTGTTAAATTCTTAATGAATAATATCTAAGGATGCTTTTCTGCCAAGCTGAATCTTTAATTGTTGCTTCTGAAGTGATGGATGAATAATAAATAAATGTAATAGAAAAATACATAAAGTTGCATGAATAATTTAAATGGCCACTTGGTTGGAACAAGCTGGAAAAACAACACTTACATATTGTCAGTAAACATATTAGCAAACAATTGCTTAATATCACTTCCATGTTTTCTGGTAATTAACTAGCTAGGGCCCCGCCTCAGCGGCGGTCTTGTCTCAGCGTTGGGGAATGGTTGGTGGAGATTAGCCTGGATGAAGCGGTTTGGGGTTGAGGGTCCACTGTTGCTCCCGGGCCTTGCAGACCCCCTGTGTCCATATGGGACGGGAAGATGGTGACTATGAGGGAAGAACCCTAAAGTAAAATGGTTTTAACGGAGGGAGGGAGGGAGGGTGGGATGCGGAAGCGTGAGCAAGCCGAGGTTTAGTGTGGGTGGGTCTATATAGGAATGTGGCTGGAAGTGGGGGAGTGGCTGAGGTGTGGCCCTGCTCCTGAAATTCAGCTAATGTTTTTAGCTTCCAATTTGATGAAGATCAATGCAATGTTCAGTCTCCTTTCAGTTATGCTCTGGACTCTGGCTCTAGCTGGACATACCTGGTTATTCAGCTGCTAAAACTATTTTCACCAGTTAGACACCAACTTTGTCTTTCTGACCTCTGGAGCTAAGCAGGTCGTGAACAGTGGGTTTAACAGAGCTTCATCACTGAGAGCAGCAGCTGGAAAGGGTGTTGGTGAGAGTCAACCAATAACAGTTAAGTCGCAGGCCTTCAACCTAAAACAATAAGTTGAGAGATGGAGCTGAGGGGGACTGCAGAGTGATAAATCTCTGGGTTTGTCACAACGACCAACTCCTATTAAAAAAAAAAAGAAACACTCAAGTAGGAGTGCATTCCTTGGACCTATTTTTAGTTGCAGAATGATACTCATTTCTTGCACTAGTTATTATTTACAGTAAGTAGAATCAAAATAAGCCAACACGTCAAACCTTACATTCCCATGCAACTAAACTGCGTTCTTAAATAACTTTTGGGCGAAACATATTTCCTCCTGGATTACGGTCGCGGTATTAAACAGTTTGAGGCACGTGGTTTGAAGTTGTAGATTGATACCAAATAACAAACGCGACAAAACCGCTTGGTTAGGTTCAGTAAAAAGCATCATGGTCTGCTTTGATTGACTTGGTACCTGGTTAGGTTTATTAAGCATCCAAACTACTACATGTTTGGTTATGTGTAGGCAACAAAAGCACTAGGCTCACAAGAGACAACAGCAGTATCATGGGTGAAAGCTCCTTTCTATGCAGACTTCTGCACACTCATTTCAAACAGTTTTGTGAAATGGTAAAAGCAAATGTAATACAGTGTTGCATTTTCACTCTTCAGCAAATACCCCCGGTGGGCTTTTCTATCCAATTATCAGATGTCAAGTATGACACGAGAGCCTCGGCCGGTCTGTTTTAGGCCTCTCGTCTTTAGTAGACCATCTAGTTACACCAGGATATTCGCCGCCTCCCACCCTCTAGATTCCTTACTACGGTTTATCAATGTCGGGTAACGATTTCAAGGAGGATTTGTTTAAGAAGGGGTCCGGTTAACGTAGGTTCACTTCGCCGAGTCGAGTAGACGATTCAACTACTCTGAGGCAGGTAGTACCTGTGGGTGGACTTCCCCACTATGAACAGCCTTGTCTGTTTTATTTTGTATCGTCTATCACCAGTCTCAAGTTTTACAGGAAGAAGCCCCGTCTTAAAGCTGTGTCAGCGGAGGGTTCAATCGGAGCACAAAAATGTAGTCAGAGACAAAGTTGGATTTCTCTATATCCCTTTCTCGGGTATATCAGAGTAATTTTATTTCCTTTACAGGCTTATTCAACAATCAAGCAAGCAGATGTGTTTAAGTGTTGCCCCGTAGGCTATATGTTTATATCATGTCCCGAAGGCTAAGTTTCTTAATGTCCCATAGGCTAAGTTTATATATAAAGAGTAAACTTCTAAGTGTTTCTCTGTGGAGAGCATACGTTTTCTTTATAAAAGAGTGTAAAGCTAAAAGTTCTTTATAAAGAGCAACATTCTAAGTGTTTCTCTGTGGAGAGCGAGAAGCTAAGTGTTATCTGTGTTAGGGTCTCTTGAAGAGAGAGCAGGCTGAGTTGTCTCTTGTTAAGAGCGAAGAAGAAGTTCAAGTTTTCTCTGTGAAATGTCTATTTGTGTTTCTGTGCTCTGCCTGTCACATGGTGTGACAGTTGTTTAGAGCGCTCCGCCTCTGAGACCAGGGCCCTATTCCTCGTACGTCGCTCAGCTAAGTCGATCAAATGTCCAATTATCCAGCTTGAATTACCGAGATGATTGAAGGCAGGCTATCTCGGTTCCTCAAAGGCTGATCAGCGCTCAAACTCGTTAATTTGAACAAGACCTCAGTCATCAGGATAATTGGGCGTGCCCGTTTTACGTAAAAAGGGGGGGGCAAGTGTCGATCACCGAAATCATGATCTTCTAACATTATGGCGAGTACAGTTAAAGAGAGCGTCTTTTTTCTCCGCTGGTGAGCAGGAGACCATCATGACAGCATATGAGGACGTCAAGACCATAATTATGGCACAGCGTCACGAGGGCTCGACAAGAAGCATGGCAAACTATCGCTGATAAGTTAAATGCGCAAGTGTTGGAAAAATGTATAGGCTAATTTTAAGTGCCTCATCACCCCAATCAATCAGATTATATTTCTTTAAATGTGCGGCAGTAGGCTTAATGGAATGCATCATCGAATGAGATCTTATAGCGAACAAAAAGAGGGCCGATATGGTCAAGACAGGGGGAGGACCTAAGACCCCTGAATTCACACCTGCTGAGGAGCTGGCACTCCAGCATAATGGGGGTCGGCCCATCATGGAGGGCATAGCTGGGGGCAGCTCCTCTGGAGAGGTGGCCAGTACTGTGAGGAGGCCTTATCTCCAAGGTAGGTGCACTTCATTCTCTGACTTTCCTTCATAATTAGTCATTTGGTTAACCATTGTCACATTTTGCAGTGGCTGGACCTTCGGTCATATTACTGCAGCCACCACCCATAGTGTTGGTCGGAGGAGAGGAGCCCACTGATGTAAGTTGATATTGCTGCATCATTGTGTAATGATTCTTCTATACATGTTCATTGTGTGTGTCTTTTAAAAAACCAAAGACAATTTTCCAATAATAATAATAATAATTCCTAATTCACTAACAGGAGGCCAGTCCAGCAGATGATGAGGAGACTATGTTGGCGTTCTCCAGTGATATGGTAAAAGCAAGTTGTGGAAGGTCTGAGTTTAGTTGGCATCTGACCAACACACTGAATAAAGTTATGAATGGTTTTCTTGTCTTTTTTTCAGGCTGACCATGAAGATGTGCGGACGCTATACAAGCGGTACTTGCGTAGCGAAATAGCGTACCGCCAGCTCAAAATGAAGAAGCTCCACAAGGAGATGGCTTTGCTTGATTGGCAGCTGGATGTAAGTGTAACCATGTAAAGCAAAGCCTTGCCTAAAGTATTTGTGAGCTTTGGCATGAATTGTAACTGAACTGAAATTCTTATTTCTTGTGCACCTTCATTTACAGACTGACCACTAAAGTACAATCATTAAAGGCTTTCTTCTAAAACATGGATCTCTTAAATTGTTCTTGAACATGTTCCTCTATTCAGAATCAGAATCATTTTTATTGCAAAGTATACTCTCATATACAGGACATTGACTTGGTGATTTCGAAGCATGGGACATAGACAACAATATATATGTACAAGTAAATAGAATAAAAATAAGGGTAATAGTAAAAATACAAATAATCAAAAAAAGTATTACAGTATTGGCATACTGTGCAAGTGTTAACAAAATATCTATAAATTATGTGCACTTGCTCTGATGTGTTGAATGAATAAGGATGCAAACTAAAGTGCATTGTGTGCGGGGGACCCTGAGACAGTGTGTGTGTGTGTGTGTGTGTGTGGGGGGGGGGGGGCGCTTGTTTGTGAGCCCCACTGCCTGCTCTCTTGCTGGTCCTGCTGGAGTGGAACAGGTCTGGGAGGGACGGCAGGTCGCAGCCGATGGCCTTCTCGGCTGACCGAATGATCTGCTGCAGTCTGCCTTTGTCCTTGGCAGTGGAGGCGGCAAACCAGACGGTGATTGATGAGGTGGGGGATGGACTCGATGATGGCTGAGGATGGACTATTAATGGTTAACTTCAAAGCAAAGAGGGTGGCAAACCATATACCCATTAACCATATAAATGAAACATGCAAACATAAAGAGAAAAACATGAAATGAGTCCAACATTACCAAAAGTCATCTGAACACCTAACTAAAATGATGGTGGGCAATTCTGTCCCTTGCAGCTGGGCCGGTCTGCTCATCAAGGTGGACTGGCTCTAGGTCATCCTCAGGATGGTCCATGATGACTGGGACCCTCTCCTTCCTGATGGTAGCCACATTGTGGAGCACTGCACAAGCCACAGTGATGTCACATGCCCTGTCTGGTGCCACCCGCAGCCATGTGAATCTGGCCTTCAGTTGGCCGAAGGTCATTTCGATCCGGGCTCTCGTTCGAACCAGAGCCCCGTTGAAACGGGCTTGAGAGCCCGGTGCTGGCTCTGCATAGGGGGTCATTAGGTAGGGCTTGCAGGCATAACCCCCGTCTCCAATTAGGAGTCCATCGTAGTGACCTAGTATATGATATGTACAATGTTGGATCACCTCTACATAAAATAAGCAATTTCTGAATGACATGAGATTTGCTATACCTTGCTCGAAGCTGTGGCACAGTGTAGACTCTCGGAATATTCTGGAGTCGTGGACGGAGCCCGGCCACTTGGCCTCAACATTGGTAATGAGGCAGGTGGAGTCACAGATCATCTAAGATGAATTGCGGTCAAGTCTTGGGTATTGTACAGTAACATGGGCAAGGTCCATGACCCCTATTGTCAAAGACATATGATTGTTTTTATAGCAATGTAATTTGAGGAAAATTATGTCATAAGTACCTGCACATTAATGCTGTGAAAGCCTTTTCGTTTCACAAAATCTGCCTCGTTTGGGCCAGAGGGCGATTTGATGGGGATCTGCGTGCAGTCCACCGCACCAATGACATTTGGAAACTCTGCATAATGATAAGCTCCGTAATGAATAGTGATAGGAATGCATTTTCATTAAATGGTGAAATATTGAATAACTCAATTACCTGCAATTCCATAAAAGCCCTCTTTGATTGCATTTACTCGGACATGGCCAGGGAATGTAATGAACACATCCATAAGCTTCTTCAGTGCCAAATAAACTTTGCGAACAGTGGCTTTCACGATGTTCTCCGCATCACCGACACTGTACAAAAATGTACCACTCGCAAAAAAAAAAAACTGTCTGTGAGACAGTCAATGCTCTGCTGCGCCGTGTGGTGTTCGCAATGTATGGCTCAAGAAGGTCTTGCAAATAAATGATTCCTTGTCGGCTGAATCGATAGCGCTCATACAGGAAGTCATCGTGGTGTGATAATGGATCTTGGCGATCTCGAAGAACTCTCTCCCTATGAAACGCTAATCGAACTAATATCGCTCCTTCGTCAATGGGATCTCTGAGGAAGGGAGCTGACATTTTTTTGCCGGGGGAGTGGCCAGCTTATCCAGCTTCCTTAAGTGAGCCTGCTCTGGAGCAGGTTCACGCTTATTGAAGTGTTGCTATGGTGATTTTGCCAAACTTGCTTCGTGGAACCAAAAAGCCTGAGGTTTGCAATCTCATCCTCAAACTTATCCGGCTAACTCAGTTAGCGACGTACGAGGAATAGGGCCCAGGAAGAGGCTCTAGCTGTGTCCCAATTCAGGGTCTGCATCCTTCGGAGGCTGCATTCGTAGACCGGTTGCGTCACAGCGCGGCGACTAGGCTGTCCCATTTCGCATGTTTGTTGAAGACTCCTTCGAATGCAGCCTTCTGCACCCAGATTCGGAGCACATATCTCATGGATCCTTCGCGGCCCAGCATATCCCAAGATGCATTGCGTGCCGGTGAAGATTTTATTTGAACCAACATGGCGGCGATTGATGCGAGAGCTGGAGAAGCGGCAGGATTCACTTTTAAATGTAAGTATTGGGTTTCAACTCACTCGAATGTCACCGATACTAATGTTAAAGCAAAATAAGAGATATTATAACATCACGTGTGTTAAAGTGATCCGTTAAGTTACGTGACGTTCGTAGCTTACAAGCTAGCTAATGTTAGCCGCTGCGCTATTAGCTGCAGCTCGGCTGCCTGCACCCGACCGTAGTCAGACTTGTAAAGTAACTTTTAATAACTTCACTTTCAAACCTCAGAGGTTGAATAATATCTTACTGATGTTGTGATGGTTTTACAGATTATTTATACTTCATATCATGTACATAAACGGACCAACGTGAGCTCAGGTAGACAGGTTGTGAACCTGAAATATTACTTTAAGTCCGGTAACGTTAATATTAATTACATGAATACACTGAATTTGAGTATTTTGCTGATTCTGTTCTTGTTTTGTTACAGAGGAGGCGCTGAGGGGAGAACGATGGAACAACATTCAGCAACCGTAGCTTTGAATTAAGACATTAGTCCATTTGTAATATCTCCATTTCACCATCTTGTACTTAAGGTTACAGTTACATTAGCTCTCATCCTGTACAAAGCCTTCACTAATAAAACAACCAGTAGATCCTTCTGATTGTGTTAATATTGCTGTCACAGAGATGAAACTGATTTAAAAAATATAAAGTATATGCACATGTGTTACTGCAAGTTCATAAACACGTTTGACATTTGTTTTGCTGTTAATATTAACTGTCTTGATTGATTTCCTCTGCCTTAGGATTGCTATATACACATATATATGTACATGGAAATATATATGCATGTGTGAATGAAATAAAGTTATTGATAAATACATTGTTTTAATTGCAAGAACTGTAACTGATTTAATTAACTGATTGTTAATTTAGAAAAACATTATGAAAATAAACTATGAATGAATTTTTTAATATATGATTACAAACACGAAACTAAAAACTTCAAAGTATATATATATACTGAAAATATTTTAGTTTAATGTTTTTATGTGTATATATTTATAATCCTGAGCAGGGATTATATATATATATATATACACACACACACACACACACACACACACACACACACATATATAATCCTATTGAGCAGGGATTCTAGGCGATGGGAGCAGCAAGAGGGGGGCGGGGCGGGAACAGCTGTTGACGCAAACAGGAAGTCCTCTGTAGCGTAGGCCATCTCATTTCGGAGACCGCACGGTCTAGCCTTTGCGGTTTTCAAAGGACGCGGCCCACGTAGACCGCGAAGGCTGGGTCATCCGAAGGATGCAGACCCTGAATTGGGACACAGCTTCTGTGTGTACATTATGTCCTTCTAAGGTCTTTTTGTTTATGCTAACTGGAAGCGGTTGGTATGCCGAGAGTACATTTTGTTCCAGCTAAGAAGGGCTTAGCCTGCAGGCCTGAAGTTTTCTGTCTCAGTGCTGTGTGTGTGTGCTATTGCTAAGTTTTAATGCATATATTTTGCAAGCGAGCACAATATGAAATGCGTTTACAATTCTTACGTTTTTCTCAACAACAGTTAAACAGCTTCAGAGATTTCCAAGGAGACAAGCAGCAGATGCAGCCTTTTAATAATAAAAAAAGGTTCTCCTTCTGCAATTGTCGAATCACCAAAGGACTCGCTGTTAATTGCAGAGGACGTTGCTCACTATTTCTTTGTCGCTCTGTCTTAATTAACGCCCCTCATCATCATCAGCAGATGCCAGACAGTTTGTTAATATGAGATAATGCCATGTCTTTCTTCAAACAGGGCGACTTGTTCAATTCAGTCCCGTCTTTATTATAATCCCCAAAAGGCAAATATTTGCAGGGGGAAAAAAGTGTGCATGTAACCCAATGCAGCAGGATGATGATAACACTGCACACAGCACCAGGCTGAAGTAAATTAACTCAAGAGTTTACAGCAGCTGCTGCGTGTGAAGTGTCATTGTATGAATATCTTTTCTGACAAGTATGAGGAAAAATCTATGGGCTAAGCTTTAAGACTTGCCAGTGTTGCATCAGCTCCCTGGGAGCTGCTGCCATAGACAATATGGAGAAAGTCTATGCTTGAATTTCAGAAAGTGAAAAATGACTCGCATGTGGCCACTAAAGCTACGTTAAGAGTATATCAAATTTTGATTAGGCTCACACATGACAATGCTTCCTAATTGTCCCAATATTTCTATCAGTAGTGTTGCTTGTGCTTGACCATGTGCTCTGAGACAAAGGGATCAGGCCTTCCTATTTTGCAGAGCAATCTGCAGCCTGATCTGAGTTTGAGATAGGAGCAAGCTCCAAGCAATGTTTAGATGCAAAAGCAATAAAACATCAACACTGCGATCTAATTGGCCGAGGGCCACAGACACCACAGGACCTCCGTGGCTCAGACCTTCTTTTAGAAAACCTCGTTTCACCCCCACCTCTACGCCAGTCCATGCGATTCAGTTCGCAACTAAGGAGGCAAAAACACAACGTTGCTGTTTTTAAAAGAAAAGCCTGGGTCTTCAGTCTTAGAGTCGCTGGATGAATGAAGACTGTTTGTTTTATTTTTATTTTGCATCCTGGAAAAGGAAGCGGACAATTTGCCTGCAGAAGTGAAGGAAAGGATTCTTCAGAGAGGACAACTTCTCTTTCTAACCAAGTTGATTTCAAGCCGCGGTGAATCCCCTTAACGAGCTAATGAGAGAATTTATTGCGCAACGCTTGGAGCTGCGCAGCCGGAGACCTGAGGAGCTCAAAAGGACCGATTCGGCCACTAAATCATCTCAGAGTAAGAGTCAAGGTATCTGGGCTTAGTTTAGGTTATTGTGTTTATTATCTTGTTTGTGTTGGGTTAGGGTTATTTCAAGTTGCTTCAAGCCATTCATCACGCTGAAGTTATCGAGAATACTTACCAGACGGACAGTTTTTCGGCAGGTATGCTGAGACAGGTTAATAAATTAACATTTATTAAGCCATCGTCCCCAAATACAGCAACAGCATCTAGGGTGAGTAACGATACCGATGAGTGGATGAAAAACAATATCAACATCCTGAAAGACCACTATGACTCGGTTATTGCCCTCGCCCTGGAAAACCTCCCCGTGTTAGATAGGGTGACATGGGACAAAGCGATTGCATACAGTAGAGGCAGATACAAACGACGCCTTACCGAATCTTCTATTGCCACCCTCTCGACCCTAGTAGGGGGGCCCCCCTTGGTTGAGGGACTGGGGGCGGCGGTTGGGGAGCTGAACGGGAGAGAATGGCCGACCCGGCCACTTGCAGACCAGGGGAGGCCTAGTAACAACTTAGGTCCCAGCTCGGGCACTGGTCCTGCATCTAGAGTGGCCCTTACACCTCTACCACCTAGGCCACCTCGGTCAGACTGGCCACGTCGTCCAACTATTAGGCCTCGTTCCATTTCTGGCCCTAACTTTGGTCCCAGTTTGAACCCCAACCCCAAGTTATAAGTAGTAGTAACACCATCTCCTCCTCTCCCTCCATAGACACACCCCACCAGCAGAGGGAGCCAGAGCGTTTTGCCGCCGAGTCTGCTAACGTCACAGCAGTCACAAGCTGCGTCCCAATTCAGGGTCTGCATCCTTCGGAGGACCCAGCCTTTGCGGTCGACGTCGGCCAGATCCTTCAAGGACCGCGAAGGCTGGACCGAGCGGTCTTCGAAATGAGACAGCCTACGCTACAGAGGACTTCCTGTTTGCGTCACCAAACAGGAAGTCAGCTTTTCCTTTCCCGCACCTGTCGCCGAGCAACCAGCTTCGCGCTAAAAGTAGGAAAAATGGAGCCAGAAATGGTAATGTTACTTCTACTCTTCCAATTCTTTTTGGAAGACGCGATTCACCGCCTTCAACAACGCCGTGTTGTATATTTCCGGCTCAGAGAAGACCATTTTCAGGTAATATTAAATTACAATTGATTAATCCATGTACTTTTATCAAAAAGTAATGTTAACTTCAGCTAGCTAACGTAGTTTGTGTGGCTAATGTCATTACAACTTCTATAATTTAATATTGAAAATGGCTTTACTGTAATCTAAAAAAATCATACTGTCATTTTTCAGCTGAAACAGGTTGGATGGATAGACAGATAGATATATGAAGATATAAGCCTATTCTACATAAGCTCCCCACATTTAATATTGTTCTTTATTTAACAGTTTTCATTTTCCTTCTTTCCCTAAACCAGCCCAGACCCCTGTACTGCAGGATCAACCTGGCCATGCCTGTCCTGGACAGCTATTTCAGGAATCAGGACACAAGGCCTGATTTTAGGCTCAGCAGGGAGGCCCTGGCAGTGCTGCTGGACCTCCTCCAACAGGATCGGAGGCATGGATGGGGTGCCACAATCGAGACCCTGGTCTTTTTATTCTGGTTGGCGTGTGGGGCCTCCTACAGGGTGGTCTCCCGAGTGTTTGGGATGCCGAGATCCACTGTCCACCGCATCGTCCACAGAGTCTGTTTGGAGGTGGTGGCCATTCGCCACAAGGTCATCCACCTCCCCATTACCCCCGAAGACCTGGAGGCAGTGTCTCGTGGGTTTGCAGGGCTGGGAAGACACCAAGCCTTTAGGAAAGCTGCTGGAGCCATCGACGGCTGCCATGTCCGAATAAAGCCACCAAGCGGCCCTGATGGTCACTGCTACAAAAACCGAAAATTGTTTTCCTCAATTCTACTGCAGGCTGTTTGTGACCATCAGGGCCGCTTTATCGACACCTACGTGGGCTGGCCTGGGTCAGTTCACGACGCTAGAGTGCTGCGCCACAGCCCGCTGTACCGGCGTGCACTCTACCCTCCTCCAGGGCACTTCATACTTGCAGACGGCGGGTACCCGTGCCTCCAACACCCACTCCCCCTCATCACTCCATACAAGAGGCCATTGCAAGGTGTGGGAGCCCAGCGCTTCAACGGCCATCATTCCAGGGCACGCTCCATTATAGAGCGTGCCTTTGGAATGATGAAGAGCCGGTTCCGGGCCATCTTTTTGCAAGCGCTGGAGGTGCACCACACCTTCGTACCTCATGTAAGTAATCACTCAACAATACTTTTTAGGATACTGAAGAACAGTAGATCACATCATATTTATATTTGCCATTTTACCATTTCAGGTCATAACAGCATGTGCCGTCCTCCACAACATCTGCCTCGGGGCTGGGGACATTATGGCCCTAGAGGACGATCCTGTGGAGGACGTGGCAGAGGATGGGGGGGAGAACGGTTTGGAGGCAACAGGTGCTCCCTGGCGGGACCAGCTGTCTGCAGAGGTGTCTGCCCTGGAGGAGGTACCCAGTGAACACGACTATTGTTAGGCAAGTATAACAATTTTAAAGCTGTGATACCTATCTACTAAAAATGTTTTGTAGCACTGTTGAAACATTTTGTGTTAGGTCTGATTCTTTCAAAATAAGCATGTGCATGAAGTATTTTGTATGCAGTCTTTTATACTTCCCTATTTCTGAAAAAAATTCTTAGTGACATGGCAGCCGTCGATGAGCCAGCCCTGCAAACCCAGTTGGCAGACGATGCGGTGGACAGCAGAGATGCATTCAGCAGAGATGCATCCCAAACACTCTGGAGACCATCCAGATGTACCGCAACACCAGGGTCTTTGTTGTGGCACCCCATCAGGAGTTTTATTTTATATATATATATATATATCCACACACACAGTTCATGTTGTTTTTGATGTTTCTAATATTAATTTATAGTTATTTTTCTTAATTAATAGTGGGTTTTTTTAATTAATCAGTTCATGTTTTTTTTAAATTAATCAGTTCATGTTTTTTTTATTTGTGGATGTTCTTTTATATTGGACAATATAAAACCAGTCCTACCAGTCCATGTAAATAAAAGATGAAAATAAATGTATTTAACAAAACAACTTTATTTGATTTAATTTACATTTATTTACATTACTTATCAATCATTTTCTCCAGTAGAGAAAAGAGCCTGTCCATTTTTTCCCTGCTCTCCTGCACTCTTCTCTCCTCTGCCACCTCATGTCTTCTCTCATCAGCTCATCCTTTTGCTCTCCCTTTCTCTTTCTCTTTCCTTGTCTTGCCTGGCTTTTTTTTCTTGAGGTTGTCCCATTTTTTTTTTGCCTGCAAGGGACTCACCTTCCCCTGCAGGCCCATCTTCTCCAAAATTGTCCTAATCACATTGACAAAATCATGAAAAGTTAAACAGTTATCAATAACGTTAACACAAGTATGCAAACTTAGAAAATTTACAATTTTTACACAGCAGAATATACACAAATTCACATAGAAATCTTTTACATTGATGTCTTATTTTCAATTTAATAAAAAAGAAAAAGGTGACTGACAGCACAATAACACTCAATAACAGAAGTGTATTCTCCTCTACTGGTTGTCCTATTAGTAAAGGCTTTGTACAGGATGAGAGCTAATTTAACTGTAATATAAGATGAGAGCTAATGTAACTGTAACCTTCACTACATGATGGTCAAATGGAGATATTACAAAAGGACTAATAGCTTACTTCCAAGCAACGCTTGCTGAATATTTGGCCCCGGTGAAGAGGTCATCGTCCTCCCCCCTCAGCTTAATAAACTGAGCCGTTTGCTCCTGGCTCCCTATAACAAAACAAAATGTAGAGTTAGTTTTGCTTCACACCACTAAACAGAATTAGCAAAATACTCAAATTCAGTTTATTCGTGTTGTTAATCTTAACGCTACTATTAACAAACGTGATGTTATAAGCTCCCGGTAATCGAGAAGCTGCCGGTTAAGTTAGTTAGCTAGTCAGCTAGCTTGTAAGCTACGAACGTCACGTAATTTAACCGACCATTTTAACAAACATGTGATGTTATAAGGTCGTTTATTTAGTTTTAACATTTGTATCGGTGATATTTGAGTGAGTTAAAACCCAATACTTACATTTAAATGTGAAAGCTCCCGCTTCTCCAGCTCTCGCATCACACGCCGCCATATTTGATAAAATAAAATCTTCACCGGCACGCAATGCATCTTGGGATATGCTGGGCCACGAAGGATCCATGAGATGTGTCCTCCGAATCTGTGTGCTGAAGGCTGCATTCGTCGGCTGAATTTGAAGGAGTCTTCAACAAACATGCGAATTGGGACAGCCTAGTCGCCGCGCTGTGACGCAACCGGTCTACGAATGCAGCCCCCGAAGGCTACAGACCCTGAATTGGGACACAGCTACAGAGACGGGCATTAAAAACATGAGGATAACAGGGAAAAGGAAAAGCGTTACGCTAACTTCACCCCTACCATCTGATTTTCCCGCTTCTGCCTCTAGCAGTAACTGCGTGGCACCACCTTGCTCCCCAGGACGGCTAGAACCACACAAACACCCCCACACCCACAGGAAGATACAAGACTGGTTGTTGGACGTGCGGAAGACGACCCTGATTGTTGGGGACTCGAACTTCGCACGCATCCCAACATTTAGACACCCACACATACAGATAGACAGTTACCCCGGAGCCACCCTTTACCATATCACAGCAATATTTAAGAAACTCCCTCCTCAGTTAGACCCAGTTTACATCATTCTTTCAATAGGCCGCAACAACTGTTTGGCAGAGAACCATCTCCTTACCATTCAAAAACAACTGACACCTGTGGCGGACCAGCTAATTCACCTTCCCCAACGCCACCATCTACAACCCAATTATCAACTTTTCGGACACACTGGCACCCAGAAAACAAGCACTTCTCACCCAGTTTAACACCTTCATTGCCAACAAATACAATTTCATTCCAGAAATCAACCCACTTCTATTTCACGTCAACCCAAAAGACGGCATTCACTGGACAGCAGAGACGGCCGGGGTGTTGGTCAGGTACTGGAAACATCACTTAAACATGTAACGGGGGAGGAATGTAATCATACATCTCCCCATGGAGGGAGAGGCTCCCCCCAGTCGGGAGGATCACTCCCCTGAGGGGCGAGCCCTTACGTACCAAAAACCCACCCGCCACTGCAATACATTTCACAAATTAGCGCAGTGGAGCCTGGAGATCAAACAACTGGTGGTGGGTGATTCAAATCTGTCTAGGTTCCCAGAATATCAGTATCCTTTGGTCCAGATAGATAGCTTCCCTGGGGCTCAAATACACCATCTGAAAGAGATCCTGGGTAAGCTGGATCCCTGCCACACAACCCAGAAAGTCATCCTCTCTGTGGGCCTGAACAACTGCTTTAGGGAGAATCAGCTCGTGACAATGAGAAAACAGTTTCAACAACTAGTGTCACGGGCAAAAACGGTCTTCCTTCGAGCAGAGATTGTGGTCCCTCTAATACAGTTATCCCCACGGCTTCAGCTGAACTACAGAACCCTTTTGAGGGAAATTAATCTTTTTTTGGAAGACAACTTCAGAACCCTAGAAGGGATTGAAGAGGATCAGTTCCAGGTTGGCAAAAAATACCTCATTCATTGGACTCCAGCTACTGCCAATGGGATCCTTCACTCTTGGATGTCACAGAGAGGAGCCAGTGTTCTGGCAATCGCATGCAGGCTAGCACAGCTGTGAGCACCTGTGATGATACCTCAAGCAGCTACAGTTTGAAGAGGAAGATGGCCTATAGGGATGACTCCGACTAGTCATGAGAGAAAAAGGCTGAAAGAAACCGACCAAGCTCCACCCACCTGGAGCGGCTATTGCTTCTTTCTCCCCAACTGTAAAGCGGAAGATGGCAGATACGGACAACTCTGACCACCGTCATGAGAGAAAAAGGCTGAAAGAAACCGACCAAGCTCCACCCACATGGAGCGGCTATTGCTTCTTTCTCCCCAACTGTAAAGCGGAAGATGGCAGATACAGACAACTCTGACCACCGTCATGAGAGAAAAAGGCTGAAAGAAACCGATCAAGCTCCACCCACCTGCAGCAGCCAAGTCCATGCCGACGATCGGAGCGTCCCTGCTGAGCGTCACACTGAGAATAGGGGGACCTAGAGTGCATAATCAGCCCCATTCTAACATTTTAAATCTTTCCCTTTCTTTTAATGGAGGAGGAAGAAAAACTGCTAGAGAAGGGCCTCTATTTTATTCCGACTCCACTGTGGTCCATCCCTCCATATTCCTCTAAATCTTGGATGTCTGTCAAAAAAGGAAAAGTATTTTCTTTAACCCACTGATTAATTTCCTATCATTCACCCCGAGGGGTGAATAAACAAGTTTTTTGGTAAAAACAAAAGAAGGACTCAGTCCAATATCTAAAAGAACCAGTGGAACTAAACCCACCGATTTATTTCAAGTTATTCACCCTTACTGCAATCAACCCAAGTTCTTTCCCTAAATTTAGAGAAAGAAAACCATGTTTCTTTTGGGTGTGGGGGGGCTTGTTTTTACCAAGAGAGGTCCCTCCCTATAGGTCCCTTATTGCACAATTGTCTCAAACAAAATGCCAGTCTGAAGCGGCCCTACTGAGGGCAGCCACTCAGAAGAGGCACCAGTGTAGTAAGCACTGTGCAAAACCCTCCCTTTCGGAGGCACTCTGTGCAAGATCTTTACTGTGCAACACACACACAATATAGGAGAGAACTGCCAACCCTATGGGCAAAAGCTCCTCCACCGTAGGTATGAGAGGTGTAACGTGCGGTGCCGCCGCACGTGTTAATAAATAAAATAAAGAGAGGCCTCCTGTTGGAAACGAACAGAAGTGAACGAGCGATCTCTCAGAAGTGTATACGCCGACTGAGAGGACCTCGCCGGCGACGGGGTGACCACGGATCCACGAGACTCGTGTCTCGATGTCCAGTTGTACTGTGAGTGCCCCTAGTGCATACAAGGACTGCGAGAAGGGGGAGAGATGCGGAGGACCAGTTCTCTCTCTATATGACTCACTCACCTGGCCTGAGGGAGAGTGACTGAAAAGGAGACAGTGTTGCTCCTGCGCACTCCCCCGAATTTGCCTCGATAGCCTCCGCTTAAGAGAGACCTATACAGGTAGCCAATCTTACCAAATAGTAATAAATCACCAACAGAACAGCAAACAGTAGCGCGCTTGCTGTATTCTCTCGATCGCAAAACATTGAGTTGACAAAAGCATCTACTTTTTAGATTAGTCTTTTGCTCGAATAGCCGTCGGATTTTAACGTCTTTATTAATTTTATAAGTTCTAAATATTTTTATTACCCCTGCCCAGAGCCCAACAGATATAAAGCTCTTTTCAAACTTTTGCTTGAAGCGGGGCTTTCCCTGGTCTTCTCTTAACTATAGAAACGGATGTTAGTATATGTAGGTGTGTGTGCAGTAGTTGCATCAGTCGTGTGCCGTGCTGGAAGTCCTTCAACTTACCACAGGGGCTGGGTGGTCTCCCCCCCGGAGGAGACCCCTTCTGTCCGGTGTTCCCAGAAGAGAGGTTGAAAAAGGAGTCGGCCGAAAAAGTTCAATTATCAATTATTTTATTTTCGTCCAATTCAAAGTAAATCTTTTGTTTCCAATACAGAGGAAAAATTATCAAGTTAATGACTTAAAGAACAAAATTCGAAAAATAATTTAAAAACCCTGAACTCAGTGAGCAAGTTGTTTTCAAAAGTCCGGAGATTTCTAAGAAATCAGTTTTAACCCCACGCAGGTAAAGACCTGGTGGACTTCTCCCTCAATCACGCCTCGATCTTCTAAAACCGAGAATATTTATACTTTAGAAACACCGGGGGAAAGTTTCAACCCCCCTCTCGGTGCCTTCTTCCTGAGGCATGACATAGGCCGGGTAACCCGCTTTAATTCTAGTCATACATTGATGGACATATCGTTAGTTAACACAACGACCTCTACTGGTACTCAGGACTTAAGACACACCGTGCTCACTGGTTGATAATTATACTCAAGACACATATGCCTCATCGTATGATTTCAACGGGTTACAGGGATACATGATAATGCATCAACAATAAAAGATACAAAACATAATACACCTTTTTGCCCAGCGTAAGATTAATAACGAGTATTCTCATATATACGTACTCTTCTGCATAAATTGCGGCCATGTCCTTAAGGGACAAGAATGCGGACGCGGCCCAAGGCCCTAACAGAAGCCTAAAGTTAATGTAAAAACATACAAAGTAAAAGTGTGTGTGTGTAGGTTTGTAGCACATCACCCTGAACTGTCACCTAGAAAGTCCCTGTAAACCCCACACGTGTGTGTGTGTGTGTGTGTGTGTGTGTGTGTGTGTGTGTGTGTGCGAATGCATGTGTGGGCGTGCAAGTGTTGCAACTTGCAAACGTGCAGCTGGCACCATCTTACAAGACACACAGAGCCCTATGCCTCTTTAAGTTACATTTTAGTTTTTCTGTATTTTTTAGTCATTGTTTTGCTGAGCAGCACTACGGTGCCTCTAACACCTAATAACCAGGGCATTCCATCCAGAAGGAATCCACAATTTCGCAAACACCAACCCATCTAACAGAGGACCGTGCAGGGAATATGCAGACCAGCTTTGTTTAACGGGGGTGAATAAATAAGTGTTTTATCAAAAAGACAAACACATTAAAATGGACTGAGACCAATCCTTTGTCTAAAAGAATCAGTGGGACTGATACAGTTAAAAAAGCAAAAGCACACCTTAAAAGTGTTTAAAATGGAGCTCCTAACATTTCGGCAAGTTGTGCCTTCCTCAGAGGAGAATAAAAAATGAAAGAAGGATGGAGGCATTTGTACCCTCCCTTGGCGGAGCATGCAATCAAACGACTAAGCTATCTCAGCTGTCTAGTGGGAAACCTGGCAATCAAGGAAACACCTGTCTAAATTGGGCACCTAAAGCCCGTCCCTTACCAGGAATAAGTGGGAATATGGTATAACACCATCTCATTGTTTAAAAAAACAACAACCGGTTAAGATCCGATAAAAAATACAAGTACACAATACAAACACAAGTGAAATAAAATACACCTCTACATAATCAAGGAAACACCTGTCTAAATTGGGCACCTAAACCCCCGTCCCTTACTGTGTCATTTTTGTAACGTGGTGTGTATGCTCAATAATTGCCGAGATTAACGATCGAGATCGTTAATGTTGTGTAGAAACTACTGTGTATTTCATACCGCTGCAATCGCGTTGAGATCATACACCGCTAGTGAGGCCGGAAGTTGTTTCTCATCAGTTCAAAGGTCAGAACCGCGGCTGTGCGAATCAAAGTTTGTCGGCCGTGTTTCTGTAAATGAGAGAGCAATCTTTCGTACTCTTATTTAGTTTTTGGAGGATTTATTTTGTTTGCTTTCTATCTTCTTGTACTAACCCACACACACATAGCGTTAAGCTACATGTAGCTCTGGGTGAGCTAACGGCTTCAGACGTGCAGATAACGCAACCTCTCTTTTGTCTATCGCCATGTTAGAGTCCCGCGCCATCTGGTGGTCTCGCGAGCGTGGTCACATGCAAACTCCATTTTGATAGTTCGGTCTATCTTCAACGTGTAGTTCCATGTGACGTAGCACGTTTTATATCATACGTTGTCTGAGCTGTGCTCCCTGTTCGCAGGGTGGTGCCCTGTTATTATTAATAATCGTTTAATTTTACTGACATTAATAACTCTTGATGTCAATAATTTAGTTTTTATATATGCTGATAACTAGGGATGGGTATCGTTTTTTTTTTTTTCGATACCGGTGCTAAAACGATACTTTTAAAACGATACCGGTGCCTAAACGGTGCCTGAACCGATACTTAAAAAAAAAAAGAAGCACAAAACGACGATTGACGACATTAAAGAAAGGCTTTTTTTTATTGCCAAAGCCAATTTGTTTTCTTCAAATTGAACAATATATTAACAAACTTTTTCTGTCATGCCCCACTTTGGAGGAAGAAAAATGTTCATGCCCCACTGCCCCAACAAAATTGTAACAAAATGGTCCATGCTGAATTTTTATTGAAATAATAACAAAGATAGCAAGAGTAACGAGAACCATCGCCTGTACAAATAAAGTGATTAGTTTTCATTGAACCCTGTTACTGTATGGCTTAATATTAACTTCCACTGTTACTGTACAGCTGTTAGAATTGTGGTTTATCTTCTATTTGCAATTAATATGCATTCAATCCAGTTCAATTATTTAAATTAAAATGATAATCTACTCTGGCTAAAGTAGCTGATCAAGAGTAAAATAATAGCTGTGATTTAACTGCACGCTGAACCAGAACACGTGGGGGGCTGCATGTTTCATCACATTACGTTTTTTCCTCCTAAATCGCGATAATGACGAACGTTAACAGTCGACAAAGTTCCGCATGCAGTGGACGTTAACTTAACCCAGCAAGTCTGAACGGTAACGGAACATAACGGAACTTAAACTGTAACGGAGGGAAATGAAGACGCTGTAGACATCTTAACGCTGATTGGCCAAGACTCGACACATCAAAGATGTTCTATTGCGAAGATCACAACATCACCTTTTCTCCTCGTCTCACTCCAATCTGAGAAACGCTGGCTGGCCAATTGACCGTTGCGTTGTTTGAATCTTTTTGTGCGAAATACAGCCAGACTTTTTACCGTTTCTCTGTTAAAAGGTTGATGGCTAGCTAGCTGCTGTAGCTATACAAACGGTTGGCTATCGTTACCTGCTGCCAGGACGGAATCATCCGAGTAGTGTAAAAAAAGTATTTAAATCGGCTCAGGCACCGAAATCTGCGTTTCGTTTCGGTCCGGGTAGGTACCGGTTGTATAGGGCACCGGTTTTCGGTACCCAACCCTACTGATAACTCAAACACGCTCCTTTTCGTTCCCAACAATAGTATCCCTGAATAGTTGACCATTCACCGATTTGAAACTGGCTGTTCTCAACAAGCGTTCGTAGCTGTACCTACGGAAAATAATGCGCTGTAATTTGAAGGTATGCCACGAACAATCAAAATTCATGCAGTCCATGTGATCATGAACTAGACAGCAAAAGCCCATGCAGGGTGGGAGGGACAGGAAGGTGGACAGGTCAAACAAATACCGATCTTTCGCCTGAGAGACTGCTGTTGGAAACTGTGTGAAACGAGAAGTCAATTTTGTCACGTAACTTCCGTATTTCAGTAAGGGGTCATCCAAAGTTATCAACATTTTCACAGTAGTACAAAGACTACTACTTTTCCAGACCGAAAAAAAGTAGTTTCCTGTGAAGACTGTGCGACTTTGTTTTAAAAAGAAATTGACACTTATTGATGGCTTTCGTAGGTAAGCGCATGAAAAACGATGAGTAACTTCTCGTAACACTGAGGTTACGTTGCGTGAAGATGTTGATGTTAGCATTAGCTTGCCAGCCAAAGTATTTCAGCAAAGCTTTTGTTACACATTGTTTACACTGCCTGTGAATGCTATTAAATAAAACCAATAGAGTTATTCGGTTATGTATTTTTCACTTGACTGATGACGTTGTACTACTTTTTGTTGTTTTTGGTCCTCCATATGTTGCCTTCGTCTGGGCTAAAAACATTTTTTTAAGAACCACTTGAGGGCATTCATCCTCGAAATAAGAAATATTGATCAACCAAGCCAGTGTCCTGAATAGGCTATCCAGTTCAGTGTTTGCATTTTCAAGCACAGACGCATTGAGGTGAGAAACTTTGCAGAGAATTTCTAAAAAGTAATTTTCATGCGTGTGTGGCTTCACCCCCTCCCCTCCCACGGAGTCTCATCACTTCAGTCACACCCGTGATTTTACATGCTTCAGCGGCATCGTTTTTTGAAAAGCTGAAATCCTTTTTCATGGCTGTGTGTTCTGCCCTCAGGTGATGCGCTAATAATGTACCTCGGTTTAAAACGCAACACAATCAGTGATTGAGGTAAAGTAGATATCTGTATTCCTGCACAGACTTCTGGATTTTAGGATCATTCTGAACAAAATTCCTGCGTGAGGATAATCATCAAACTGAAAAGGATTCCAGACAGAAGGGAGTTAAATATGCTCAACAAGGGTCTCTCAAACTTTTTAAAAGCCGAGGTCGATTGAGGTCCTCAAAGCTCCTCTGGTTCTCTGTGTGAGGTGAAAATAACAAGCTTCATCCTGCTAGCGGTCTTTCTCGCGGGCTCCTATTCTGTCTTACGAGGTCTGTAGGGGACTGAACACATGGAAACATTTGGAGCAAGGTGGTCTGAGGGTCGGGTGGCCGTGAGATGGTGACAGTGTGAGGAAGCAGAAAGTACTCCAGTACTTTATTTTGACATCATGCAAGGCAGTTTCATAAACCTGTCACAAACACAGTATTTCTTAACGCACTTATTAGGAGTAGATGAATGTCCGTTAAGCAGTTATTTCATTTAAATAATAAGGCGATCCGCGGCGCAGTGTAAATTAATAAAAAAAAGAATATGGGTAATCATGAATATTTAATGTTGAATTCCCCTACACTCGCAATTAATGAAGTAAATGCTCCTCAGGGAGACGGGCTAACGAGGAGCTCACCAGATCTCAATTTAACAGCAGAAATGAGTGCGAAGACGTGAAGAGAGGAAAATCAGATGCTGATGTTAACTCCTCAAACTTCATGAAACGTTCCCTCTGAATATTTTCATCCTGGAAAATGAAAAGCTGAACCTGGGTTTTCCTAATGACGGTGGAAAAGCGTCTGCCGTGCATTTCTTTTATTGAACATGAGTCGCATTTTAATGTCACCGATGAGTGTGTACATGATGCTTTGTGACTAATAATTAGTTTGTGAGGAGCGGGTGGTTCGGATAAGGTGATCGCAGGCTCACGAGGGGTCTTTGCGTTCATGGGAAAATTAAAACTTTCCCCGAAACATGTTTGAGGAATTCACTCATTGGCTTTCTTTTCCATGCAACCACTAGAGTGCTTTTTGTTATATTTGTATATTTTATGTGAAAACAGTAAGCTGGGGGAGGACGGATATTGACATCGGCATTTACAGTAATAACGCTGAGTGTGAGTCATGCATCTCTGGCTATAGTGTACTTGGTAGCCATTATGATATTGTATTACTTTCAATATTAACTTTGCTATGGCAATGACGGTGCATGTACATGCTGCGGCCGGTAGCTCCCATGGATTTCGCTCCATTTATGTCTTTATTTGTTTGTTTGAGTTTATCACTTTATCACATGCTTCAACATCTGAAAAGGAAGCGTGGTGATGGATTTAAGTGCAGCGGCCCTTAAGGTAATCACCGCCCCTGGCCGACCAACCAGCCAGACAAAACTCACGTTAGGCTATGAACGAGCGAAAACGCAGTCGCATGACGTCACGCCACCACCACCAAGCTCAAGGTGGACTAGTTGGCGAGGTGACGTTTTGTAGTCTCATTACGCCACTCGTTTTTTTAGACTTGTAAAAAGACTCAATTCACAAGATCGGTATTTATAGACATATTTTATGTCTAAGAACAAAACATTAAAATCTATTTAAAAACCCATTATTCACAATTAAATCACTGCAGGCGAGTGAAAGGCAAGAACTCACAGGAAACAGCATTGAGACATTCTCCACTGCCAGGAAGTGAAAACACAGCAACACTGCAGACATTTCATCAAGTGTCAGAGCTGGAGTCAGTCATAGCAAGTGTGTGTGTGTGTGTGGGGGGGGGGGGGGGGGCTTCAACTCATATACCCTTGAATGGTGTATTAGAGCGAGAAATCCTACACTGACTTGTTTGAAGAAGTCTGGAAAAAGGGTTTCGCGAACGTTGCATCACATCTGCCTCTGTGCGAAGTATACAGGCATGCACACACTCTGCCGTACTGTTTTGCGCACTGCCGGTGATTCCATCACACATGTACAAACACAAATTCCCTCTCTGACTGACTCCTGCTCGCTCGCTCTGATCATAGTTCTCAGAGCCCTTCAAGAGGCTGCATGTTATCACTTCACAAGTTCTGAATCACTACATTGTGTACTGTATGTTATTTTCCTTAGACAAAGCTTCATTATGATATATATATATATATATATATATATGCATAGTGTATTTATAGTAAGAAAAACATTAATACAAATCAAATCGTCTGCTTTACACTAGGTCTCATTTTAAGGTACAGTTATGTATGCCGGATGAGTTCACAGGGAAACATTGCAAATAGGACACTAAATTATGTATGATTTTTGAAAATCAAGGCACAAGACAGACTGGGTGAACGAAAAAGGACATCGTCCAGAAGGGCACTGCTGTTTATAATATTATTCTAGTTGTGGGAATCCAGCGACTAGTGTGATGATTAAAGTCACCATGTGCAGCCAGGTGTCCAAGAATTGAATCTGCAAACTGCATCGTCAAATATGTTTTGAGGAAAACATATATTCTCTCTAGGAGTAGTGTTTTTGACAAATTACATTATGCTTTGTGGTATATTCTCAGTCTGTGAGGGGCCTCTTTGGGGGTCTTGGATGGGAACCAGATGTGTATGGAGTCCCGGGACCGCAAGGAAGAAAAGGGGGTGAAGGAGCCATACATGGGTTTAAATCCCTCCCGTATGAGATGTATACTTGCACACTATATAAGGAGCCATACATGGGTTTAAATCCCTCCCTTATGTTTTGTATACTTGCACACTATATAAGGAGACGCGGAGTCTCTCATCGGGAGGCTCTTTTTGGATTCAACCCAGGACCTCCAGGTGGTCTAGACACCTGTATGACATGTGTTACTTGTTTGTAATAAACTTTATTATACCAGCAAGAACAGTGTCCGCGGAGCATTCTTCATCATCACTTCAACAGCACTGTCGCAGAAAAGATACGACAGCTTCTAATCAAAGTCTGGCGTAGGGAGAAGGTCGAGATGGATGGGTAGCTCAAACAAACGGGACTTTCACCCAGGAGAACGCTGTTCGTGTTTCGTGTGAAACCAAAAGTCAACGTTGACTTATTCTAATTTACATCCTCAGCTTAAATGACGTAACAAACATGCTCTTTATTAAGTCAAACCACAATGTTTTACTAAACCTAACCAATTGGTTTTGTTGCTTCTTTGTTGTTGTTTCAGTTCACAGTGTCTTTAAAACTGCGACGGTAATTCGGGGGAAATTACATTTCCCTCGAAACACATCTGAGAATGCAGTTCAGTTGTATGGGAACGCTAATATGTAGGAGACGGGGTTTCTTTGTGTGTGACAACCGCCAAGCGCTGAGCAATTTGAGCAAAAATATATGTCTAATTAGAATTGCATTTCATTATTTTCGATAAATTAAAGTCAAGGTCTGTAATTGTTTCTACATGAAATCAAATAGGATACAAAATGATACAGTCCTCACATGGTCCCATTTCTTCTCAACCAGTCACCAAGAGAACAGTCAACTTCTAAATAAACTGACCTTTTGTCTCCCTGCTAGCTACTTTTTACGAAATTGATTGGAGGCAATCATCCAGATCGTTTGTGTGGAAACTCGCCACTCTGTTGGTGCTTTTTGTGATAGGCGAAAAGACACACCCTGCTCATTTTGTTAAACAAAATTTTAGTTTTTGATGAAATCATCACTGCACACTGCCATGCAGAGGCCCTATTAACGCTCACAAAATCAATGTTAGTCAGTGACAGCTGAGCATATTTAGCCTGTGAAATCACTCCAATGTCCATCAAGAAGCTTTGAAAACTCTTTGAACCCTGAGCCCCCTAGGACTTTTTTTGGGCTGATTCTCGAAAATACTATACCCATACTCAAAGGGGCCCCACTCTCTAACTACAAGGTCTTTTTTAATAATTCCAAGGGATTATTAACACTAAGAAGGGTTTGCTCATATGAATAGAGTAAATATTATGTATATGTTACTAGTTAATAGCTCATGAAGATGGAGCACAGCTCCACTTTGAAAATGTCAAATTCGTATGGTGAAAAAGCACTATTATTCATAATACTATATTAAATGAGGCTCAGTAACGCCTAAAGACCACCCACCATCATAGCAAACAACAGCAGTAGTGAATAGAAAAAGAATTGGAGTGAATTGAGTGAAGTATGCCAGAATTAGAGACATAAATGTTACGCAAGGTCACGAGAGGTCGTCATGTGAGAAACAGCCTCTCCAGCTGTTCCATTGTACTTTTACAACATAAATAACTATATATTTAACTTCCTTTATCCTTCTACATGCACAATCTATCACATACAGCAGTTAGAAATCATTTTGGAGAGCTGGAACCGTCTCCAAAGCCTCTCCAGGCCAGCGAGCTACGGGAGAATTGCGCAATAGCGGTTGTGTATTGGACAGCTGTAGGGCCCCTGGTTGGTCGATTTTCGTTTTTTTTGTGCACGTGTCTGGATGTGGCCAATCGAATGGCGTCAACAGATTTACGAGGAAGTCTTTAGTTTTCCGAAAAATTCCGATCTAAGCCGAGGACCCAGCGCGTAAAGATCGCAAGACTACCTCGCTGGAATGTGGTCCCCCGAGCTTATTTGACCCCCCTTTCTTTATTTCACAACTTTATTAGAACGGAAATGGACAGTATGAGGTGGATCAGCGGTCAAAATGGATTTTAAGGACACGGTTTGATGATTTTGCTTCAAAAAAGTGAGTACTAACCCAGACATTTTTGGCAGAGTGATAGATGCTGGGGGCTGCTGTCCCCCCGGTAACTTTTGAAGGATTTCCCGGAGAGGAAATCCGAGATATACGTTCGAAGCGTGGTCGAATGCTATTGTTGTATGCTACCTAGCTTTACCCTGGACGGTTGAGAAGCGACTTTTGAGGGACTATTTCTGATGCGTGTCTTGGCCAAATGAACGCGAAAAAGTGACGATATTTAGCACGAGGCTAGGAATGTTGTCGTAGATCGTGTTTTATTGTGTTTTGTGTGTGTAAAGTGTTACACATGCTTCGGTTCATGAGAGATTCTTCGTTCAAACGGTATGCTGCATTGTTGTGGAAATATTATATTTGTTACTGAAAATTGCATTCTGCGGTTCATCTTGGTACTGTTCGGAACCGGAATTTGCGGAATTTGCCCCTGGGGGGGCTGGTCAGGGACCAGAAGGTTGCTTTTAAACAAGTTGTGAGAAACGCAACACATCCACGTTGGATGTATCATCATCTTTTAAGATAAGCTAAAGGTTACATATTTACACATCTAGCAGTTTGTTTTCCACCAAATCTGTCACTTGAGCTGCTGAATAACTGTGTCTGTCTGAGCAGTTGGAGTTTTAGGCTTTAGAGCCCATCACCCTAATCCTGTAGGTTCATCATGACAAGTGGCTCACGACAAAGCCAAGGTGTCTCAGAAACACTTGAACCTCCACACTCACTCAGGAGTGTTGGCCTCGGAGCTAAAAAATTCATCTTCGATGGGCAAATCGTGCAGCGGCGCGGTCCGCGCGCTAGGCTTGCGATGAGTTTGAATCTTGCAATTCTACAAATTGATGTGAAAGAATTATATCAGTTTTAGGCAAAAGAAAATGGCATGCTTCGCTTCCGTACACCACCCGAGGGACTGACCTCAGTTTATAATTCTTTGTGGAATATCGGCAGCAGATAATGCATTCTTTCATTTTCACAGCTTCTCATTGTGCTCCAAAATGACTTTCTGCCATTGGGTCCGTCTCAGCGATATTGTACATTTTGTGCGGGGCGGGTCGACCTCAAGGACCCCCGAGAGATCAGATAACAAATGCGCGTCAATGAAGCGCATTTCACCCGTGTGAGACAGTGCCACAATGTGACTCATCTGTATGTAAATAAAGCACTGTGCTCCTGTCGGTTTTTTTTTTTCTTTTCTTTTTGTTGTCATCGTCACGATGATTAATTCAATTTTGTGAAATCTCAACACAAATTCAGATCATTTTGCGCTCAATTTATTTGATAGCGGTAATAACTTTATTTCATTACATGCCAGAATAGATATGTGAATTGAATGTGGGAGGAGAGGAAAAAACCTATAGAGATAATTTCATTAAGTGAAGTGAAGCAGTGAGAGCGAGTGAATGATATGGGGGAACCTTCATTTTGCAGGCACCACGAAAAAAAAGGGATATAAGCTCACTTGTATCATCACGCAAACGCTGACAAACTACCAAAATACTTTTGGTAATTTTTTTTAATTCCTTTCACCCAAATATGCTGTTCAAAACAATTTAACCGAGTCAAAACCTTTTTAGCCTGCATCCCTATTGTCTCTTTCCAACAAAACGGTTGACCTTGGAGTAGAGTGGGATTACAATTAACATGTTTTCACAGCCGAGAAAAAAAAAAAAGAAGAGAATCCAGGCTTGATTTGCTTCCATTATTATACATATCACATCTCTGCAGCGTATTGACTGTTGCCAGGCCTGGCAGGGAGTGTCGAATCCGGTGGAAAGTTATCTCTCCCAGGAATGCTTTGCACTGACAATCCCCAGCATAACTAAATACTCCGGCCTTCGCTATCATGCTGGCTCCCGCATAACCTTCGTCATTTGGCCGAGCGTAGAACCACCCCGCTTCCGCTCGGCTGAAGGGAAAACCACAACTAAGAGAAACATTTGGTCCCTTTTTAGAAGCTGCCGGACATTCGTTTGGCAGGAAGCTGTATCTATAGAGGCAGTGTCATTAGTCAGCAGCTGGATGTTGCCGTGTAAACGGGTCGAGGTCGTCTGCTGGGCCACTGCAGTTTAAAAATTACGTCCTGCAGCTGCATAAATTAAGCTTAGCCATTAATTGAATAGTGCAACATTTTGGGAAATATGCTTATTTGCTTTCCTGTGCGTCTGGCTCCAGTGCAAAATTAAAAAGCCATCACATGGTGTGATGTCCCTTCCTTCTTTTATAGGGTTCCTCTACAGACTCCAGGAAGCGAATATTTCATGGTAAAACCGATTCATTTCACAAGGAGTAGCCATCATTCGCTCGTCGGGATGCCACAAATCTGCATCAAATTCAGTTTTGGTTAACTTGGAAATTTGAATTTGCAACTTTGACCGAGGACAAAGTGTCTTGACAGGCTTATCAAATTGTAGCTCGTTAGCCGTGTTGCACCGTCCACTTTAGCTCAACCTCCTCTGTCTCCTTAAGTGTCTCAAGAGGCACATTGTAGAAGATGGGCAGAAAAATTTGGGCTGCGTCACTTTCTGATACGACCAGGCCTTTCAGTAATTTTGTGTTCTCCCCTCTCCCACCATCAAAGAGTTTCCCTCAATTATAGACTCCTCTGTCTATCACATTCTCTGCCTGACTCTCTCACTCCAGGTTCTTATTTTCTAATTTCTCCATCTCTTGCTCTCCTCGCCAGCCAGGACTGAAGCCAGAATAAACCTCCCTGCAGTGAAATACCCGAGCCACCCGCGGGGTTCGGCTGATAGTCTCACATTACATCAAAAATGTGATTAAAAGACGTGCAGTAAAAAAAAAAAAAAGTAAAACTTTTCCCCTTTTCTGCACAGTTCAAAACAAGCTATAAAAGACAAATCAAAGAGGAGATATAAGACGGGGCACATTGTTCAGTCTATTAATCAGCAGTGCTTGGTGCCAGTGTGGTGCCTGCAAAGGTAAGACTTCGTCTGAAGAATAATAGTGTGTTATTATCTGTGACATTTCCCTATCATCCTACTGATGGTACTATTATTAGAAGCTGATGGACGATAGTGATTTGAGCACGTTTTTATGATCCTTAGAAGAGGTAGTGCAGAGTAAACCCACTGATGGTAGACTAAAAAACTAAAATTGAATTAAAAGATCACAGGGGATGCACCTGTGTTGTCAAATCCTTTATTTTGTAAAAACTCTTAGCCAAGCGGGATACTGTCACGGGGCATGGTGGAGGACTCAAACGCAGACCAGGCAGAGTAGCGTGAAAACAGGTATTTAATAAACAAAAACAGGAACAGTTACCAAAACACAACAGGGAGTCCAAGCACAAGACAAGAGACGAGGGGGAAAATCCAGCAGGAACGAGACGGGGCAGGCAGACGGGGAAACCGGGAACAGGACGAGCAAACACGGGCGGGTAGACATAAAGCAATGATCTGGCAGAGAGTGAATGAGAGGCAGGGGTTTATAAAGAGTGGCTAGAACAGGTGAGGGGAGTTGAGCTGACGAGGTGGTTGTGACTGGCAGGTGCACTGAATAAACTGATTAGGTGAGTTACACAAAGAACACAGGAGGCAAAGCCTAATTGTGACATGTACTCTTTAATTTCAGACATTCATACTGAAAAGCAATAATCACATCCTAAGTTTCCGTTGACATTTCATCAGTACCGATATTTTGATGACACACTAAATTGAAAGAGAACATGCAAATCAGCATGTTAACGTGAGCATTTTAGCACACTGACATTATCATTTAGCTTGTACAGCACCACGGAGCAGCCTGGTTTCCTTGAGATTTAATTCCCATGCCATGAAACTGCATCAATTATGTTTCAAGGGAGTTTATTTTCCGGATTACGTTTGTACTTGACCTATCACACGATCAAAAACAGGACTTCCACCCAGGATATCCATGTTCATATCCTGTGTAGTAACATTCATTTCCACTCAGAACATGATCTTTTACAAAACCCAACCAAAAAGCTTTGTTGCCTAAACCTAAACATATTTTGAGAATGCCATTTCGAAATGCCTCGAGCTCTGAAAACACTTAAACATTGATATACGTCAGGCGGCAAACTCCGGTTCTGACGAGTGAAGCCAATGCGGAATGTGTCTTAAATCTACCTTCTCTCTTGGCCATCAGGGGGCGACTCCTCTGGTTCCAAAAAGAAGTAAAATTGTATTGAAGTAAACATGAGTTTATTCTCAATCTCTTGTTTCAAGTCTTCTTCAATACAGCATGATGTTCATTTAGTAAATTATGGTCCATTTAGAGTTAAATAGACCATCAAGCAGACTGTGCTTTAGGGCGGGCTTACTGTGATTGACAGGTCACTGCCGGAGCCGCAGACCAAATATGTTCACTTCTGTTCACTGGTTGCAAAATTCCAAGATGGTGACTGCCAATTCGTCAAACTCGAGGATTCAAAACCACAGTCCACAAACCGACGTCGCGACGACTTACCTTGCATACAGTCTATGATATACAAGTATCCAGAAACGTTGATATGAGACATATTTTTGGTTCAGAAACGTCGAAAACATAAAATGGCAACGTTTTATTCCGGCAATTGGGTTGCACAGCAGAGACTGTAGTTTGCCAGTACGCTGTTTTAGAACACGTTATCAAAGACAACAGCGTTTGTGTCAGTGTTGAGTCAACCTTGCCCTGCTGCTTAAAGAACTTCTTCATGGGAAGTATAATTATTATTATGTATTTTTTAAGACATTCTTTTGTACAGCAACAACCACTTGCTGAATTGTTTATCCTTTGGTGTTTTTTTCTTTTTCATTTCCCAATTTTCTAAATTGAAGTTGTTTTTCTTTTTGGAGACTACCATTATGTTTTCCTCAAGGCTTGATGCCAATATCAAGCTTTGTCCTCCATCCCATCTCCATGGCTGCAACGTAGAACTGGACATGCGCTTGAACTTCTTTTGTGTCACTAAAAGAACTGTTATGAAAGCATTTCTGATTAAAAACCTTTTCCAGAAGAACTGAAAGTAAACGGGGTCTGTAAAGGTTTGCCACAAAAAGCCTCTGCCTCTCGCTAAGGTATGTACCGGGGTGATAATACTGTACTCCGTCATCCCAGAATCATCCTGTGGCGGAGATTCTGACCATAATGTATTCCATAACATTGCAGTGATGATTTATTTATGGCTTTTTTTAAGTATAGTTTCCCCTAACTTCTACATTTTAAAGTAGTTCTCAGTAGCTTCAAGGTTATAAAAAATATGTTCCATACCATACACCGTTGTCGCACAATATATGTTCTGCTTGTTCCCATTTGGATGTGCAATATGAGTGAAATATTCAAACGCCAATTTTTGACGTCTGCGCCGCTTACACAGAGGAAAAAAGAGAAATTAAACAAATTCTAGATGCCTTATTCATCATGTTGTACCCGTTTATCTGTGATTCATCCTGAAATGTTTTTGAATCTTCAGAAACTGTCGGATCATCCCAAGGATTTCAATAGACCTCTTTTAAGAGTTTAAACAAAGCTTGACTCCAAAGACATGCACTTTAATTAAATCCCTGTGACCTCCGCTTGCCGGGCTGATCAACAGGATAATTGTGATATTTCATCTCTTTTGTCTCCAGTGCATCATTTTTCAATAAGAAAAGATGGTTATTTTTGGAATACAAAGCCACGCTATTTAATTATCTACCTCAAGCTAATACTTATTATTTCAGTAGAACTCTGAGCATGTGTCACATCCTTCCATATTTTTAACAATTAATTACAACATTTGGGACACAACGGGATTGAGACTGGTCTGCTCCCGGAGCAAGACACAAATATGCTGTCTCATGAAGCAGATGTTTAAAATAAAAAAAACTCTGCAGTAATCCTATCAGAAAGGACAAATTAATTAGCTCTAAAGGTCTCTTGACTTTGATGTGTCTCCGACTGCGTCCTCCCCTCCCCCTTTTAACGAATTGATGCGCATCATCTGAATGCCATCGCCTTATGGAACCATTTTCAGATCTCGCCGCGAGATCGATACCCCTGCGTGTCTTTGCTTTGATGTCGTCCGTCTGACATTTTTAGACCCCAGTCATCCTTAATTCATCGGGATTTGCATCTTCCGGGTGCTCAGCTGCGTGGAGCGCTCCCGCTGCCTGTTAATTGAAAAAGCGGAGCACAAAAGGATGACATTGGCACGTCGATGGACATTCCTCGGCAGAGTGGAGCTGAGCAGGCTCGCTTGACAGTTACAGTCACAGCGAGTGACTGTTGGTGAGGCGGCGTGTGGGAACACGGTGAAGTGAAATGAACATGGTCAGCTGATGCTGTGAGAACACAGCATGGCTACCAACTAATGAGGTTTGGATGTACACCTTAACGTAGCCTTTAGGGCTGAATTACAGTCTTGTCATTTTAATTACTTACAATATCCACAGACCATGATCTAATTAAACAAAGCTATTTCAGCCACTTTTATTTAAACTACTAGACTCTGATAAGGAGTACATATGGACTGGAGGGAGTCTAGTAGGATAAAGACATGTCCATTTAAGTTAAAGAAGTTTCTTCTGAAGGATAATGGTCAGGGATAATATATGACAGGCAAGAAAATATACAAAAAAATGAGTGCTGGGCAAGTTAACGCAGTTTTTTTAATTTTTTATTAAGCGGACATTTTTAAGTTGATATGGTGAATTTGCTAGCAAACGGTTGGTTTGAGATTTACTTCTTCATCACGAGTAGCATATTTTTTGAAGTTGAAATGTTTGATCTCTCTGATATATTTCATGCATAAATTGGAGCATCTTTGTCACCTTTTTCACTCCGGATGAGTTTGCATGCCTGTTACATGCATGGCAATCTTGTGTGGAACTAGACTTGCTCCATTATGTTCACCAGCGGGTTTTTTTGGTTGATGGATCCTCTTCTTGTGGTGGTCTACAAAGAAAAAGGGAGTATTACCCAAACACAGAAAACTGGAGACACCTAGTTAATGTACACCCATGGATGTATTATAAGGATTGGCTACAGGACTCAAAGATGCTGCCTAGTCACGTGAATGAAAACTGCTCGCCAAGGGATGGCAGTCAAAACCAGTAAAAGGTCGCCTTTAGTTGTCTGTTCACCATGTTTATTGAATATCAAGACATTCACTTATATGATACAAGCTTTAAAAACGCTGTATCATAGCATCACAGTTGATGCATCTCCAGTCACCGGCACATACACTGTTTCCTCCCTGCAGAACGCGTCATGTGTCCAAGGAGGCCACTATAAAGCCCGGTCGATAGTGGATTCTGCTCCCTCAGCCGAGTTAATACAATGGGTTTTGTGAGCCCCTCGCTGCACGCAACAGGCAGCAGCGGAGGGGGGGCAGCCATCCAGATCAAATGACTCAACCCTCTCGGGTGCTATGTGCTGTCAGCATGAAGGATGCCATCCTTATTTGTTTTGATTAGTGAGTGTAAATCTACGAAAAACAAAGCGAGGACGAATTCCCCCGCTTTATTCCTCGTGTGCAGAGCGGCCTGACCACAGTGTGTGAGACGTGCTTTATGTTGTCTCTCCCGCACTGACAGATCGTTGACCTCTTCATTCTGGTGTGCATGTGTGGGTTTCACTGTTAAAAACAAGTTGCGGAGTGAGCCAGATCTACCGTACAGCAGAAGTAATCTTCCTCAGCTGTCGCTATCAGCTCCCACCAAATCCATTACCGCACGAGGAATCATCTATGGAAATGAGAGCTCACTATTTCTGAGAGCAGCAACTTCATATGCTTCATTAAATCATGTGCAAGCACAATTTGCCCGGCTGGGTCTCCTCCGCAGGTGAGGCGACAGCGTCGAAGGCCCCGGGGCTTTGGCGATCCACAGCCAGCCTCATGGTGATAAATATGCAGGGTGTCGCGCTGTGCGTTGGCGGTAAATGTATCTCCTGCACATAGCTAATGAAGTATCTCATATTAACCACTTACAGAGTATCCATCACGTTGAAATACAGGACAAGCGCAGCACATCAGCGCCACGATCTTAATCTGAAACCCCTCTGTGTGAGCTCCCTGCAGGATTAGAACCGTGTCAGCTCATTCATGAGTCTTGTGCTATTTAAAGGACTCCGGTGATCAATTTTTAACAGCTTGTGGTTTTTTTTAACTCGTGACACATTTATTTTACATTGAGATTTAGGTCAAGTGTTTTTTCTCCGTTAGAGGAGCTGTAGTTTCAGTCTAAAACGATGGAAAACGACATGGGAAACATTAAACGTCCGTTGGCACCGTCTCATCTTACCGTTCATCAATAAACCAACTTGTCCACCCGAGCCAGTGCTGAAAACGTATGGCAATATATTTCAACTCTTTTCAAGTTTCTTTGAATTTTAAATGTGCAAATTGAAAATGTGTTTAAAACCAGGTGGATTGAAATGGGCTTACTGAGGCTTTGAGAAAGTAAAGCAGCAACGCTACAAGTGGTGCGTTTGGGCTCCTGCAATACGTATGTCGAGGTGTTCGGATTTAGAGCAAATGTGTGAGGCTCCCAAGTAGCTGAACCTGGTTTATCACTGCAGCAGGGGAAATGTAATCAGCAATGTTAAAGGGGAACACCACCTAAATTAAGCATTTTCCAAGGCCTAGAAAAGTTTAATCAGAGAGAAAGCAAAAAAAAACAGAACGAAGTCAGAGCTGGTGATATCATCAGGTATACAGTCTTGAGTTTCTCCATAGACAATGAATGGGAGGCGGATTTTGTTTTTCCTACCCAAATTAGCTTTATGCTATTGTAGTGTTCTCAGTTGTGAAAAATAAAATGTACCATATACTCAGAACATCCCCCCGGTCTGAGCTATGTCATCCCTCCCACGTCATTGTCAATGGAGCAGTTCCACTCTCTGTACTTGATGACAACCAACATTTGAGTTTTAGCAGTCTAGTTTTGGGATTTGGTAGAGAGCTGTTCATGTTTACTAGTATTTTTGGACCGTCCATTGCCCCTTTTTAAATAAAGGAGAAGCTGGTTTTATTTTACACATACAGAGGGACAGAGGCGAGTAGGTTGAAACAGTGAGAAAGAGACAGAGAGAGAAACATTTAGGTTGTAATAGTTGACACAGTGAAAACTCTTTAGCGCCACAACAAGAAAAGACAAAGCAACCTGTTACAGTTTCTACATGAAGTTGTTTGCCGGATGCTTCTGCCCATAGCGACATAATAACGAGGTACAATCAAAGCCACAGTGGAACAAGGAGAAGCCTTCAAATGTAAGTGCCACAACAGTCAGTTCCATTTTCGCACAACATATCCCCCATATCTTTGTCAAATATTCAAAGAACTGCACCAGAGTCTTGTTTTTCTATTTTATTTTTTCATTCTTAGATGGAAAATGTAGCCAAGCTGTCTATTTTAGTTGCATTGGGGTAAGTATGGTTGGTCTTCAAAATCTAATTTGTGTTTACAATGTTGACATTTTCAGTTTGTTTACCATCTTTTTTTATATTCCAAATATGCAATTTGAATATGTTGTAGCAGAACAGAAATGCACAGAACAGCCCTTTTCCCACCTGACAGGAAAAGAAGGAGGGGAAAGGGAGGCTATAAATTAGACGCACCTGTGAGCAGGGGGGAGGGGAAAAAGACAATCAACTCACCAAAGCTGCATGGAGGAGCAACCAGAGAGGAGTGAGAGTGTTAATGGAGTTAAAAAAGGTATGATTCAGTTTCTGGACCTGTTAAGCTCACCATAAATAGTTGACAACGACTAACTAAATCGGAGGAGCAAGGATACCTGAACCAACTGAACACACGGTGATTTCTTGGAGGACCAGGCCTTACTGGAGGTGTGCTGATCCCGGGAGCAGGTGGTGGAAGAGAGTCGTATTCTACTACAGCTTGGACCAGGTTGGGCCTCCTTAACTTCGGGGATTCATCAGCTAAGTCCTTTTAACTGCAACTCTCCAGGCTTCTCCTTCTTCTTCTCCTCAAACATTTACACACCCTGAAATTAACTGCCTTCCTCCATACTACAAACAGTGAACTGCCAGATATTCCTTTAGTTTTGGAACGGACCTACAACCCCCCAAACACACACACACACCCCCACATTCACCCATTCACCTGGAGTCCTCATTCATTTCTATTACTCCATGGACATTTAATTTATATATCTGGACTCGGTCATGTGGTGTATTTGATGTAATGCCTCTTTTTGTGTATAATTGTGTATAGAGAAAGAAACTCTGTTTTGGTTTGATTTATGATTTTGAGTAAACGATAATTGACTGAACTGAAAGACATTAATTGGTTAAGTTTTGATTATTGTACATTTTGTAGCTGGGTTCGCAGGCTGGTCGGGTTAGTTCTCTCTCCAACAGTTCACAGTGCTTTTTCTTTACAAAATTGACAGGGTGGAATTCCTACTATTCTCCCGTCTGGAGCCCAACGTGCACTGTTGAATTAGTTGTGAGAAAACCTACGCTACAGAAATGGAGCCCAACGTGGGGCTCGAACGAATCGAACAATGACATAAAGTTACATATTAAGTTTAAGATTTAAAGCTGCAATTTGGGGATTTTTTCATGTCTAGTATTTTGGTTGTGTTTGCATATGCTCTGTAAGATTTAAATGATTTGCATCCTGCTTTTGATTACTATTATGGTTAAATTGGTTTGATTATTGTGATGAATAACCTTTGATGATGCAACATGTAAAAATCACACCTGTCACACAATTCCTTCAGACATATACCAGCTACATATTGCATTATGTCTAATCTACAGCCTGCTTCAAGGTCTCCATCAGTTGCACTTGATATAGAAACTCCTGACAATACTTATGGTGCAAGCCATGGATTTAGTGCACACTTACAGACTTACTTCCCCACTCCAAGTCGGCATCCGATCGTGGCACCTGGCGTTCAGGGTCATACATGGCCCATATATTCTCCTCACATGGATAAGTTACCAACTATCAATCAATCACTTGCTTGGGAAACTGAAGATGTGCATCGCTCACCGGATCCAGGAGGAGGTGTTCTAAATCTTACAGCTTCCAGTCCGTATTCACTATCCCAGTCTCAATGTGAACTCCCAGGAGTAATCCCTACTCCAGGCCGGGATTTAAATCGGATTGCAGAAAAAACCCAGGAGGATTGGGATAGGATGCATAAAGAATTGGACCAACAAAGTCGATCAATAAAAGCGCTAACCGAGTGCTTGAAAGGAAGTCAAAATTCTGTGAATGAACAATTCAAGATTCTTGTAGATCAAATAAGCTCAAACCATCGTCAACTTTTCACAAAGATCACCTCCCATAAAGAATGTATGGAATTGGAAATGGATAAAATAGTGAAAGGAATCAAGATGATTGTGGAAGAGGAAGTGAAACATTCTGAAACCTCCCTTCTATCAGAGATACGCTTTATGACTGAGCAACTTCAAGTGGAAATACAACAGGAACTCAAAGCTTTTAAAATGGATACTCAAGAAAGTATCTGTAGGTTATCGAAAACCATTGAAATAAATAATACTGAGACAACACACTTGACTTCAACAATTGGACAAGTAGAAGAGGAAAATAAAGAGCGATTTCAAAGTCTTGAACAGAAAACCTCTTGTCTACAAGAACAATTGGAATCTCTCATGGTGAAAGCTAAAACTAACTCATCTTCTTTAAGCTCTAGCACTTGTCCAGTGGATAAGTTGTCCACTGCTGAAAACTCCACACCAGCTGTAATAAAATGTGACCATATCAAGATAACTTTCCCAACCTATGGAATGCATAATGATGATCCTGACCCTCTCAACTACTTAGCCAAATGCCATGATTTTCTTGCTCTACATCCCTTAACTGACGCTGATATTCTTGCCACCTTCAGAACAGTACTCCATGGTACTGCTCGCGACTGGTGGGAAATCGCCCGATCAAAGATAACCACATGGAGTGAGTTTGAAACTGTTTTCCTAGCAGCTTTCCTCTCAGAAGATTATGAAGACGAGCTGGCAGAACGTGTACGAACCAGAAGGCAAAAAGAGAATGAAACAATCAGAGATTTTGCTTTCTCTTATCGAGCTCTCTGTAAACGATGGAATCCCTCTCTCACAGAAGCTGGCATTGTTAAATTGATTCTAAAAAACATTAAACCACTTCTTGCTAGTCAACTCAGGGGTCGAGTAGACACGGTTGAAGATTTAGTTCGCCTTGGCCATCAACTAGAAAAAGACCATGAACAAGAGATTGAATACAACCAAAGAATAGGTATTAAAAATGTAAACCCCTTTCCTAAAAGTAACCCCTCAGGTCCACCTTTTGATAGACCCAGGTCCTCTGTTTTGTGCTGGAGATGTACAGGTAACCATTCCCCTGGTTCCTGCCCACAATATAGTTCACCTAGAACTTCCCCTAATCCTTACAGACAGCAGGCTCCCACGCATCCTCAGCGAGTTCCAAAACCAAAAGGGCTGCCTGGAAATGGTTCTGTGTCTGTTGTCAAAGCAAAAAATTCTGGCCGATACCAACAAGCTCAGGAGTTATCAAATTCAGATGCATACAATCCAATTTCAACCTCCATTAGTCCCTCACAACTACTTGTACCAGTTTCCATAGGTACATGGCGTGGAAAAGCTATAGTTGACACAGGAGCAAGTTACACTCTCATTCATGAATATCTCTGGATGGAATTAAAAGGATCAAAGGCGGAACTACAACCATGGGAAGAAGGTCCTTTGTATCTGGCTAATGGAGAAGCAGCTAGTCCCATTGGATGGGGAAACCTTTCTGTGGATCTTCAAGGAAACATAGCCACTCTCCCTGTTGCTGTACTCGGGCCGAAAACTCTAGCCTATGGTATGGTCCTTGGGCTTAATTTCATTTCTAGTGTCGGAATGGTAATCAATGTGGCTGATAAAGCATATAGTTTTAAGTCCAACCCCTCTGTTACCTATCCATTCCAGCCCGGTAGTGCCAACATACCACAGAACAGAGATCATAAAACACAAACGAACACCCAAATGACAAAGAACTATCCAGTTCGTAATCTGTCACTAATAAGTTCTGTTCCCCCGCCCCTTCTCTCTTTGGAGCCTGTGCGAATGGAAGTAAAAGATTACATCAACCTTGCTGTGTCTGACGCTCACTTGCAAGAAGGAGAAAAGAAACAATTACGACAACTCCTTGAGTCTAATCCACAGGTCTGTACTAATCAGCCTGGAAAAACTGATGTTTCGCAGCACACCATCTATACCACAAACTGTGTGCCAATAAAACAAAGACCTTACCGAATGTCCCCTGTTAAGCAAGTTATTGTGGAAGAACAATTAAGAGAGATGATTTCTAGCGGAGTTATTGAACCCTCCCATTCTGGATGGGCATCGCCTGTAGTTCTACCACCAAAAAAAGATGGAGGGCACAGATTTTGTGTGGATTTTCGGAAAGTTAATGCTGTCACTGAAACCGACGCATATCCACTACCAAACATCAATGAAATCCTTGAATCTCTTTCTGGAGCTGCCTTTTTCTCCACAATTGACTTAAATAGTGGATACTGGCAAGTACCCATGGATCCAGATAGCAAAGCAAAAACTGCATTCGTCACTCACTCTGGACTATATCATTTCAATGTCATGCCCTTTGGTCTCAAGAATGCGCCGGCCACCTTCCAAAGGCTCATGGAGAGAGTCTTGGATGGCCTGCGAGGAGAAATCTGTCTAGTCTATCTAGATGATATCATTGTTCCTCTTTTCTCCCCGTTAAAGGGGTTTTTTGGGGGAGTTTTTCCTGTTCCGATGTGAGGGTTCCGGGACAAGAGGATGTCATGTGTACATATTGTAAAGCCCTCTGAGGCAAATTTGTAATTTGTGATTTTGGGCTATACAAAATAAATTTGAATTGAATTGAATTGTTTATTCCTCAAATGTTACTCAGCATTTTGAGCGTCTACGGATTGTAATGGATCGACTCTGCAAAGCCAATCTGACAATCAACCTCAAGAAGTCTAGATTCTGCATGAAAGAAATCAGATTTCTTGGCCATATTGTCTCTGGTAAAGGAGTCAGTGCTGATCCCGACAAAATCGAGGCAATTCGATCCTATCCAGCACCAATGAATCTCAAAGAAGTTCAGAGGTTTTTGGGGCTTGCGAGATGGTATCACAAATTTGTACCAGACTTTTCAAAAATTGCTCAGCCCCTGAATGAACTAAAGAAGAAGGGAAGACCTTTCATCTGGAGTCAAGCATGTCAGGATGCCTTTGACCAATTGAAGTCCAGGTTGATCTCTCCGCCTATCTTAGGTCACCCAAATCCTGACTTACCATTCCTAGTTTATACGGATGCAAGCGATATGGGTCTTGGAGCTGTGTTGACCCAGAAAACGGGAAATGGAGTCGAAGAAGTTCTTGCGTATGCAAGTCGAACACTAAACAGAGCTGAAAGGAATTACTCTGTGACTGAAAAGGAATGTCTAGCCATCATTTGGGCTCTAGAAAAATGGCAACATTATCTCGAACCAAGGCTCTTTACTGTCATCACCGATCATTCTGCCTTGAAATGGGTTCTTTCTTCAACAAAAACCACGAGTCGTCTGATCAGATGGGCACTAAGGTTGCAACGGTTTGACTTTATTGTGGAATACAGGAAAGGAAAGCTAGATAGTGCTCCTGATGCTCTCTCAAGGATTTCCCTTAACAACAGATGCTGCCTGTACTCTAAGAAAAAGGATATGAATATCCCTATTTCACTTGAAAGAATTTGGGAAGAACAGCACAAAGATCCTAATGTGGAGAAAATCATGACTCGGTTAGCAGAAGGAGACAAAAAACTGCAACAGGATTTTGTCATAATCGAAGATAAAGTATATCGCAAAAAACAAATGTCAGAAAACCAATTCCACTATAGGCTCTACATTCCCCTTAGTCTGGTTAAAGAGATACTCCAGGGATATCATGAAAATCCGTTAAGTGGACACTGCGGTATTTTCAAAACCTACAAAAGGCTTTATGAAGTAGCCTATTGGCCTGGGATGTGGACTGACGTAAAAAACTTCCTCAAGCATTGTGGAGTTTGTCAAAGTCTCAAAGCAGATAATCAGAAACCGGCTGGAAAGATTCAACAAACCAATGTCAAAGGCCCTAATGAGATGTTGGGTATTGACATTATGGGTCCCCTACCAAGAAGTCCAGAAAGACACGAATACCTGTTGGTGGTGGTGGATTACTATACCCGTTGGGTTGAGTTTTCTCCCTTGCGCTCTGCAACCGCACCAGCAATAGCTCGATTTCTGAAAAAGGAAATTTTCACAAGATGGGGTGTACCTGATTTCATTTTGTCAGATAGAGGATCCCAGTTTGTATCTTCGGTATTCCGGGAACTCTGTGAACAATGGACTGTGACTCCCAAGCTCACGACGGCCTATCATCCGCAGACAAACATGACTGAAAGAGTAAATCGTACTTTAAAATGTATGATAGCCTCTTATGTGGATAACAATCATGGTAAATGGGATCAATACCTTCCTGAGTTCAGATTTGCCATAAACTCTGCTGTTCAAGAGACAACAGGGGTAACGCCAGCAGAGCTGCAAATTGGTAGGAAACTGATTAGTCCTATGGACAAGATTCTGAAAGGGAAGATTTTTTCCCCTGATGCACCTACTTATGATGTTGTTCAGCACTTAAACCAACTCAAAGTAGATGTGGATGAAAATATAAGGAGAGCAAGACTAAGACAGAAAAGGAACTACGATAAAAACCGCCGCACGCTGGATTTCAAACCCAAACAAAGAGTGTGGGTTCGAAATTTCCCTCAGTCAAGTGCCAAGGACAAATTCACAGCCAAGCTGGCCAAAAAGTGGAAAGGTCCCTACCGAGTAGTTCAACAGCTTGGACCACTAAACTACCAAGTTGTTTTGGAGGATACCGGACAGGATATAAGGACTATGCATGTTTGCAACCTTAAACCCTTCTACCCTAGTGCTGAGGACTTGGAACTCATGGAAACAAATAAAATACTCGACATCCTACAGGAAAGCTCAGAGGAAGAAGATTTCCTTGGCTTCCCAGACTGATAGTCCTTGGGAAATATAAAAATCTCAATCTCTGAGCCACCACGGAGCGTGGTCTTGTCAAGGGGGGAAGAGTGTAGCAGAACAGAAATGCACAGAACAGCCCTTTTCCCACCTGACAGGAAAAGAAGGAGGGGAAAGGGAGGCTATAAATTAGACGCACCTGTGAGCAGGGGGGAGGGGAAAAAGACAATCAACTCACCAAAGCTGCATGGAGGAGCAACCAGAGAGGAGTGAGAGTGTTAATGGAGTTAAAAAAGGTATGATTCAGTTTCTGGACCTGTTAAGCTCACCATAAATAGTTGACAACGACTAACTAAATCGGAGGAGCAAGGATACCTGAACCAACTGAACACACGGTGATTTCTTGGAGGACCAGGCCTTACTGGAGGTGTGCTGATCCCGGGAGCAGGTGGTGGAAGAGAGTCGTATTCTACTACAGCTTGGACCAGGTTGGGCCTCCTTAACTTCGGGGATTCATCAGCTAAGTCCTTTTAACTGCAACTCTCCAGGCTTCTCCTTCTTCTTCTCCTCAAACATTTACACACCCTGAAATTAACTGCCTTCCTCCATACTACAAACAGTGAACTGCCAGATATTCCTTTAGTTTTGGAACGGACCTACAACCCCCCAAACACACACACACACCCCCACATTCACCCATTCACCTGGAGTCCTCATTCATTTCTATTACTCCATGGACATTTCATTTATATATCTGGACTCGGTCATGTGGTGTATTTGATGTAATGCCTCTTTTTGTGTATAATTGTGTATAGAGAAAGAAACTCTGTTTTGGTTTGATTTATGATTTTGAGTAAACGATAATTGACTGAACTGAAAGACATTAATTGGTTAAGTTTTGATTATTGTACATTTTGTAGCTGGGTTCGCAGGCTGGTCGGGTTAGTTCTCTCTCCAACAGTTCACAGTGCTTTTTCTTTACAAAATTGACAGGGTGGAATTCCTACTATTCTCCCGTCTGGAGCCCAACGTGCACTGTTGAATTAGTTGTGAGAAAACCTACGCTACAATGTATTGTGTCTGATTGTATGTTTGAGCCATAAAAAGTGTTATTACTGATTTGAATTGCCAGTAAGGCAAAAATATATTTTGAATAAGTTGAAATAAAGAAGCAGTGCCTTAGGGTTATGTACATGAGACAATTTGCTTGAGATTGAAGACAAGAGGCTTTTTCTGGTTTAACAGTGTTTAACAGGAGCCCATCTAAATTAGGATTTGATTTAAAAACGTGGAACCAGAGGCCATCGTCTCCTGCAAATGTGTCACTCATTTACAAACACAAACCCACAAGGAGATACTGATTGCTGAATGATATTGCATCTCATGGAAATTCAGTGTAATGCACTGAATTTTTCTTATTTTGTAACTTAATTGCCTTGACCTGAGGTGGGACAATTAGCAAGGTTTCTTAATTTATATCTAAATATTTGTGATCTCCTTACACTGACTCACTCGCTCACCTGTCCTGCATAGTTATCTCTGGAAGGACCTGTCATGTCCCGGTTCTTTGATGATGAAGTCATTTTTGGGGTAAACCTTTCAACAGGTTCTGAGCAGGGGCTGCACTAATTGGCTTTAGCTTGCAGTTTAAAGCTTGAGGGAGCATGTTGAGTGTAGGATTTTTCAACGAAGATGCCTCTAAGGGCAGAGAACTGCATTAGACTGTTTGATGCTTCTATTAGGCTTATGTTAAGGATCATGTCCTCTTTTCTCAACAGTAAAATAAAAGCACAACATATCTGCGGGAGTTCACCAATTACAGTCAGTTGCTAAAATGCCTACCTTCCAGAACTTGTGTTTCAGTCCATATATGCCATCTGGCCATCTCCGCTATAATAAGCCCCTCCATTGTCACTTTTATTGAGTGTGTCGACGTCGGGCCACTGGAAGCTGTGCCGCAGACCTGCTGATGGTGATGCAACTCACTGGTCACCAAAAGAGGTCAATTAAAGTTACAGTTTATATAATGGCCCTTTAAATGTCTCTCATGCAGTAAGTGCTAGTCTCTCTCTTTTGCTATGTTCACACAGTAGAGGAAAGAAGCCCAAATCTTTCATATGTGATTCAGCATCCCGGCCGCCAGGAATAAATATTGACATTGCACATTTCTGCAAATCATGGATATGTTGAATGTCAATGTCTTTGCATTCGGTCAGTGCAAGTCACTTAGTACGACGGGAAACGCTCTGCAGAGCAAGTGACTGTATTTATCAAGCAACCGTTATCGAAAGTTACGTGGCATAACTATGACAATAACAAGTGTATCGTTACGTCGTGTCGTTTCGTCGCTTTTCATTACACTATATCGTTACGTTGTTACATTACTTTGTTACGTTATAGTGTGATGTTATAATTTTAACACAAACCTTGATGTTTTTTCTAACCTTAGCCAAGACGTTTTGTTGCCTAAACCTATCAATCGTTAACGTTTACCATGTGGCATTGTGCAATCGTGATACGGGGCTAACGTGTTACTGAAATGCATTTTTTTGGTTCAGAAACATTGACATTAAAGGTATTGTGAGGGATTTCAGTTTTAATGCGCTCCTAATGGTGGATATTATGTGATACAGTATATTTACTTGTAGGAGTGTGTTTTAGTGTCTGTGTGATCAGGTTGAGGAATGTGCTGGAGTGGGGGTTGGGAAGTGGCCGGTTGAGGTGTTAAGAGTAGAACAATGGGCCATCGGTCCAGGATGGGCTTATGGGGGTTTCAGCCAATCAGGGAGCTGATCGATATGGAGTGTGATACCTTTCCAATGGGGGAAAGGGTCAAAAACTCTGAAGAAGATCAGATCTTCTGCTGGCCAGCGAGGAAGCATGCCATCCTCCTGGCTGGCTCGGATTGGATCTCACATTTCATGGAATATTATATGTTTGTTTTGTTATTAATAGTTTGATTCGGTTTGTAACTGTTTTTATGTTTGTTGGATAATAAATCCATTAAGATTTTGACTTAAACCTGCTGTTCTGTTTGGGGGCGATTGAGAGCACATGGCTGCAGGGAGGGGGGCGATTTCTCTCTGTGTTCAAAAGTTATGGCCATAACAGTATCCTGTAGTTTGCAGAAACGTACAATGCCAAAAATGTGTATCTGTTTTTTTGTAATGGCATGGTAAACAAATCCGATCCTAAATAGCATCGAAAGTGGTGGGCCGTCAGAGCCAGCTAAGCCTTCTCTGCTGGCCTAAACAGAATCACAAAGTTATAGCTATTTTATAATTTAATAATTTTTCACAAATACACTACATGTATTATTTTTTTTCCCATTAGCTTATTTTCTCATTGCACAGCTCCTGTCTTTCTCTGTTGCTCTGCTTCCAGCACAGCTTGTTTTAAGGAGAGCTTTTATCCAATCAGATTCAGCCCCTATGTCTCTATGTAAGGAGAGAGGCCCGATGTGTGAAGAATTTAAGTATCAAGCACAATAATAAGAATGTTACCATGGGTTAAAGAGTTGCAATATATTTATCTATGAAATGTATTTTATGTTTACAGGAGGTTTACAGATAGAGGATATTATATGTTACAGTATATTGACACATTGAATGTATTAAGCCATATGTATAAGCCATAAAAGTATTAAACACTGAAGTATTAAACACTGTAAGAGAATAAGTATTAAAGGGACAGATAGGGTCAGATTTAGGAACATCTTAGTGAGGCATGAAGTAGAAGCGTGGGAGGTCAGTGGGCCAGCGTGACTTTTGTCAAACAGAAAGCTAGCTAGCAGATGTTAGTATTTAGTAAGAGTTCAGGTTGAAATAGGGCTGCACGATTATGGCCAAAATCATAATCACGATTATTTTGATCAATATTGAGATCACGATTATTTATCACGATTATTCATTCATTTTAGGGACAACATCTTTTATTGCACTTTCACATTTAAATGAACAAGAACACTGCTTCCACTTCCATTGTTGTGCTACATTTTGGCTAATGTACAAATCTTTGCATCAGACTGGTCCTTATCACAGTGCATCTCGTAGAAGGAAAATATGAATAAAATAGTATCAACACTTTTTACCCCAAATTAAATCAACAGAGCACTGCTTTCACTTCCATGTTGTGCTACATTCCAGCTAATGTACACGTCTTTGCATCAAAATAAAACTTATACGGTTCTTATTCACCTGAAGCAAAATATAAATAAAACAGTATTTATTGGACACGTCTTTGGCCAAATGAAATGCGATTGCATCTGTTATTTCAGTGTGTCTTTGGGGGGTGGATGGATACGCTGTCGCGCTATGCAGGGTCGCTGTTATGGTTTTCTGGGTTGACGTTAGACATGGACGGAGATTCAGTGAGGTAACGTTAGCTTTGGCCTTAATGCATTCGTCGTATTGTGGTTTGTGGTGATTTTTCAGGTGGTTGAACAAGTTAGTTGTATTGCTATGCGGCGCAGACACAACTCTAATGCACTCTGTCCATATGATTTGTTCTTGGTTAACATCACTTGCCCTAAATCCCAAAAACTTCCAGACAACGGATGATGATCCTTTTTCGAGGGGCTAGCTCCTCACCTTCTGCTCCTGACATTTGATTTACCTTTCACACTACACCCGTGACCGTCTGCTCTGTTTGTCTGTCTCTCTACTCTTCTACTAATACCGGAGTCGACTGCAGACAGAACTTTTTTTGAGGCTGCCGCTGCAGGGCATGACACCTCCCATCTCATTCTCTCCCTGGTGGTTGGCTGACTGTTAGTTGAGGAAGCGATTGATTTGATATGTAGCAGAGCATATGGACCCATCCCTGTATATAGGGAGCAGTGGGCTGCCAATGGCAGGCGCCCGGGGAGCTAGGGGTACAGTGTCTTGCTCAGGGACACTTCGACACATGACACGTCCCAGTCAAGGATTGAACCTTCAACCTTGCGGTTACAACCCTCTTAACCCAGTGAGCCACGGTCGCCCCCTATGTAAGAGAAGTTATGACATTTTTAGCGTTTTGCTTGGTGTAGGTTCTTTTTTTTTTTACCTTGCTCTGTTTTTTTAACACTCAATGGCTGAAGGAGGAGAAACGGATTTCTGGAGGACATTTCCAGAAAAACTGGACATCGTATTAAAAGGTCGGTCAACCCCACAGCTAGCAGCCCTAACCCAGCAAGGAAAATGATTTGTACGAACGGTATTTCTGGCTGACAGCGGCGGAGAAGTGTTGCACATTTTATGGCTAAGAATGCGTTTCATTTGCAACTGAGCTCTTGGTGTTTGGAGCTACGCTATGCTAACCAAGGCAGCTACACGACAGGACACACACAAGCTACGGTGCTTTTGAAAACTTTTGGTGAGACCTGAGTCGATTTACAACTCAACGAACACGTTCGCAGGAGGACTCTGGCTGGAACTGAACCGCACCGATGTTCTGTACAACCGCGGTTTTAAACTCTTTGTTAACAAAGAAAGGAGGATGGACTTTGTCTTTAAGTGAACAGCAGCTTTGGTAAGTCAACTGCTTTTGCGTTTTTACATCTGCAGTAGCGTTACTACTGTGTTCATTTGTCTATCGTGTCGTTTCTATGAATAATATGAATGGCTCGTGTTCTAGCGCTGCAGTGTTGCTGGATTGATTTGTTGCTTTGTTGTCATATAAATGTATGCGACTGGTTCTTGTGAGTTTGTTCTTGTCGTGTTAATTACATTTATTTGGACTATATGCATTGTCTGTTAATTACGAAGCATCCCGTCATGCGCGGGGTTATTGTCCGGACAATTGAATCCGTTCGGGCTGTTGTTTCCCCGCTAAGCTAGTTTAGCTTAGCCTCCCTAAGCTAAACCATCTTAGGAGATGGCTCAAGTGTAGTAGGACAGCACAGAAGGCCCAGGTATGAAATGCACGGCCCGCCACTGAGCATCGAAGCACACAAAAACACACACAAACATAAACGCACACAAAGTGAAATCCAACCCCTGTACAATATGCAACATCTTTATTGTTGGTTTGTTTTGTATTTTCTTCTTTTTATGGAGCCTCCCAGCAAAAACCTTTCACACAATTGTACTTGTATAACCGGAGTGACAAACAGTTTGAATCTCTAAATCCCACAGACACTGTGGCATTGCTTTGATGCTGGCCACTTTTTGTGATCTTATATCTGACACCATCTGAACAATTATTTAGGATTCATGCAGCTTTTACTCTGATGAAATATTTGTTGTGACTCGAGGCACCTGGGGGAAAGATCCAAGATGCCTACATATTAAGAGTGTCACTTCAGTGTCACTCATAAGTAGTGCGTGTTTGAAATGTTATTAAGAGCTGCCTGTACAAAGCCAAGGGAGAATGTGTTAGCAATGTGACTGCAAAGTTAAGAACCTTAAATAAAAGCAGTTAATGACATGGATAACGTGTTCCTTTTTCTTATGAGCCTGAACATATTTTAACAAGAAAAACATGAGCCAACACGGCTGTTTAATGACACCTGATAGAGATTTAAATAGAGCGATGTGGCTGTGGTCGTGTCAACGTTTTCACTCTTTTGAGGCAAGTCAAATTCCAAGTCTCTCAAAGCAAATTCCAAGTCAACTCATTAAAAGAGTGAGTCTATGTAACCAGTGGCAATTATGTAATAATGGAAGATGCTAAAATGTAGTGTACCTGTAGCACAAGAAGAGAAGAGTCAGAGAGTCAGCCAAGTGACTTTGTACAGTCAGTTACATAGCAACGTCTACCTAAAGTTTGCTAACAATACCGTCTACAAGCTAGCCTATTGGTCACACCGGTAAAATCTAAAGCACCAAAACCACTGATTATGTTTAATTAAACAAGCATGTGTCTTATTGCTTATCAGAATAAGGTTTATGTCCAAGTAGGTTTTCACATGTAAAGAATTTGTGTGTGGTTGTCTGTATCTGGGGAGTTCATGGCTTAGATTACCTTTGTTAAAGTTAACCAATGACCAGTATGAAAGTCGCAAACTCACTGGGGGACTATAAGTGATTGGTTTAGTGACACATCACTAAACCAGCCATTATTCGTGTATAGAGTGATACCTCTTCCCTTTGTTTTGCTGGAGAGCTTACTATAGGTCCACACAGCCACATTTCTTTCAAAAAACAGATGATGAAGAAACATTTCTGTTTTTTCTCCCCAGAAGTTGAAGCAGTTTATGAATTCAACGTGATTTGTAAGAGGAGGAATATCATATTTCTTCCTCCATAGCAACTTAAAGTGTTCCAGGTCTCTGATTGATGACCAGTGAAATGACACACTAGAACATTTTATTTTTCAGGGCTGTGAGTGGTGTTTGAGATATACAGTGGCTGAGACCAATTCATTTCAATGCACAGTAAAAGCAGGTAATTGCATGGTGTTCATTTTCCAGTTAACCTGAACACATTGTATGAGATACACATGAGCCACAAGAGATGCAGCATGATCGTCCTGAGTATTGCGTCTTTGGTAGAGCCTAGTTCACAAGCAGGTCACTAAAGGAATGTGATTTGTGCAGAGTCATTGAAGTTCAGCAACATAGAAATCCAATAAAAATGTTGTGGAGTGGAAGTTGTACGTGTTAGCAAAATGCAATGTACAATGTCTCCTGAGGTTTCAATAGATGGATTGAAAATGTGTAAAACTAAATATTTTCATAAGTTACAGCTGAAACATTTGTCTGTGTAATATAAATATATAAGAGAAGTTTTCATCTTGTGGCTCTTAAAGGTGCTGGTCTGCAAGTAGCTGAAAGGATTAACAAGAAGAAAGCAAATGAATGAAATCTGCTTTAAGTACAGTATGTTCAGCGGTAAAAGGATGCTGCAAGCACATCGTGTTGGAGTGAATTATGAATGAAACAATGTATATCTTCTTTATTATAGGAATGAGGTTTTGCAGTCAGTTTTAGTTCAGAGGGATTGCTGGCACTAACTCAGTGTTGTAATTGAGATATTAAGTGTTACATTGGCAGTGTGAGCATCTTAAATTGAGTCGTAAAACTTGGATAGAATACTGAACCAGACATTTAGATATTATCGTGGAGAATATTGAGGAGTATCTGGATCTCATACAGTTGCTGGGATTTACTTATCCATGATGTTTGACTGTAAATTCATAGCAGCTTCTGGTAGTGGTGGTGCGTTTGTGAGTTAATGAAGATTTAAGTTTTTTTTTAGGCAGATTCAAGTCAAGTCTCCAGTCATTTAAGAAAAGTCCAAGTCAAGTCTAAAGTGATTTGAGATAAGCAAATCTCCAGTTATTCCTAAAAGTCCAAGTCAAGCCTGAAGTAATTTGTGATTGGTTCAGGTCAAGTGTTGAGTCATTCGAGATAAGTCCAAATCCAAATATAAAGTTGTTCATCATATCAAAGATAAATTAAAGTCATGTCTCAACAAGTCTCCAACATGAGACCAAATCAAGTCTCCAGTCATTCAAGATAAATAAAGTCAATCTTAAAGTAATTTGTGATTTGTTTCGATCAAGTTTCTAGACATTCAAGATAAGACCAGGTCAAGTCTCAAGGTATGCAAGATAAATCCAAGTCAAGCCTAAAGTCATTCGTGATTTGTGTCGACATGTGAGATGAGACCCAGTCTCAAGGTATCCAAGATAAGTCAAATTCAAGTCTTAAGGTAGGCTATCCAAGATAAGTCCAAGTCAAGTCTCAAATCATTTTCGATGTCCAAGTCAAGTCAAAAGTAAGTCCAAAAAACATTTGTAATTCATTCAGGTCAAGTGTCATCCAAGATAAGACAAAGTCAAGTCTCAAGTCATTAAAATAAGTCTAAATCAAGTCTAAAAGTTAGGCTATCCAAGATAAGTCCACGTTGTGTTTCAAGAGAAGTCCAAGTTAAGTTGCAAGTCACTTTAAGATTGGTCCAAGTCAACTCTCAGGAGTCTTGATAAGCAAATATATGTTTAAGCTGCAAGTCTTTCAAGTTTCCGAATGGTAATTAGATTTCCCTATCAAGTACAGTTTACTATTATCACTTCTTTTCATAACTGAGACCAAGTTTAAGCCATACAAGGCCTCAGTCTCATGTCAAGTCATTAGGTAATCAAGACTCACAGTAATCAAGTCTGCAGCTCTTGTGTTCAGTTTCTGCCAAACTACTTCCGTTCTTTCCCATTTTACAGGGGACAATGTGCATTAATCAACATCAACGTTAACGTTAATGTTAATGTAGCCAAATTGCAAAATTTCATATATTGTGCCACTTGACCAGATGTTAAAAGTATTCATTAAAATACCAATGAAGTCGAAAAGATGTGAAATCAGAACAGGACTAGACATAAAGCAGCTAAACCGAGGATGAAAAAACTAATTTACAATGTAAGCAATTAATGCTGAATAAAAGCATGCAGACAGCCAGTGCAAACACTAGCATCTGAAGATATACTGCTACTGTTTCTGTCCATAACACCTGTTTGAGGTTACAATATTCTGGATTTGAACAATGACGGATGGGACTGTCCCCCTCAAAGGCTACCCTGTCACCCTGAGAAAGGTAAGCTCTTCATCTTCTAATGACTCCATTTCTGAATCCCTTGTCTTCCAGCAAGGAGGTGTGCAGACACCCAGTAGTAAATGATTACTTGGATGACTGTTGACATCTTCATAAAAACGGGGTATGTTGTGGGATTCAGACGGCGGCCGTGCTGGTGGGAAGTCTGAAGATGACATGATCAAAGTTAACCTTTAATATTATGGCGCCGGTGGAAGTATTTTGTCCAGAGCTGAAAGGCGTTGTAAGTTACTACCATTTTATTCCACCATTTTTGCTGAATCACTGACTCTGTGAATAACTGCCACATAAAAACAGTGAATAACCTTCACTGGGAAGCAGAAGTGAGGAGTCTGTCCTTTATAGAAACCCAGGGTTTGGGAGAAAAGGACGTTGACAAAGAAGGTGTCAGAGGCCCACCGGGGTCCGTAATGGAAATGCAGCCAGACATCTGCTCACAGAAGCCAAACCATCTTTTCTTGAAACAGCTACTCGTGGGAAGCATCGTACATTTTTTGGCTGAGGAGATAGGAAGTGAACGAGACATTATTGTAAGAGAACGCCTAAACTCAAAATATACATGATAAATGCTCCCTTGTAAATAGAACACAATTTAGAAATCATTTAGTGTTTTACAATAGCCTGTGGGGGCTGAGATAATTGCATACGGGCAAGCCATTCAGTTCATGTGAAATCTATAAATAAACATTGCTATTTAGCTAAGAGACGGGGAAAAAAATTGCTTTCCATATTACTACGACACCTTAATAAACAAAGGGAGCACAGTTGAATAAAACACAGCGAGGTTGCGAACTGTGTAGAGCAGCATGGAGATGGAAATGTTTTGATCTGCTGTTGGCTACATGTGATACCTTCACCATAACTCTTGACAGGGGGAAGTGGTTTTACTTTGAAATGTCATCTGGGGAACACAGAGCGAGTATGATTCTCAATGTAACCTCAGCAAGATGGAGCAAGTTTAATTGGTCTGGACTGCAAGGTGGAGCTATTGATTGACACTCGCCACAATTCAGCACTTTAAAGGGCATTAGCATCTCAGTACATTTTATCAACCTTCTGAAAAAGGGAGATGTGGTATGGGAAACGGTGCTGGTTCCAATCTAGCCGAGAGGAAATGGTTCACAAGTGCCCTTAAAATGACTGATAATTTGCCGCCTTGCTCTATGTGTTTCAGCTCCCGTACAGCGTTCACGCAACATTTTGTGACACAGCCATTGAACTGACTTGACTGTCACTTTTAATGGACGTCATTTTCAAATAACAGTCCGGTTCCAAATTTAAAAAGGTGCCTCGGGGGTGAGCTATTAAAATTGGTAAGGGAAACAGGTCCAGACTGAGGCAGGTTGGTGTGCTTTTGCGTCAAGAAGTAATGCTTCGGTTGGAAATGCCATTTTCCAGGAAGTCTTTTTAATTATAATGTTCACCAACTCATTTTATATGGCTGTCTACTACCGTGCTTTAAGACACAAGATAAAAGCTTTACGGTTTGGAGCGTCGGTAAAGCCCTATTAAGCTACAACTGTATGGAACTCAAATCATTAGATTTGTATGTATTACAGGGTAGGTTAGAAAGCTTTCATACCATCAGGACCAAGACCTCACACCACATGAACAGTTTTTTCCCATCGGCAGTCGGGCTCATCAACAAAGCCCAAGACCCCCACTGACTGTCATCCCCAGGGCAATTTCTTACTGGTCACTCCCCTGCACATCCCTTCTAAGTTTCTTTATTTAAACACACTTTTAACATTACACTTCATCATACTTGTTTATAGTACTGTTATCTGTTTGTTGTGCACTTTATTTTATATTCTATTGTACATTTTTATTTCTTGCACTGTGTTGATTGTTGTTGATTGTTTGTTATTCACCACCCGCCATGACAAATTCCTTGTATGTGCAATATACATTGGCAATAAACGGTTTCTGATTCTGAAGTAGTCAAGCTGCAGCAACACTGGACTTTAATGGAAAGTAGTGAGCTACAACACATGCTACTGAGTAATTGTTTCTTGATGTGATTTTAAGAAAAAAACAGTCGCCAGAATAAAATGTTGGTAATGCACGTTTCTGCAATCCAGCCATACATTGAACTTCTACATTTCTGAATTTCTTCATGAGTGTATCCAAAAGTTATAGTCTTAACGTATAACAAGTTTTAGGTTTAGGCAACAACTAAGACATGGTAAAATAAGTACATCACTTTTGGTTTTACATAGAGACACAAACCACTCTCCTAGGTGTAAGTCCGGTGTTTGACCCACCCCTCCATCCGGCCTTACGTGGCAATTGATTTGATATACGTCAAAAAAGTAATTGACAATGCAAATTCGATCAGTATAATCTAAGAGACCAGGCTGGAAATGTGTGAGCTTTTTTTCTTTTAAATGCATATTAGAATAATTTGGCCATTTGGCAGCAAAACAAGCTGTGAACACAACATTGACAAATGACCTCATAAAGCAAATGGCAAATGTTTGAGCTAAAAAGTTGCCTACACATTCAGCAGACACAGAGCAATGCCCTCCAATATTGATAAGCATTTCTACGTATAACAAACGTGCAAAATCAGATATGTAATTGTATTAATATATGTACAAATAATCAAAATGTTTACTGCAATGAACTTTGTTCCATTGTTATGCATTACATGGAACCAAACCTTTCAAAAACCCATGTAGACTTTAATTACAATTTGCTTGAAATCCTTTTGGGAGATAGCAGGTCAACACAGAAGTGGTGTACATCATTTGAAAGCCGGGAACCGACGACTACTTTGAGATGCAGCGCAGCATTTTGTGTCAAGTCGTTCTGGTATTAGTCAGAATAATTGTGAAAGTTTAAAAGAGCAATAACATTATGATGAAAGTGTATGATGGCCATTACTATGCTCACTTATGTCTCATAAGTTGCCATTTTGGGGTTAATACCATTTGTTGCACAGGTTTGGTGCTAAATTTAAGGATTTTTGACCATTCAAAAACCCCTCCAAAATACCACATTAAGATACCATAGGAAAACCCAATGCCGTGATTTGGTGTCTAAAACTTTTGACCCTTGGGAGATTTTTGCATTTTCCGGCTATTGGGTGGAGCGCACTGTCAAAAAATTCCGAAAATGACCATTGTATTGTTTTCCAGACCCGTTTTAGATGACAGATGGCAGTGTCAAGCTCACTGAAAAACACATCTTTCCTGTGACTACTTCATGATGAAGGTGCAGTAGGAAATTCTTTTGGAAAGTTTTGGAATGTTCATCTTTTTTTTCCCAGGATTGTCGCCAAAGACTGGCAATTCGTAGTACTGCAAATTTATAAATAATGCAATACTTATGTTACCTCATTCAGCAATAGATAGTGATTCACTAACAAGGACCACGCCAATAACAATATGAGTTTCAAGAGGTTTAATACATGATAGGGGTAGAGGGATGTGGGGTGGAGGGATGAAGCGATGTAGGGAAGAGAGGGTTGTAGAAAGAAGGTTGGGGGGGAGCGAATGGCGGACCGTTGGTGTCCGGTGGCCGGCGGGAATGGAGACTGTTGGGTGGGGGCCGTGTTTTAGGAAGATCTGGCGGTGCAGAGTCCCCCCGTTGTTCCTGTAATCCAGCGACAGAGAAAGAGAGAGAGAAAAATAGAAAGACAAAACGGGGTTGGGGGAAGGGATGTGGAAACTGAGTCGAAAGAGGAAGTGAACAGGTTCGTTGTGCTTAAATACTTGTGCAGAGGAAATGAGCTGTGTCCGGGGCGTGGTCCCCGTTCCTGAACTAAGTTTATAAAACTCAATATAAACAGACATTTGAATGAAAAATCTTCGAGAATATTACTTAAGCATAAGTAAGTACTTATCACAGTTCCTGTTACGCTGCATAATCTACAGACCTTGCAGGGAACGTTTTTCTCTTCAACTACTTTCTACCAGAGAAGTATTTTCTTTTAAAAACTGGGTTCAAAATCTCAAATCTCAGCAGACAATTTTAGTCATTTGGGCAAACTGAACCTTTACTCACCCTTTCCAAAGGGGGCAACTGTAAAGAGATATTACAAATGACCTTTTCAATCTGTCTGACCAAATGCAGTCCCGGCAGCCACGCACGATTTCACAGCACACTGACATATGTTGTAAACTGATACAACTCTATAAATAGTGATATCATTGTAAATCTAACAAACTGTCGGACGTGGTTAATCAGTAAACAGCCAATGAATACGGCCTTGCTGTTGCCAGCAGCGGCTTGTCCTTGTGTTTGACGAGCAAACAACCCAGTCTTTCATATTGGCTTACACAGCCTGTAAGCACCAACACATGAAGTAATTACCGCTCTGCACATGCATGTACACGCTGTGTGCACACTGCAAGGCTACATGTGTATCATGCACACAACAAAGCAGAGACGCAATTTGTGTCCTTGTGTGAGTTGCTGCCAACTGTCTGAATGTTTGATTACTCCAATGAAATGTGTCTGAAAAACTGATTATGTGGCATCAGAGGGAAATTCATTATGAATTATGGATGCGTTTCACTCTTGTAGATGAAATTCTGCTGTGTGAATTCGGCGAGAACAACGCTGTTTACCGAGTCAGAGGGTCCTTGGGTTGTCTTTCCGTCACACTTGCCATGCAATTATTTCACAATCTACATAACTTCCATATTACGCTTTAATCAGTGCTGATGTAGAGGCCGATGAGTTCATATGTTTGATTTGTGATGCCCACCAGTCACACGCATGACAACAGAACTGGAAAAATAAGTAAATAAAATACTGATTTCTAAATTATTTTACCATGAAATACAGGAATAACCCTCTCTATCCTTGGGGAGACACTACAGGCGAAAACATTGTTTCACACACATCAATTTTAAGATCTATTTTGCTTCCATAACACGTCTTCTTTCAAACTAGTGGAAAAAACATTTCCAAAATGACCATTAAATAATGCCTCAGTAGCATTTTTAAACATAACATTTCATGAAACTTGTAATAAAGATGAATTGTAAGTTATCTATTGGAAAGGTGTCAGGGTGATATATATTAGTTAATTGATTACCCAATTCACCTAGTGACAAAAACATATCTTTAAAGGCTGTTTTCTCAAAACTAGTTCTGAGACTGAGACAGAAATCTCCACTTCAGCAGCTCTTACATACACCAAACTTCCCAGTTTCATTCCTCTCTATATTCTGAAGGGTTCTAAACAGGGGTTTGTTCACATATCATTCAAAGCCTGATTTATACAACATTTCATACTAAAACATGGAAAAAATAGTTTATTTGTTTATGGCTTTTGACAGTATTTTCTGATTCATGGAGTGATACAAAGAGATCCTAAATTGCCTCTAATACGTTATTAAAATGAAACACTATTTTTGAATGTGGCATTAAGTAATGTTCAGATTTCTGTCCTGGAATTGTATGCCAGTTAGCACATATTTAATAAGAAAATCAATCACTCATTTGCATATTCAAACACACATTTTTCAACAACAACAAAAGTAATAATGTAAGTAATCTGGGGAGGTTTTATGGTTGTGTCTATTATTTAATTCTTGTGGGTTCTCGTGCTCAGGGAGTGTGTCCCACAGAGCCGACAGTACATGTTACACTATGCATTAAGTATGAGTTTCTCAACTGTGAACAAATGTTCCAACAAGATGAAATTAGTCATTTATTGCAACATACAACCCTCACACACACGTGTGCTTTGTACCTAATGGTATGATGGCCCTGCTCGGTTGACACCAGACTCATCCCATACACTTGTGCGTAATGGGCCGTTTTTCCTGACTCTATTCCTGAGGTGTGGTTTAGAATAGTCCTAGATGTAGCCTAGTCTTTAATTCATTGAACAGGGAATCTCAAGGAAGATCAGAAATACGCCAGCACTATATTACATTTCAAAATTAATCTCTAACAGGGCAGGTTTAACGTCAGATTATTGAGATCAACAAGCACCAGCAGCTACGTTTTTATTGACAGGAGCAGTCGAGCAATGATTGTGATGAAATTGGCCACTTGAGCACGTACAAAAAAGATGAATATGTATACTTTCTAACTTCTTATGGTGCGTTCACACCAAACGTGGCGCGAATTATTCGCGCGAGTAGATTACATACAAAGTCTATGCACAGACGCGATGAGACTGGAGTGATGCGAATTTGCGTCAAACGCCAAATCGCCCCAAACGCGTGAGTTGACATTTTTCAACTTCGGCGAAATATTTGCGTTACGCCCCAGCGCGATAGCCTATATCAGCGTTGCGTTGCTCCCCCTGTCATCTGACGCCCTGCCGTTGCTGAATCAGAAACAATGGAGGACAAATTAATAGTGGCGGTTTGTGGGTTCCCCGAACTGTACGATACTTCGTCATATCTCTATCGCGATCGGTCTAAAAAAGATATCGCATGGAGGAAAGTGAGTGAGGACGTCAGACAACCTGGTAAGTTCTTATTATGTCTTTGTTACTTGATTCTAGCTATCGGTTGTACTTTACTATATGAACCATGTTAGCATGTAAAGTTAGCCCAACTACCGGCACTAAATACGTTATGTGTTTCTTGTCAGATGAGATTTGCCGACGGAAGTGGAAGGGTCTGAGGGACACTTATTTGAAAAAGAGGAGAGATGAGACAGAGAAAAAGAGTGGCTCAGGAGCAGGGACATCTAAAAAATGGAAGTACTCTGCGGTCCTGTCTTTCCTCAACCCCTTCGTGACTCCCAGGGAGAGTAGCGGTAACATGGGGCGGACGGTCGAGGAAGACAGTACCGCAGAGTACTAGCTACTTCACAGATGCAGGACCAGACCAGGACGAGATGTCAGAGGCAGCAGCAGGGCCATCTGAGATTGACAGGGGAGGTTAGTTGAAGTGAAGACACAAAACCACAGCATAGTTAACTCATACAGAAAAGATTAATAATACGGCTGAAAAAGTAACGCCAGGCCAAAGCAGTGCGAGTGTTCTTTTTTTTCATTTGGCAAAGCCTGGATCTGTATGATTTTCATACTCATTAAAAAAATGTTTCATCAGCAAAAAGAAGTTATAATAAAGGTGAGTTTTGAACCCTGGGCTCTGGATCTTAAACCACTATACTATCATAGCTTTAAAGGCAAATTACTATTTAATTAAAGCAGCACTTTTGAGTTATAAAATTGTTTTATTGTTGATGTTCAAAGTTGAACCAGATCGGTCATCAGAGGACGGTGAGGAAGAACCTCAAGGTGGTGCTGCTGCTGCTGCTGCTCCTAAACCACCCATGGGTATGTACATCACAAAAGTTGGATTGCATTTTTTTGTATGAATATAATTCATGCATTCATGGTATGTTTTTCACGATGACAAATATTAACTTTACAAGCTATTGTAGTGATGGGATGCAATAGTTTCACAAAATATGTTGTTTCCATTTCATACAGGAAAGAGAAGGGCCCGAAAAAGGCCAACAGGGATGGAGAGGCAGAGGACCGTAGAGGAGCGCATTCTGGAGGCCTTGAGAAGCGACTCCCCTGCTCCACCAGCTCCACCACCATCAGAGAATGAACTCTTCATGAAGAGCCCGGTTCCTTCCCTGGAAAGACTGCCACCCCAACAAAAAGAATATGTGAAATTTCAAATTCACAAATTAATTCATGAAGCCAGCACTGTGGTGCTGAATTTGAAACATTTGGAGTAAATGTCTGGGGGACAATCTTTCCAGGGAACAAACCAGGAATACAAAAAAACTTATTACATGTTTTGTTATATATATATATATATATATATAGCATTTTTATGATTATTGTATACTAATTATATTATATTATATTGTATATTATAATTATATAAGACTTGTTTTTTTATATTTTGATTGCATTTAAAAAAATAAAATAAATGCACTTTATTTCATGTTACTTTGTCCATGTTCTTTATTGTAGTTTTACAAGAAAACTCTTAACAAACAAAGGATACAACCATATGTGCCTTTTTTATAACATCACCGCACTGAATATAGTACATTATAGTGTAGGATGATTTTATTGTGAAGGACACAACTGCTACTACATATATTAAGTAATATTGCAGGAAGTTTGCTCAGTAGTAATGTGTGGGTGGCTCTTAAAAGAGCCGTTTTGGATGTGCTTGGGCATTACACGGTGTCTTGCCATGGGACCGTTCCCTCAGCAGAGAAGTAGGATGTGAAGGCCTCCCTCACCCTGATGGCCTCTCTTGCCGAGTTGTTGGCAGCAATTCTTCCCAGATCTGGCAGTGGCTCCACCTCTCCAACCGGTATGGTCACTGCAGTTGTTGGGGTGGTTTTCTGCAGGAAGTTATGCAGAACACATGTAGCCTTCACACACTTCTCTGCAACTTCTGGGTGGACCTCAATGGCTCGCCAGTACATCCTCCACTGAGAAGAAAGGATCCCAAAGGCATTCTCCACAACCAACCGAGCTCGGGAGAGACGGTAATTGAAGATCCGGCGCTCCCTTGGAAGGTTGCGGCCGGGGAATGGCCTCGTGAGATTTTTTCTCAGTGGAAAGGCCTCGTCAGCAACAAAGACGTGTGGCTGAAGTCCTTGGTGGTCAGCTCCTGGTAGTGGCAGGTCAGCAGGCAGTTGGAGGGTGCCAGATTTAAGAGCTTGACCAAAAGCTGAGTTGGCCAGACTCCCACCATCGCTGGTTCTTCCGTAGCCTCCGACATCAATCAGCCGGAAACAATATTCCACAACTGCCAGGAGAACTAATGAGAATGTTCCCTTGTAATTGAAGAACTGAGATCCGGAATTAGCAGGGGCTTTGAGGACAACATGCTTTCCATCCAGTGCTCCACAGCAGAGAGGAAAATTCCACCGCTCCTCAAACTGGACAGCAATTGATCTCCACTGTGGTGGGCACAGCCATGAACTCCTTCACAAGGCAGTCCCAAATAGCTGTGGCAACATCTGGGACAATACTGGAGACAGTGGAGACCCCAACACGGAAGCTGTTTGCAATGGTCCTGAAGGAGTCACCAGTAGCAAGATAAAGCAGCACAGAAACCCCCCCCTTGGTTTCATACAGGACATGAACAGTGGTCACTTTGGTGAAAGTGCTTTGTTTGTTGGCCCCATACAAACCTCCACTTCCCTTAGTCTGATGTTGTAAGCGGAAAAAAGATTTTAACTAATCCTTATCATCACTATTTTCTTTGATATAAAAAACACTCTTTTGTTGTATGCAAGTTTAAAAGGTAAAACAAGAAGAGAAAAGGGTTGTTATAATCCAGTTACAGTATATGGACAGAAAGCTAATTGTAACGGGTAGACCCACTATAGACTGCCGACAGCCGTCTCTCTTTGCGTGACTTGCTATGGAGCTGTTGCGCCTTTTAATAAGATCCTTAAATAATTCTCAATGCTGCAGACAACTGAGCAACCAACCAAAGGCGTGCAGTCAATTCTATTGAGTTCTGGCTGCTTCCTCAACAAAAGAAAAGGTCTATCACTACATCTTATCTCTGTCAGTAAGTGGCCAACCTCATGACCACCCTTGAACTATAATAAATTAGAAATCACCGCAGTTAATGCAAGAGTTATCATTCTGTGTGAGGAAGCAGATATCAATTTAATATCAAGGCCAACGTTATGAATTGGTTTGAATGTTTATTCCAAATCTGGACGGATTAAATCAGTAATATCAGACGCAGCTATTAACCGATTTTTCATTTTCCTCTGCTCTGCTTTGTACACATGTATTCATGATATTATTCAGCAGTGGAAACACACTCGAAGGCTTTTAACCAGTAAAAGCAGCCAAAGCAGAGAACCGAAGGTTGAAGGTTCCAGCATGGATATTGAAATGGTCTGCTAGCACCATATAATGTTGGGTTGAAAATGTATCTAGTTCCATCGGGACACTATATTCTGTCTCATTAGTATCCACTATCAAATATCAAGTTACGGAACTTGTAGAACACAAAGCACAAATAAAGGTATCTGAATCTGTAAATTTGTATCTATTTCTGTGCCCTCAGTTTACCCCAGAGCTCAGATGAGGTTTACCCATCATGTTATTTATATGGCTTGAGTGACTTTTTATAATGAATAAAGTGTGAATAAAAAAACGTCCTCATGATAAAAAGTGCATAGGCAAAAAAAAAAGAAAGAAAACTAATAGCTGTATGAACAGAAACATGAATTAGTTTGTTAATATGTATAACTTACTTCATTTCTGTGACAGCAGCACTAGCTTTATTCTACACACCTCCGGTTCTGCCGAGTGTAGCCGATGGCGGAAGGGTCTTAAAACTTGCATTCCCTCTACTGGCCAGCAGGGGGTGACTCCTCCGGTTGCAAAAATAAGTCAGATTGTATAGAAGTCTATGAGAAAAGGGCTCTACTCTCACATGATTTATTAGTTTTATTTATCAGTAAACATGAGTTTATGGTCTCAATCTCTAGTTTCAAGTCTTCTTCAATACAGCATGATGTTCATTTAGTAAATGATGGTCCATTTAGAGTCAGATAGACCATAAAGCAGGGGATGCTTTAGGGCGGGCTTACTGTGATTGGCAGGTCGCTGCCGCTACCAGTGTATCTACGTCACAAATATTAAGTATATTCAGACAGACAGCATGCGAAAAGTAATGTGTTTTTTGAACATTAAAGCATGTTCAACATGTTAGTAGAAACCCCAAATACAAGTATGAACCTGAACATGAGCATGACATGTCCCCTTTAAGGCTGTGAATCTAACTAAAAGCTTTTCGCTCTTAATCTTTCCAAAATTGTGTCTACACATACACCCACACTATTATAAGGAAGATTAAAAGCTGAGTAATAATATCTACACTTTGAATAGGCTTAGCAGAAACCACAGCTGCAAGCATTCAACGTTCAACCTTGTCCATACTGCAAAATGGCCAAATCTGTTTATGAGTTTTGCAAGCTCACTAAACACAGCCGATAGGGACTCTTTTATCACTCGCAGAGAGTCACAGGAAAGGTGCAGCTTCAAGTTTTCAAGTGCACATTTTTGGTCGGCCCGTGTGGCTCCTAATCATTAGTTTTCACTGGCAACAGAGTGCTGAAAACGTAAAATAACAGCTGCAACGGGTGATTGAACGCGGCTGCGCTCAATCACAATGTTCTAAATGTGATCCCATACAAACAGACAGCAGCAGATGTAATTTATGCCATAAATGAATGCCACAGGCAATGTGCACATTGGTTTGTAGTGACACACCATATATAAATTAGTCAATCATCTCATGTATTTTGTAAATTACATATTCTAATTTTCATCTTACATCTTCTTAACAATACTGTAGGCTGTGGCTGCTGTTGGAAAATGTTCTAGGTAGGGCTGTGCCACATCCAATCAATTTATTTTAAGGTATCAAACACGCATTACTACTTTGCAGTTAAATATTTAACATGTATAGCAACACTAAAAAAAGCAGTAAATAACTCTTTGACAAACACGTCAGGACATCTTATTTTTGTCACCCTCACAGGCAATTCAGTATAATATAAAACACACACATATACATATATATATATATATATATATAATGTTTTATATATATATATATAAAACATGTTTATTTATTGAGATGCCCATATGAACCTTGTTTGTTGGGGAAACCAATAGGAAGGTAAAGATCAGGAGAAGTAACCATGAAGTGTAATTAGGAATAATGGTGTTAAATTAAGCTGTGATGAGTTTTCACTGTTAATTTACCATTTCTATTAAATGTTGATGCCTCCATGACCAAGTTAAACAAATGAGAGAAGAAAAGATCACTTTGCCTAATAGCTTGACAGAGTTCTCCATGTGTGCCCTGGTGTTCTCATGTTTCCTTACTTTCTCAGACAGGAGATGTACTGCTTCCCTTTCCCGCTAGTCTGCTGTCTGATTGTGAGGTCAGGCTGATCTGGGATCAGCTCTTTCACCTGCAGTTTCTCCGCCAAAGTTCTCCTCTCAAACGAGTCTTGGAGGAGAAGTGCTCGCGCTCAAGCTCACCATTGCCTGTAGAGACTAGACCTGACGAGGATGCGCAGTTTGGGGCGAAATTTCGCCCTAAACTGAATGTATTTGAGGACGCTGATTGGCTAAATTGTATGTCATACATTCATATCTTTAATCAGCAATTGGCTAAACTGCTTCACAGACCCGCCTCCTGTGGGAGATTTTAATCGTGCAGACAGGCGGAGAGGACATGCAGGAAAAGCATATATTTTGCACAGATATCATATTTTACACATATTACTGGGTGCATTCCATATTTAAATAAGACAAATATTGACAATTTGTATAATTTATTATTATATATTTTTTGTGGCTCAAGGGGGGGCGGCGCCCTAGTGCCATCTATTGGCCAGCCGCCACTGACTGTAGGTATTATAGATAGATAACGTAGGAATACTAAAAAATGTCACCAAAAAGTACAATAGGAACAACGACAATACTCAACACAAGTAGCATTATTGTTCCTAACAAAATGTATCGTTGAATATGATCATAATTCTGGAAATGGTGGGTTTATGACTAAGAAGTTAGAAAGTATACATATTCATCTTTTTTGTACGTGCTAAAGTGGCCAATTTCATCACAATCATTGCTCGACTGCTCCTGTCAATGAAAACGTAGCTGCTGGTGCTTGTTGATCTCAATAATCTGACGTTAAACCTGCCCTGTTAGAGATTAATTTTGAAATGTAATATAGTGCTGGCGTATTTTTGATCTTCCTTGAGATTCCCTGTTCAATGAATTAAAGACTAGGCTACATCTAGGACTATTCTAAACCACACCTCAGGAATAGAGTCAGGAAAAACGGCCCATTAAGCACAAGTGTATGGGATGAGTCTGGTGTCAACCGAGCAGGGCCATCATACCATTAGGTACAAGGCACACGTGTGTGAGGGTTGTATGTTGCAATAAATGACTAATTTCATCTTGTTGGAACATTTGTTCACAGTTGAGAAACTCATACTTAATGCATAGTGTAACATGTACTGTCGGCTCTGTGGGACACACTCCCTGAGCACGAGAACCCACAAGAATTAAATAATAGACACAACCATAAAACCTCCCCAGATTACTTACATTATTACTTTTGTTGTTGTTGAAAAATGTGTTTGAATATGCAAATGAGTGATTGATTTTCTTATTAAATATGTGCTAACTGGCATACAATTCCAGGACAGAAATCTGAACATTACTTCATGCCAGATTCTAAAATAGTGTTTCATTTTAATAACGTATTAGAGGCAATTTAGGATCTCTTTGTATCACTCCATGAATCAGAAAATACTGTCAAAAGCCATAAACAAACTATTTTCTCCATGTTTTTAGTATGAAATGTTGTATAAATCAGGCTTTGAATGATATGTGAACAAACCCCTGTTTAGAACCCTTCAGAATATAGAGAGGAATGAAACTGGGAAGTTTGGTGTATGTAAGAGCTGCTGAAGTGGAGATTTCTGTCTCAGTCTCAAATTTTGAGAAAACGGCTTTAAAGATATGTTTTTGTCACTAGGTGAATTGGGTAATCAATTAACTAATATATATCACCCTGACACCTTTCCAATAGATAACTTACAATTCATCTTTATTACAAGCTTTATGAAATGTTATGTTTAAAAATGCTACTGAGGCATTATTTAATGGTCATTTTGTAAATGTTTTCTTTCCACTAGTTTGAAAGAAGACGTGTTATGGAAGCAAAATAGATCTTAAAATTGATAAGTGCGTGAAACACAATGTTTTTGCCTGTAGTGTCTCCCCAAGGATAGAGAGGGTTATTCCTGTATTTCATGGTAAAATAATTTAGAAATCAGTATTTTATTTACTTATTTTTCCAGTTCTGTTGTCATGCGTGTGACTGGCTGAGCATCACAAATCAAAAGTCAGAGAGAGCTTTTTACATCATTTATCATCATTTCATTCAGTCACGTGAGGCTGATCATTCCTGAGTGTCGGGTTTGATGAGTTTCATCATTTACATTTAACCTGAAACATGGAGCCTAATAAATTAATTCCAGTATTCAAGAGAAACCATAATCATATTCTGGGTTAATTAATAATAACTTCACAATCAGAATTTCAATACGTACAGACGCAAATAATTCATGAATAAGACAAATGCATTCTGCCGGTAGAAATCGGTCCTGCGCTTATAAACAGGACACAGTATAAATACTCAATGCAGTTTTTTAACAAGGTAACAGGCTACAGAGAGACAACACCTCTACTCTGGCAGTGATTATTACTGTGTGTCTTTATTAGTTATTAGTTACTATTATTCAGTACAATCATCATGTGAACAGACACAAACTTCTCAAAAGTCTCTCCAGCTGTTAAAGCCGACTGACAGCTGATCCAGCTGTGATCAGCTGATCCTCCGTCGCTTCACGTGAAGCGGAAAGGACGTCTTATGTATCCTAAAACATATTTCCTCGTTTCCTCTCTCCTCGCATGGTTTCGTTGCGTCTCTCCATGCATCCCTGGTGGGAGGGACAAAGACGCAAGTGAGGGAAACGGGGATGCAATTAAGAGACTTGGGATGTACCCCTGGTCTCTAACACATCCATGTTGTGTATATTCATGACACAGAAGACAAGGATTAGCTCTTTCTATCTAGTTTTAGGTCTGTCCGTTATCCCCTTGTTGTTCGAGAATTCAGAATCAGACTTACAACGCTCCATGAACCCGTGGGGCGAAAAGGTGATGTTGATGCAATCCCACAAGGAGTTTGACTTGTGTAGGCGGACGCGGAGCAGAGATCTCAAGGTGACCCCGACGGGCTCCCATAAATGTTTTATCTAGGCCTGCGCGAAGCTGAGGCACCTGTCACAAGGGATAGTCTCTGCGGGTCACGCATGGCTCTCACAGGAAGGGAAGCGCTGCTTTGCTCACGCGTCCGCATGCATGTAAATATCCACCCTGACATGTTCCAGATAGCAAACTAACAAGAGGGAAATATTTGACATTGTGGATTTTGCAATATGGAATTGCCAAGACACAAATACTGGTACTTGTGGCACATTTATGGAAACCACTAACTCATGTATCCCATCTATTGACCAGTTGTGCTAAACCATGAGCATATTGTCTGCTTTAGTTTAAAGTTTGAAATGTTAACACACTTTTTGAAAAAAACTACACACAGCTATCTGCATTAGAAACATCCTTTAAAACGTAACACTGCCGTTGAAATACCACACTCAATAATCAATCACCTGCACCCAGAATTACACTGGTGAAAACAACTGCAACCAAAGAAATCAGAGCTTGAACACTATAAGTCTGGTGTTGTTGTGTGTTGTTTTTTTCTCCCTCCTGGGTCTCTTCAGGTGCCACCATTTTCTCTGCCCAGCAGCTGCAGTGTGTGAACACACACGGCTGGGGTCATTAGGACCTGATGGTTAATAGGCCAGGGGAGGCAGACATACAGGGCCAGTGGGCCAGGTGGCAGCATTCAAAGCAGTGTATGTGTGTGTGTTGATGGTTGTGTTATCTCTACATGAGCAGTGTGCACTAGGTGGCAACCTCCGGTTCTGAAAAGTGAAGCCAATGCGCAAGTGCCTTAAACTTGCATTTTTTTCTAATAATGCCAGCAGGGGGCGATTTTTCAGGTTGCAAAAAGAAGTCAGATTGTATAGAAGTCTATGAGAAAACTTCTCTCTTGATTTATTACCTCAGTAAACATTGTAAACATGAGTGTATGGTCTCAATCTCTAGTGTCAAGTCTTCTTCAATACAGCATGATGTTCATTTAGTAAATGATGGTCCATTTAGAGTGAAATAGACCAAAAAGCAGAGTATGCTTTAGGGCGGGGCTACCTTTTGAATGACAGTTTGCTGCCGCTACCAGAGCCGTATACGGCGTCTCTACGTCACTCCTCCACTGTCCAAATATGGTCACTTATGTTCACTGGTTGCAAAAAACTAAGATGGCGGCGGGCAAAATGACAAACTTGAGGCTTTAAAACAGCAGTCCACAAAACCAATGGGTGATACTACGACGACTACGTCAAATTCTTATATACAGTCTATGGCAGTGGTGGGCCGTCAGGGCCTGCTAAGCCTTCTCTGCTGGCCTGAACAGAATCACAAAGTTATAGCTATTTTATAATTTTTCTTAAATACACTACATGTATTATAATTTATAAAATTATCTTATTTTCTCATTGCACAGCTACTGTCTTCCTCAGTTGCTCTGCTTCCAGTGCAGCTTGTTTTAAGGAGAGCTTTTATCCAATCAGATTTCACCTCTGTGTCTCTAGACGACCCCTTAGGTCGTCTGGGACCGGTCTACTTTCTGTTCCCAGAGTCAGAACTAAACATGGAGAAGCAGCGTTCAGTGTTTCTGCTCCACATATCTGGAACAAAGTCCCAGAAAGCTGCAGGTCTGCTGAGACCCTCAGCTCCTTTAAATCCAGATTGAAGACTTTTCTGTTTGCTGCTGCCTTTAATTGAACCATATTCAAGGACATTAATCAATCTCCTGCATTTCTGTATTTTATTTCTTACACTGCTTTTTAATGTTTTAATTGTTTTTAAATCTCCTTTTCTTTTGCCTTATGTTTTGATGCTTTTAATGGTTTTATGTGAAGCACTTTGAATTACCTTATTGTTGAAATGTGCTATACAAATAAACTTGCCTTGCCTAGGTAAGAAGAGAGGCCCCAGGCCTTCAGACTCACAAGTGAATCCCTTTGCAGTTTAATTGAATGGGGACGATATTGTTGATTGTCATAGTGTTCAACCAATCAGATCTTTAGTTTGACATGTTGGGCGTATTCTTTGACGTACCAGAACCTGCTAGCTGGCCTAGCCATACGTGATTGGTCAGTGGGCTAGCCTGACATGTTGGGCGGTGACAATCCCAATATCTGCTGCCTCTGTCAAGCGGACATTTTCAGCCCTCAAACGCATTAAAACGTATTCAAGAAATACAACAGGGGAGGCTCGACTGTCTTCACTGGCGTCCATGAATCCAGAAGGACTTCTTACTGGAACTAAAGCGCACGGATGTACTGAACAACCGTGAGATTAAACTCTTTATTAACAAAGAAAGGAGGATGGAGTTTGTCTTTAAATAGTGAACAGCAGCTCTGGTAAGTTAAATGCGTTTGTTTTTACATCTGCAGTAGCTTTAATATGCTTGTTTATATATTATTATTTGTACAACTTGTTTTTATGAAGATGGATTTTTCTTTGGTTTTATATGTGATAGGAACTATTGTTACATCCAATGTTGCTCTGGGGACATATTTAGCCGGTGCCAGTGTTGGCAACTTGGCGACTTTCCAAACCCTCATGGCGACTTTTTTGTCAAAAGCTACTAGCGACAAATCTAGCGACTTTTTCTGGTGTTATTGGAGACTTTGCTGGTGTTTTGACTCTGACGTTAAAACACGTACGTTCTACAGTTACTGTCGTGAACGAGCAGCGGGTGATGCCGTGAGCCCCTCCGCCACCCAAAAGCACACACAGGCGGGTACTCTCACAGAAGCCTCACGCAGCAGTCCCAACTGCAGTCAGAGAAGAGAGGAGATGCACTCTCGGCATATTATCTGCAGTTAGTGTATTTATAGGTGTTTTTACACGAAACAAATAATAACCGTAGCTGTGTTTCAGCTGCAGGACAGCGGTGAAGGCCCAGGTATAAAATGCACGGCCCGCCACTGGTCTATGGTGTGCGCTTGGGTTGGTAGTGTGACCTAGTTGGTATTATATTATGGTCTTTCATTTAAGGACTTAAATTGCTTTTGTTGATTAGCGCTGCTTTCCCTTTAGAAAGTCGTTTTCAGTTAGTTTCATTGTGATCTTTTTATTCGACTGTTAAGAAATTCTCTTTTGCAAGAGAACGAAGATATTAATCATTTTGTGTATATGTTTTTGTCTGTAGAGTTTTGTCAAACCCAGCCAGAAATTGCATTTTGAAAACTGTTATGCGAGCTGAATGAATGTTGCCAGTGGCAATAAGTGAAACAAAGTATTGCTGTTGTGATCTGATTTCGGTCTGGAGATTTCATTATCTCTGATAAAGGCTTCGCTCGCTGTAGAGCACAGTCCACGGCAAAGGATTTCATCGGCTCTACATATCAAACCAGAGGAGAAGAATTGCCTTTGGCATTCCTAAGTGATTCATGACCCCTCTTGTACTTCTCTCTACTTTGAATCAGTGAAAATCACAGACTGTCAGTCAGCATGTAGTCTCCCTCTGACATGACTAAAAAATGTCAAACTTGCTAAAAGAAACTCGCAAGGAGTTCACAAGTTCATGGAAATTGAAATAATATTTTTCCTTTCATTTGCATGTCTTAATCAGCATGCTGCCATGCTGATGGATGGTTTGATATGCAAATAATAGCCACCATATACTCCAAGACTTTGAAAATACTAAAATCTTTACAGCCTCTCTCATCTTAAGACAATGTGTCAAAGGTTTTTTTATTCACAGACTAGATTTTTGCAAAGACCAGAGGTCACTGTTTGCAAGTCTACAACTAGATTCCTTTAGTGATTATTTCACATCCTGCTCCTGGTGGAAATGTACAAGACAAAAAGCTGTTGAACAGTAGAGCAAAGAAAGAGAAGCAGCTTTTGGCCACAGCTGCCCTCGTTTGTGCAGTTAACACATCAAAGAGGCACTGCTGTTCATTCAGCAACTCCACCTCAAGGTTGATTTAACTTTCTGTTTTTTTGTGGCATGTTTGAGGTCACAAACTTGCTGGAAATAAGCATTGGTAGAAACAAATGTGGCTCCTTCATATTCTTTATATCCGTTACTTATAAATTATCTCTTTCAAACTGTCAAACCAGAGTCGGTGATTGTTTTTACAGTGGAAATGGGTTTTTATTTTCTTTCTGTTGAGATTGTGGTTTACAATCATCAACAGGGTGAAATTATCGTTTCTGTCAATGGAGTCTGGTAGCTTTGAGGAGCGCATATACTGTAATGGCTGTTTCTTTGCCTGTTTAAACAAGTGAAAAAGGGCCGGTTAGCTCAGATGGTCAGAGCGTGGTGCTAATAAAGCCAAGGTCATGGGTTCAATCCCCATACTGGCCAGCAATGGTTATTTAAGAATATAATGTGTCTACAACAGCTGTTCAACTATTGATACAAATAAATATCATGGAGAAAGACAGCTGGTTTTGAATCCCTTCAATGTTAAAAGCTCTAGCCTCATTCGAAGACACTTTGTGAAAGCCCGTTTGCTGCACACTTGAGCACAGCGGAAATTATCTTTATTTCTACAATAGTTTAAGTTTCAAGCTGTAATTGTAAGTTTGAAATAGAAAGTGTTTTTCTCTGCAGAAGGTTTTTGTTGGATGAGGTGGGCACTAATTTCTCTCACAGCTTTAAAAAATAGAGTTCAACAATAAGCCAAATTACTTTTGGGAAAAAGTTTGAGTCGCAACACAGAATGAAATAAGACACGTTTTGGTTTGTTTTCCCCTGTTTGTTTTCCCCGTTCTTCTATTGTCTCACTTCAGTCTGTACCACACGACCAAGCAGAGTTGCCTATAAATAACTGGATAAAAATAAGCAGGCAGCGGCGTCTTTGTTAAGTCTAAGACGGTGCACATGTTCAGGAGACAGCACCAGTCAAAATCGGCAGCAATTTTTGAAATGTCTCCTGGAAAGAAAAGAAAAGAGAAATAAAAAAGCGTGCTTGACAGCCAAGATGGGTCCAGCAACACTTACCTGCTGAAACACTTGACTGGGAGACATTTTGAAGAAGATTCTGCTTGATTCTGGCAGGTGGAACAAGGGGGGAGGGGGGTATTCAAACACACTTTGAATACTCCATTTCAGGGGCCTTATCTTAGTGCTGTCTTTTGGCCCTTAACCTTTAAACACAAGACGCAAGCAACTGCTTATCTTCCACCGGGATATCACGCAGCATCATCTGCAGCTAATTTGAACCGGTATTACTAGTCACAAAGTATGAATGATGGCCAGCGTAGGGCCACTTCACAACACCCCCCCCCACACACACACACACACACACACACACACACACCACCTACCCCCAAGAAAAAGAGAAATTCTAATCGTTTTGCCTTTGAAGAGAGTCACAATAGCATCAGAAGACATTCGTCCGCGTGGTAATGAAGTGTGTGACACATCATTTTGAGCCTGGGGAGATATAAATGATCGTAACTTGTCAGGATGTAAAAGAACAGAGCCAGATCTGACAACCGGAGACACCCAAGGTGAGCGTTGTACTTTTTAGGATCATTATCATGAACAAACCATTAAACCAAAACAATAATTAGCACTTAGCATAATATCAAGAGACGTCCTTGAATAAGGAAAAAAAACAACTAAACTCCTGATGAGTTATATTTGGCTTTTAAAATTTCCAGAAGGAGAGGATAAAACTCGGTGATTACCTGCCTACTGGCCATATGGAAGGTATAATTTGGTCTAATCCTTTGTAATCCGGATTACGTGTTTGCATTAACATGTAATACCTGAGTTTCCCTGATGCTTTTGCCATCAATAAGTCAATTAACAGAATAGCCCTGACTACGGATTAAAGGTGGGTTTTTCCATGCACCACTAATCTGTTTTCTTGTGGAAGTAATCTGGGATTCTGGGCCAGATTTTAAGAAGTGAACTCAGGTCGGACATTTACACAACAGAAAACCCACCTCACTTGAGTGACCAGGTTATAAACGGAATAGTGTCTCCATGTAAACACAGTGACCTGCCTTTTTACCAATATAAATGGTATGAAGGTAAGTAATTGGACTTATTAAAGGAAATGTGACTAATGATTTGAGAGATGGACTGTACTGGTGTAGTGTCACATTCACAATAATGACTGAGGTATTTTTTCGCAAGAGGAGCTATGACAAAATTTCCAATAAACAGTGTCTTTCCAGTATCTACTTGGGACTTGTCTGCTGTGGGACTCGACTTACTTGAGATTTGAATGCCTGTTCTGTGGACACTGACGTCGTGTTTTCACTGCATGGTAAAGCTCTGCTCGACTTAACTCACTTTTTGTTGTCAGGTGTTTTTTTGTCCATCTGTTTTCCACCGGGGTCCATAATCCCTCAGTATAGGAGGGATTGTCAATTGATTCCTTTAACGTGATCTTCAAAGGGACACTTGCAGAATACTCTCATCGGCGGACGAACAGAGGAACATCCGTGGCGTATGGCATAGTTTTGCTCGGCTGGCATTTTTTTAAACCCTGGGTGGAGTGAATAAAACAAAATTGCGCTATTGACGGTGGCTTGGCTATTTGGGTATATGCAGGGTGTCCTGTGTTGCGCTAGTGACGATCCTCTCTGGCCAAACGCTAGTTACTTGTTATGAACCATGACACATTGTTGGAGGGCCTGCTGCAAAATTAAGGTAAAAAAGTAAACATTGACTTTGTTTCACATGAACAGCGGTCTCCTGGGTGATAGTCCTGAGTTTAAACCTCTTTGCGCACTCCCATGCTCTCTATACTCTTTCAGTTGTTCTGACAGTCTAATAATAAAAAATAATGACGCAGATGGATGTATATTGGAGTTCGATGACACTCTGATGGACTAAAGGGTGCCTCAGTACCTCGTATCAGACGCCGAGGGCCATCGACCAAGCGTCCGTTTTTGACAAGTTGGGAGTGAGAAGGGGTTGGAAACAGCCATATAAGGAAACACTACCATGTTCCAAGCAGATAGAAACTCATCAAGGTTTTGTTGCACAGTTCTTTTGAGTGTTCTTACATTGCTGATGTAGAGTGTTTTGATACTAAGCATTGATAGATTGTCAAAAAAAAATTATTTTTGGCTTGCAAGTTGCATCTTAAACACATGAGGCTTGAAAAGGCTTAGTACTTGGACTTGGTTCAAAAGACTAAAGCTTACTGGAGCATTTAGCAGCTAAATAGCCAAATATTTAACTGACTTTCATCAGGGGCTACGGAGAAAGTTTAGCGTACAGCGTGTCGTACAATGCACTTTTCAGAAACGAATATAATGAATGCTACACACATGTTATATACCCACTTAACGAAGAGATTCTTGACAAAAACATCATCGAAGCCATTTTACACACTGCAAACACAATTATACACAAACTAATATAATCAACTAGAAGATGTACCACAATATCATGTATTTTTCGCCATGACTCGGCGAGCTACGCACTCCAGACAAAGCTGCTAACACAGACAACCAATATATCAGAAAGCAAGAGAATTCGACACAGAATCCAGAGATATCTTCAGAATGTATCTCAGTGAAACCATTACAAAGATACAGCCAACAAGCTGCTCTACAGCTAATAATCATAAATGCTCCGTACCTTGAGCAGATTTTCTTGAAGAGAATGGATAAATCCCCGGTCATTTAGATTCAAATATGGCTTCGACGTATATCCTGTGTCTTTCTAAACTGTTTCCTGAAGAAAGGGGGGTCAAACAAGCTTGGGGGACTGGGGGGTAGGGATTTCACTTTCGGCGTATCCGTTTTTACGCTGGGCGACTCACGGCGCATTTTTGATTTTTACTGGCTAACGATTCTGTCAATCAACACCAGCTTATGCCCACTGTCTTCTTGAGACTCTGACGCATCGAACGTGGTGTCATTGTCTGAAATTGACCAATCATAGGTTGAGATAGCCTCACATAGACACAGGCAAACTGCAGTCAGACGAGAATGGATCCATGGTTCACAGGCTCAGATAGGATTCTAGCTCTCAAAATGATGCCAAACTGCTGTATTTGGATAGATTGAACACTATTAGTGATAAAACAAGTGAAATATATAGTTATATATATAGTTATATAGTATATCAATTTACAATGGAACAGCTGGTTCCAAAATGACAATTTTGCTTGACCTCGCCAGACCTCTGTACTAAAACCTCTAACTTTTTTCTGCTTCACTTTATCAAAGTCAAAATTTGCAGAAAGACTGTTGACATGTTGTGCTATGATTTGGGAGTGTTTATAGGCTTGGAGCTGCATTACTTCAAAGAAATAATATCAATAAAAGTGCTTTTTTTTCAGGCGAACCTGAAACCTTTCAATTTGAACTGTGTGCCATCTTCATTTACTCTTAACCAGTAACGTATACACTGATATTTACACATCTGAACAAATCTCACAAGTGTTATCTTTATTATAACATCACAATTATTCAAATAGACCTTGTAGTTAGAGAAATACTCTTTCTAGTATGGGTATGCAATTTTCGAGCAGAGGCCTAAAAATAGGGCTAGGGCCCAAATGTAGTTATTTGATTGATCAGCCGATATGGATTTGTCTGTGTAGCCCATTAGTTCTCAGTGGTGAAGAGACAGCAGGCGCCGCCACGAAACCGAAACAGGTTAGACACCTCCCTCTTGGGCAAAGTCTTATTTTTCTCAAATGAGAAAGCACTGGAAATGTAATTATATAGAGAGCAGCCCTTTATTCCGTGGCAGAATAAAACATGCAATTTAATTTCAGTTGGACGTAATTCGTGCAGTGATTTAGACCCAGGCGATGATATGCTGTATTACATATACCTGTATTAAGCTAAATAATTAGCACCCCCACTCTGCTTTGTGTTAACTTACCTGCTGCAAAATGACTTTGTCAGGATTTCTGTATTCAGGAAAAGGATAAAGTCTTGGCCGTGGCTGATCAAGATTAGAGACGGCATCAAAAAGGATGAAAGAAGCACATTTTCACAATTTATCTCGGGATGGAATACATTTGCATAAAACATGCATTTGATTCATCATCTGATCCCTGTTTCTAAATTACCTCTGAGCTGCTGTCAACAATAAGTGACATTGTGTGCACAGCTGTATGTTGTCTGTCATAATAAATTCGATGGAACACGTGTTTATTGTAATATGGTGAGTACAGTGAGAGCTTGAAGTGTGATATGTGCAGTGTTTTTTGTGGATTTGAGTCATTCTGATGGCAATGAATCATTCAGTTAAGCAAGGAACTTGTTTTTTATACGTTATGGAAATAATATGATATTTCCTATTTATGCACTTTCAAACTGTTTTTTTTTCTATCGGACTGGTGGTGACAAAGAGAATACTTGAACAGGGTAAATGGGAGAAGAAAAGTGTCCACAAGCCAATTAACTGCTGCAAATAGAGCCATCTGCTAACTGCGCCTCGTACCTTACTTGGCTCACAAAAAAAGGGAAAAATGCTTTCCAAAGAAGAAAGCCGAAGGTAAACACCTGCACTGTCAGTGAGAATTAATCCCAATCTGGATCACCTATATGGTCAACTCAAGGTCCCACGAAATAAATCGCAATCCCCTTTCAAATTAAATCTTTATGGGAAACAAAACAGCTCAACTGCTCAGGGAGAACTTGATTCCAAGGGCCAGGGTCTCTCTGTATTGACATAATAAAGAAATGAAAAGTTCCATCAGTTATCGTCTCATTGTAATAACCTAAGATGTCGAATCGGAAAATGTAACATTTACTTAAACGTAAAGTCTGCATTTTGAAGGGCAGTTGGGAAAAGATGTTCAGACGCAAAGGCAACTCAATACAGGTTTAACTCTACTTTTCTACGAGTCCTTCAGAGTCTCAAAACCACTGACCACGAACCCCAGAAAAAAAATATACATATTCAATTCCTTTTTTTTCCAAGTTGTGTCTTGTCTGTCAGCGGCAGAACATTTCTCTGGTGTTTTGCATGGGAAGGCTGGCAGCGACTGACAGGGAGGAGCAGTGTTGTGTGGGATGAGCTGTGCGAGGAATCCGGCATGGAACCATGTCAGTCAAAAACTGAGACCACCAGCATGTCAAACATCCACATGCTAAGAATTTAAATCTGTGAACACAGCTCCATTGGGAATAACACTTGTATTGTCATTCCCGCTTGTAGACTGTGGAGCCCCAAAACTGACAACATGTAGTGAAAGCTTATCGAGTCAAAAATAAATCTGACTACATCAATACATAATATTGTCGGGTGAATATTTAAATTGGAGGATAAGGATGAATTCATAGATTTCTACTTTTCCTTTGTAATTTTTCTTATTTTACTTTTTTTGTTTTTGTCATGGCAAACATTTAATTATGCATCTATTTCCCAACGTGACTATTCCTTTTCCTAACTTCTTCACTAAATGTTCCTTTTGCATATGTAACAAGATCGTCATGTCCATGCAGTGATTGGTCAAGGACGTATCTGTAACATCAGTGGAGCATGGTGTTTGAGAAAACTATAGCTTCACTGAAAATCTGGGAGCTGAGCACACTTTTCAGCTTGCTACCTGGCTGAAGTTCATTTTCTTCATAAAACTCGTTGAGAGCGGGGCAACTTGTCACACTGGCTATCAAGGTTCTAATAGGATCCCAGTAGTTGGTCCTCTGCCTGCACTAATCTATTGATCCAGAGCAGCGTTTACTCTAAGCTATTTTATAGTGTCCTCGCAAAATGCTTTGAGTAAATTTGAGGTCTCTCTGGTAAACATTTATGCAGTCTATATGTATATGTCTAGGGCTTTTATTGTGAAAGGTAAGAACAAAAGGATTGGATCTAGGCTGCGCTGCCTTTGACAATGTTGAAAGGAGCAATGCAAGTGTGCCGTCTTGTTTCGGACTACATTGCCTCAATGTTGTTGTACACTGTAAGGATACGTAGTGAATATGTGGTGGCCTCACAACGTGATTGGTTGATGCCTTTATTTGCGGTGTAAAAGCCCAGAAATATTGTCTGCTCCAGGCAAAAAAAGTCATTGCTTTTTCACGGCATAATATTTACATTCTTTATGACAGACAAAAAAATATATTGACGTGCAAATTAACTAGGGGTAGAAAACTGAAAGACATATAGATGTCGATGAAATATGATGGATTATAATTTTGACAAGTTTGTATGCATTTACTTGGTAAGCAATGTACATGTCCAATAATCAGTGTGTTCGCGAATAGTTTAATGTGGATCCATGACCCACCACAGTGGCCGGATATTGCTTTATATTTAAAATGAGGTGGCGAAACAAAACTTTTTGGAAAATCAAGGAGTTAAAGGAGAAAAAATGTTATTGAAGTTTTACTGTTTTCTATCTACTGATTGATGGTAAAAGGAAAAAAAAACATTTTGTTTCATTTACCACCTGATAGGAGGTTAAAAGAAACATTTGAAGCTTCATCATTATGTTTGCACTCCATTTATATTATTTATCAATTAATTGTCTTAATTGTCTAATTGTCGCTATAGTTTTTGGATCCGCCTGATAACCTTTTGATGAAGAAATGTGAGAGGTCTGAGTGCTCACATGTTTGAAGTGCTAACATTTTAAGTTGGCAGTTACTTTTCATTTCCATTTCCTCTCAAGATCAATTGCATGTATTAACATAAAAGCCAGCTCGCCTCTCAATCATCCTGATTGCGTTCCCCCGACACCTTAATTAAAAGAACGAAAACGAAGGCCATCCCACTGAAAAGGCTGCCTGTCAGTTGCTGTTTATTCTAGACCGGTCACGGCTGCACGTATTGTATTGAATCATAATCACAACATGGGACCAGCGTTTACATTTTTTCATGAGTGGAACCCCCCCACGGGGATCTAGTGCCAGCCTTGACTCACCTGACCTGAAGGGCTGTCAGTCGTTGGGCATCAACACATGAGCGGATGCCGAAGGGTGTCTTCGGTGTTTGGTGCATTTGAATGTGTGGAAGTCTCACGGGTGGCTGGGTTGAGAATGCTGTTTGTCGGTGAAGGTGGGTGCTGCTGGCAGACCTTCCATTTATTATTCCCATTTCCTCATGCATTGCCATTTAATTATTCAAGGGCAGTACATGCTTAGAGCTGGCTAATAATACATTATTGATGCTGCGGAGGACCATACTGTACCAGAAGTCATATCTTTTAGAGCCCAATTTGTTTATTTACAATACACAACGAAACTTAGACTCTATCCTCCGTGTTCCAAACAGTTAGCTACGATGTTACCTTTAATAAGATATTACTAAGTAGAACTGTTAGACGGAATAAAAAAAGAGTTGCTCTGAGTAAAGCATTCACATGCTTGGATACGCATTGAAGAGGTAATTTTGACCAATCCATTTAAGCATTATCCTCCTCGTAAGGAAGGTTGGGTCGCAGTAAAATCATAATATAATTAAACTATAAAACTTCAGTAGCACAATAAAACCACATAACAGTGTAATTAGATGTGTAACAAATTGCTACAATATCCACCAGAGTTAATAAGAGTGAACAATGAGTCAATGGCTTGACAAAATGCAAAACTTATAATTATTAGCGTAACACACAAAGAGCTTGTGCGCGCAGACGATGCTTCACTATTTCATGTGCAAATGAAGGATTCTAATTGCAGTGGAGATAAATGAGTCCCTTGTTCTGTTAATATTGAGTTTAACCCACAGAACCCGAGGCTGGATTGCCAACCGGGTCGTGGATGTTGAGGGGCTTCAAAGGTCCCAGGTTTACTGTGTAACAGTTGATTAATTGATGAAGTGCAAATGACTTTTGGAATGGGCACCACTCAATGTCAACAGAAATGGCTGTATTAGGCCCTTAATAAAGAGGCAATTATCACTTCTTGAGGCCCTGTGTTGAAGAGGGGTCCTGTCTCAAAAGTATAGTTCTGTAAGACTTTTATTATTTCAGTTACCTCACTTCTGCCACACGTCCTCGAGGCGCCCATCGCTCGGTTACACCGTTTCCAATTGTCTCCGTCTTCCAGCTCCCGCTGTTGCTTGTCGAATACCGTCTCCGCACATCAAACTATGACGCTCTAGATGTCCCTGTTGCGCCAGTTTTGGACGAGTCAGGGACAGTGAGTCGGTTCCAAAATAAACTGCCAGCGTAGATTTACTTAGTTTTTAGGTTTACAAAACTCCTTGGTTGGGTTTAGGAAAACATCACGGGTTGCATTAACATAATCATGTTTCTCACGCAAGTAAAGGTTTGTAAACTACGTAACTTAACTAGTCAACGTCCGTAGGACAGCGTTGACTTTTGGTTTCACACGGGACACGGACAGCAGTCTACTGGATGAGTCTTACTTCGCTGTTGGAAATGCAGCTAATTTGCAATACAAGCAAAGAGAACAAGGAAGTTTCTTTTTTTTTTAGAGCGGCGTCTAGAGCACTCCCACCGGCTACCCAGAGAAAGCGAACTGAAGTAGCCTGTAGTTGTTCCTCACCTCTGTGGAGGATTTCAGTATTAAGCACAATAATAAGAATGTTACCATGGGTTAAAGAGTTGCAATATATTTATCTATGAGATGTATTATCTTTACAGTATGTGTATAGGAAGCATCGTGGAAATGCCGCACATATGCTTGTAAAAAGTGTCAAAGTATCACCAGAATACTTATCAAGTGTATAATATGTTTACAGTATGTTTACTATAGGAGTGTTGAACCATAAGAGACAATTATTGAATGTATTATTAATGAATGTATTAATCTGTAAGAATAGTCGATAGGGATAGACAGGGATTTTAAGTCGGGCTTTAACAGAGGACACCAGGATTAGAGCGAGGACACCAAGCGAGGACCCAAGAAGGAGGAGCTACAGACGGAGACCAATAGGAGACGACGAGGGAGTCAGCTGACTGAGGCTAGGAGGAGTCAGCTGGATTTAGGCCAATAGTATTTGAGACAGATATTTTACGGACTATGAAAGGAGATTCAAATGGGTCTTTCAGTCTCTTCATCACATTTCGTCCTTCAGGTAACAAGCTTCCTGTTTGGAGTGTGTGTGAAAGCTGTTCTCGAGAGCATTTTACTATCGATAGTTAATTCAGATTGCATTTGTTATCAAATACATGTTTTATTTTGAAACCTGAATTCAGCGAACTTATTTTTGGCGCACATGCGCAGTAACTAGTAAACAAACCAGGCCAGCGCTGGGCTCCTGTTAATATTATTGCCTCAACACCTCCAACTACGTCACTGTCACGTCAAATGTCTGGACGCAGGGAGAAACAACAGATTTTGCATCTGCAAACTCAGCTTTCTGGTTCATAGCACACAATGAGGGATTTATCGATCAACTAAAATTATCATAAACACTGGATATTCCCATAAAAGGTGCCCAATGTTCCCTTTAAAGTTCTGGGGAAAAGTTATTTGCAATGTCTTTAATTGTAAGTACAGGCTAAACAATTCTGAATCACATACCACTGACAAGACAATTTGGAGTAGTCTTACTTCTCCTGTAAATAACGATATATGGCAAGCATAGGTGCAGAAGTCTGCCTGTAACTAAAGGGAGTGAAAGCTCAGCAAACAGCTTTGGATTCAGTAAGGAACGGTGTTTTCAACATGTACAAAAGATATCCAAAATCATAGTTGGAACTTGTTTTTCACTGTGCAACTCCAGTGACTATCGGGGTACACTTTGCACCGTGTAGCCTCTCAAGTAGAGGAGGAGAACATCGATGGAGGTTGTTTACCACACTTCAGAAAAGTCCCTCCTCCTTCCTATTTCAACTCAGTCAGGCTTTTTTCTTTTTTTCGTCCCCCTGAGCTGATCCAACACATCCGTCCGATTCATTACATCGAGGTGGGGATGAGGTCGCTAACGGGGGACAAGCTATCAGAACTCCCCCCGCTGGGCCGAGCTATTCCGGCTGGAGGGAAACACTATGCCTTTCTAGATATCATCCGCGCACACACTGTCCTGACCCCCCTACCTTTCACACCATACACTACGTGTCTGTGAGCCTGTGTGGCCAAAGCAGAGCCCCGGGGCCGTGAAAACCACCGGCAAGCGAGCCGCAGACGTTGATGCAGGAGGAGCAGAATGAAAATTCAAGGAGAAATGAAAGAGACCCACGGGTGCATGCAAATCAATACGCGCACAGATTTGCTTCCATTAGCAGTTGTTTCTTTTCACCTGTGTAATATAATGTTTTCTCAGCCGCTAGCAATGCAGCATTAAAGTGCATTTAAACAAGGTAAAAGCTCATTTTGAACGCTCATGCCGTTGAACATCTCTTTGCTATTCTTGTCGAGAAGTGACAGAAGCATGAGTCATTAGTTAAAAGGCTTCGCAGCGTCTACTGAAAGCTCTTCTGCATGGTCGTGGTTTCGCTGTTCAAGGCAATTTGCTTCATATTGTTGTTCCGTTTGAAAAAAGGTGGAATGTTTAACCAATACGAGTTAACAAAGAAGACATAGTCAGACTCGTTAGGACAGTACAACTGCAGGATAGTCCCACCAACGTGTGACAAAATCGTCATATGGTATCAAACTTGTGTGTAGACAGACTAATGCATAAATAATGCATCTCCTGGGACTTTGTGAGCTGTTTGCAAAATTAAATCTTATTTTTTCTCTTTTAATAAAGAGTTCACACAACGGGGGCGTGACGAATAAACATAAAAATGTGAAATAGTCGCCTGTGAAAATGTTGCTATTCATACCGGCAGGGATGCGAATTTGCGACCGTTGCAACACGTGTTAAACGAAAGGTTTGAATAGATTTGTGCAGGCAGAGGACCAACTACCAGGATCCTATTGACCCAGAGCAGGGTCTGGCGGTCTGTCTGAGGTACAGAGGGGCTGCAGACAGATGAAATTTCCTGCCAGCCATTTTCAGCTGCAGCATTCAGATATCTGTCAGATATGTTTCTCTCACACACAGCACACAACGCTGTATAAACCGTTCCCCACATTGTCGACAACGCAGAATCTCATTTTCAATCTTTTTTAGAGGCATGGTCATGACAACACGTTCCCCCCTTAGCCGCAGTGCAGGCAATTTTTCACACAATGCGTCGCATCATGCCATCAAGGACAACAATGGAGCGAGGGGGACCTGTCTGCTCTTAGATACTACTGTGCATTGGCAACAAGTGCAAGGAAGCACTCGTGACCACAGTGTATGATTCATGCATGCGTACCCCCATGTGGTGTTCACAGATATGCACACTTTATTTACCATATGTTCCCTCAACCCCATGTTCCCTCAGCCATATGTTCCCTCAACCCCATGTTCCCTCAACCCCATGTTCCCTCAACCCCATGTTCCTTCAACCCCATGTTCCCTCAACCCCATGTTTGTTCAACCCTATGTTCCCTCAACCCTATTTTCGCTCAACACAATGTTCCCTCAGGCCGAAGTTCCCTCAGCCCTATGTTTTCTGCAGCTTATGTTCCCTCAGATCTGTGGCAACTGTGGTTCAGTGGTAGAACAGGGTCGTCCTTGAATCAGAGGATCCGGCGGTTCGATCCCCAGCTCCGCGTCGATGTGTCCTTGGGCAAGACACTTAACCCCAAATGGCTCCCGTAGCTGTGCCTATGGTATGTGAATGTTGTATGAATGTTAGATAGTCCTGATGGGCAGGTGGCACCGTGCATGGTAGCCCATGTTATCAGTGTCTGAATGGGTGTATGATGATTTGTAGTGTTACAGCCTTTTTAAGTGGCTGTAAGACTAAAAAAGCGCTGTACAAGTACAGTCCATTTACCTCAACGGTGCCATGCCAATATTCCGTCGGCCCATTCATCTGAAACCCGTTAACGTCCCATTGGACCGAAAGCCCATTTAAAAAACAAATGGCCATAGTTTCAAAGGTCCATTGCCCCCCGAAAATACTCTCCATGCAACAAGCAGAATATAATTGCTAATTATTATGCAGAATTATGTCATCGGACCTTCCTGATTTTTTTTCCTACAATGGCAAAGCAGTGATCCACTTTTATTTAGGATAAGGCTACGCGGATTCTGTTTTTGAAAAAGGGACGGCTCTACTTAGGATCACATGTTGTCTTTCGCAATTCATGAAATGTGCACATGCACCAGCTTATGCCTTCTGTATCACATTGAGTACATGCATGCATTGTTTCCCGTGGATCTCTCGTGTGTGGATATGCAATTTGAATACTGAGCAGTGTGGCAGACTCTACCAGTGACATCGAAAATGACTGTATATGGATACAACTACAAAATGTAAATACATTGAATAGCTATTTTTAAAGAGATTGCTGGCAATTTTGCCCATATTGGGTTTGATGTAATGAAAAGCTTGAGGTTTATCACTTTAAGTCTACAATTTTGCAACACTATGTCACACTGATTGGATATGCTAATGAAGATTTGTATTTGTATAATCTTTAACAATTTTACCTGGAGGCAATAAGCTTCCACAGACCTGTCCTATGATCAATTAAAGGCAGGCAATTTTTATTTTATTTTTAGTGGGGACAGCCAAGCAGAATAAAAAGGTGCTGTGTAACTATTATGGTGAGAATGTATGTTTTTCACACCAAGATGAGCAGGTCATTTATCCTGTTTTGTGTTTGTCAGCCCTAATCCACCTAAGACCTGGGCCAAGTGACAGTGCCATCCACGACTCGCTGTCATTTTCAGGGTGAGACACAAAGCGGCCATTACTGTCCCCGCTGAATGGCTGACCTGACCTCCTCACAGTGTCCCTCACCATGAGCATTACTCCATTTGGCCCCAGTTCATCCCTTCTCAGGGATATAATAGCGCTGCAGCCGCTGTAATTCTCCCTGGTTATGGAAAACTGAAGCCCCATTTAAACAATGGAGACACCCAACTATTTAATAGCTGTGAACTGTAATTTTAATTCCTTGTGAAGCTGACATGTCTGGAATAAGTGAAAATGACAGAAATCACTCCATAAATTCTAAAATACTGTCAGTAGCCACAAATAAAATATGTTTTCACCATGTTTTTAGGAATGAAATTTGACATAAACCAGGCTCTGAATGATATATGAACAATCCCCTCTGTAAAAACCTTCAGAATATAGATAGGAACAATACTGGGAAAGTTTGCCGTATGTAAGTGCTACTGAAGTGGAGATTTCTGGAACATAGGAGAATGTGATGAATCGGGGGGGGAAAATGGATAATGGTATTAATGGTATTACACATTTTCTGAAAGGCATTATCTAATGGTACTTTTTGGTGAATTCAGGAGAAATTTACAGACACGATTCGACAAAGTGGTAAAATAAACACCTAAATGTGTATTTTGGATGTTCTCTTTCCACTAGTCTGACAGTGTTATGGAAGCAAAAAAGCCCAAACTTTTAAAATATGACCAATGCATGAAAAAAATATTTTTGTTTTTTGATGGTAGTATATCAACTTATGATTTTGTTTAAGAATGTCAACAGATTTAAAGTCCCTTGAACCCTCAGGCAAAATGCTCCATAGTTTGAGAGCATAAAGAAAATCTGCCTCTCCATGCCTGTAGTTGTGACCTCAGGCTTGAGCTGGAGGCACTCATTTCTAGATTAGATGGGGCAAAGCCTTTCAGGGATTTAAAAAAATCATGAAGTTATCTATTAATTCTGTGACAGACAGGTAACCATTTCAAATATCTGAGAGTAATGTGGGCTTTCTTAGACACACCAGACAGGACATCATTAAAATGGTCCAGCCTGCTAGAGATACAAGCATGTATTAACTTTTCCATATCAGCCTTGGAGAGAAACAATACTCTACAGCAGTGATTCTCAACTGGTGGGTCGCGGGCCTTTGCCTGGAAGAAAAAATTAAATAAAATTCCTGTGTTTTTATTTTGAAGGGGATTTTTTTATGCAGCGGAGTGCCGTCTATTCACACTCCTTAACAGTATTTGGTGTTAATGCCTTGTAATGCTAATAGACACCCGCTATTTCACAGTAAACACCCACAAAGTTTGTTTTCATGCTAATTGAGCGAAACGCAAGTACGACACCGACTACATGAGAGATGGATTTTCTTACATTAAGGACAAAAGAGGGCAAAAACCTCAGTGTGTTTTGTGCAGCGAGATTCTGGCACAAGAAAGCATGAAGCCGTCAAAACTGAAACGGCATTTGGAAACAAAACACCCTTCTCTCAAAGATAAACCTGTTGAGTACTTTCGAAGATGACTTCAAGATCTGAGGACACAAGTGTCTTACTTACCTGCAGCCATGGACATGGACGTGTTGGATCAATCCGCAGCGGATGAACTGAAAACTATACCTCTGTCAAATGACACTATAAGTAGATGAATTGAAGACATGTCGGATGACATCAAACAACAGACCACAGCTCGAATTAAGGCAAGTGGTCATTTTGCATTACAAATGGACGAATCTACAGACATAACAAACAAAGCAGTTTTACTCGTTTACGTGAAACATGTGTGGGACGGGGACTTACAGGAGCAATTTCTCTGCACAAGAGAGCTCCCTACTACTACGACTGCAGAGGACATTTTCAGCTCAGGTTCAAACTGCACCATCTTTTCATTAAATACATTTGAGAAGTTGAAAATTGTCGTTGATTTGGGTCACAGCTTGTCATTAAGGCAGTGGCGGGCCGTGCATTTTATACCTGGGCCTTCTGTGCTGTCCTACTGTGGCGTCACAGCTACAGTTATTTGTTTCTAGGGGTGTAACAATACACGTATTCGTATTAAACCGTTCGGTACGAGGCTTACAAAACGAACAATACGTTTGAATAATACTAGTGCATTTGGAAAATGCAGAAGCTTAAATTGTGGGAAATATAATGTTTTCGGTGTACTGCGCTCACGTAGGAGACAACGGGCTGTGTGACCTTTTGAACCCGGAACAATAACAAAAAACAGCTGAGTCACTGCACGTGTCTTCAGGGAGGCTAAGCTAGCTTAGCGGGGAAACAACAGCATTACAGATCAAATTTGATTTATACCAAATAAAGTCAGAATTGTAAGAGACAGGCCTTCAGTTTGTAGCCAAGATAGTACGATCACCTCAGTTACACCCGAGTTATGTGCTTGAATTTCAATATTCAAAGGTGATATATCTCACTGGTCCATTATTAATCTTTTGTTGCCGTTCTTCACCTGTGACATTTGGTGCCGCATTTTGTGAATGTGCCACAGTGTGTCCTCATATCGCCCCTACATTTACACACAGGCAAAAAGCCAGCTGTGCACACAGCTCACTTTGCCCTTTCAGAAGGAGCTCGGAGTGCACGCTTTCCTGCAGTGCTCCGTAAACAGCCGGCGCTCAGTGCCTGCCGCTGCTACAGTGATCATGATGTGCATCATGGATCAAGGGCATTGGAAAAAGAAAAAAGAAATTGGGTGAAAACAGTAGCAATTATTACAAATATTGCCGTTAACAGAAAAATGTAACTGATAATGAATGAAAACTAAACGACACCGTCCGTCTGCAGGGAATCAAACCAGCACATTTTCAGTTATATTGTCGGTCCACCTCGCCCGAGGCTAACCTGCTGCTGCAGACAGGATGACCATTTCTTTGCAGTTACCTCTACCCAGAAACACATTAAAGCTGCTCAGTGATTCCCTGCGGGCACGCAGCTTTGTTAAGACCTATCCATCCAACCACAAGATGTACCCTCAGCTCAGGCAGCAGTTTAGGTTTATCATCAGGACAAATAGTGTTATTACCTGCCATGGAGGAATCACAACACCCAACTTAATGGAAGGAGTCGAGCTGAGATCTCTTTGGTATATGCAGTGTGTATTTAGGGGAAGTGAGAAAGGTCATGAAGCTACAACTCAGCCTTGAAATATATCAATGTTTGAAGAGCAAGCAGAGCACAGCAGAGCCCTTACTTCAGGGGGAAAAGTGATGAACTCTCACATTGCATTAAGGCAAATACGTACAGAATTTCCGGAACCAGTGCTGTTACTGTCATGTCTCTCATCTTTTTCTTTCTAAGAGGCTGTAAGAGGAACAGAAGTGGATATATCAGAACTGCTGATACAAGTGAGGAAAAGCAGTCTGTAGGCCAATCCTGTTTGAGGAAAAGAAGACTATTTGTCAGGATCCTTTTCACATTCGGTCTGGTTTATTTATGTAGCATACGTTTGTTTTTAGCCATGCTAACAGCAGGCTCTAAGGATGGCCATGTCAGTCGCTGCACTAGACTCCATCTAGACTGATAAATCTCATTAACTATTGGATTGATTTCGCATTTCTGCAGACTTTGCCCAAGGGAATTTCCCACAATTCATAGCAATGTGACGTTAAACACTTGGTTACCAGTGAAAGCATGGAGATGAAAAAAGGTAAACAAAGAGAACGGCACATGGGTGTTCAGCCTGGCAAATTACATTTACTCAGAAATATTAAGGGTTAAAGATGGAACATAAAAACATGAAATCAGAAGAATGGGAGCAGTTACTATGTATCACAGATTTATTAATCAAAGTATTTATTTTTGCATTTGAGCTTTTGACAAAAACGTGTAAATAGATTATTTAAAATTACACCAATTCAAGCCCTTGCAGTCTCTCATACTTAACCATTTACCAGGTGACGTCAGTAAGTCACTTAGGGTTCAGGTGTTAAGGCCTTAGGGGGGTCATTGACTTTGGTGGTCCTCTGACTTTTCACCTCGTGCCATCATCAGGTGAGAATGTGTCCAATTGTTGTCCAATACTTTGATTTATGACAAAATATCTGCAAATCTTCAGCCTTAGATGTACTTTTTGTTTAGTGTGCATGAAGCAGCAAATGTTAGAATGCTAATGTGCTAAACTAAGATGGTGAACATAATGAACAATACCTGAAAAACATCAGCACGATAAAATTGTCACTGAGCATGTTAGCATGCTGATGTTAGCATTTAGCTTAACGCCCTATTCAGTCAGGAACACTCGTCATAGATTTTATTACAACAAAAGGAAATACAGTTAAACTTGGCGCTGATGGCTCCGCTCTTTGAATGCTCCCCGGATTAGCCAGCATGAATAAGCCAGAAGTACCTTTTTTAAATACATTTCAACCATTTGCCATGAAAGATGAACTCTGAACTAAAAAAGGGTGGAGGCTGGGGTGGAGGAGGCAAAGCTTTGCCAGCAGTACGGTCTGTAACAGCGTTGGTGTAGAATGAATCAGTGAGGAGGGAGTCATATTTAAATAAACCTCCTTGAAGTGAGAGTGGGCTGTGATTGGTGTGTGGCCGATTGGAAGCTATGATTCAATCTGCTGGTTACAGCTGGGGGCGTATGACTTCCGTGTCCTGCATGAACTAACGCGATGCTTCATTTGTGCCCAAGTACAGTCTCAGAGCCGCTACAGGGGCTGTAAACCCTTGTTTAATTGTGTTAAAACACATGAAGACAATTGAAAATTGCAGCTATGGATCTGGTATAATTTGACATTGTGTTCAAGAACAACTTCAACATGTTCATGTTACATGTAAGTTTTGTCTTGGAAAATTGAGAAAGTGTCAAAACTGGAAACGTACCTCCATCCATTTCAAATCAAGCATTCCAGCCCTGAGGTTTGGTATACATGCACAGAGGAATTCTACATGGGCTCTCACTCAATGCCCAAACTTCTTCTGTGCGCTTCTGTGGTCGCTCAATTACAAGGTGAGTTAATTTGCATGTGTTGTGCCTGAAATCGTGGTTGAGCAGGGCCCTCCAGCTCTACACACCTGCTTTTCTCATTATTGGCTTTAGTTCCTCAAGATGTTGTAAATAGCGGGGAGCATGGTTCAGGCTGTAGGGAGCTGGATAAAGCAAATGTTGGAGGGATTGCAGATTCTAGAGGTTAGAGGGAAATGAAGATGTAGTCATTAGGCTGATTCTCCTTCTTCATGTATTTCTTTTCCTCAGTGCAGCAGGTGGGGGATGAGAATGTCAGGACGTCTTGGAGCAGTTTGCTAGTTGAAAGTGCCAAATATGAACTGTCTTCTTTAAATCTATATAATTTATCTAAGTCCTGGAAGTAAGGTTTGAGATTTCAAGAAACACAGTTGATGTGATTGTTAAAAACTTTACGCATTCTATCTGATGCTCTTAAACATCATACCGCTTCAAAATCATACAAGCAACTTCTTCCATTTCACCTCTACAAAATGTCCTGAGTCTGCATGGGACATATCAGCGCCACAGTATTCATTATGGCACCGTAGCACAAATTACATTTTTGCATTTTCCAGTAATTTAAAGTGTACAGTTACTGAAATCCCATTTTCCCTAAGTAGATCAGGATAATCCTCAACTGAGTTGACAGAATAAGTAAATCTGGACAAGGATAGATGAATATAATCTTCTTATCTTGCAGTACAATAGCTGCGACTGGAAGTCCCGTAGCTCCGTAGCCAATCCCCTTTGCTGACCCCTTTCAAACACCATTGCAGTGCTTAAGATCTGGGATCAGACAGTTTTACCTTCTCAGGGGCACTAAAGAAGATAACATCAGAAATAGTCACAATTAATTAATTAATTAAATAACTAAATAATATTTAACTCGGTTGACCCGGCCTGACTGATCCTACTGTCCTGTTCTGGAGCTCCCTGACGGTGCCCTGGTCGTGGTTTGCTGCCAGTGGATGGGGCGATACTGCCTCTGACTTTGTTTACGTTAAAAGCATTTCTTTTTTTCGGAAGTCATTATTTTGTAATTTCTCTACTTTATGTTTTTTTCTTTCATCTCAAAAGGCTCAGGCACACACACACCGTTCTCCCAAACACTGACTATATGATGTTTGCTGGCTTGTATCTCACTGTTCTTGTCGTCCTCTTGTTGTTATGTCTATGTATTGTCTCATGTCTTGCAATAAAAAATAATAGTCACAAGGGTGTCCATGCAAATTTTAACAAGTGTCATGCAATAAACAGCTGGATTGTTATATTGGTTCTTTAATGCATTCATAAAATGACTATACTTGTCATTTGATTTAATACCTCAGTAAACATTGTAAACATGAGTTTATGGTCTTAATCTCTAGTTTCAAGTGTTCTTCAATACAGCATGATGTTCATTTAGTAAATGATGGTCCAATTGTAAGTGAAATAGACAATAAATTGTAGACTTTAGGTTGGGGCTGCCTTCTGATTTACATGTGTCTACCACGTTGTTGTCCGATCTGGGAGTTGTCTGTGTTTTCATCTTACAACTGTAACCCTTTCACAGTGTGTTTTCAGTTCATGAAAGTTAATTGTAACATTTTGGTCGCCTAAAAATGATTTATTAAGCATGTGGTTGTACTCCACCCTATCGTGTCACTTCTGGTTCTAATAAACAAAATAGCGACGGCCAAAATACCAAATTTGAGGCTTCAAAACTGCAGTACACAAACCAATGGGTGGCGTCACGTGACTACAACCACTTCTTTTATTCAGTCTATGTTGGATTTTTTTTCCAAGAAAGCCTGAAATGAACCTGAGCGGGAAGGAAATCTGATTTCATACAAACAGCCAAAAATACAGTGGCTTTTCTTGTCATATGGGTGCTTTGGCACTTTACTGAAGATGTTAGTCACTGAGGCAGCTGTATAATGCACTTAAGTCGCCTCCAAACAATAACGTGGCACAGAAATTTGGTTTTCCAACAAACCTCCCTTATCTCTGTCACATACAAAATACTTAGTTGTTTATTTTGAATGCAAAGGATGATCAAAATAATTTGACAGGCTTTTTAGAGATCGACTGTGATTTGAGCCGCTGAGGCCAGCAGTTGGCAGGTAGAACAGTCCACAGCAGCTTTCTTCTGTGCAAAAGCAAAAACTGTAAAACTGTACTGCACACAGAGGAAATAAAAGCAAGTTTCATTGCAATGTGAAACTGTACTTATTTGACCTTTTCAAAGAAGAACTGCGACTAATAATAATGTTTAGAACGATGGGAACTTGATTTTAGACAGAAGTAAGCAACATCAGGCCTCTGATTCCTCGCTGGTGACCTTCAATTTTGCCGTCTGGCAACTTAAAGGATTTCATTAGCTGTGGCTATTAGCTTATTAAGGGAATGTTAGCTTCATGAGTTCATGAGTCGTAAACCCTGCCACATGCTGATGGGTTTTAAAATAGTCTCGTAAAGGGTGCTTTCACACCTAACCTGTTTGGTTTGGTTAAATTAATCCTGTTGCTTTTATTTTTACTGTTCGTTTAGTGTGAAACCTGCCAATCGAAACCTTGGTGCAGACAAAATAAGCGCCTTCAAAAGGAGGTCCACTTCCAAGTGGACTATGGTGCAGTTTGTGACATTGCAATCCCATAGAAATAACAAATGTGAAAGCACCTTCAGGTGCTGTCTTAGGTAACTTTGGCTGAGATTACTGGAGTGTAAACATACCAAATTTAATAAAGAAGTAGGACAGAGCAGCAAATGTCTATTATTATTTTATTTTTTTAAAACATAATCATAAACCCCACAAACTATTGTAGTAATACATCCTTGGAAGAAGCTGTGACCTTGGAAGTGACACTTGGTTAACTCTGTAAGCAGTAAGCTAGTCAGGCGGACATGCTAACAATTCCAGCTTACGTTAAAGTGAATAAAACTGTTAATTCCAAACTCTTAAAAAAGTGTCACTCTAACTGCAGTCCCATGCACATTACATCAGCATGTGGAGGAATATCTGACAGGCCTACCTTTAACTAGTTATGGTTGCTTAGCAATGCTGGAACAATCACTGTTTGGGTGAGGGATTTAGTGAGCAGTCAATTGAATTTGAAGGCCCTTTTCCACCGCAGAAACCTTCCCCTAAAAGATCGGATTGACATTTTTAGTAACTCATTGCGTATTGACTGCAGGGACCAGGATCTAGACTAAGTTCATGAGACATTTTGAAATGTGCAGGCTGTAGAGTGTGTCCCGCGACCACCAGCAGCCGTCATCCCATGTCACGTTACTTTTTCATACTAAACCTCACATTTGTCTAATCTTTGCCGGGCTTTAGACGCTAGTCCACGCTAGGAAATGCGGCTTTGGATTTGCGTCTACGATACACTTTAAACTTCCTCTTGCTTATGCTTCTGACTCTTTTTGACTGGTTCACCTGCTTGAATTATCGACAAAATGTACATATTTTGCAGTAAGTTGTTGGAGCAGGGTAATTCAACGTGATCTCACAGAGTGTTAAAATGATGTGCTCCACAGAAACAATTTAACATTCGGGCAACAAAACAAACTAAGCCACTTAGTTAACTTTAGGAAAAACATCATGAACGTATCTTGACAATGTGTCAATACATTCTTACTCAAATACCAAGGCTTGGTCGATGCCAGAGATCGACGCAGTATGTACCCTTCTAGGGTTAAGTTTTAATGTGTTGGGATGGTGTGTCAAATACGCTTGTTACATGTCTTTAGAAGTGTTTAAAGGAAGTTAGATTTAGGCAACAAAACCACTTAGATTTAGGAGAAAAACGTGGTTAACGATAAGTTGACAAATGAGTCATGTGACTAACAACTCAGGTGACACAATGCCAACATGTACTTTTACTTTCTCACGGGACACAAACACCGATCTCCTGGACATTGACCCATCCACCAACCCTCCAGCCCACCATGATTAGGCTATCACGCACTTTATGCAACGTCACAGGCTTTCCCCGTCCAATTCTATTTTGGGGGGGTTTACATTGCAGTTAGTTGAAAGCCTGGTACATTGCAGCCCATGTAGGGGGCCTCCGTGCCTCAGTTCCCGATGCTGTGGGGTCACTCATCAACCGTCAGTATTTGACCCGTTTGGAGCAACATGTTGAAACATGAACACACAAAGTCCTGTTTGACCCATCCCCCTGTCCTCCCACCCACCATAAGTAGTCTTTGTCGCTTCTTATACTACGTCCCTAGCACTGATCGTTGCATATTCATGTGAATGCATTTAATTTGTGTTCATTGCCATTGTTTCCGTGGTCCCACACGGACTGTAAATGTAATACATTTTGTGCCACCACCACGTAATGAGCTGTTAAAAGGTGGTGGTCATTTCACGTATTTCTGTGACACCAGGCTGATTGTCCTCACTGTATGTCCATGTCTGCCGGAAACAGTAAGTGTACCAATCAATGGAAAACGAGTCGCAGCAGGGAAGGGCCAGACGCTTTTATCAATAAATTGAATAGTCACTGTCAATTGCAACAGCTGTGGATGTGAGTGTTTGTAGTAAGAAAAGCTCCATTGTTTAGTAAAAGCTGAGTCAATGGCCACTTTGAATGCCCGGACAGATAAGTTAAGAGTCCTTTCTTTAATTCATTCCACCCTTTTCCATTCTATTGGCAACACAGTCAATGAATCGGGAATCAGGAATTTTGTGTTATGACCATGCGTTAATGTTGTGATTCCATGCGTTCTTCTTCAAGACTGGGGGAAACGTTTATTTTTCTACTCATTGTCAATCTTTCATCCTTTCACCACACTACATCTGCAATGGCTTATTTAATCAGATGTCCATGTGAGGTCCAACTCCTAAACACCTTTTTCGATACCTTGAGCACATTTAACAGCTCGTCGGTGCAGCCTTGAAAGAGAGAGAGAGAGATCGCTCCGATGCATTTATGATGATCCCTTAAAAAACAGTGCTCGCTTGCCCAGCAGTCTGAAAGGTAACAGTCTTGTCTTACACCCACATCCACAAGGCTGTACTCACTCAACGGCGTACCAATCAATTGTGTATAATGTCTCCATAATAATCCAATTGGCTCAAGGACCCTTGACGATCCTGAAGATAAAGGAGGGTAATGCCTTTCCAGTTCCCCAGTCTCTGTCGCCCTTGGGTGTTTTGTCCCTCGTTGACCAAGTAGCTGTCATGGTCAGCCCTCTGAGCATAATCATTAGTGTGTTATTATTTATTATTCTTCATTAACCTGCGGTCAACAGTCGAGCAGATAAACAGGGGAAGGGCGATTCCTTGCTAATGAGAGCAATAACTCTGGTTAAATGAGATGATTCTGTCACAGAGAGACACGAGGGAAGATTTCATTTGTGTGATGGGGAAAGTTCTCGCGTGGGAATCAATACTTGTGAGTTGTGAGCAGTCATTTCAGGTCTGACGTTCACTGAATAAGCCCTAATGCAACAATTAATAGCTGCTGCAGTAGAATAGACTTTTTAGATTTGTATTCTTTTCCCTTATTTTGAAGGACAAGTCGGTCTGTAACACTCATCAGTAATTCAGTGAGCAATCACAGCATAGCATGGAAACCAACAGAGTGAATTTGAGCTGTGCCTCAATTTGATATATAATTTCCACTGATGCAGTCAGTTGGGAAAATCTGACAAACATACTGGCCGCAGTCGGTTCATGACATTCATAATTCATTCAATATTAGGCCACAATGGACTTTGTATTTTTATGGATTCTGGACAGGGGTCAAAGATCTACATCACTGCACATCCCTATAGTGCAATCATCCAGGGAGCTTGTGGACTCATAATTCGACTGATTTGCCATTTTATTTCACTTCAATATCCAGTCTGATATTGTGTAGCAAGTGTGAGTAACACAATTAGAATACAAAGCTGAGTTCATAGACCAGAGATGTACAGAACACAGGCTCATATGGGTCCCCAATGTGTACGAATACCACAGACAAGGACATACAGGTACGTTTTAAATAATATATTGCATTAAATGATAAAAAAAACAGAAACAATCCAAGTTCAACCTCAGTTCAACCCCGTCCTCATTCCCAACCTTGTCAGATGCCCACGCTTGGTCAGGACCCTTGGCGTTACTATCTAATGCACTGGGTTGGGGCCCTTTTGGTATTTATACTACTGCTGCAATCCATTGTGGTCAAGACCATCCAAACAGACCAACTTAGATCGAGGCAGGGCGAGACCAAGGCCAGACTTGCAGAGGATGGTAGCGTATGACATCACACTTCCGGAGTGCTTGCTCTGAGCGCCTAACAATGACGCGGATGTTTTTACATTGTAATTATTGGAAGCATGGTGAATGGTATTCAGACGCTAAAGGGTTCCTTGTGCGTCAGTATCAGACCCAGAGGGGTGTGATAAAGCATCGGTAGTTGACGGCACGGGAATGAGACCGAGTTGAGTTATAATCCAACATGACAGGACAACACAAAAACCTGACCTATAAACAAAAAAAACTTGAGCTTGTACCTCCAATTGAATTGACAATACTGTTTGTTTATCTGTATGAACCGATGGCCCACTCTATAAAACCAAAAACCCAAATTGTAACAAACCATAGTTGTTATTTCTGTCCGCCAGGTGGGTGACATTCTTATTTTTAAACTTGCAACAAAGCTCTATTAGGCTCAATTGTTGGTGGGACACCATTCCTACTTTACTCACTGAAAGGATCTATGTTGTGGGCGGGGATTTAGTGAGAGAGAAGCTGGTTTATAACTGAAAGGTCACTGCTTCAGTCAGAGTAAATCTTAGTAGGATTGGTGAAAGATCAGCGCTTGCCTCCTCATTACCGCTAAGGTGAGGTGCCCTTTAGCAAGGCCCTTAGCTCACAACCACTCCATGGGGCTGCTTAGTGGCTAACTGATCAAGCTATGGTTATACTGGGCAGCTTCCAGGTTTGTAACTATGAGACTGAGCAGGATGTTCCTGTAAAACAAGGAATTGCTCCCTGTGTAAATAAAGGTTAAAAGAAACTCTGGTTGTTGCTGCTTTAGTCAAACCAATCCAATCATAGTCTTACGCTACCCTGACAGGTTTTGGTCTCAGGCAATTATAGCCGGCTCTTTTCTTTCCTTAGCTTACATCTGAGCAACCTTGTAAACAGCTCCGGGTGGAAATCCCTGCTGGATTTTAAATTTATTGACTTAAACGATATGATTTCGCCCCCAGAGGAGCCGCTGTGCCGAGTCTACATGTGGCAAACTGCTTTGTTTCTCATATTTGCAATAAATTATCTGTGTCAGTGTTTGTTGGCAGGTCTGATTCAAGGTAATGCCCAGATGATGCTCCTGTGCCTCCAGATGTTTTGTGATGTAATCTCAAAATGCACCTGTTTTACTGAAGCTGAAATACCTGTTACTGTAATGGGCCCAATCTGTCTTTTTTTGACCATACACCATTCATTTTGCAGGTATATTCAAATAAAAAAGTTGGCCTTAAAAGTTTAAAGTGTTTGTCTCTCAGCTGATCTTCTAATCTGGTACAAACAAACCTTTAATGAAATTCTTCAACATGAAACAAGATATAACTTGTTAATCAGTGAGCTTTAGAGACGCTGGTATGCAGATTTTGTTTACTTTGGACGAATGGGAAACCTTCTGTTTCTGAAAAGTGAAGCCAATGTGGAAGTGCCTTATACTTGCATTCTTTTTAATGGCCATCAGGGGGCGACTCATCTGGTTGCAAAAGATTGTATAGAGGTCTATGAGAAAATGACCTCTTACTTGATTTATTACCTCAGTAAACATTGTAAACATGAGTTTATGGTCTTAATCCCTTAATCGTCTTCTTCAACACAGCATGATGTTCATAGGGTATGCTTTAGGGCGTGATTACCTTCTCATTAACAGGTTAATACCACAGCGTTGACCGGTCTGGTAGTTGTTCGTGTTTTCGTCTTACAACTTAAACCCTTTAAGAGTGTTTTCAAGTTATGTTAATTTTATGTTTTGTTAAGTTAACATTCTGGTCACCTAAAAATATTTAATTCAGCATTCGGTTGTGATAAGCTCCACCCTCTCGTGTCACTTCTGGTTCCCAAAAATCAAAATGACACCGGTCAAAATGCTGAACTCAAGGTTTCAAACGGTAGTTCCCTAACCAATGAGGAACGTCACAGTGACTGCATCCACTTCTTATATACAGTCTATGCTTTGGACAGAGCCAGGCTAGTTTTCTTGAGCAAACTAACCAATTCCTGTCTCGAGCAGAAAGACAGATGTGAGAGACAGATCTGCTCGTCTGACTCATGGAAAGTAAGCAAATGAGCTGATGTCCCAAAATATGTTTTTAACAACAACAGTAAAAAACTATTATTGTCAATGAATTTACAGTATTTAAAGGGTGTTTTAAAGGAAACACAGCCTCCATTTCCTCCTCCTCTCCTGCATTGATTTAATGCATATATGAAAACACACAATGAGTGTTTCTTAGCGTAAAGCTATTTTTGTTGGTGGTTGCACAAATAACACTAGAATTTTCAGTAGCCAGGGTATCTTCATATTTATGTTGAATTATCATTTTCAGACAGTAGCAAACACATCCATCTTATGTTTCACTGTTCATTCTACAGCACTTCCTGCATCGAGCTGTTAATTCACGGATTTCATGGCCTACGAATAATTTATCCACTGCACAGGAACTGATTTTTGTTTTACCCCGCATTACAAAATGCATTTCATGGTATGCAGTGCACATTGGAAGCAGCTATTCACCGAAGATCTTCATCAGCATTGTGCAACTTGTGATGAAGACTTGAAATACACATACTCTTTAAACCAGGGGTCTTCGTTTTTCAGGCCAAGGACCCCCAAACTGATAGAGAGATGGAGCAGGGACCCCCGACTATATATATTGTATAAAATTGTGTTTTACATTGAACTGGGCCTAGTACCATGTATAAACATACCTCTTTATTGTGCATTCAATACTAAGCTATTCAAATAATACACAGGTTCATATGTGGAAACGAAAATGAGTGATGGCCTGTTAGTGCCACTGCCATGCATAAACATACCTGTTATCTTGCATACAATACTGAACTATTAAAATAATGGACAGATTCATGTTTGAAAAAAAAAAATAATAAATGTAATTGTCTAATCAATCACAAATTTCGCGGACCCCCTGTTGAAGACCTCTGCTTTAAACCATGGCATTATTTGTCTTTTAATTACAAAGTGTCACTTGAGGCAATGCAAACAGTCTACATTAACACCCAACCGAGACACTTCCTAAAGAGGCTTGGGTATTTTTTTACTTTTTCAAATCTCAGCTTGCACGAAGTGATTAAAACATGCAATTAAGTCAGAATGACAGACATCTCTTTATTTCCCAGTATACTGACTTGCAGTAATCACTTGAGATGTACTTCCACACAGATAGCAAGCATTTAACAAGCAATCAGGATTTGTAATTTGTCAAACCATGTTTAAATGAATCTTGTTTGCCCGGATATACAAATGTGGTGACACACGTCTAAATGAAACAATCCAGATAGGCCTGCATCACAGCAGACACCCTGGCTTGTCATAGTAGGAAAAGCACAGGTGTTACTTATACCATTATTATACCAGATCTATTGTGTCCCAGTAACCACTTATCTTTCAACGTTTGCTCTTCTTAAACAGAACACACATTTTAAATTGTGATATTTACTGGAAATTACATTATTTAGTGTTTTTGTAGCGAAATGAGGATGTATTGTATAGATAACTACATTTCTAATTCACCAATCAGCCTTTTTCCTCGTCCATTGTGTCGCTTTTTAAGCAAACAACTAGAATAAATAGAATCAGGGCGTCCAACAAAAGTTCAACTCACAACGGTGCACCACTTCAGTGTGCGTTTGTGTTTTGGGTGAAGGCATGAGAAAACCTTTTTCACAAGGGCCAATAACAGTTATGTAACGCTGCTGGGCAGCTTAGTCAGTGGGCCCTAAGCATCAAACTATGACACTCTACTTAAACCCTTCGAGCGTCAGTATTGCTAATGTCAAATTCTGCTTATTAAATGCTATTCTTTTCAAAATAAACTTCATCTGTTTAAAATCTGTACAAAACCACTTGAAGAGGTTGTGGTTGTGGTTAGGTGTGTTTGTTACAAAAGTGAAGTATGTTACACATAATACATAATTTAACTTACTTTAAATAATTCAACAATCACACGGGACACAAACACCATTCTCCTGGGGTCACCTTTCTTTTTGTTACGCATCCATCCACACATCGACCTCCTCCCTATGCTCACTTTATTGCTCTTCATGCTATGTCACTTGACTTCCACCTTTACCCCCGCCATAACTAAAAGAAATTGAAGGGAACCTGAGTGTAATTCAGCCATCATTAACTTGAATATTTACTGTTCCAAAAAAGAATCCTATGAACCACAAATTGTTTAACATAAAGTCATATATCTTCCATAATGATTGGTTTATGTTATATATCATTCAATTCAGTGATTTTGTACATACTTAACATACATCACTTCATTTTGTGCCCACGTTGTCAGTTGATGAGTGTTTAAAAGAACAAATATTCAACCTCCCTTCAACATGAGGTGCTTAGAGAGTGTTTTGGCACTCTGCTCACCAATGTCTGCTGTATTGGTGAACAACACTGTTGTTTTTCTACCAAGCTCATTATACACCCATTATCTATTTTACAGGGGTAATTTGGGTCCTAATTCTGGCTTTTGAAAGTAGGCAACAGGCTAGTGCATCCAAATCTGTGTCTGTGTCACTGGCAAAGCCAAGCAGAATGCCATAATTGGGTAACGTGTTTCTAATGCCTCTAATGAACTCTGCTCATTTGCATGCCTTTCTGAGCCTGATACACCAAGTAATTATCATCCATAAACCACCATGAAAATCGATGCATAGTAACTAATCTGCGGCAACTATGATGTGTGAAATCATTGCACAATATTTGTGTCAGCTCTGAAGCTAAAGCCCAAACAGCAACAATGGCAGACTGATCACAACACTTAGACACATGGCGGATGGCTTTTCCTTTTTGGTTTGAGCATCGCGGACACACACAAGTGGGGTTGGGGAAGTCCTTTTGGATAGCAAGCTGCGTCATTGTAATGAAAGTCTTGCTTCATTGTGCAGCGCTGCCGGTCAGCTTGCTGAGCCGAGACCTGAGGTTGCAACACCGGTAGGAAGCATTAACACAGAATCATATTGTGTCCTTGTGTTGGGTTTCAAATGTCACCACGTCTACAGCTTTTTCGGGCGACAAAAACACTTTCCCTACAGCAAGAAGACCATATCGGAGAGTATCCATTTTTAACACGAGTGACACCAGTGGAATGTGAACTCTACCAGCACCCTTCAGCTACCCATCGTGCTGCACACAAACACACGATCCGTTCCACCGTGGTGATGGATGATGAATGACATTGTCTACTGACTGTAAGGATGGCACATGAAAAACAACTGTAAACATGGCCTCATGTATTTCTGAATTTGCTGACGATGTCATGAACACCTGGGCTCACGCAACCTTGAAATTACCTTCACAGATGGAAACCAAAGGTACTACTTTTTGTACCTTTCAATGAAAACAACCAAAAAGCCTGAAGCACAAGTAGTCCTGCAGCGCTCCTTGGACCCCATGAAAATTAACTGGTGAATGTGCTATTCTTAGAGGATACAGGAAAGCTAAAACAAATGTAAAGTTTGTCCTTACAGTGGCAAATGGGTGATTCAAATTATAAGCGCTATTATGTCCTTGATAATGATAATCCATACAAACTTTAATGACAGTCTGCTGGGAGTTATGTCAGGTTATGCCAACATTTGAGCTGGCCATATGAAAACCCGCTGGTCGGGACTGATGGTCAACAGCTTTATCATTGGCTTCGTTGTTACAAACCTTAGTTGCAGAGTCTTGGGGGAGCCAACAATATGCAAGTTTTGGTCCAACACGTCTTCAACATTAAACACAATATGTTTGACGAGTGACTCTTGATCATGGAGAGCAACAGAATAATGTTATAAAACCAAAAGACCCCTCCCCCCCAAAAAAGCCATAAATTGACACTAGAAGCTGCTATTTGCTTCCAGTTTTAACATCTTTTAACGACGGCCACAACCATTCCATAATATTAAAGCAGTTTTTTTGACCCAAACCATGTTTTTCTCGAACCCTAATGAAAAAATAGAATAGTCACTAAAACTGAATTGCAAACCTTTATTTTGGAATATTGTCTTGACATTGACAAAAGATAAACGTCCTGCTGATAGGATTGTCAGATTACGACATGCTTATATGTGCTGTCTAGAGGGCAATAGTAACAACTCGTTTTGTCATTTAACTAGTTTTATATTAGTGCTGGGCAACGATTAACATTTTTAATCGCGATTAATCGCATTGTTATGTGCAAAATTCAATAATTAATTCAAAAGTAGTGTATAGCAGTACTTTTATTTTAAAAGTACTGCTATATGAACAAAAGTGCATTAACATTTGGTTTGCAAACACTTTAAATAAGTAAGGTGCTTTTTAACAGCAGTATTCCCTTTACACAGTAGCAGTTATAATACAGTTCTGATAATAGATATTCAGCCGGTGTTCACAACGTTATCTTCATGTGTGTAATAGATGCAATTTGAAATATACACCTTGAAAACTACAAACCTATCTACGTCATGGTTTTATGTTTGTTAAATTATCAGTAGCGATAACTAAATTATGCTTATTATACATATTCCAAACAAAAACACTTTAAAAACTCTATTTAAATGAATTGCTTTTTTTGGTATTTTGGTCAGACACATATGCAACGCTGATTACCGTAACATGTGTGGTATTTGTTATAAATGTACGTTGGTACAATGAGGGTGATAATAAGCTGTACATGGAGGGACTTAGCACCCAGGGGAATGTAGGTGAAGGAAACAGGAAGTGACGCCACACAAACACAGCTGTTCACCACTCGCTGCCCGGTTCTTGTGTTAAAAATGTCCGCTTAATAATAAAAAAAAAAACTGTTAATTAACGCGATAATAACGCGTTAACTTGCCCAGCCCTATTTTATATATATCTGATGCCCCCTATCAGCAGAACAAAATAACTACTTGGTTAAGGCTGAGGCACGGTCGTGGCCATGGTTAAAATGAGGAGAAATGTGCAGATACATGCTCAACACTCTTCTTTGAAATGTCATGCACCGGTGCTAAAATGATACACAAGACAAACTTAAACTGAAAAGTCTGCACACTCAACCACGAGTCAACATCGGTTGGCTGAAAAGGAAGCATACCATGACTTAAGTCAGTTTGTCCATGGTTAATAGAAAAAATGGTTACCCTAGAGTAGGAATTGGGGGGCGAACGGTCTCCCAAGTCTGAGGTTCCAACACATTCTCATTCCCAACTTGTCACATACTGAGAACCCCTTGAGGTCAATTTTTAATGCACTTGGCAGCCCTTGGCGTCACAAAGTTTTTTGCAACAGACCTAATTGGTTAGGTTTAATTAAAGATTGTAATTTGTGTTGAAATAACTGTGTGTTGCGTATCTTCAGTTAAGTACGTGCCACAGGTTAAATATGTTATGTAATTTAAAATAAGTCAATGCTAACTTTTGGTTTCACACTGGACATGAACAGCAGTCTCCTGTGGGAAAGTACTGTTTGTTTGACCCAACCATCCTCTCTCCGTGGACTCATACAGACGCTAAAGCAAGGGTCCCTAATAGGCGGACTGCAGTCTGGATCCGGACCCAGGACCTAAAACGATAGATAATTGAGAATTATTACATTTTGACGGAGCGCTTCTATTTTAACCGGCGCAGCTTTTCCAGCCTTTACAGAACTTGTTCAGCGGTGCAGGAAACACGCCGACCAATGCGTTGTAAATCACATCACGTGATGCAGCTCAGCCAATCAAATATGGGTATTCTGACAAGTTTCCTGACTCGAGTGAGGTGTACACACACCGTGACACACGGGGGAGAGACGAGGAAAGAGAAAGAAGAGCAGGAGAATTACGTGAGTCAGAGAAGTTATTTCACATGATGTTCTCCAAAGAGAGAAAAGTGTTCAGAGAGACCAGTCTTTAACCAAGAATGAACAGACACTTATAGGTAAATTCTTCCCACGGACAGTTTAAAACCAGTACGTCTGATATGTTCAGAGACGTGATGATTATTAAAAGCGGTAATATGTATATATATATATATATATATATTCTCAATCTGGACCTTTTGGAATTTTAGTTGAATACCCCTGCGCTAAAGGGTTCCTCGATGCATCTGTATAAGACGCTGAGCGTCTTAACAAAAACCAGGGAATTTACCCTGGGAATGAGAGCAGACTCGAGGTTCTGCTGACCCATCCATCCACCACGACTTCCTGGCTCTGTGGCCATGAACATTTTTAATGAGACAGTCTCCTTCCAATGGTAGCCATTGCTGCCAATTTATAGCAATAGTCCACTTGTTTCTGTATTACTTGCCTCTGCAAAACCAATGTCAAGTTTAAAAGACGGAAATTATACAAACATTTTAACGACAGGTATAATCCAAGGTGTAAACATACCTTAAGCATTCTCTTTTTAATGAATTATTTTTGACTACTTTAGCACCTCGTAAATTCCTGCTTCTGTAGATGTGAAAATTGCACAGTTTTTGTAAAGTAATTGCATTGACAGGGAATATTCAGTTTAGCACCATATGCTGCCTCAATGCTGTGAGCCAACAGAAGGTACCCTGGAAATGGGATATTTCAAACTGCTAGAATACAACTAAACTGAATGCTAAAAAATAACTTGGCTGGGGGACTCAGAGTCACATTTACAAAATAAGGGGAACTTGACACATTCTCAAAGCACGCTAAATACTTTTCACATGATTACAGAGACACACAGTCCCTCAGTCTGGCTCTCCCTGTCAGTTAATATTGAGTGATTAGGATGGGGATTAGTGTGGGCACAGTGAGCAATCTGGCATTTTGAAGAGGCTTTATCGCTCATGCCGCACAGGGTACTGTTTTGGCTGTTTTATGTCATTACTGACACAGTCCTCCCACTCCTGGCAGTGTTTACGTGTACTAGTATTTTCCTGCAGACACTTGTATGTCTTGAACAGCCTTTGAAACTAATTTTAGTGCTGATGCACTCTTCATCACGAACAGACAAGAGCTCTATATTCAAAGGAGGAGGACGTGCTTCATAGGAGGCTGATATCACATAAACGTCTACCTAATTGTCTAAGTTGTATCTAAATCCCATTTAGCAAAATTCAGATGAACATAAATCTTGGTTAGCAGGCCCTGTACAGATCCCTCGACAAATTTGGTTCTCTGCCCGAATTTCAAATTCCAGCCCCGGTCCCACCAAATGGCAAATGAATGACTTGACAATTTGTAAGTCATTGTAATGTAAACATATACGTGAGAATGATCTACAAGCGGTGACACAATATGAAAAGTGAGAAAGACCACTAATAATGGGTGACATGTAAGGTGTATGGGTCGACAAACACAGGACTTTAACCAGGAGACCGGTGTCGATGTCCCAAAGTGTTATTTTGAAGTTACGTTAGGTAAGTTTGTGACTTCATTGACATACAAGTGTTATGTTGTTTATGTCTTACTAGGTTTACGAACTTATTTTTTAAGCCCAACCATGTTGTTTTTCCTAAACCTAATTAAGTAGTTTTGATGCGTAACTGTCAAGGGAGTTCTGGACAGGACCCAATAGCAAGACCACGTGACAGAAATTTAGGTAAAGAAAAGACTTTATTTAATACTATACAGCAGTGGCAGGCCATCAGGGCCTGCAAAGCCTTCTCTGCTGGCCTAAACAGAATCACAAAAAAAAAGTTTATGTATTATAATTTATAAATATATTTTTCCCATTATCTTATTATCTTATTGCACAGCTACTGTCTTCCTCAGTTGCTCGGCTTCCAGTGCAGCTTGTTTTAAGTAGAGCTTTTATCCAATCAGATTTCACCTCTGTGTCTCTCGGTAGAAGAGAGGCCCCAGGCCTGCAGCCTCAAAAGTGAATCCATGTGCCGTTTAAGTGAATGGGGACGATATTGTTGATTGTCATCGTGTTCAACCAATCAGATCTTTAGTTTGACATGTTGGCCGTATTCTTTGAGTGTCAGCAGCCGCTACCCCCAGACTAGCCGGCCTACACCTACGTCTTCATTACATGTCCAGGTGCAGCTGCCGCGAAGTACAGGGTGTGCTGTGATTGGTCAGTGGGCGAGCACGTGACTAAAGTGAAACGAAATTTAACTTGCCAGCAGAGCTTAGTTGGAGGAGTAAGAGTTCAAATTGAAAGATATGGAAGAAATAACATTTGTAGGGTTTTGCTTGGTGTAGTTTATTTATTTTTTACCTAGCTTTGTTTTTTGAACACTCAACGACTGAAGAGAAACGGATTTAGTGGCGGAGTTACTGTTAACGCCTTTCTCAAGAAAAGGACATTTCAGGAAAAGCTGGACATCGTAAGAAATGGTAAGCAACCCCACAGCTGGCAGCCCTGACTCAGCCAGGAAAAGGATTTGTATGAACGGTATTTCTGGCTGACAGCGTCGGAGAAGCGTTGCACATTTTATGGCTGGGAATGTGTTTCATTTTAACTGAGCTCCTGGTGTTTGGAGCTACGCTACGCTAACCTGAGGACACCATAGCACGGCAGGACACAAGCTACGGTGCTTTTGGAGAGACTCGAGTGTCGATGTACTGGGATTAAACTCTTTAAGTTTGGGTAAGTGACAAACTGCGTGTGTTTGTTTACATAGTAACGTTACTACTGTTCGTTTGTCTATCGTGTCACTTTCATGAATACTATTTGAATGGCTCGTGCTCTTGTGTGGTGGAATGCGTGGATCCGCTGCAGGTTTGCTGGATTGATGTGTCATAATGAGGTTATTAGGAGGTAATTCAACTGTAGTAGGACAGCACTGAAGGCCCAGGTATAAAATCCACGGCCCGCCACTGCTATACAGATTGTAGGGTCGACGGTGTGATTTCCCGAGGCTCTACACCGGAAGGCAGGTAGGATCAACTATGTGGATTCCTTGGTCCGACATAGGGTGGCAGGCAAGATTGACGGTGTGGTTCTCCGTGGACCGACACCGGAAGGCAGGCAGACGAGTAGGCATAGGGATCGAAGACGGTGGGGGGAATGAAGATGGTTCTGGAATGAAGATGGTTCTGGAATGAAGACGGTACGGGGTTGAAGCCGGTGGTAGACGGTTCCGGCATGAAGACTGTTCGGGAATGAAGACGGCACGGACTGACAACACAGGTCTGGAGGACCAGGGTTCAAATACTGCCCAGATCTCATTAGTCGGATCTGGGTCTAGTGTGTCAGCCCGCAGGAGGTAATCAACTGAAGTGTCTGTAGCTGTGTACCAATCAGGGGTGGAGATGGGAGGTGTCTGGTCTGACAGGGATCCTGACAGTAACGCCCGGGCCACACTGCCTGCATGACGGCTGCCACGCTTAACTGCTGCGTCTCTCACTACTCTACTTACTAAGTTAGTCTACTCATGTTTTGTGATGGCAATCGTGAAAGCTGGTTCAAAGACGAGTCTTTTGTTGCTCAAATTTAATTTTTCCTTTATTGACAATGATGAAGCCTCATCATCATCCTACACAGACTACTAAAGTGAGATTATGCACGCTGTCAAATGGCTTGATTTTATTTTGAAGCTGTAATTATGACAAGCAGCCTTCGGAATTGAATTGTCAACCCTTCAAAACGGCAATGCAAGGGCAATGCAAAAAAAAAAGGATGGCTGGTGATTCATGAATTCAGTGAATGGCTGTAAATCAACAGTGAGATAATCATCTGGAGAGATGCACTTTATGTGAGCTTTCTAAATAAAACCCGCGAGCTTTTGTTCAATCACAATTTGGCTGCGGACGGTGACTCAAATATCTATTTTCGCTTACAAAAAGATAAGAAAATCAGACTTTCCACATTTATTTTTTGTTGCCAGTCTGTCGATTGATGTTTGAATTCTGTCATTAAAATTTCATGTCCTTTGTGCAGAATGCAAGACAAATGTTGACATTCCGCCGCACCAAAGGGAACAGGCATGCTCTTCACTTGAGTGACAGGCCAGGATTGATTTTTTTGACAATGAGATAGCGACACACAGTAAAACACAATCAGGGGCCATTTGAGCCGAGACCTGGCCAGGAACCCTACACACTCACACTCACACTCACGTATACACACGGGCAGTCATGCTTTGATGGTCTTTACCAGCTTCGCTTTTTTCCCACCAGGCGTGAAGGTCAATGGCCTTTTTCTCCTCATAAAAGTGCTGAGCATGTTTCAAGTTGTCTGTCTTGCTGGTTGATTGGCACGAGTGATCCTCCGCAGGGGACTTTTGAAAGACACAAACACGGTAGAGGTGTAATAAATATGACACTGCTGTGACCCCCCCCCCCCCTTGTGCTAGCTAATTATGTTTCTCAGCTGATAGAATTTTGACAGCATACATGAACACCGGACAAAAGGTAATATGCAAGTGCCATTGCAAAGCTCTCATCACGATGATGTATGTTCAAGTGTTAATTATTTTTCTGATAAGTTTGGTTGTAATTAGTTATTTGATGCAGTAAAAAATGATTGACAGTTGTGGTTCTCTCCTCGCTAGCAAACTGCTGCTGCTGCTGCACCCGGCTTGTGACTGTCTCCGGGCCTGAATTTGATACCGCAGCTCCTGCCAGATCACTGCTGCGCGCAGACTCCGGATGACGTCGAATGCACATCGGGATGGCAATATTTTGGCTCCTTTACAGTCGGAAGAAGTAGCGACTCGTTGTCCATCTATGAATACAGGCTATGGTTTGCGACAGTAAAGTTTCCAACAGGAGCAGTCGACCTAATGGTACATGTCCACATGGGGCGTTTTTGGACGCAATGGACACAATCGGAAGTTATCTCTGCTTCATTTCAAGCATTGGAAGGATGGCAGTGGTTTATAAATACATGACTACTAATCTACAAAGACAACAAACAGGCACCCTCCTATATCCGCGCAAACACCTACTGGCTGCACCTTATGGGAAAAATGCTTTCACTCGTGGGCTGTCTGTTTCTGAAAAAATTCAGGGGTGAGAATGACGTAGCTGAATCTCTCTTAATTATAGATCGACAACGGTGGGTTTAAAAGTTCCAAAGTTTCCAAAAGGGGCGGATCTGACTGGACGCCCCTGATTTGCATAAAGCAGCCGAAACCCCAACTTTATGCAAATGAGGAGCGGCCAACGTGACTGTTGAACGGATTGTTTTAGGAAGTGCTTAACTTTTACTCTTGAAGGGCATGTGAAAGGGTTTTTATAGGATCTAAGGCTCAAACAGTGATTGAAGCCTTTAAACAGGCATAATGTTAATTCAAAGGACATGCTGAGACTGTGTGCTAAGTGAGGCCGCCATATAAGACTTGACACTGTTGTAGCTCACAGAGTTTTCTCAGACAAAGAAGGTCGTCATTACTATAACACAAGCGTAACCACCTGACTCGCTGACCTGAGTGGAGCTGATTAATCTGGTTCATCTGCAGAGGTCACGGAAAGCTGTGTAATGAGACGATAATTGGAGAGAGGCAATAGCATGGTTCTCTGGGACTAATCCTAAACTATTGGGTAGAATATTGAAAATAAATACCCGTTACAACTGGGGGCAACTATAGCTTTTGGCAAGAATCTGTTTAAAATGCAGCTGGTATGTAGCCTACTGAAGAGCTGAGGACTCTAATGAATGTTAATCCTATGGATAAAGAAAAAAAATGTTGCCTCTATTTCCTGTGCTCTATTTCTCTTTCTCTCTCTCTCCCACTCTATCCCCACAGTGGATTGATCCAAGGATTACCTGGAGCACAATATGGGCTGTGCGTTACTCGATGCAGCGGACTGTGAAAAGCGGCTTTAAGATGTTGCTGGTCTGTCTTTCGCAAAATGGCTGAAATGTGAACTAAGGACATTTGGAAGAGTCGAGTACTTGGAAAAACTGAAACATTTATGCTAAACACGGAAATACAGCCCACAGACAAGTAAATAACTATTCTTAAGTGTGTCATGTAGACAAACAAGTACAAACTGCAATAACCTTGGGAAAGATTTAAAAATATTTCGTAACAAAGAAAATAGTCACTTTAGGTCAATTCAAGCTTTGCTTCTTTCCTCCTTATTGAAGCAGTACTGTATGCAATATGCCAACCCTTCCTCCTAGAAGTTATGTTTGTATTCTACAGATTTGAAAGAAGACATAAATGCTGCCTGTATTTAGGATTAGACGGTTAAATGTCATCAAAGTGAACAGGTTGTGTCTACTGCTTCAAGTCACTGTGGACCTTTGGGAACCTTTAGCGAGTGCTGTGAGTGCCTTAACAGAACCATATAAATGTTTATTCACGCTTAAGTCACTATGAGCAGAGATTGTATGGCATGAGTGGATATTGTAGGTAAACCAATGGATTAGGATGTCAGAGAGCATTTTACAGATTCATTCAGTATCAACATTTGTACTACTTCTCAGATACAAGGTTGTAGCCATGGAGTCAACAATAGGAGGGGTGATCAAATCTCCCTCCCCTCCCCCCTCAGAATATTTTTCTTTTAATTATTATTTTAAATAATATCTAATAGTTTTTGTATTACATTGGTCTTTTTACTTGTTTCATTGCATGGCAGAGATTAGGGATGAATACAAATAAATAAATGAAGTACAATCGTAATAAACCAAATCTATGCATTGTTATATGAAGACAAGTCCAGATATATAGTGGCCATGGTTAGGGAAATTGTTCTTTCTATTCACGTATTTACAAGTAAACTTCGGTGGGCATTCTTTCCTTTATCTTCAGCCCTGTCTCTTCTTCATCATCATCATCTCTTTTCATGACACTTCACCAAATCTATTACAGTGTTTTCCTGAAGTTTGTGGAAGACTTTGGTGCACGTATTTGGTCGGGGGGGGGGGTTCAAAAACGCTGTTTAGTTGTTTATTCGTTTTTTAATAAAAATTTGCAGTTTCACATTATTTTGGACCATTATTATTACCATATATGTGTACAAATATTTGGAAAAAGCTAGAGCGAACAATGAATGACAAAAGTTGCTGAAGAAGCAATTACAATACAGATTCTCGTAAGAATATTAATTAGCATTCCTCAACGACTAAGTAAAGAGATCCAAATAAACAGCAGGGCAACATATTGTCCCAGATATATTAATTAACAACATGTCCTCATTATGTTGATTTAAAATAAAGTTACTCAAGTGGCATTATGCCAAAACATATGTGCTCTTTTTAGATAATAGTACATAAGGCCAACTCCAGGGGATTAAGTATCCAGTATGTGGTCTGAGGTTATTAGCTGGTACCGCTAGCATTAAAGCATTGCTAAATGGAAATGTATCGGTTTGTGTCCGGGTCCTAGTGATTACAATTTCAACCATTTGAGGCAGTGCTTTTGAACTTCTTTGCTGTGCTGCCTTCCTTCCACAGACAAAAAAGGGGGACTTGAAAATGTTGCTGGCAAAAAAAATTGCATCCCTCACACTGTTCTGACATCCTTAGGGTGAAAAAAGAGACGGAGACAAATCTGAAGTCAAACCGCTGACCTCCCTCTGCACTTTCAGTCATTGTAAATCGACCATAACAGATGTGCACATGCCTCGGACGATGTTGTAGACATGTAGCAGCCTGACAGCTTTGTTTTTTCTCCATATTTCCCAAAATGCATTGCTGAAAGGCACTGACGAGGGACAGCGGTAATAGATGCAGCCATTCAACCGCAAACAGCCCATGAGCCGCTCTGAGACCTGCCCTCTTGTCGAAAAATCTAACGCCTCAATTTGTTCTCCAGATTTTGCTCTCATGCTGCGACCATCCGCTTCATCAATGACCTAATTTCAAAGGCAAAATCTGGGTCAGGGCTATAATAAAATGTCTCATAATTCCGTCAATGCAACATTGTTTTGTGAGTTCTTCCCTGAAAAGAGGATAACCAAAACTAATAGAGGAGGGAGTGCGAAAGAAATGAGATGGATTAGGTTCATCATTACATGAAAGCAGGTCTATAGAAATGAAATGCTTTGAGGGTGACATTTAGCCTCGTGACAACAGAGATACATAGCTTTAATCCTTTTATTAAAGCGGCTTCCAAGCCATAGCGAGAACAATGTGACAAGCTGAAGCATCTGGTGGAGTTTCATGAAACGACGTGCGCTGCTCTGTGCCTGTGCGCTCTTCTCCATATGTCCCTGTTTTATTTACATCTTTGTCGTTTCCTGTGGCACATGTTTCCCAACCCACTTCCTGGGCAAATTTCCTAAATCGCAGCAGATGTCGGTCGGGCCTCTGGTACGGCCATCCACTTTGCTCTCAGGAGGTGGAATTGGACTTGCAAGGGGACGGCAAAAGGGTGGCGAGACATCAGGAAATTTGCTGAACCACGAAAGGGGACACTCTCGTCCCCCCTATCCTGATTTATTTACCTCAGGAAAGTAGAGACAGTAATAAGAACCAATTTGAATAATGCATAGCCATGGGTACATCTTTTAGCGGTGATCAATTATTCAATGTTGTTTTGCTCCAACTCAGCATGTTCCGTAATAGTACTAACTACCGTCATAGAAGACCTCCGAAATATTCCTTTTATTCAGGGTTTCATGCATAAGCAATGAAAAGAATACTGCAAACACACGAGGTGGTGAGGGAAAGTGTTTTTGTTCTTCTCTCCCCACCATCTGCATAGGGAATGTGGATAGGGGTTACGGAGGTTGGTATTTTTCATCTCCGCCTCGGTGCAGCGCTGTGTCTGAACGAGTAGTTTGTGTTGTCGTACAATTAACTTGAGGCTTGTGCGGTTACACCAAGTTGTTAACAAAGAGAAATGTAAGGCAGTACGCACAGCAAAATCACAGCATAGTAATATACAGTGTGAATTTAACAGTGTCAAAGTTATCAACAGGAGTTTCCTCTTAATCAAAGGAATACTCAGCCCCAAAATGACCGTTTGTATTGTAGGTACTCACCCCGTGTTACCTTGATTTCTTGAAGAAAACGTAGTTCTCTCTCTCATGCCTCCACGGTGAACGAAGATTCTGAGAAATGTTTCCACAAATTGAGGTAAACCTGGGACGCGTTTACCAACAGCAAAACCATGTCAAAACAAGTGCAGTATAATCCAAGTCTCGTTTATCCAGTCGTATGCTCACTACTTCCCACACAAATGCTGCCAGAACCAAAGACTGGGTCGGGACCCACATGCGGGTTGGCAGGAGATGGTGCTAGGGTTGCCAAATCAATTTGCATCAAATTGCAATACATTTAATCAGTGGCCAGTGATCCTAGGTTCACTTTCACCCGTACAAAGCCTACGCACGTTTACTTTCTTTACTGAGAACGGAGACAAATGGAACGACTGTCAATCAAACAGCTCGGCTTTGGGAAGGGAAAAGATACTGTACAAGATGAGAAGGCTGAGAGAAAAAGAAAGAGAAGGTGATGGAGATGAGCGAGGAAGAGCACGCGCTGCCCACCGCGCCAAGGATAGGATTAGCATTGTGCTAACTCATCATATTCTAACTGGGTCATTACCACATATATTTATATTTAACTACAGCAACACCTAGCATTTATCTAGTGTAATGATAATATTATTGTATAGATATAACATTTAAAACACACATTTTGCTTACGTTTTATATGTAAGCAAAATGTATACATGTTAATATGGTGTATTTAATTTTAGTAAATTATTTTTAATACACACATAGAAAGGTAAAAAAGAGGGTGAAAGAGAACAGAACTGTGAATTTCCCTACTTGACCACTTTTTGCCTCTCTTGTATTTCCAGACTGTAGTGTGGATCATTCATTGCAACATGTAACCTGATTCTCATGTATTACTGCTAACTATTCTAATATGCATATGTTTATCCCAAAAAAATTTCGGGGAGGCGTGCCCTCGAACTATCTTAGTAAGCTCAGTGTTTGGACCTTTGTATTTCTAAAACCCACATTGTAACATTAGTATGTGCAGCATCCAGCAGCAAAAGTAAACTCCTGTCAATGAGTTGCGGCCTCTGACGGCCCACTGTGGACCACATGCTGGACTCAGTCTGCAGAGCTTTGAAGCCGCGATGCTGCACAGACAATATGCGCCGCCTGTTTATTCAAAGTGTATTAATATTGAACGTGTCGCGTGCACCAACTTCAACACTGCCAGTCTGTGTTGTTGCTGTCCCCAGCAATAGACCTGTGTGAAGTAGATCAGACGAACGGTTCCTTGCTTTATACTAAAAATGGTTTGTAAAATGAAGACATATTGAGTTTAGCTCTACTACTCTATTCCTCTTAGTTATGTGAAGGCTCCTCTCAATACCACAAATTTAACATTTAACAGCATTATGTTACAAAGCAGAACATCAAGCCAGTTTCTTTGTTTCCTGTACGCAATCATTTGAAGTAACGTGTGATGAGCAGCCTCGGTTACAGCAGCGCTCTGTCTCCGTCTTCACTGAGGATGCAGGCATCTGCATGCGTCGTGACCTCGCTATGTAAAGGTACCTTTCGGCCCCCTGAAGGGTCCGTGAACCGCTGTACATCGTAAACCTATATTGCATCATAATCTAGCAGCACATCGGGGGGTAAAAGTTAATCACCGCTTCGCCTCGCTCAACACAAAGTCAAGGTCAAAGGTCACGGCTATCTGCATTTTAAAAGGTGATTGAATCAAATATTCATGACTGTCTTGCAGGCAGCTTAAGCCCTGCACGTTTGTTTATTTATTTAAGGAGTGCATTGTGAGTGTGGAGGCGAGACGCGCATACAGATCAGAAAGCGGATCCACGCTGAGGCATTTGCAAAGTTAATGCGGGTCTGCTGCTCCTCCACTTTTCTCCCCGTCTCCCGGAGGAGCAAAACGATTGAATTTGTGTTGACTTTCAAGTTCATCCAACGAGGATAAAGAAACAGATGTGAACCGCTTACAAAGTAGAAGGAATATTATAGTCTCTTCTCTTTGTTTGGGCGGGGGGGGGCATGGGTTTCAGCTCCCTGTTGTGCTTCTGGAACGACTTCAAACATTGCCTCTTCAGCAAATATCCACTGCCTGAGCGTACCTCCCAAATTAATATTCACAGGCCGCGTGCTGAAAGATGCTGCCCAACGCTTCGAAACAAGGCGGCTTCCTTTATGTCGTGAATGACTTAGCAACAGCAATTGATGATAAATAATCCAACAAGGTCGACCAAGCTAACTAGCATTACAACCGTGTTCTTTTTGTGTGGAAGTGTGCAGCAACATCAGCTTCTCTCTGCAGCCGGGAGAGCCACACTAAAGGCCTGATGCTCGGGATAACAACCACGTCCGCCCTATTCATCCGCCGCCACCTCCGTGTGAAGTGCAGGTCAGATGACTTGAGTGATCCTTCACGGCGCCATCAGTGTCCATTTCAGCAGTCTCACCTACATTCGAAACCCTCCAATCAAGTAACTCCTGACTGCAAGTAGCACATCCTGTTCAAGAGGACAATCTCAGAGCCGTTTCAAAGGGGAACCTGTAAGAAGACCATATTGATATGCAGTGCTTTCTTACTGTAAGAGCACGCCGCTTGTACTGGTTTCCGTTAGCACTGGCCAGTATGAAAAGACGTGTACATTTTTCACTCATTACATGCAAACAGTTTTTCCAAAATAAACTTCTGTCTTCACAGAAAACTACTTAGGTTAGGTTTATGCAACAAAAGTGCATGGTTAGGTTTTAGGAAAAGATCGTCGATTGGGTTAAAATAAGTGCTGTTACTATGTTACGCATGTTACGTGACAAACAAATCAACGTTGACATTATTCGTTCCACATCATACGTCAATAAATACCCCTCTTGTGAATTTAATTAAAGACTAACAGCCTGTACAGTGAAGACAGAATGGACAATGAAATCGATCGGCCTAATTTAGTCTCTATTCAGACATGTCGTAGTTCTGAAAAACAATTGATATATTGAACATGTTAGGCCATAGGCTTACTTTAAAAGTAGTAAAAAATGTTTGAAAACACTGACAAATTCACATTATGTTATATTTATTTACCATGCTGGTTATTTTAGTACTTAATCTCTTTGATATTGACGGGGAATAAACCAGCTGTGATCAGTTTCTGTTATTGCTGGCCTGTCTATATATTGGTCAGCATGTAAATCTATAAACCAACACTTTTGCATTTTTCCATTTACCAAAGATCTTAGTGTTGTGATCACTTTAATTTCTGGCGTTATTGCGTTGGGTGCAAGCACATTTACGATGAGATCGACCACAAACTTTATCCCTGCACGATCTAATCTGTAGCGTTTCATTGAGTCACTGCCAATCAGCGTTTGGAGAATACTCCTGCTACCTCTTCATCTTTCCACCATTGTCTCCTCTGCTTAAGAAACTCTTAAGCCTCTTAAAAGTTCTCCTCCCTACTCCTAACAATTTTCACCTTTGGAGCTCTCATAAGGGCTAAAAGGCTATTTGAATAACCTTTAATGTTCACTAGTATATTTTCTTAACTGTAAGGGGAAATTCTTATAAAAGACATAATAATTCATAGAGCTTTCCTAGAATTTCGTCACAAGGAGCAACTCTTTGTACTTGGAAGCTTTATGAATACGGCCCCTGAATTGCTGAACAAATCAAAGATGCATGCAGTGATTCACAAGTATTTGCAGTTGACGAGCTAACGTGGAAGTGTGGCCTACTTCTGACGAAAAATACAACATGAAATCACTGACACTTTGACATAAAATGTGTATTCCCTTCCTGTCTTTAGAAACCATGCTAGTTGGTTTGGGGATGTAGCCGTACAGATGACCAAAACATGATTGTTTATGTCCTATATGTAGCATGGATTCTACAACCCAGAAGTTCAAACTCAACAAAATGGAAAGGTCAAGAGAAATGTTCAAGAAAGTCTAAGACCAGCTGCCTTTTTTTCTGTCGTTTCAGCAATGCACAGTAAAGTGCTTTTGAGCCGAACAGATAATTTCATCTTGCCATATCGCCCGTGGTGACCTCTGCAGTGCCTGGAGCACTTAACATTCCCCAGCGACATGAAGTTTTCCTAAGGTCAAATCTCTCTTAATGGCTCTAAAGCTAGTTTACATGTCAGGAGGAGCAATTCCCTGTTGCACGCATTTAGACTGAGCACAGGGCCCGTGGCTCGTTCAGGCAAGCGGTGGAAGAGCTAGCCCGCCGGCTTTTCACATATTTCCCACTCGATCGCATCAACGGCATCACACCTTCGGCACCGACGTGATAACGCGGGGCACTGTAGGGCGAGGAGAAATCACAGAAACATTTCGTGATGTAAGCGTTCTCAAGCATACGGTGCACCATCCAAGAAATATTCAGCTGATTTATTCATGAACGTGTGGGAAGAGGATGATGTTTGCGATTTCTAAAAATAGCCAGCAGAGATTTTTTTTGCGGCTCGCGACGACGTCAGGAGAAGAAACCGGCATCGTGCCTCAAACGGAGGGCGTACCTGGGGATACACAGCTTCCTGAAAAATCAATGCATTAGCTTTGACCATCAAGGTGTAAAAGAATACTTGCTATCAGGCTACTTTTACAAAGGTTCCCAATCCTTGAAGAACTGCCGTCATTCAGCTACTTTTTCATGCTTACTGGCCACACACTATGTTGGACTCTTGAGTGTGAACGCACGCTCGCTTCTGTATCCGTCTGTTTGGGTCGTCGAAAATAGAGAATAATAAGTCATTGCCCTCCGTTGTGACTCTGAGTGTCTCAGGAGTGAGGAGTTCCATTAATGGCTTGTTTTTGTCAAGAACAAGAACATCATTTCATCTCACTTTATTCCTGGTTGGGGACACATTTCAGGGAATCAAAAGCATTTCTAGGGAAAGCAATTCCCTCTGAATGTCTGGTCGGTCTGGAAATTGTGCTGCAATTCTATTATGAGAGCATCTTCAATAAAGTTAGAAGAAAAAAATAATACTTTGGATCTTTAGCCCCCTTGTACAGAAGGCAATTGAATTTGGTTCAGCTTAAGTTTGATTCTTTTGTTTTAAGAAAAAGGAAAGTGCATAGTCATTAATGCTATACCATGTCTAATGCTGTTATTTTAGTGCTTCACTGCAATAAAGGTCAGACTTGTGCAGTAAGCTCGACCGAGGCATCAAACACCCAAATGTTTGATGCCTTCACGTTGGGTGGTTGTGAGGATTGCAGTAGTTGACGATTGCTTTAATGTACAACATGAATGTGTAAATTGATAATATAGACAATTATCTGTCGTGTTCTGCTTCTCTGTTCCCCTCCTCAGCTTCATCCCCACTTCACCTGGACAGTGGACGAGATCAGACGGCAGCAGACGTCAGATCAAAAGAGCTAATTAGCTCTAAGTTTTGAAAAAAAACGAAACACCATGTTTCTGCGAAATTGTAATATTTAACACTAGATTGTTGGCCATTAGTCTCATGTTGTGCAATGAAGGTTCAATCTAAAAAACATATCTTGCATGGCTGATAGTAATAAAGCGTATTTATTTAGTTATCAAAACGAGCATCAAAGTATTTTACTAGGCAGACATCAAAAGGGTAGCATACAATGCTAGATACAAACATTCATATATATATATTTACAAACACATTCAAATAACAAGGTCTGTAAACTACAAGTAGCCTACAGATCGGATCTAATAGGATATAGCTGTTTTTTGACTTCCTGTGTATTCTTTGAAGGCTGCTGACAACTGTCCGACTTGACTGCAGTTTTTTTTAAACTCCCCCTGCTGCTGCCGCCGGCTCTCGTCCACTTTCAAAGCGAGGACGCAGCTCATCTCGGAACAAGCCCAAAGCCAGACCTACTGTGTCTACCTTCATTAAATCACTGAAGTTGTCCTGCTGCCTCCTCAACTCGCTGCAATTGGGTCCAATCTTTGATCCCGTATCTCCTGCTCCGTGGCATTGTCTATTATTAAGCAGTAAGGTGACCTTTTGACAGTGTTCCTGTCCGGTCCGCATGCTCCAAACATGCACTGCATTAGTCATAATAGACCAGGTTTGGAGGTAGGGGGGTGTTTCCGAAGCTGTTTGACCATCCGGACATTTGAAGAAAGCTATTTTCAGCTTTAGTTTGGTTCTAAGGCCCATTTGAATGTCATTAACCTTTATAGAATCCAGTGACCTGCGTGTCTCAGACTGGTGGGGAACTGTGTTTTTTGTATATTGCGTTCATTTTGTGAGATGTTTGTTGAATTAATGTTATATTTGACTGTGCTCCTTTTTGCAAGGTTGCATGGATGCTTTATCATGTGGTTTGAGTCACAGTGTTTAGTGTGGTCATCTCAGCAGATGGCGAATGTTGCATCTAAAGATTTGGCACTGTTCTCTTGTTTGCGTCCTTTATTTTTTTGTAGTTTATTGGTAATTGTTACAGTATATAGTGGGTATATTTCATTTGAAATATACTGCATAATCACATGAAGTAAATCTTTGATTATATAAATGGGTTCGTCAATAAAAAGAAATCAGCTGTTGGGGCGAGACTAAACACACTATTGGTGTGATTTAATTATCTGTCTGCAACAAATGGAAATTGTGTGTATAATTCATACATTGCTGGTGCAGTGGCTCAGCCAGTCTGGCAGAAGCCCACAGTATCATTGAAAGGTAGTGTATATTTTATTAGCCATAGTGTGTTGTTCCATTAATTCCATGCTCACAGGTCACCAAGGATATCAGAGAATGGACTCTCTAATCCACTGTTTATCTGTCACTTTCTGTGCTCAGTGCTAATGGCAGTCATGCGTGGGCACAGCAACCCATATCATTAATTTCCTGTCCTCGGGATGAGAGCCAGCCACGGTCTCTGCTGAGATGGTGCTTCCAGTTCACAGGCCTCCACCGAATCCCAGCTGACGCTCCTCCGGAAAGGATGGGGGGGGGGGATAAAAAGCGGGCTGTCTCTCTCCCCAAAGCCGGGCTGTCTCGCAGGTTTGTGATGGTAATGACTTCCCTGACATGCGAACGGATCCACAGATGCATCGGGCTCCAACCACGAGTGCTCACCCTCCTCCTCCTGCGCTCCTCCCGAGCTCTGCAGCTCTCCGCAGAGAGACAGAGGGGAGGGGGAGATGCGAGGGGACAGACATCAAAGGGAGGGCATCTCGACGCGCTGTTTGCTGATCACGGTATGCACACCGGCACGCCGCGTCACACTGCAGTGAATGGCGGAGGCCTCGGTATGGAGCGGTTTCTAAAGTAAACAAACACCTCTCGTCTCTAGCAGACACTGCCGGCGGCTATGTACACCTGGGATGTGCGCCAGCGGCGCTTTTCTGTGTCCACAATTGCCTGCTGCTCTATGCAAATGGTAGAGGTAGTCTACTCCTGAGAGCGAATTGACATGCAGGTATTAGAATTTGTTGTATTGCTGCAGCTACTGCATGTACAGTAATGACAAGTCGAGCTGAGCTGATATGTCCATATATAAACGGCGTGTCGTCGTAAAAGCACGGCGCCAGTTCGACATTTTTTTCATTGACTGGCATGCAGTTTAGCGCGGTTGTCCTCGAGGTTTTAGGGTATCTTAAACCCCCTTAGCTTAGCCCAGTAAGAATTCGCCCATTCCATATTTCATGAGGCTGACAGGTACACACCGATCTAATTTTGTCCTTGGAGACATTCGCAAGGCCCCGCACGCGATTTATCTGCAGGTCACCCGCGGGGCTCTACAGAGGAGACGGATGAAGTGGTAACAGATGACGGCCTGTGAGGCGCCAGCAGTCTGAGTTATGAGCGCGCTCGTCGATAAAGTCCTCCACGGGCTACACCACAGCATGTAGAGGAAGTGGGGCAGCGACCGTAAATGGCCATAACTGACCATGAACGCCGGCGTCAAAATGGAGGGAGGGAGGGACCCCCCCCTTGTTTGAAGACGGATGGAGTTGGGTGGGGGATTTATTCCCCCACTTGTAGCGAATTGGGTGGTCATATTTGAGCCACTTGTCAAAAAGATTGGACGCGATGACAAGAAAATGTGGGCTGCATATTTACTTGTGAGGGACGGCAGCAATTTATTTAGCATAGCAGGCGAGTTGCAAAAAAGAAAAGAAATGATGCAATGTTGTGTCACGGCTCTGTGGAACAACTGCTCTTTGAAATGATGGTATATATTTGAGCTGGCGGAGATGGCGGATGAGACACTTCAATCTATTTTGCCTCATGCAAAGATACACTCAGACGTATGGCGAGCGGAAAGAAACGTGGTCCGGAGTGTGCCGGCTCCTGATGACTTTGGCATATATGTGGCTCTAAGACTGCTCAAGCTTTAGCAGCTTTATGGAGTCGGACATCCTGGGTTGACATAAGGGATCAACAGCGTGAGATTACCCCTGGTTACTGACCACTTTGATTAACCTGCAACAAAATGATGGTGAATCAATACAGTGTAATGCAAGGTGAGGAAAATCAATTTGTTGTCAATTACGCTGCAATCAGCACCATCAAAGCAGCCCATCTCCTTTCCTCCTCAAACAGTGTGAGCACCAGAGAGAATTGGATTATATTAGTGGTGGGCCGTCAGGGCCAGCAAAGCCTTCTCTACTGGCCTAAACAGAATCACAAACTTATAGCTATTTTATAATTAAATCATTTTTCACAATTACACTACATGTATTGTTTTTTTTCCCATTAGCTTTTTTTCTCATTGCACAGCTCCTGAGTTCACACACGCTCCTGCAGGATGGAATGTGATGAAGTGGAAGAACGATTCCTTTGAATCTCCTTTCATAGCTCGTAAAATATCTGTCTCAAATACAATTGGCTTAAGTCCAGCTGACTCCTCCTGGCCTCAGTCAGCTGACCTCCTTCGTTGTGACCTATTGCTTTGGTCGGTTGCTCCTTCTGTGTGCGCATCCCTGTTAGGCCCTCTGCTCTGGTCCTGGTGTTCGCTGTAATGCCTGTCTTAAAATACCTGTCTGTCCCTATCAACTATTCTTTATAGATTAATACATTCAATAATTGTCTCTTATGGTTCAACACTTCTATAGTAAACATATTATACACTTGATAAGTATTCTGGTGATATTTCACATACTTTGACAATTTTTACAAGCATAATGTGGCATTCCACATGCTTCCTACATTTCACTAGCCACCACTAGGGGTGCTATAAATCCTACTAAAAAACACTTCACAAGCTCTACTGTTCATCAATATAATGCTGTAACTCCGAGGTGATGACGCCGTCGCTTTTGTTGTCCTCTCCTTTTCATACAACTCGTGTATTCTTCTTGTGATGGTGCGTCTTGAGGCTCATACGTGCCGTCATTCGTTGCGATCCTAAAGGTGCGTTCACACCAAACGCGACGCGAACGCACCTTGAGAACGTTCCTCAGACCGACATCTTCCACAATACTAATCGGCTGCAGTTTGTATCCACTTTTCTGTAGCATTTGTTAGCTTGTCTTGCTTTTGTTTATCTATACTTCTCCTACACGCTGCATCAACGTAGTCTGCCGAAGATTTCCTCCACCACTGCCAGTGAGCAACGGAGTTTCAAAATAATAATAAAAAAAAAGATAACGCGCGATAAAATAATTGTCGCCGTTAATTAATTAATGCGTTGACGCGATAATAACGCGTTAACTTGCCCAGCACTAGTAAAAAGTTATGACATTTTTTGCGTTTTGCTTGGTGTAGATTCTTTTTCTTTTTACCTAGCTTTGTTTTTTTAACACTCAATGGCTGAAGGAGGAGAAACGGAATAGGTGGTGGAGTTACTGGAAACACTTTTCTGGAGAAGGACATTTCAGGAAAAAATGGACATCATAAGAAAGGGTCGGCCAACCCCACAGCTAGCAGCCCTGACCCAGCCAGGAAAAGGATTTGTACGAACGGTATTTCTGGCTGACAGCGTCGGAGAAGCGTTGCACATGTTATGGCTAAGAATGCGTTTTATTTGCAACTGAGCGTCTTGGTGTTGAAGCTACGCTAATCTGAGTTGACTAACCAAGGCAGCAACACGACACCATAGCACGACAGGACACTTACAAGCTACGGTACTGTTTGCAGGAGGACCTCTGGCTGGAACTGAACCACACCGATGTTCTGTACAACCGCGTCGTTAAACTCTTTGTAATCAAAGAAAGGAGGATGGACTTTGTCTTTCACTTTGGTAAGTGAAGTGCTTTTGTGTTTTTACATCTGCAGTAGCATTACTACTGTGTTCATTTGTCTATCATGTTTTTTTTATGATACGGTTGATGTTGTTCCCTCTGATGTGAATAATATTTGAATGGCTCGTGCTCTTTATTGTGTGGCGGAATACGTGTTTTAGCATCGCAGTGTTGCTGGATTGATTTGTCATGCTTTGTTGTCATGTAAATATATATGTGACTGGTTCTTGTGAGTTTTTTCTTGTCTAATTACATTGATTTTGACTATATGCATTGTCCGTTAATGACGAAGCATCCCGCCATGCGTGGGGTTAGGGTCGGACATTTGATTCTCTGTTTGGGCTGTTTTCTTTTACAAAGCAAGAATTATGGTCTGGAGAAATGGGGATTGTGTGGCGATTGCTTTAGCCCTGATTGAATCAGTAGGGAACAGCTAAACGCTGCGGGGAGAGTTTGTAGCTTGTGTGCTGCTGTTGTTTTCCTGTGTTGGGAACGTAAAGGAGCGTGTTTGAGTTATCAGTAATCTAAGAAACTAAATTATTGACATCAATAGAATTATTAATGTCAGTAACAATTATGAATGATTATTAATAATAATGGGGCACCACCCTGCGGACAGGGACCAATAACCAAACGATAAAACTAAGTCTCATAATTAGCGTTCACTCACAATGTCAATAGTCTGAGTACTATTACATTTGGAGTAAAAGTGAAGGTTTAAGTTCGAGCACAGGCCACTACATCCAGCTATTATTACACACATATGCACCAGTAATCACAAAGACTGCTCTTTAAAATATAACAGAGTTTATTACATCCGAATAATAAATGATCAAATCAAATAATATCAAAACCAACAAACACTATCATACAATTATATGTCTAATACCTAAGGTCAAATGAACAAACGTGGAGTGCGGATCTATGTGTATGTATGTACATGTGTGCGTGCGTGTGTGTGTGTGTGTGTGTGTGGAGGAGGAGGAAACTACTCGGACAGTGGCGGGGTTAATCTAAAAAGGGGCCGGGCCCTGTTGGTCAACAACCAAGATGGCGGGGACGTGGCTACATAGGTAACCACGTGGATCTACGCACAATGTGGGTTGGGACAATCGATTACGTAACCAGTGTCTGAGATGGTCAATGAAAATCAGTGAATCTAACTATGTGTGTGTGTGTTCGTAGGAGAGGGAGAGAGAGGGAAAGAGAGAGAGAGAGAGAGAACCGAGCTCTGAGCACGATACTACGGCGCCGCTGTAAGATGTGAGAACAGCTGATTCATCACGTAACTCTCGGCGGTCGGGTTCTGAGCCGGCCAGCACAGTAGTAGTTACGGTTCTGAATCCTACTCGCGGAGCCGATTTAAGGAAGAGAGAATAAAACCGAACAAAATAAAATAATAAAATAATCCCAAAATAAAACAGATCTTTATCACTGCGATGAAACGCGAAGATTGCTCTTCATCACCCCGAAACTCGGTCTGCGAATCGAGGTTCGTCTGCCGCGGTTTCTGTCTTTAAGGTGATGAAATCACAATCTCCGAATCTACTAGCAGTGAGGATCTAATCACAGTTACAGCAGGAAATACACAGGATAACGGGACTCGCGGTCCGCGATGCTTGCGCAAAGTTACCGTAGCGTTTATAACGTAACTAAACAAGATAAAGCAAATAACACACAAACTGATCTACTCTAAGCCCAGATACCAAGATAACTCTTACTATTCGGTGCTTCTTTTGAGATCGATCTTTCGAGGGTTAACTCGGCTGCGCTGCTTCCGAGCGTGACGCAGTGTCCAACTCAAGCGCTGCAGGGCTTGAGGGAAGAGGGAAGGGAATTTGGCGTCCTTCCGCCGGCAATGTGTACACTTAAAGGTGGAGGAATTGGTCGTAGAAGTTATCAAGTCACTCGCAACAGGATCCAAAAATATAAAACTATAAAACACAGTCTGTTGGACCAGCAACTCTGACTAGTGACTACAGGATTTGATGAGGCAAGCGCTTCCTGGATCTCCTTGCACCAGCGCGAGGCCGGACGGAAAAGAAAGAGTTGAGAGTCTGAGCTGCTTTTAAAGGCAGGTAGTGAACCAGTGGGGGGTCCCTTGTTGGCCAATGAGGGGCCAGCATTCAGTTTTGGCTGGAGTTGGGGGGGGTGTGGTCATGACTCCTGGCCTCGTGGCCTTCTCAGCCCCCCCAGACCAGCCTTTGTCCAAAGAAACATGGATGCCTCTTTGAGCAGACCCAACACCTGCTAAGCTAGTTTAGCATAGTGTGCCTCCCAGAGCACACGCGCCACACCAGAGTACAATGTTGTGGTTCCGGGATGAGCGTTCCACCGAAAACATTATATTTCCCACAATTTAAGCTTCTGCATTTTCCAAATGCACTAGTATTATTCAAACGTATTGTTCAGTTCGTAAGCCTCGTACCAAACGGTTTAATATGAATACGTGTATTGTTACACCCCTAACAACAAATAATAACCGTAGCTGTGGCGTCATAGTGAGGTTATTAGGAGGTGGTAGTAGGACAGCACTGAAGGCCCAGGTTTGAAATGCACGGCCCGCCACTGGATTATAGTAATTCAATAATTTGGACAAATATGGCCGCACTGCTCTAAAACTAACAAGTCCTTGTGTTTCTGCAAGTTCCCCAAAAAACAGTGAGATTTTAAAAGTGATTTTAGTTTTTATTTGTTTTACAAGTTTTCAGAAAATGTATGTTTAAATAAGCAAATGAGACATTACATACAATTCCAGAACAGAAATGGGTAGCACTTTATAATAACTACACACTATGAAGCATTAGTTAAGCATGAGTAAACACTTAATTCATCATTTATAAAGCATTGTTCCTACATTAATAATTCATTAGTATGCAGTTCATAACAACAGTTACAAATGTTTTATTCTTGATTAATAAGCTCGTCTATTATGTGTTTCATTGTTGTGTTTTCATACTTTATAAATGATGGATTCCCCATTTGTAAATGAAGTATTATATATTTTACAAACCAATAATTAAGGAGTTGTAGATGATTAATAAGATCATTTATAAAGTGTTAGTAAATGATTAATAACTTATTTAGATGTACATTATTCATGCATTTATATATATAATGATTTAGATATGCACTAATGGTTAGGGACTATGCTAATATATGCTTTATAAATGCGTATTAATACTGCAATTCATGATTAATTAATGATTTATTAAGGTAGTTACTAGTCCTTAGTAAAGTATTTTGTGTGAGCTCATCTAAAGTGAGGACTATCTATGCCTTATAAAGCATTTATTAAGTATTCTGTGTGAGCTCATCTAAAGTGAGGACTATTTATGCATTACAAAGCATTTATTAAGTATTTTGTGTGAGCTCATCTAAAGTGAGGACTATTTATGCCTTACAAAGCAGAAAAGGCAAATAGACACAACACAAAGTGATCAAGAACATATCAATATTTATTGCAAGATGCAAACAATATACTGTTAAATACAAACCTCTCAGCCATTCATTCATGTAAGAAACAAACAAAGACATTCTCCTTCAGGAGAACATGGCTGGATATAACACATTTGTAAATATACAACTGGAGCTAACCAGGAGCTTTGCATATTAGTTTACATTTACTTATTTAACTATTAATTTCATACCAAGCATATCGATCTAATTCACATCCACTCCACATATAACAGCTAGTTAGCCATCTGTCACCTGGATCGCTCTATTTACAACGGAGGTGACACGTTAGCGTGCGCCTGTCTCATGACCTCTAGTGCTAGCTGGAAGGCTAGCTGGATACTCATCGTCCATAATGTGTAACGTTACGTGCCAGCCAACTAAGAAACAAACAGACGGGCATTGGAGGCCCGTCAGCAGTCACTCTTTCTGGCGGAGGTCCGCGCGCCCTTTCAACTTAGGTCGGAGTTTTCCATCGCGTAAGTGCACTTCCGTATCAGTTCCTGAGCGAAACGTTTGTCCCACGTTGATGACGTATGAAGCGGTCTTTTCCTTTGTCCGTCCCACATTGATGACGTTTTGAAAGCGGGATTTCACTCGATTTCGCTTATTGCAAACAATGAGCAGATTCGGCCGGCTGCCATCGGGACATGCAACTGAAGAAAAGTGGAGATCGATATCCTTGGTTAAAATGAATAGTTAAATAAGTAAATGTAAACTAATATGCAAAGCTCCTGGTTAGCTCCAGTTGTATATTTACAAATGTGTTATATCCAGCCATGTTCTCCTGAAGGAGAATGTCTGTTTGTTTCTTACATGAATGAATGCCTGAGAGGTTTGTATTTAACAGTATATTGTTTGCATCTTGCAATAAATATTGATATGTTCTTGATCACTTTGTGTTGTGTCTATTTGCCTTTTCTGTAAAAAAACTGGGTTTTGAGGCACTGCTGACCTTTCAATGTCATTTATAAATGCTTTATAAGGCATAAATAGTCCTCACTTTAGATGAGCTCACACAAAATACTTTACTAAGGACTAATAACTACCTTAATAAATCATTAATTAATCATGACTTGCAGTATTAATACGCATTTATAAAGCATATATTAACATAGTCCCTAACCATTAGTGCATATCTAAATCATTATATATATAAATGCATAAATAATGTACATCTAAATAAGTTATTAATCATTTACTAACACTTTATAAATTATCTTATTAATCATCTACAACTCCTCAATAATTGGTTTGTAAAATATATAATACTTAATTTACAAATGGGGAATCCATCATTTATAAAGTATGAAAACACAATAATGAAACACATAATAGACGAGCTTATTAATCAAGAATAAAACATTTATAACTGTTGTTATGAACTGCATACTAATGAATTATTAATGTAGGAACAATGCTTTATAAATGATGAATTAAGTGTTTACTCATGCTTAACTAATGCTTCATAGTGTGTAGTTATTATAAAGTGCTACCCAGAAATGTGAACATTGGATGAAGCCAGGTTCAAATAATTTTGTTTAATTTTTGGACACATTATAGAGCCAAATGTTTTTACAGAGGGAATGTTGGATATCTCTTTGTATCACTCCATAAATCAGAAAATATTGTCAACAGCCACAAACAAAAATCCATTTTCGCCATGTTTTTAGGAACAAGGCTATGAATGATATATGAACAAACCCCTCTGGAAAAACCTTCAGAATATAGAGAGGAATGAAACTGTAAACTTTGGTGATTGTGAGAACTACTGAAGTGGAAATTTCTGTATCAGAGGGAGAAAAAAGTAATTTAGAGAAAATGTCCTCTAAAGAGAGTAGAATTACATACATTTTGCTAGACACTACAAGTAAATAGAATAGAGAATATGTATAGATATCACCATGAAAACTTCCCCAGTTGATTACTAACATCATGGCAATTATTTTTTGTATTACAAATTTAAGTATATGTAATAAGTAATGTGTTTAAATAGGAAAATTAGGCATTATCCAATGCTAACCTTTTGAGAATTTAGGAGAAATCTGCAGACACAAATAGAAAAGAAAAATACTTAAATGTGTATTTTGAATGTTTTCTTTCCACGAGTCTGAAAGAAGGCTTGTTATGGAAGCAAAATAGCCCAACATCTCAAAACGGACCACTGCATGAAAAACAATGTTTTCTTTGTCCTTAAGATGCCCCAATCAAATTTAGTTTTTATTCAAAGACTTTACAGACAACGTGCATCAGTCTCAGGGGACAGGACCTCAGTGGAGATGGATACTAAGGATTATCCCCCTAATCTGGTTTGTACTGGCCAGGGAGAGCAGTGTCCTCTCAGTTGACAAGACTGCATGCACACACACCCACTCACACACACACACACACACACACACACACACACACACACACACACACACACACAGCAACCGTGATGCACTGCCACCTAGCAGTCAAATCAAAAACATTATGAGCCAATTTTTTTAGGTCATTGCAGGCACTAAACTGCGACTGAAGAATGTGAAAAATCTTTTCTTACAAAATGCAAAACCTCTCTCATTGCTGTAGATGATCTCTCTGTTTCTCTTCTACTAACCTTACCTTTTTTGTCTCCTAATTGGCCTCTGTTGCGCTCTGCGTTTGAGTCACACACACACAAACACAAAATCAGTGGATTTCCCCTCCGGGGATTACACTGCTGTGCTAATTAAGTAAGATGAAAAGATCAAGTGGGCCACTGACGTGACACTCACTCTGTGCGAGCCCCTCTGACTCACTGGTCACGCTGTGTGACCAAATGCAGTGGGTGGGTGAGGTTACCGGAATGGACCTGGTTGCTTCCCTTCACCCCTCCCCCTTCCCTGGGGGACAACATTGTTACCTTTTCCACTCCATCAGTGACGGCTTCCCTGGGGAAACAGTCGATACCAAATGTTTGGCCACTTAGTCACTGTTGTCAGCTGTCAGATACAGCAGATTAGACCTCACTTGGCTGCACATGGCTGACAAATCACCGGGATTTGTTACGGGCAAAGATGCGGCGTGTGTACCGCCGCAGGTGGGCGGCAGGGTGGATGCAGGGAGGCCCGGTCAGATAATAAATAAAAAAACGTGGCTTCCGAATCACCCCCTGGATTCAAAAGCTTTACTGTAGGGTTGCAGGGACACCCAGTAAGACATAGACAAGCATGAGCATTATAAACCAAACACTCTTGTCATCTATTCATCTCACTGCTGAGTGAACTAGCTAGTCCAAACCACATGACGCCCCAAAAAAAAAATTATCTTCCAATACTTACAATGCTTTGTGTATTTGCCTCGGGCAGGCAACAGTTACAGCAAAACAGTCCTGACAAAGTTAGCAACTAGCTGGGGAACAGAGTGAAGCATTTAGCAGCGAAACAGACAAAGATTTGGCCCGGAAAGTTGGTGGAGACCAAAAAAGAGCTAGAAGGACAGTAAATATTGGACTTGCATTTATCCCGTGACCAAAAACACCCCTTCAAATGAATTACAATGTTGCCGCGAGTCTACTGCAAGTGTTAAATCAGCAAGTGCTTGCTTACAGGCCCCATGTCAACTTTTTAAAGGCGAAAATATGACGACGGTGTTGTATTCATTTTATGTTAGGCTGCAACAAATAACCAAAAAATCAATTAATGCGGCTTTAAAGCCACGTTCAAAGACAGGAATTTTATTTTCTACACCCTTCTAAGAAAGGGAATTTATCCAGCCCTTTAAATCAAAGATAGTCAGGGGCAATTGTTTTTTTGCAGGTTTATTATTGTAGCTGGGCCCTCTTGTGCATCAACTTTTCAACAAATGGTGTGTGCGTGCACGAGCGGCGCTTCGGCTGCTGTCCGTGGCGCTGATCAAAGGCTGGTTTGCAGGATGGGACTGCCATGGTGAAATAGCAATTGTCTGCATTGCAATTGCCTGGAGTGGTTGTGTGTGCGCGCACGAGCGTCTGTTCATTTAGAGAGTGAGGGCCCAACAAAAAAGTAGGCACTCAAAACCATCTTACTCTGCTTGTCGGGGATGGTAATATTTGTTTTTTCAAACTGCAGTGCATGGGGTTATGGAGGGAGCATGGTTACCTACATAGCTAACAGCAAACCAATGATTCTTTTAGGTTGCTTTTAAAAGAAAAGAAAATCCTTTCAAGAGACCTGTAACGTTACTGAATTCTTTATAGTCTAATCTATTTTTTATCACTTCATTTGTTAATTAGTCCAGCAATAGTCCTGCACAAGGCTACTGCAGCATGATTATGTCTAACCTTTTATAACCTGCACCCGCAAATTCCGCAAAATTCCGGTTCTGAACGAAGGGGCCCCACACTCTAACTACAAGGTCTTTTTTAATAATTCCAAGGGATTATTAACACTAAGAATGGTTTGCTCATATGAATAGAGTAAATATTATGTATATATTACTGGTTAATAGCTCATGAAGATGGAACACAGCTCCACTTTGAAAATGTCAAATTCGTATGGTGAAAAAGAAACCACCCACCATCATAGCAAACGACAGCAGTAGTGAATAGAAAAAGAATTGGAGTGAATTGAGTGAAGTATGCCAGATTTAGAGACATAAATGTTATGCGAGGTCACGAGAGGTCGTCATGTGAGAAACAGCCTCTCCAGCTGTTCCATTGTACTTTTACAACCTAAATAACTATATATTTAACTTCCTTTATCCTTCTACATGCACAATCTATCACATACAGCAGTTAGAAATCATTTTGGAGAGCTGGAACCGTCTCCAAAGCCTCTCCACGCCGGTGATCTACGGGAGAATTGCGCAATAGCTGGTGTGTATTGCGCCATTGTAGAGCCCCTGGTTGGTCGATTTTCGTTTTTTTTTGCTCTGTGCATGTGTCTGAATGTGGCCAATCGAATGACGTTAACAGATTTACCAGGAAGTCTTTAGTAATTCCGATCTACGCCGAGGACCCGGCGCGTAAAAGTCGCGAGACTGCCTCGCTGGAATGTTGCCCCCCAGTTTATTAACCCCCCTTTTTTATTTGACAACTTTATTAGAACGGAAGTGGTACAGAATGAGCTGAATCAGCGGTCAAAATGGAGTTTAAGGACACGGTTTGATGATTTTGCTTCAAAAACGTGAGTACCGACCCAGAATTTTTTTGTCAAAGTGATAGATGCTGGGGGCTGCTGTACCCCCGGTAATGTTTGAAGCATCTCCCGGAGACGAAATCCGAGATATACGTTCGAAGCGTGGTCAAATGCTATTGTTGCTAAATACCTAGCTTTACCATGGACGGTTGAAAAACTACTTTTGAGAGGCTGTTTCTGATACGTGTCTCGGCCAAATGAACGCGAAAAGTGACGTTTAAAGTGATATTTAGCACGAGGCTAGGAATGTTGTCGTAGATCGTGTTTTATTGTGTATTGAGTGTGTAAAGTGTTACACATGCTTCGATTCATGGGAGATTCTTCGTTCAAACGGTATGCTGCATTGTTGTGGAAATATTATATTTGTTACTGAAAATTGCATTCTGCGGTTCAGCTTGGTACTGTTCAGAACCGGAATTTGCGGAATTCGCCCCCCGGGGGGCGGTGCAGGTTACGCAACTTTACCTATTGGATAAAGGTGTTGGGATCTGACCATGTGCTTTGAGACAAAGGAATCAGGCCTTCCTATTTGCAGAGCAACCTGGAGCCTGATTTGGGTTTGTGATAAGAGCAAGCTCCAAGGACAGTTTAGCTGTGAAAGCAATAAAACACCAAAACTGCAATCTAATTGGCCAAGGGCCACAGACACCCCAGGACCCCTGTGGCTCAGACCCTGTTTCCATAAAACAGCCTTGCTCCCCCAACTCTTTGCTTATTCCTCTGACATCTGGTCGGACAAGGAAGCATGCAACGTTGCTGTATTTAAAAGAAAATCCTAGGTTTTAACAGTTTTAGATTCGCTGGACGTATCTACTGGACGAGGAAGCGAACAATGTTCCTGCAGAAGTGAAGAAACGGACTTCTTCAAGTTGATTCATGCCGGTTACGAGCCGAAGAAATTCTCTGCTACGGAGAGAATTTATTGCGCAACGCACGGAGCCGCGCTGTCGGAGGACCAACCGATCATACCACGAAATCTACTCATAGTAAGGCAGAGAGTCTGGGCAGAGTTAGGTTATTATCTTGTTTGTGTTGCTTAAATTACTGTGTCATTTTTTTACAACGTGGTGTGTATGTTCAATAATCACAGAGATTAACGATCGTTAATGTTGTGTAGAAATTACAGTGTATTTCATACTACTGAAATCGTGTTGAGATCATTCACCGCTAGTGAGGCCGGAAGTTGTTTGTCATCAGTTCAGATGTCAGAACCGCGACTGTGCAAATCAAAGAGTCGTCAGCTTTGTTTCTGTAGATGAGAGAGCAATCTTCCGTACTTCACCGCGGCGGGGAGGATCTTCTTTTGTTTTTGGAGGATTTATTTTGTTTGTTTTGCTTTCTCTCTTTTTTTACTAACCCACACACATATAACGTAACGATGGCCTGCCTCGGACGGCGCTAGCCGCTATTGGCCTGTCTCGAACGATTCCGTCATGACGCATTTTCCGGTCATTTCGCGGTCATTTTCTTCGGCGATCGCTATCCAAACGTAAGTACTATTAATTCATACATATCAAAGAATCTAGGTGTCAAATTTCATTAATATATATGCACGTTTACATGTCTAAATACTATAGGAAAGTGACTTTGATGAGAGAAAGCAGCAAGAACACTTGGGCGACGCTCGGGCGACGGTCTTTACTCTGAAAAGTGTCTGTATTTTTACCGTATTGCTAATGTGAGTTAGCATATAATTGTAGTTTGTAGCTAGCTTTACACTACGTTGTCTAGCCAATGAAAATATAGCATTGATGTGTGACATAATCTGTAGTCGAGGGGAGGGAGGCAGAAATGTTGCGTCTGAAAAAATAGTTGTGGCCGTGGGAAAAACAACAGAGAATCGTACTGCGAGATAAAGGTAGGCAGCCGTTTGTTTGTTTTTAGCTCTGAAATATAACAGCAGACATATGTAAAATAAAGTGTTTTTATTGTTTATCATAAGCCAGGCTACATAAAGTATATTCATGGACAATGATCTAATAAATGATGCAAATAATGTTGGTGTGTGTGTGTGTGTGTGTGTGTGTGTGTGTGTGTGTGTGTTTGAGAGAGAGAGCGAGAGTGCTGGCTTTCAATAAATGTACAGACATGTCTCTCTTATGATTAGAAATATTGTTTATGTAGATAAACCTCCAATATAATACAGTGCTAGGTTATATATAAGGTTAACCAAAATGTAAGTTTTTTTCTCTTGTTTATGTTCCTGCCTGAAAAGATAGAGAATAGAGACAGAGAAGGAAGAGAAAAGAGGCAAAGAGAGACATCAAGAAGCAGAAAAGAGTAGAAAGGAAACAGGAAGCAGAAAGGAGACATCAGGAAGCAGAAAGGAGACATCAGGGAGCAGAAAGGAGACATCAGGGAGCAGAAAGGAGACATCAGTGAGCAGAAAAGAGTAGAAAGGAGTCATCAGGAAGGTAGGTAACGTGTCTGTGTGAGAGTTTTTTCCTTTACAGGAGGATCAAGAAAAGAAAAGATGGATATAGAAATTGTAAATCTGCAATGGTTAAATAGGTAAATATATGTATGTCTATGCATGTGTTAAATATGCATGTGTCCATACATGGTAATCTGGCAATTTATAGAATTATTCAACTTATTGAGCCATCTATTGTGGCTTTAAAACTAATTTTGAATTTAATTTCTTACTGTGCTAAAATTAATGTGTATTTGCAGATGCCAAACATGCGGCAAGTCAGGAAGAGGGAGAGGAAGACGAGGAAGTGGACCCAGGAGGCCATGGCACAGGCCCTACAGGAGGTGAAAGCAGGCAGGCTCACTCTACGGCAGGCAGCCCAGCAGTTTGGGGTCCCTAAGTCCAGCCTGAGTGACCGAGTCAGTGGAAGGGTGTCCTCTGACTGTGTCTATGGTCAGAGGACACTCCTCACCCCTGAAGATGAGGATTCCCTGGTGGAGTACTGTTTGTATTCTGCCAGTCACGGGTTTCCACTGACGAAGCCTCAGGTCCTGGCCCACGCTCTGGCCATCTATAACCTCCGCCACAAGGAAGCACCAAGAACCGTGCTTGGCCAGACGTGGTGGATAAACTTCCGGGAGCGGCAACATCATCGCCTTACTGCCCGGACCCCAGACATCATTGACCGTGGGAGGGCATCCTGCGCCAAGAGGGGGTCAATTGAGGAGTATTTCGGGCTCCTCACCACCACCCTGGAGGAGCACGGGTTGAGGGAGAAACCCCGTCAAATATACAACTGCGACGAGACGGGGTTTCAGCTGGACTCTACGAGAAGGAAGGTCATCGTGCCCCGGGGGACTAAACATGCTAATAGGCAGGCCCAGGGAACCAGAGAACACATCACCGTCCTGGCCTGCCTCAACGCGGCTGGGGAGGATGTCCCCCCTTTCATCATCTACAAGGGGGGATATCCAGGGGGCCCCTATAACAAGGAAGGGGTTCCCGATGCCCTCTACGGGAAGTCGCCAGCAGGGTACATGGACAGTGAGCTGTTTAGGGAGTGGTTTGTCGGGCATTTCCTGAAGTTCGCCGCGCAGGAGCGCCCGTTGCTGCTCATCATGGATGGACATCAATCCCACCTGGATCCAGAGCTGGTCCGGGCGGCACAGAGGGAGGGGGTCATTCTCCTGTGCCTGCCACCACATACGTCTCACATCCTTCAACCTCTGGATGTGAGTTTCTTCGGACCCTTGAAGGCAGATTTCTCTGGTGTTACAGGAGATCTGTCGGCAGTGAGCCACTCCTTCTTGGTTTCTAAGAAGGAGTTTTCAAGGGTCCTAAGAAACTCCTACCAGAGGGTGAAGGATCGGAGACTGGTGGTGGCTGGGTTCAGGAGGTGTGGCCTCTACCCTCTGGACCCAATGGCCATCGACTGGTCACGGGTCATGCCGTCCGGGCCGCGGCGTGGGGCCTCCTCACCACCTCCGCCAACCCCATCGGCATCTTCCTGGGCTGCGCCTGATGTTGCCCTCCCCTCCCAGCATCCCCTTTCCCCAGCCCAACCAGCCCCTATCCCCAATCCCCAGAACCAACCTCCATCTGCCCCTCCTCCTCCCAATCCCTACATCACCCATCCCTTGGTAACATCAGGCCGGATATCAGTAGACCTGGCCCACCTCCTGGCCGAAATAAACTACAACCGCAACACCGGCAAGGTCAGGAGGAACATCACCAAGGCCAGGTTACTGACAGCTCAGGAGATGTCCGACGTCATCGTGGATGCAGAGGACCGTGCTGCAAGGCGGGAGGCCCAAGCTCTGGCCAGAAGAGACAGAGAGCAGCAGCGGGACGGAGACACCGGCCCGGCAGCCACTTCCTCTACCCTGTCTGGCGGCTCTCGCCCCAGCCGCAGAAGACCAGTGTCCCTTGGGGCTACTACAGCCACCAGCTCCGGACTTTCCATCGCCGGTCCCTCATCCCTCTCTGCCCCCTCTTGTGCCTCCCACGGTCCCCGGCTGCCTGCCAGCAGGACCACAACATCACCACCGAGCCTGCCTGCTGAGGAACACCCCACCTTCCCCCATCTCCTGGTCAGCGCATACCTATTTTGCATTTGAATTCACGTATAAATCTGTATTTATTAACTATTGTTATGCATAAACATTATGAGTATGTATTTTAGTGTTGTAATAATAAAATATGATTATTATTTCAGAGCCTTCAACATCGGCTGCGGGACGTGGCCTCTATGGGTCCCAAACTCCTTCCTCTCCCTCCCACTGTAAATTATTTAAATAATCTGAAAAAAAACCAAACAATATTATAATATGATGGTGACATTAGCCATGATGAAGAGTAAACAAAGCATGGTTATGCTTTTTCTGTTATTTATACAGCCTCCCAACCTGCAGAGACCCGACCATCATCCAGCTCCTCGTCTGCTGGACCCACGACATCCACCGGTAGTGTACTTCATGTAAACTTTCATTGTATGCCAACCCATGAAAATCTGATAATTTTCTTTAATTCAAAGTAAAAAAAAATTCTTTTAATAGGTCACACTTCTGAAGAGATGGAGCAGACAGTTTGGGAGTGTGGCCGGTGCCGGGAACCTGACCCTCCCGAGAGCTCGGAGGGATTGGTGTCATGGGTCCAGTGTGACAGCTGCCACACATGGTATCACACCATGTGTGTGGGCTGGGACGAGGAGCTGGATGAGGAAGAGGATTATTTTAAATGTCATTTGTGTCCTGATTTTTTATTTTATTTTGTATTTGTTTTTCAATAAATGTTTGCATAGAACTTTTCAATCATTTGCACAAGTTATTTGTCTTTCACTTTAACAATATAGCTTTTCAATCATGAATACTTGTGTTTTTAGTTGTAATAGAACTCTTACTCTGCACTGTGTGTTATGATAGTAATTGTTATATACAATATACAGTACTGTGTAAAACTTTTAGGCAGGTGTGGAAAAAATGCTGTAAACTAAGAATGCTTTCAAAAATATAAATAATTGTTTATGGCAAACTGAGCACAGCAACAAGACACAAGGTAGTTACACTGCATCAGCAAGGTCTCTCCCAGACAAAGATTTCAAAGCAGACTGGGGTTTCAAGATGTGCTGTTCAAGCTCTTTTGAAGAAGCACAAAGAAACAGGCAACGTTGAGGATCGTATACGCAGTGGTCAGCCAAGGAAACTTGATGAAAAATACATCAAGCTTATTTCCCTTTGAAATCGGAAGATGTCCAGCAGTGCCATCAGCTCAGAACTGGCAAAAACCAGTGGGACCCAGGTACACCCATCTACTGTCCGGAGAAGTCTGGCCAGAAGTGGTCTTCATGGAAGAGTTGCAGCCAAAAAGCCAAACCTCCGACATGGAAACAAGGCCAAGCGACTCAACTATGCACAAAAACAGGAGCTGGGGTGCAGAAAAATGGCAGCAGGTGCTCTGGACTGATGAGTCAGAGAATATTTGGCTATAGAAGAAGGCAGTTTGTTTGCCGAAGGGCTGGAGAGCAGTACAATAATGAGTTTCTGCAGGCAACAGTGAAGCATGGTGGAGGTTCCTTGCAAGTTTGAGGCTGCGTTTCTGCAAATGGAGTTGGACTTTGGTCAGGATTAATGGTGTCCTCAATGCTGAGAAATACAGGCAGATACTTATCCATCATGCAATACCATCAGGGAGGCGTATGATTGGCACCAAATGTATTCTGCAGCAGGACAACGACCCCAAACATACAGCAAACGTCATTAAGTACTATCTTCAGTGTAAAGAAGAACAAGAAGTCCTGGAAGCGATGGAATGGCCCCCGCAGAGCCCTGACCTCAACATCATCGAGTCTCTCTGGGATTACATGAAGAGACAGAAGGATTTGAGGAAGCCTACATCCACATGAGTGTACCTAAAATAATTTATGCTGTTTTAAAGGCAAAGGGTGGTCACACCAAATATTGATTTGATTTAGATTTCTCTTCTGTCCATTCACTGCATGTTGTTAATTGATGAAAATAAACTGTTAACACTTCAATTTTTTAAAGCATTCTTAGTTTACAGCATTTTTTCACACCTGCTTAAAACTTTTGCACAGTACTGTATGTGTGCATAATTGTTAAATCCCATGCATCAGCTGGTGTTTTGCCAGTGATTGACATGAAAAGAGTTTAACAAAACATCCAGCAGGTGGTGGTATACACTCAAACGGTTGTTGAAGCGTGATATCTTATTGTGAAGTACAGAACTACGTTCCCGGATGTGTTAACAGCATTGATGGTAATTTTGGCGAACCTGTAACAAGCGAATATCCTCGAAAAACCAGCAGCACCCAGTGTTTACAACGAGGATAGAAATTTGGACGGATTAGGCCAATAGCGGCGCACGGCTAATTCACCGGCGTTAGAGTCCTTTTAACGACTCTGGTAAAGGCAAAGCTAACTTTAATAATTACAACGATATTTAGTTCGAAAGGTACGAAGTTAAACTTTAGTTTAACACCATTAAATCAACTGAAAACATTACACGATCATTTTTATCAATATTTTAAGTGAGTTTTATTGGAACGATAGCTAAAAACTGTCCGGTTCGGGGTACAACTCCGTTAGCTTTAAGCTAATGTAGCTCCGGGGTTGCGCTAACGGCTTCAGACACGTGTAGATAACGAGATCTCTATCGTCTTCTGTCATTTTAGAGTCTGGCGCCATCTTGTGGTCTCGCTAGAGACGCCGCCACGTTTTAGATTACGTCATACGTTGTCTGAGCTGTTCTCTCGCCCCTCCCCCCTACACACTGCATGCACACACACCTCCCTCTTACCATAGTTTGTTGATTTTAGATAGTGTGCTCATAAATGTATAGTTGTTGTTAGTTTTAGATATTAGTTGACTAGATCATTATTATTGGAACTTAATAAACTGTTATATTTTAAAGAGCAGCTGTCTGTGATTACTTTGTGCATGTATTGTGATAATAGCTGGATATGTGGTCTGTTGCTCGAACTTAAACCTTCACTTTTCACTCTGAATGTGTAATAGTACTTTGACTATTGACATTGTGAGAGAGTATGAGACTTAGTTTATCGTTTGGTTATTGGTCCCTGTTCGCAGGGTGGTGCCCCGTTATTATTAATAATCGTTAATAATTTTACTGACATTAATAATTCTATTGATGTCAATAATTTAGTTTTCTTATATGCTGATAACTCAAACACGCTCCTTTTCGTTCCCAACAAAGGCGTATAAGGATAAAGATTGTGTTAATGCCAAAGTGAAATATAATTTAACAGAGTGACTTTTTGATCCATCCAAACAGAGATCTTTGTCAGACATTGACATTCACAAAGCAAAACAATACAAACGCACTCATCACTCAGGTGGTTGTGATCTGCTTGACTTGAAGTCAATCTACATTTCAGACTGGACCAATCAGAGTGTAACAACGCACCGCCGTTACCTATGCTGCGGACAGTATTCAACAAGTGGTGTCAGAAGTAAAGGCCTGTCGATACCGTGAGGGGAGCAATGACCAGAGGAAAAAAGAATATATGTTAATATGACAGCAGAATTGGTAATCCAGACATTGATGATGATGTAGAGGAGGGAGATCCGGGGATGATGGGCAGCCGGCAGAATGAGCCACCACAACCACTACAGCGGGCCCCACACATCCACAGAGACCCTAAGTTTATACGTCTCTCTGTATACGACTGTAGGTGGTCAGACTTAGCTTTTGTCAGTAGCATTAGCACCCAAACTACCCTATGCTGTTATTCTGGGCCATGATGTCCCCACACTGTTAGATTTGATACAGCAGGCTAAGTGTAAGGGCCAGGCTACTGCTGATGGACAGGTAGAGGGCACTGTGGAGTCACCAGTTCGGAAGGTTTGAGCAGCAGCTGGAGCCCCCACCTAAAGTAACTGCATGCAACATAGTCACAACCAGGGCACAGAAAGACAGTAATAATCTTGAGGAGTTACCTTTTTACAATGCTGAATTGGAGGCAGGGCCAATTAAGCAGCCCAAGTCCAGAGCCCAGAGAAGGCGAGATAAGGTTTTGGCTATGGCCAGGAAGCAGTGTGAAGGAGTGACAAAGCCCAACCAGCCTTTAGATTTTCACATCCCTTCTGACATAGCAGCATTGCAGCTAGCTGATCCAGCACTGAAATCATGGTTTGATAAGGTCACAGAGGTGGAGGGTGAGAGACAGGGCAGGGCAGACTGTTTAGCAGAGGCTACCTATGTGGTTGAAAATGGCATCCTTTACCAGCGGCAGGGGAAGGATAAAGTCTTCGTTTTGCCACAGAGTCTTAGTCAGAAAGTCATGGAGCTGGGTAGCAGGCAAGGCAAGTTTATTTGTATAGCACATTTCAACAACAAGGTAATTCAAAGTGCTTCACATAAAACCATTAAAAGCATCAAAACATAACGCAAAAGAAAAGGAGATTTAAAAACAATTAAGAACATTCATTGAAACATTAAAAACAGTCATTAAAACACTAAAAAGCAGTGTAAGAAATAAAATACAGTAGTGAAATGCAGGGAATTGATTAATATCCTTGAAAATGGTTAAATTAAAGGCAGCAGCAAACAGAAAAGTCTTCAGTCTTGATTTAAAGGAGCTGAGGGTCTCAGCAGACCTGCAGCTTTCTGGAACTTTGTTCCAGATATGTGGAGCAGAGAAACTGAACGCTGCTTCTCCATGTTTAGTTCTGACTCTGGGAACAGAAAGTAGACCGGTCCCAGACCACCTAAGGGGTCGGGATGGTTCATAAGGTAGCAGCAGATTAGAGATGTATTTTGGCCCTAAACCATTCAGTGCTTTATAAACCAACAGCAGGATTTTAAAGTAAATTCTTTGTTGGACAGGAAGCCAGTGCAAAGACCTCAGAACTGGAGTGATGTGATCCACGTTCTTGGTCTTAGTGAGGACTCGAGCTGCAGCGTTCTGAATCAGCTGCAGCTTTCTGATTGACTTTTTACAGAAACCTGTAAACACACCGATACAGTAGTCGAGTCTACTGAAGATAAATGCATGGACAAGTTTTTCCAAATCCTAAATCCTCGATATATTCTTCAGGTGATAGTAGGCTGATTTTGTAATTGTCTTGATATGGCTGTTCAGGTTGAGGTCTGAATCCATAACTACACCTAGATTTCTGGCTTGGTTTGTGGTTTTTAACATCAGTGATTGAAGCTGAGCGCTGACTTTCAATCGTTCGTCCTTGGTACCAAAAACAATTACTTCTGTTTTATCTTTAATTGAAGAAAATTCTGGCACATCCAGTTGTTGATTTGTTCAATGCATTTACCCAGCCCTTGTATGGGATTATAGTCCCCTGGTGATATAGTTATGTAGATTTGTAAGTCATCTGCATAATTATGATACACACTTTGTTGTTTTCCATAATCTGAGCTAGTGGAAGCATGTAGATGTTGAACAGAAGAGGCCCCAGTATTGAACCTTGGGGAACACCACATGTCATTTTAGTCAGCTCTGATGTGTAATTAGCTACAGACACAAAGTATTTTCTGTCCTTCAAGTAGGATTCAAACCAGTTGAGTGCTGTGCCAGAGTCCCACCCAGATTTTTAGTCTTTCTAGTAGTATCTCATGGTGGACCGTGTCGAATGCAGCACTGAGATCTAGTAATACTAAGACTGAAATTCTGCCATTGTCTGTGTTTTAGTGGATGTCGTTGAAAACCTTAACAAGAGCAGTTTCAGTACTTTGGTGCTGTCGAAAGCCTGACTGGAAGACATCAAAACAGTTATTTATGGCCAAGAAGTTGTTCAGCTGTTGAAAAAACGCTTTTTCAATTATTTTACTTAAAAATAGGAGGTTTGATATTGGCCTATAATTTTTCATTGTTGCGGAGTCTAAATTAGCCTTCTTTAGGAGTGGTTTAATAACTGCAGTTTTTAGGGCTTGTGGGAAGACACCTGAGAGAAGGGATGTGTTCATGCAGTTTGAAATATTTTTGAAAAAGTGTGTTGGTAGAATATCCAAGCAGCAGGAGGATGACTTCAGATGTTGTATAATGTCTTCTAGGTTTCTAAGGTGGATTGAATGAAATTGTGTCATGATATTTGAATGGATGTTATTCAGAGATGGGGACAACACATATCCTGTGGTTGGTGTGGAGGCACTGACTGCTTGTCTAATTTTCTGAATTTTGTCAGTAAAAAAGGAGGCAAATTGAATGCATGCCCAGGTGGATTGGAGCTCAGCAGCTACTGACACGGAGGGTTTGTTAGCCTGTCGACGGTAGCAAATAAGGCGCGTGTATTGTTATTGGTTATGATGTCAGAGAAGAAGGACTGCCTTACATTTCTAAGTTCCAAATTATAATTGTGAAGTCTCTCTTTATAGATGTCACAGTGAACCTGGAAATTTGTTTTTCACCACTTGTTTGTCAGCTTTCCGACACTCTCGTTTCTCTATTCTGACCAGCGTGGCATTTCTCCAAGGAGATCTTTGCTTACCCAAGACAACCTTCATTTTAGTGGGTGCAATGGCATCAATAACATTTTTAACTTTAGAATTGAAGCTATCTACAAGCTCATTGACTGAGATGCAAGAGAGGGCTGGTGTGGAGGAGAACTTCTGAATAAATAGTTCAACGGTGTTTTCAGAGATGTAACTCTTTGTCACAACCTCGGTTTGGACATTTGTGTGCAAGGAGATTGCACTCTCAAAGAAAACACAGAAATGATCAGAGAGTGCAACATCAGTCACAGCAACCTTGGAAATGTTTACACCTTTGGTGATGATTAGGTCCAGAGTGTGCCCCCTGTGGTGGGTGGGTCCTGTCACATGCTGAGTCAGATCATAGTTATCAAGGATACCACATAGTTCTATAGACCCTCTGTCCTGGGGATTATCAACATGGATATTAAAATCGCGCCAACAATAACAACACAGTGAAAATCAATACAGATTATAGACAGCAGTTCAGTAAACTCATCAAAGAAGGTTGCACAGTATTTAGGTGGTCTGTAAATGTTTAGGAATAAAGCTTGAGTGGAATTCAGAGCCACATATTCAAAAGAAGTAAAATGACCAAAGGACATCTGCTTGCATTGAAGAGAATCATTAAATAAAATAGCAACTCCACCTCCTTTCTTATAAGCTCTTGTTTCACTCATGAAACTGAAGTTGTTGATTCAATAAGAACAGCTGCACTGTTATCTTGGTTTAACCAAGTTTCAGTTAAAAACAAAATGTCCAGTTTGTGCCTAACAATAAAATCATTGATTACAATTTTTTTTCCTGACAGAGACCTGACATTTAATAAAGCTAAGTTTAATGTGGTTAAAGCTTTATTTGCCCAATTTATTTGGACAGGCTGACGAGGAATGAATGTTAAGTTTGATAAGTTTGCAGGTTTACTATTGTTTCTTCGCAGCCTCTCCTTTCTTTTTCTATAAACTATCAGGACAGGAATTGAGAAGGCTAGCTGCATACAGGGCCCCGACTTTTCCTGGAGAGAATCATTGGTGTCATTAGCCTTGTAGCCTGGACCCAGAAGATATCAATTATTGCCTTTATCAGGTAGGGGAGACAGTAGTGGAGGTGGGGGAGGGGCAGGGCGCTTTAACTTCGCCGATTGTGTCAAAACTGGCTGAGGACTTGGAGCCAGTTGCGGGGGTGGGGCTGGAACTGTACGTCGAGGAGTGTGGCGAGGAGTGTGTTTTTTCATGTGGTCAGTGAACTCCAGGTGGGGGGAAAATGGGGAGAGTGTGAGAGAGGAAAGGGACCTGGATGGAGTCTGGGAGGTTGAAGTAGGTGCTGGGGAGGGAGGTAAAGACTCCTCTCGGAAGGGTGGGGAAAGTGGGAGATCAGAGGCGGTCCCTGATGATGAGGTTGGAGACTCCTCCTCTTGGCTGTCGTTAGGCGGGGGCATCCTTCCCGTAAGGTCTCCAAGGTGATGCTGTGTGGTTCTCTCTTGTTTAGACTCCTCTTGTCTCTTGTCCTTGGCAGTGGGAACAGACGGGTGAGGCAGGAAGAAAAATAGGTTAGAGGTAAACAGTTTTACCCCTGACTTGTTCAGGCAAACTCCATGTGCCTTAAAAAGATGTCTGCACTCGCAGAAAAGGTAGAAATTGTTGATAAAATGTACTGAATGGTCAGTACATTTTGTACAATACAATACAATACAAGTTGACAGCCATTTGTTCAGTGCAAACAGCCTGCTGAATCCTTCATCTCCTCTGACTGGTGGAAGAGGGCCACTGATAAACACCTCAGCCTTGACAGAGCTGACTGTGTTTTTCAATAAAGAGAAAATAACAGATCAATAAAGTCTCGCTTCAGAACTTCAGACTGTTTCACAATATCACAGCTTCCTGTATGCACGATGATGTTTTTCACCGTGGGATGGTCAGCCACGATGTCCAGGATTTTGTCTTTCGGGAGTGTTTTGGTATTCTTGCTGCACAGTGTTCTGACATATTTTACAGCATAGTCACCAACAATCAGTCTCAGGCCCAGTCATTAGCTTTCCCTGCTGCCTTTTACTCTCACATTTACTCTCAGTTCTTACCCTGCTTTGAGAAGATAGCTGCTTATCCAGGTCATCATATGGAGATTAAGCATCCTGCGACAATGGAGCAAATCTGTTTTGAAGTTGTAGGCTTGGTTGTTGTGGAGGTTTTTAGCTGGTTTTGCTTTTCTCAGCTGTCCTTGGCTTTGTCCGTCTGAGTGCAGGGGTTGAGGAGGGGTTCTGCCTGTGTGCTAGTGCAGGCCAGCCAGTCGCATCACAAATCTCAGGGCGCTGGGCTCTGCCTGTTAGTCGTCCCCACACCCTGAGGGTATGATTTTCTCTTCGTCTTTGAACCGAGAGTTCCAGGGAGGACTACCATTTGAAGATACATTATCTGCTCTCTCCTCCTGTTTCTTGGTAGGCCTGGTGGTGCTAGTTAGCTGTGTCTTCGCTTGCGTTTGTCCAATGTTTTTAGTCCATGGTAAAGTGGCATCATTCCCACACAGTCCATTTACCTCCACGTTTAGTTTATTAACTGGATCCCCGTTAGCTGACGCCTTAGCGGCCGCTAATCTTCCTGGGGTCCACAGAAAGGACAAAAACATAATACATACAAAATGTGCAAAACATGACATGAAACAAACAGTTAAAAATAGTACAATCAGAATAATAAGAATAAAAATAGTACAGTCAGATACATAGTCAGATACATAGTGCAATCAAAGACTAGGATGTATATTGTCGTAACCGACCATATATAAACATCAAGTGGTTAGTGCCCTGAGGTGAGCCTTTAATTGTTTTTTAAATGACAGATTATTACCTGTATGAGTTATATGAGGAGGTAGTAAGTTCCAAGCTGTAATTGCACGAAAAATAACTGTACGTTTGAGGAGATTTGTTCTTGGGGTTGTAGGTATCAAGTGACCCGAGCTAGCATTCCTTGTGTGATGGTTATGTCTGTTACGTGTGTATTGTAACAGATTGAATAAATATTCAGGTGTCTGATTAAATACTACGTTTCTAAAAAACATGAGAAGGCTATAGTGAAGTTTAATTTCCACTGAGAACCATGACAGGCGAGAGTGCATATATGCTGTATTAGTTCTCATTGAACACTTGAGTGCTAATCTGGCAGCTCGGTTTTGAACCAGTTGTAGTTTGTTTATGTCCTTCTTAGCTGTTGCTGGCCATATGAATGGACAGTATAGCAGGTGACAAAAGACCAAGGACTGTAACACCTGACAAACGATAGAGAGTGTTAAATAAGCAGAGCACTTTCTAGTCATAGCTATGCCCCTTCCCATTTTAGTGACAATGCCGTCAATGTGCTCAGACCACGACAACTGTTCATCCAACACTACACCCAGTAGTTTAGTCTTCTTGACCTGTTCAATTGCCGAACCAGACATTGACAGGTGAAGCTGTGTGTCACCATATTCTTGGCATATTCTTTGAGCCAAAAACAATACTTTTAGTTTTCGAAATGTTCAGGGCTAGTTTGTTCACTTTCACCCAATCAGACACTCTCACTAGATCCTGATTCAGAATGGTTGCAAGTTCCTGTTTGTTTGAAGCAGTGATATTCAGTGTCGTGTCATCTGCATACATTACCATTTTGGCATCCTTAATTGACAAAGGGAGATCGTTTGTGAAAATAGAAAAGAGTAAGGGGCCTAAGCAACTTCCTTGTGGAACCCCACAGCTAACGTATCTACAGTCAGATAAACTACCATTATAAAAGACTCTTTGCGATCTCTCAGAAAGATAACTAACCATCCAAGAGAGTGCCATAATGCTGAATCCATAACTTTCAAGTTTAGTAATCATAATATCATGGTCTATTACATCAAATGCAGCACTGAAGTCAAGCAAGACTGTGCCGACCATTTTCTTATCAGCCATCAGTTAGCTGAGCAAGGGCAGTTGCTGTTGAGTGACTCTGTCTGTATGCATGCTGGGAACTAGTAATGAGTTTATTCCGATTAAAATAATCCTGCATTTGTTTGAAAACGATTTTCTCTAATAATTTGCTCAAAATGGGGAGTATACTAATTGGACGGCTATTTGTACATGTGAAGGCTGATTTCTTGTCCTTTGGTATTGGAATCACCTTCGCCACTTTCCAGACCTTTGGGCATACACCGTACATTAGGCATTTGTTGAAGATGTGACATATTGGAATAGATACGTGATCAGAAGCAAATCGCAACAGTTTACCATCTAGATGGTCTATACCAGCCAGTTTATCAGTTGGCAGAGACAACAACATTCTCTCAATGTCAGGGGAAGTAACCTGCACAAAATCAAATTGGCAGTTTTTGATTGTTATAGTCTTCAACCAATCAGATCTTTAGTTTGACATGTTGGGCGTATTCTTTGACGTGCCAGTGGTACCGAGGTAGCCTCCTAAGTACGTCTGCATTAACGTGCGCTGTGATTGGTCTGTGGGCCAGCGTGACTTTTGTCAAACAGAAAGCTAGCTAGCAGATGTTAGTAAGAGTTCAGGTTGAAACATATGTAAGAGAAGTTAAGACATTGACATGACATTTTTAGCATTTTGCTTGGTGTAGATTCTTTATTTTTTTTACCTAGCTTTGTTTTAACACTCAATGGCTGAAGGATGAGGAGAAATGGATTTGGGAGTTACGGACTTTATTAACAAAGAAAGGAGGATGGACTTTGTCTTTAAGTGAAGGCAGCTGTGGTAAGTCAACTGCTTTTGTTTTTACGTCTGCAGTAGCGCTACTACTGTGTTCATTTGTCTATGGTGTCGTTTTTATGAATAATATGAATGGCTCGTGCTCTAGCGCTGCAGCGTTGCTGGATTGATTTGTCATGCTTGACATTTTATGTTGTCATATAAATATATGCGACTGGTTGTGTGAGTTTGTTCTTGTCATTGTGTTAATTACATTGATTCTGACTTGTCCGTTAATGACGAAGCATCCCGTCATCGCAAGGTTATTTCGGACATTTGATTCTGTTTGAATCAGTAGGGAACAGCTAACTGCTGTTGTTTCCCCGCTAAGCTAGTTTAGCTTAACCTCCCTGAACACACGCGGGGGCCTGAGCTGTTTTTTGTTATTGTTCCGGGTTCAAAAGGTCACACAGCCCGTTGTCTGTTACGTGAGCGCAGTCCACCGAAAACAATATTTTTCCCACAATTTAAGCTTCTGCATTTTCCAAATGCACTAGTATTATTCAAAGGTATTGTTCGGTTCGTAAGCCTCGTACCAAACGGTTTAATACGAATACATGTATTGTGACACCCCTAGAAACAATTAACCGTAGCTCAGTAGGACAGCACAGAAGGCCCAGGTATAAAATGCATGGCCCGCCACTGGAGGACACAAGTACAGTCATTCTGCAATTGGAACAGCAGCGTACTTGATGACATCACCACCTCACACGTGTAGGAATATATATATTCATATATTTGTGTGTGTATATATATTTGTCATATTTGGTTGTGAAAGTACTTTACAGTGAAGAACCAGAGTAAACTCATTATATATATATATATATATATAAGATCCAGATTGCTGTATGCTTTGCAGACGAGGAAAACGCTGCGGAGACGTCAATACCAGCGGCAAGTTTCAAAAAGACTTGCCGAGATCAGGCTGTTCTCTGCGGGTACCGTGAGCCCTGAGCCCCCGGTGCTGGCCAGGTGTACTGACGAGATGAAGCTGCTCTATGCGGGTACCTTGAGCCCTGAGCCGGTTTACTGACGTTTTTTTTTTTTTAAGTTGGCTGAATCTTGACAAACCGACCACAGATTTGATGTTTCAACTGTAATGGATGTGGTAAGGACCCAGACGCAGTATGACGGACACACGGAATAGTTGGAACAAGACTTTATTCCAGGCAGAACATACAACAGGCAAACAGTCTTGGATCTGCACACGTGTAGAAATCCACTCAGTGGAACGCCAAGCCGTCAGGGGAGAAGGCAGACAGGAAACAAAGGAAACAAAGGAAACAAAGGCAGAATCTCGTGGTCGGGGACAGAAGGCTGAGTCGTTTACCGGAGCAGAGGCAAGGCGGAGAAGTCCCAACAGGCAGGGTCGTCAACGGGAAAACAGTCGAATGGTAACCGCGGGAAAGTCTGGTAGTGAGTGTGTGAGAGACTGGGGTCTAAATAGTAGGTGCAGCAGAGTGAGCAGGTGAGAGTGATTGAGCTGATGAGGTGGGTGAGAGATAGAGTGACAAGAGAGAAGGGGCAGAGCTGTGACATCAACAACTAACTTCTCGCCTAAAAACATCCTAAAATTACTTTCCGTGACTTAACAACAGTAGTATTTGGAAATTTTGAACTTCCAGTTGTGTGATTTCTCCTCCGCCATTGTTTCCTGTTGCTGGTGCAAAATGCATTCTGGGATATTTGGCTGTCCCGAGTACAAACAAGTCACCTCCGATGCATCCCCGGTAAAATGGGCGGAGCAAGCCACATCCGGGCAATTGGACCTGACTTGGCTCGATGCAGACTTTTGAATTGGAACAGTATTTGGACTGCAGCTGATGACGTTTCACAAGTCCACGAGAACACAAGTACAGACAAGAACGCATATTGAGAATGGCCCATTGACAATGTTTACATGCGTACCCGCTGTTGTTGTCGTATCTTGGAATAGTTTACATAAATCAAATTACAAGAATCTTAGCTTTCCTAAGATATGTTGCATGATCATATAAGTGGTTAAAGATAGCAGCTGTGAACATGGTATAATTGTGTGTCCTATTTTTCACACTCAGCCAGCCCCTGTTAAGAGGTGGATTGGAAACTCTTGCCATATAACTGTGTTTTTGTTTTTGGTAATTTAGTTCCATCAACATGTTTTCTTTTGTCCTTGTGTATTTTCCATAGAGGCATGTTTTGTTCCCTATACAGGAGTATCAAACATTGATATCTAGCTCGGCTCTGATTGGTTCAGTGTGAGAGTAGATAAAGCAGTCAAGCAGATCACAACCACCTAAATGACGAGTGTGTTCGTGTCTATATATGCATTGCTTGCTCTGCCATAAAACAAGTGACCCATCCCCAATGCTGGAGGTGATATGCTATCATTGGCTGCTAGTGTGCCATGTCCTTTGGACAGCTAGGAAGACATTGTTCCTGCTTCTTCTGTACTATAGATACAAGGAAGAGTGCAGTAGAACCATGGGGTGTATAAAAGAAGTGAAGGTGGTCACTGTAATGTCACCCGTTGGTTTGTGGACTACGGTTTTCGAAGCCTCGAGTTTGGCATTTTGGCCGTTTTTTAAACATGACACTCCGACCCTCACCTCTGGTCGTGAGCTTCGGGTAGAGATGGAAAGAATGAGATCGCAGATACAGGCCTAAATAAGCTTCCTTCGTAAAGGTGGCTGGGCTCAGCCTTAAAGATAGGGTGAGGAGCTGAGACATCTGATCCGGATGCCGCCTGGATGACTCCTTTTTAAAGGATTTTCGTTGTCCTGTAACAATAGGAGCTTTACTGCATGTGTTGCATTTGTTGCTGTTGCACCGAGAGGAAACCGACTATAAACAGCAAAGACGCGTGGAAACAGGCCATTTCGTTAACACGTGTGCCAACGGCAACATTAACGGACAAGTTCCGTGGATTGATTGAACCAAAGGTCTCGCACATCGTATCGTCTTCACTCCTCGGTTCCGTCTTGAGCCTAATTTCTTTGGTTGGATTGATCTATTTATCATCCGAGTATATGGAACATCATATGAAGTTATAAATAAATCAGCAGTTTCTAGAGACTGTATGCAGTTTCATTTAGCTTTTTTATCAGTGTTTTTATGTTTGTCAGCATGTGAGAAGGCGGTGGGTGTGAAAACACTGACAGAAACCTCAAAGCTGTTGACAGTTTCTGCGGATAATGTGATGCTGGAATGGTCTGCATTAGGTATTTGGGGCACATCTGTGTCTGCATTGATCAAATGCGCCAGGTGCATCATTTCAGCCCTTCTGTTTGATCCATCCCTTCATTCCTGTCCAAGCTGGAACAGCCCGAGCTGACACGTGGACGCTTTGCACGAGTCTATACAGTAAAAAAAATACCCAGCCACCGTAACTTGCGTGGCCTACTTTCAACAGGTAACCGAATTTTTAGCGGTATTTAAAAGTGAAAGAGGAATTATAGTGCACTATGTGTGTGTAATTGCACAATATTTCCTCCCACTACTTTCTGTTTTTTCCACACACGCACTCATACGAGAGAGGTCATCTGTTGCTTGGGTGCCCGAAAAGCAGCAGTGTGTTTAATTTGATGTGGTTTGTTTGCCTCATCACTTTTTAGTGCGGTCAGTAACCTGGTCATTCCAAGTAATTACGGTTACGATCATATTATACTGCTTTCTGTGATCAAACTCCAAATACGGCTGTAAACGTAAGGGCTTTTTAAAAACAATGATGTAGCGTGTGCGGCTCCTGCCCCGTTTCTAGGCGGGGAAGTCTTTCGCACCTAACCCGGTGGTCACTCCGTCGGCTGTCCCGCCTGCGAGGTTATGTTATCCTCTTTGAGGTGTCGGGACAATACCTTCGGCCTTTTATATCACCCCGTAGCTAAATAGTTAGGATTTCGGAATTAATTGTTTTTTTGAAAGTCTTTTACGGCTAATGCCCTAGGCGCTCTCAATTGGATGTAACCCTAACACCCGGTATGTAATAGTTATGTACATCGTCTATACTTTACTATTGCCTATTGTGAACATTCTCACCATTTATGACTGACACTGCAATGTCTTCACCCATGGAACTTACCTTAAGCTCCAAATGGTAGCTTCTGTCGTCACGTCTGGATCGCACGGTTAGTGGACAGGGAAGAGGGTTAAATTGTTTTAAAGGACCCGAATACTTGTTTGGTTTCAGTCACTTACTAAATGTAAGGCTGTGTTTTTATTTCAGGTTTTCACACAAGATTCACATACAACAATTTCAATTCAATGAAACAGTTACAGTGGCTACCAGAACTATTCTATCATTCCTCTTTATCAGTCTTCACTGAGTTTGTAATGAGGTACTCTCCCTCTTCTCTCATCTTTCTGCTCTGCTCTGCTGTTTTTATTCTACTCTCAGGCTGGAACCTCCTTCAGGCTCATGAGTCACTCATACATGAGTCCTCCTTCTTCTTGGGCTGGGTCAGAATGTAACTGGTTTGATCCTGTTAAAACCAGAAGCACTGTATAAGGCTCGAGTGACTAGGTTACACAAAGTGTCTAACTCTAAACTGTTTATATGTTAAATCACAGCTATCAAAAAATAAAACAAGTTATAATATGATGGTTATAAAAAGTGTAAACACGCTATAGGTTGTGCTGGTTATACTTTGAAATCAAAAGGGTTATAGTTTATACTATCTATACTTTTATGCTTTCATACTTTTCTACGATCTTTCTACAATGAGAAGACGGAGCGCAGATAAATTGATAACTTCCAACATACGACCCCCTGTTTAAGCATAATATAGCAAAAACACCAAGTAGTTTTGATGCATAAACATAACCAAGTTGTCACATGTTTAAAACTTCCGCCATGCGACCGTTGCACCTTAAATGGAACGGTGTGGAGTCATCTGTAAGCGATCTATTCTGTTGTTTAGGTATGAGGACGTGTCGAAATTTGAACTGATGCAGATGCATCATCGCCTCAGTTCCAGTCGCCCCTGGTGGATTCCCAACTTACTGGACACCATGTACATTGGTGGAATAGTGGAGCTAGCATAGCTAGTGTGACCTGGATTTGATTTGCCAATGCATTGATAGATGTCAAAGAAGAAAAAAGACAAACGCTCCATCCACTAGTATCTATGGACTTTGTAAGAAACACACTTTTAGATCAATACCACTTTTGTGCATTAGGTATGTGCTTAGCTTATCTTAGCATAAAGAAACAGCTGGTCTCACACACACTCTTCATCTGATCCTAGTGAAATAAGTCATTAGGAGTATTTAGAACTATTCCTTTAACCATGAGGATGCACATGTATTTATAATACATGTGCGTTCAGTGACGCGATTGGACTCAGCTGCTGTCTGATCTGTCGTCGCATCAGTGTGTCACGCATCAGTGTGTCACGTCGCATGAACGGACGGACGCACGCACACATGCGAGCGACAGAGCAGCACAGAGCACATTTCTAACGTTAGTTAGCTTGTAAACTACGAACTTTATTTTTTTGAATACAAACGAGTATGGCTACTTGTGAAGACTGCAAACTCGCGTACTCGCAATTAAGGGACGATTTTCACCGCCTGGAGTCTGAAGTCCGGAAAAAGGAACAGCTGATCGACGGATTCGTATCTGTAGCGGCGGCCCAGGCAAAGCATATCTCATCTATGCAATCTCAGCTGGCCTCGGACACTGCGGACACTCTGCCCTGGCTACCCTCGCTGCACACCGACCCTGCGGCCGGGGAGTGTAGTCAGTCCCCAGACCACGAGCTGAGAGAACCCGCTATAGATCCGACCCATAGCTCCACTCCGAAACCGGCATCCTGGACAGAGGTGGTGGGCCGCGGCCGCCGGAGAAAACCAGCTGGGAAGCAACCGCTAACCACCTCCAACCACTTCGCAATCCTGGCGGACAATACTCCCGCCACGTCTGTCCCACCTGTGGCCAGCGCTGATCTGACGACTCGCCGCTCCGCCACCGGGAAGGACCGCCGTACGTTTCTGAAGGAGGCTGTGGTCAGACGCTCAGGTGGATCCCCCCAGGCTTCCTCTACCCTTCGCACCTGCTCGTTGGCGCAGACGGAGGTAATTCAACGGTTAGAGCACATGTGTCAAACTCAAGGCCCGCGGGCCGAATCCGGCCCGCCACGTCATTTTATGTGGCCCGCGAAGGCATATCTCCACCAGAAAAAAAAAAAAAAAAAAAATTAATAAAAAAAAAAAAAAAAAAATATTTATATTTTTATTATCAAGTCTAACTTTTAATTTGTTTTTTTTGCTGCTGAAATGGGCTTCCATATAAAGGCATATGATTGTCTTAAAATTAAACTCTATGCTGCTTCATCGTGTACGCTACAGTGACCATAAACTACATCTCCCACAATGCATGTTGAGTTTTTGACCCGCGAAATGACGGACTGCGGCCGCTAGTAGCGTCAGCGTTAACTAAATCAGTTTTCCAACGAATTACTGAGTTGAAAATGTTTGAAAAATAATCCAACATGTCAAAGAAGAGGAAAATTGATACAGAGGGAAGGACATTTAATGAAAGATGGGAAAGCGAGTATATGTTTGTTCTTCAAGGAGAGAAACCGGTATGTATTCTATGCAATGAAGCCGTGTCAGTGATAAAAGAATACAATTTACGTCGGCATTTCGAGACCAAACACGGAGCCAAGTATGCTAAATTTAGCCTCCAGGAAAAACGTGAACTTGTCCAAAAATTAAAAGGCAGACTCCAATCACAGCAGAACATTTTCACAAAAGCTACAGCCAAAAATGATGCCGCTGTGAAAGCTAGCTTTATTGTGGCTGAAGAAATCGCACGAGCTTCCAAGTCCTTTTCAGAGGGTGCATTTTTGAAGGAGTGTATGCTCAAGGTCTGTGAGCAGGTGAGCCCCGACCAGGTACAGGCTTTTCAAAATGTCAGTTTGTCAAGGAACACAATCGCAGACCGAGTTAAGGAACTAGCAGGCAATCTGACAGAACAGCTAGCCGAGGAGTCGAGCAGTTACGTGGCTTTTTCATTAGCCGTTGATGAAAGTACAGACAACACGGACACAGCGCAACTGGCCATTTTTGTAAGAGGCGTGAAGGCAGACTTGACTGTCAGTGAGGAGCTCTTGGATGTAGTTGCCCTCCATGGAACGACGACGGGGAGGGACATTTTTGATGCAGTGGAGAGGTCCGTGAGTAAAACTGAATTACCCTGGGAAAAGTTGGTGGGGCTAACTACCGATGGCGCGCCTGCAATGTGTGGACAAAAAACAGGCTTGGTTGGACTAGTGAAGGAGAAAATGCAAAAAAGTAACTGCCACACACCTCTGATAACGTATCATTGCATTATCCACCAAGAAGCTCTGTGTGGAAAGGTTCTGGAACTGGATAATATAATGACCACGGTCACGAAAACAGTGAACTTCATTCGAGCGCGTGGCCTGAATCACCGCCAGTTCCAGCTGTTTTTGAAGGAGTTGGGCTCGGAGCATGGAGATGTGCCGTACCATACAGAAGTAAGGTGGCTGAGTAGGAACGTGGTCCTCAAACGATTTTTTGAGCTTAGGGAAGACATTGCTGTTTTCATGCAAAGTAAAGGAAAACCCTTGCCTGAACTGTCAGATCCAAACTGGCTGTGTGATTTTGCTATGTTGTGTGACATAACGGAGCATCTTGCCCAACTGAATCAGAGGCTGCAGGGACGCAAACAAGTCATCACGAAGATGTCCGACATGATCACAGCTTTCCAGCGTAAACTGCAGCTATGGAAGTCCCAACTGGAACAGGACAATCTTGCACACTTTCCTGTCTGCCAGGAAATCTCAGCCTCAGTTCCTGGTGCTTTTTCATGTGATCGATTGGCTACCAAAGTGAACCGGTTAATGACTGAATTTGATCGGCGCTTCTCTGACTTCAGAACACAGCGCATTGACTTTGCCATCTTTGCAAATCCTTTCACCGCCGACGTCGACAGTGCGCCCCATCTCCTTCAGATGGAGTTAATAGAGCTTCAGAGCGATAGTGACCTGAGAGCAAAGTTCCAGGATGCTGCGATTGAGGATTTTTACCGTCTCCTGCCTCCTGCTTTGATGCCACAGCTCCGACTTCAAGCTGCCCGTGTTCTGTCCATGTTTGGGAGCACCTATCTGTGCGAACAGATGTTTTCAATAATGAATTTAAACAAGACAAAGCACAGATCGCGCATCACCGACGACAACCTCCACGCTGTTTTACGGATTGCTACAGCACAAGACCTAAAGCCAGACATTGACCGACTGACCACGGGAAAACGGTGTCAGACATCCGGCCAGAAAACAAATGGGTAAGCATTTTTAAAAACCTGAATTGTATTAAATATATAATACAATTCATTTCAACCAAGAATAAGTACAGTGTAATATGTGTGAAATGTAATGGCTGTGTTTTGTTTGTTGTTGTTTTCAGAACATGATCAATAGATGAGGATGGTGTGTGATATGGTGTCCTGGGTGAGGAAGTATTTACTTGGTGTGTTCAAGGCCATGCAGCATCACCTCATCAACCTCACCCGAAACTTGAACAATATAATTGTGAACTGAGACATATCTGACTGTTATTTTGTTATGTTGAGTTGTTAAATATACTACTTTGTATGTATAGCAATGTATTCAGTGTGTTTAGGTGTATGTGTTCATACAGCCAAATGTTTACTGTAATCAAAAGCATCTCTTATTCGTTGGTTGTATGCCCTCTACAAGGCTGTCTGTACACTTTTACATCTGTCACAAATGTGACAGATGTAAAAGTTTGATCTTTGATTTGTTATAATAACAGAGAAATGTGCATATCATTTTACATTTATATAAATGCATTTACAATATGTTTATACTTCAATAAACAATAATCAAATGCAGAGAGAGTTGTTTAACAATATGTTCGGGAGTAGTTACATTTATACAGTCTTACAGTTACATCCGGCCCTTTGAGGGCGACCATGATGCTGATGTGGCCCGGGGTGAAAATGAGTTTGACACCCCTGGGTTAGAGGCTAGGCTTAGTGAGATAGAAGCACGGCTCCGCACTATGGAGGCTAAGTCATTAGCTACTGCAGGTGTAGCCGGTGTGGACCCAACACACGTGGCTCCTGCTAGCCGTCTCCCGGCAGCCCCCGAGCAGCCGGGGGGCCGGGTGGCTGCTCGCAGGAGGCATGTGTCTAAAACGAAGCACTCGGCTCACCAGCAGCCACTCCACGTTTCAGAGAAACCAACTCTGGTTATAGGCAGCTCTATTTTGAGAAACGTGAAGCTAGCGAATCCAGAGGCTACAGTTACATGTATACCTGGGGCCAGAGCAGGCGACATTGAGTCCTATCTCAAAGTACTGGCTAAAGATAACCGTAAATACGGTACGATTGTTATTCACGTCGGCGGAAATGACAGCCGACTACGGCTCTCTGAGATCACTAAAGTTAATGTGGAATCTGTGTGTACGTACGCAAAAGCCATGTCGGACTCCGTAGTCTTCTCTGGCCCTCTCCCGAATCTGACCACTGATGAAATGTATAGCCGCATGTCATCGTTCCACCGCTGGCTGTCGTGGTGGTGCCCAGCAAACGATGTGGGCTTCGTAGATAACTGGGAGACTTTCTGGGGAAAACCTGGTTTGCTTAGGAGGGACGGCATTCATCCCACTTTGGATGGAGCAGATCTCATTTCTGCAAATCTGACCCAGTTTCTTTGTGGATCTGGTCCATGACAACCCAGGGTACAGACCAGGAAGCAGAGTTGTAGTCTTACACACTTCTCTGAGCTTCCATTAGAGCAGCTACTTACCCAAAACCATATAGAGACTGTGTCTGCCCCACGGCCACTTAAATTAATTAATTCAAAACTAAACAGTCGAGGAGTTATATTAAATAATCTAATCCAAGTTAAAACTAACGCAACAGTGCAACAACATAGGATAATTAAATGTGGACTCTTAAATATCAGATCTTTGTCATCTAAAGCTGTATTAGTAAATGAGTTAATATCAGATAATCATATTGATTTATTTTGTCTTACTGAAACCTGGCTGTGTAATGAAGAATATGTCAGCCTAAATGAATCAACTCCTCCAAGTCATATTAATACTCACATTCCTCGAGGCACCGGCCGAGGAGGTGGAGTAGCAGCCATCTTTGACTCAAGCCTATTATTGAACCCGAAACCTAAACTAGACTATAACTCGTTTGAAAGCCTGGTTCTTAGTCTTTCACACCCAACGTGGAAAACAATACAGCCAGTTATATTTGTTATAGTGTACCGAGCCCCAGGTCCGTATTCTGAATTTTTATCAGAGTTTTCTCAGTTTCTGTCAAGCCTGGTCCTTAAAACAGATAAAGTAATTATTGTAGGTGACTTTAATATTCATGTGGATGTCGAGAATGATAGCCTTAGTACTGCGTTTATCTTATTATTAGATTCGATTGGTTTCTGTCAGAGTGTACAGAAACCCACTCACTGTTTTAACCACACCCTTGACCTGGTTCTGACTTATGGCATCTTAATAGAAGATTTGGTGGTCTTTCCGCAGAACCCTCTCTTGTCGGACCATTGTCTAGTGGCTTTTGAGTTCCTACTAACTGAGTGTGCGCCATTAAGCAAGAGCTATTACACTAGATGTCTATCTGATGGTGCCGTAGCTCAGTTTAAAGAAGCGATTCCATCTTTATTCAACTCAATACCATGCTTTGATATAACAGAGGACTCCTGTGATAACTTTAGTCCGACCCAGATTGATCATCTTGTCGATAGTGCTACTAGCTTACTGAGAAGGACACTAGACTCTATTGCTCCTCTAAAAAAGAAGTTAGTAAAACAAAGGAGGTTCGCCCCATGGTATAACCCTCAAACCCGTAAATTAAAGCAGACATTGCGAAAACTTGAAAGGACATGGCGTTCCACTAACTTGGAAGAATCTCGGTTAGTCTGGCGAGACAGTCTTAAGATATATAAGAAGGTCCTCCGTAATGCTAGAGCAGCCTATTACTCATCGTTAATAGAGAAAAATAAGAACAACCCCAGGTTTCTCTTCAGCACTGTAGCCAGGCTGACAGAGAGTCACAGCTCTGTTGAGCCGTGTATTCCTATAGACCTCAGTAGTAATGACTTCATGAACTTCTTTAATGATAAGATCATAACTATTAGAGAGAGCATTAACAATGTACTGCCCTCGACTAGTACCGATCTTTCCTCAAATAGGGTACCCTTGGAAACAGCTGCAGGCCATGATATATGTCTGGATGGCTTTGCTCCCATCGATCTTGATAAATTAACTTCAACAATCTCTAAGTCTAAACCTTCTACCTGTCTCTTGGATCCTATACCGACTAGACTGCTTAAAGAAGTGCTACCATTAATTAGCACATCTCTACTAGATATGATCAACCTGTCTCTACTAACAGGCCATGTACCACAGTCCTTCAAAGTAGCTGTAATTAAACCTCTTCTTAAGAAGCCCACTCTCGACCCAGAGGTGTTGGCTAACTATAGACCGATCTCCAACCTTCCATTCCTCTCTAAGATCCTTGAAAAAGCAGTAGCTAATCAGTTGTGTGACTTTCTACATAACAATAGTTTATTTGAGGATTTTCAGTCAGGATTTAGAAAGCATCACAGCACTGAGACAGCTCTGGTAAAAATTACTAATGACCTTCTAATTGCATCAGACAAAGGACTTGTCTCTGTTCTTGTCTTGTTAGACCTTAGTGCTGCGTTCGACACCATAGACCATTATATCCTGTTGCAGAGACTAGAACATTATATTGGTATCAAAGGAACCGCACTGAACTGGTTTGGATCCTATTTATCAGATCGATCTCAGTTTGTATATGTAAACGATGAAGCCTCGATGAGGACCAACGTTAGTTATGGAGTTCCACAAGGTTCTGTGCTTGGACCAATTTTGTTCACCTTATATATGCTTCCTTTAGGTAATATTATCAGAGAACACTCCATAAAGTTTCATTGTTATGCAGATGATACTCAATTGTATATATCGATTAAACCAGATGAAACCAACCAGCTCACTAAACTGCAAGCATGTCTAAAGGACATAAAAACCTGGATGACTTGCAACTTCCTGATGTTAAACGCAGACAAAACTGAAGTTATTCTACTAGGCCCAGAACACCTTCGAAATCAGTTATCTAATGACATAGTTTCTCCAGATGGCATTGCGCTGACATCCAGCTGCACCGTAAAGAATCTTGGGGTCATTTTTTATCAGGATTTGTCTTTTAATTCTCAGATAAAACAAATTTCTAGGACTGCCTTTTTTCACCTACGTAATATTTCAAAAATCAGACACATCTTGTCTCATAGCGATGCAGAGAAATTAGTTCATGCATTTGTTACCTCTAGACTAGATTACTGCAATTCCTTATTTTCAGGTTGCTCTAATAAATCTCTTAAATCTCTCCAGCTGATTCAGAATGCTGCAGCTCGTGTACTAACAAGAACTAAGAAAAGAGATCATATTAGTCCTGTATTAGCTTCTCTGCACTGGCTCCCTGTAAAATCTAGAATAGAATTTAAAATTCTTTTACTCACCTACAAAGCCCGAACTGGTCGGGCACCATCATATCTTAAAGAGCTTATAGTACCATATTATCCTACTAGGGAGCTGCGCTCCACTAATTCAGGGTTACTTGTAGTTCCTAGAGTCTTAAAGAGTAGGATGGGAGCCAGAGCCTTCAGTTACCAAGCTCCTCTTTTGTGGAACAAGCTTCCCGTTTCAGTCCGGGGGGCAGACACACTCACCACATTTAAGAGTAAGCTTAAGACTTTCCTTTTTGATAGTGCTTATAGTTAGGGCTGGCTCAGGTTTGCCTTGGACCACCCCTTAGACAAACTGGTATAGGCGTAGACTACAGGGGGACGTCCTAGGATACACTGAGCTCCTCTCTCCTCTTCTTCATCTCTGTCTGTATGAATTGATGTCCCATTAATGCTCACTACTAACTCTACTTCTTCCCCGGAGTCTTTGTGCTTTCTCGCCTCACAGGTTCCCATGGATCGTGGTTTCATCTGGACTCTGGTCCTTCCACCCGCCATGGCCCTGCAGATACCTACTACCTATTTTATTATTAACATTATCAACCATATTACCATTACCACTAAATGCACATTACTGACTTTGTTTCTTCCCCGGAGTCTTTGTGCTTTCTCTCCTCACAGGTTTCCATGTATCGTGGTTTCGTCTGGGCCCTGGTCCTTCCACCCGCTTTGGCCCTGCTGACTCCCACTGATGAATAGCACTCTTATTATTACTTACATTACTATTTCATATTACCGGTCCCATTAATGCACATTATTGACCAGCTTTTTCACCAGAGTATCTGTGCTTTATCGCCTCGCAGGTACCTCTGGATCCGGGTTGTACCTGGACCTGGTCTTTCCACCTGCCGTCATACATTGAATGTGTTGAAATTATATTGCATGTGTTGTAATTTTGTTATGCTGTTCAACACTTGACATCTATTGCACTTCTGTCCATCCTGGGAGAGGGATCCCTCCTCTGTTGCTCTCCCTAAGGTCTCTTCCTCTTTTCTCCCCGTTAAAGGGGTTTTTTGGGGGAGTTTTTCCTGTTCCGATGTGAGGGTTCCGGGACAAGAGGATGTCATGTGTACATATTGTAAAGCCCTCTGAGGCAAATTTGTAATTTGTGATTTTGGGCTATACAAAATAAATTTGAATTGAATTTGAATAATGAAAACTTCAACTTTTTTACAATTGTCACACGTGAAATTTGACTTCTGCATTTAAACCATCCGAACCATAAGGAGCAGTGAACGATGGTCAGGCGCTCAGGGAGCAACTCTAAATTCAAAGTCTTGCCCAAGGACACTTGCCAGGGATCGCCCACTTGATAGAGCGATTGTGGCTAAGTGGAGAGCAGGGCTGCCCTTCCATCAGAGGATCGGCGGTTCGATCTCCGGCTCCGCTAGTCGCATGTCGATGTGTCCTTGAGTAAGACACCTAACCCCAAAATTGCTCCTGTAGCTGTGCCTACGGTGTAGAATGTGATAGAATCTGAATTGTAAGTTGCTTTGGATAAAAACGTCTGCTAAATGACTGTAATGTAATGGATCGAACCACCAACCTTGTGGACAACCCACTCTACCCGCTGACCTACCCACTCTACCCGCTGACCTACAGCTGCCCCTTTTTCTCTATATATATATGCAGAACAGAAGGATGCAATACAAATCATTGAATTCCACTAAACAGGAAACACCGCTTTACCTGTTGTCCTAAATAATTATCCCCCTTAGAGTAAACACAATTACTTGACATTTAGAAATGTTAAAGTGCCTCAACAAATGTGAGTAGCTGCCTATTCTAACCAGCTTTTTAAAGTTGTGTGCCATTCAATAGAGAAGCAAATGCATGTCTCATCCGCTGCCTCTACAGCCTTTCTGCAATTTTTTCCCCCTTGATTTCCCTCAGTCTTTCATGCTCCCCGTTGCTGTCTTTCTACATGTGCTGGAGTTTGATTGAGTCATTCTCTCTCCTCTGCATCACTCCCTTATATACCTTGCATACCAATTAGAGTTCAGGTCCCACACGGCTCATGTGTGAACCAGTGGGGCTCCTGACACATCAGCACCCGGAGCCAAGAACTACCCTCGCTCCTTCTCTAGAGAGAGAGCACTTAACAGCCGGCAGAGGGTTTCTCTGTAGCCTCCTAACGCGGAGCGCAGATTTTCGTCACAGTTTAGTCATCCAGGGAACCTGTGCGTCGCTGTTAGCCCTCATCTAGGAGACCATCCCACCGCTCCTTGAGAGTGAAAGCTCGGTGATTGGAGTGTGGCTAGTGTGAAGAGGATGGACTGACGTTCGGGCTGTTGAGGTAATCATCACCGGCACTCGTGCACCTGGGCTTGAAATCAATCGCATCAAGGCCGCGCTTGCTGTAATTATCCGTCTTGATCTCTAATCTGCCAAAAGTACTCTTATCTTCATGAGAGTGGAACACGTAGACCGTGTTGGTATGAAAATGGAATGATTAATACTTGAGCACACAGCAGACTGCTTTCCATGCGCATTGGGAATGTGTTTCTCAGCAAGAGAGACGGCGTGAGGCGAGAGGGACAGGTGTGTGTGCTGGTGCTCCAAAATCAATGTGAAATTGGTTATTGTAGTTCGACACACTCGTCAAGATAGTGCAGGCAATTAAAGTACTTTAAAAACCATTAGCGGCTGATCGCAGCAATTTGAGCCAAAAATTGCACTCCTTCTCAGATTCAGATTGAACTTTATTGTCATTGCCCAGAGTACAAGTACTAGGACAACGAAATGCAGTTTAGCATCTAACCAGAAGTGCAAAAAGAAGCAGTAAAGGTGCAGTGCAATGTGCTAGATAAATAACAGTATAGATAACAGATAAATAATGAAAAATAAAAATAACAGTATATAGACAGTATGAACAGTGGATATGAAATGCAAGATACAGTATAGTATAAACAGTAAGGTGTAAGTATGTATAGTCACTGGAGGAAGGGGGCTAGTGTGGTGTGTGTGTGGGAGGGGGGGTTGGTGGTGGTGGTGGGGAGGAGGGGGTTGGGGGGGGGGGTAACCGGGGATGGGGGCTATCACCGTGGTGCAGAGTTTAGTAAGGTGACAGCTGAGGGGAAGAAGCTGTTCCTGAGCCTACTGGTCCTGGAACGGAGATTCCTATAGCACCTCCCAGAAGAGAGGTTAAACATAACTCAGTCGAATCCGAACACGCAGACATGACGCACACATTTTTAGATTTAGAGTGATTTGTCTATGCTGATATTTACTATGTCGATCGCAAATAAACGTCCATAATATATTATTGTCATCTAGTGTCATCCACTGTCTGTAAAACCAGAGTATGGGTACATTGCAAACAGAAACTGCTAATTCGGCATGTGTGTCACTTTGCCAAAATGTTAATGGGGGGGGGGGGATTTTTTTATTTCTTTACTTAAGATTTCATTAAACTTGTGGGGTTTTTTTCTACAAAATGTACCGAAACACTGGCAATAAATAAGAAACAAAATTGAAACCATACCCTCTAAACTAAAAAGAAATTTGGTTTGATTTGAAATCAAATACTATTACTTAGCTCGTTTACAAGATATGTAGTATTATCTTGATTTTGTCTGAGGGGGGTCCCCACAGTGTCAGACTGCCCTGATTTTCATGCTCAAGGATATGTATACCTGCTACAAGCGAAACTTACAAAAAGGCTAAACACAAACTGGCTAAAAGCTGCTAACTCTGTGTTGCTCTGTATGTGTTTCAGATCCTGTAGACGTTCATCCTATCTCACAATCAGTACCCGTCAGTTCTTTCTCCGTGCAGGGCGTTTCATAAGTCAACAGCGGGTTACAAAGATTCAGTTTCGACAAAATAAGCAAAACCAGGATTTTAAGCGAGAAAGGGTGGCAGGCAGCACAACAACCAGTGTTAACTCTGTATAAATGTGACTCACTATCACCCATCCAGGGATTTTTAGAGAGAGTTTTTATTTTAGTGCGTAATGAGCATTAAAGCCTCAGAGGCTACAGACATGCTAGTGTGGCTAAATATCCGTAATCTTAATTACCTTCATTAGACACCTGCGGCAAACATACTACATACAACATATGTGTCTTGGTTTTATTTGTTGAAAACAAGAGCTGATCCTTGCTTCAAGTTTAATTATACTAAATGATTTTTGTCTATAAAACGATCTTCCTTTCCTTCAGACTAATCTTGCCTCTTCTTTGTAATCGAGAACCATTTAATTGGCAAGCTCTCCGATGCTAGTCTTAATTTGTGTTTGATTAAAGGCAGGTGCAAAGGGAAGGTCAATCAGAGAGAAATGCAGACAATGAGAATGTGTTGCCTGCTACAGGTGCCTTGTTAGCGACTACGCTCAAGACTATTTTTCAATTAACTGCTTTCTAGTTCTATAATAAATAAATAAATAAAACATCTGACGGTAAGTCCAAGTGTATATAAAATGAATTCACAACTGCATTATGAAATATTTAACCAATACTGCTATCTAAAGTTAGGACGAGGCTGCAAATAACCTTGAACATAGTTTTAATTGTTCAAAGTCTGATTCATTTGGAAATAAAATGTTAATGTTTCTTACATATATCATGACTGCAACAAGCTTCATGCTAATCTTTTGGAAATGGCTTCATTTGATGTGACCAATGTGTACTTTACAGACCAAACTAAACCTGATACAGCGGTCAGGCTCATAGTAGTTAATTGTTACTCCTCATACCTAAACGACAGAATATGCTGTTTGCCAGTGGCGGGCCGTGCATTTTATACCTGGGCCTTCACTGCTGTCCTGCATCTGAAACACAGCTACGGTTATTATTTGTTTCGTGTCAAAATATAGCCAACACCTACAGATAGAGTGCGTCTCCTCTCTGCTCTGACTGCAGCGCGAGGCACCTGTATGTGCTTTGGGGCGGCGGAGGGGCTCACGGCAGCTCCCGCTGCTCGTTCACAACAGTGTAGAACGTACGTGCTTTAACCCTCTGGGAACTAGGCCATTTTTTGGATTTTTTTATGTTTTCTTAAACTCACCTTTTAAGGCACTTTCATATATGCTACATAGACATGTCTTATATCAAAATGTGCAGAACAATCTCAGCTATCTATATAATGAGGCACCAATTGTCCTAAGGCACTGTGCACTGTGCAATTTGGCCCTAAAGCTGAACAGTTGGAAGTCCAATTTTTTGAAATTCTTCAAATCTCTACTTTACTCATGTGGACAAACTGTTTTGGTGTTTGAAATTTTTTTTTTAAAGTCTTAGGTTCACACAAGTAGTGAAATATATGAATACAATAGTAGATAGATGTATAATAAATGTCTCAAACCAAATTTTGTAATATCGTTTTTTGAGTAAGTGTAATTTACTCTCACCTGTAGAGGGACTGTCACTTTACTTTGTTGTCTGGGCTGGTAGTGCACTGCACCCTGGTAGTGCAATGCACCCTGGCAGCTGTGAATCCTCTCTGTAATATTGAACAGTCATTACTAAGTAAAGTTCTCACTCCCTTTGTCCTTTCTTCCTCCACACACACACAAGATAGATAGATAGATACTTTATTCATCCCCAGGGGGGCGAGCTAACAAGCTACACGCTCGAGCTAACGGACGAGCTAACAAGCTACACGCTACACGCTCGAGCTAACGGACGAGCTAACAAGCTTACACGATGTAAACAACTCACCCAGTCCATAAGCTCGTCATAAGCATCATAGCTCGCTGTGTGTCACGCAGACTCCACTAACTGTGTGTTTACATGTCTGTAATCATAAAGCTACAGCTGTCTCAGAACGCTGCCGTTAGCAGACGTGCTAACTAACGAGCTAACAAGCTACACTACACGATGTAAACAGTCCGTCCCCCAGATCGTCACATGATGAACTGTAAGCTCGTCATAAGCTCGTCATAAGCATCACATCTCGCTGTGTGAGTCTCGTACTATCTCGTGAGAATACGGACACGGAAGTGGAGAATCTACAGATTTCTACAGATTTTCGAAACATTTTTCTGTGCCGTTTTTCGACGGAGATATTAAAAGAAACATAGAGTGAGCGCCGCTTACGCACCGCTGTGAGCGCCGCTAACGCATCACTGCGCTCATAGACCCCCGAGAGTTAACGTCAGAGTCACCACAAAAGTCTCCAATAACACCAGAACAAGTCGCTAGATTTGTCACTAGTAGCTTTTGACAAAAAAAGTCGCCATGAGGGTTTGGAAAGTCGACAGATTTAGCGAGAGAGTCGGCAAGTTGGCAACACCGGCACCAGCTAAATATGTCCCCAGAGCAACATAGGACGTAACAATAGTTCCTATCACATATTAAACCAAACAAAAATCCATCTTCATACAAATAATAATATATAAACAAGCATATTAAAGCTACTGCAGATGTAAAAACAACAAACGCATTTAACTTACCAGAGCTGCTGTTCACTATTTAAAGACAAAGTCCATCCTCCTTTCTTTGTTAATAAAGAGTTTAATCTCACGGTTGTTCAGTACATCCGTGCGTTTTAGTTCCAGTAAGAAGTCTTTCTCGATTCATGGACGCCAGTGAAGACAGTCGAGCCTCCCCAGTTGTATTTCCTGAATACGTTTTAATGCGTTTGAGGGCTGAAAATGTCCGCTCGACAGAGGCAGCAGATATTGGGATTGTCACCGCCCAACATGTCAGGCTAGCCCACTGACCAATCACGTATGGCTAGGCCAGCTAGCAGGCTCTGGCACGTCAAAGAATACGCCCAACATGTCAAACTAAAGATCTGATTGGTTGAAGACTGACAATCAACAATATCGTCCCCATTCACTTAAACTGCAAAGGGATTCACTTGTGAGTCTGCAGGCCTCGGGCCTCTCTTCTTACCTAGAGACACAGAGGTGAAATCTGATTGGATAAAAGCTTACTTAAAACAAGCTTCATATCAAAAAGGTTACCATCTCCCGTATTAGAAGATAAGAGTAGATTAATTGAGTTACTTGAGAACACTGCTAGATATGATTGGGCAATAAACTAAACTGACACTATGAATCCCTTACCGGCCTAATTTAAGTCCTGTTTGCATGCTTAGTTAATTAGCACCTCCAATGAGGATGTCATTTGTTGAGTACCCACTCCTGTCACGCACCTCGAAGCACAACAACGAATCATAGCTGGAATTCTGCTTGTTGAAGCGAACATCCCCAGTTGTCATTCAGACACGTTGGCGTGTATGGACTGGGAGTATAATGTACTAACAAATATGAAATCATTTGTATATACATTTAAGTTAATGGACAACAGTTAGATGGACAACAGCATTCAGTACCTTGAAGGGAATTTAGTTTCCTATGCTCTAGAAAGTCACTTGTGGCAGTGCTGTGCTGAGATGTACGCCAAACGGGAAAAGAGAACTTTGCAACAGGAAGTTGAATCAATCAATCCGCTTGCTTGACGGGCAGGTCTGCACTACGCAGTGTTGTTGGCTCCTCTGTGACACCCTTTTATATGCATAGGTTCTCCAAGAGGTTTGTGTATATCTGAATGTATGTCTTGAGTCCTTAGTCTGGGTTTATGCCAATCAAAGGAAGATGAGTGGAGTTTTGAACAGTGTAATTCATTAAGAGTGCCCTGTCTGAATAAAAGGTGGAAGCTTTAGTTTGCCTCATAATAAAGCTATATGTAAGTACTGCAGGAAAAAAGTTGGTGGCTTCAACAGAAAACAGCAGCAGTTTGTTTCAACACCTGAAACACAAGCATGTCACACAGTAAGGCAAGTGGATAGCAAAAAAAAACGTCAGAAAATTTCACAAAGTTTATTACAAAAGTGTTTGCTAATGGCTCTCCATACCCTAACATTTCCCACTGATGCATTACCAAAGCCATAACCTGTCAAATTGCAAAGATACGGTCCTAATTGCAACAATACAACTGCAATTGTATTGCATATATGTTATTTTTCCAAAGAAGAGAACAAGAAAATGCAAGCAGCTCTCGTTTACCAGGGCAATGGGATTCATTTGACCAAGCATTATATCGATGCTGATGGAATATTGTATAGCAAGTGCCTTGAAACTGAATTTCCCTGATGACCAGATGGCAGAGATGCTCACCGAGGGCCTCAAAGATGTGCTGGCAGCTTTTAACCTGGAGGAGGGGAGTCTGGAGCTGTACCTGGTTAGCATAGTAAATATAGACTATATTCCAAGATGGAGGCCACCGCAGCACTAAAGGAGAGGTCCACAACCAGCAAGGGGACTCAAACTATTTCAAAGGAAATGTCATTCCTCCAAATGTGACTACCCTTGTCTCTCTGCAGACGTCAGCAAAGACGCGCAGCTACTTGGTGTCACCCTGTGCTAGAAAGCAGGAAAATCCACTAACTTGTTGGAAACAGCATGATGTGCACAGAAAGGACGTGCAGTCACTACTGTTGCACCTTTTAGGTTTGAAACCAAAGATTTAAATCTGTGTCCATTGCTAAAAACTAAATTAGAAAAAGGAGTAGAATGGACATTCCCATTCAAATCAACTCCCAACTCGTCATCAACCGACACTTGATCAGTGGCCGTACGCTTCAAACTTTGACCCTCTACATACCCCTCTAGCATCAGTTTTGGACGTGGGAGGGTCAGTTTCCACTTGTTACAAATATAGTTTCTAAATAAAATCAAAATAAACCTCCGACTTCACAGGAAGTTGAGTTGAGGCAACAAAACCAACTAGTTAAGTTAAACACACTTTTTTTCCTAAACCTGACTGGCTGACAACTCACGTCACAACTCGCGTCACTACCGATCTTGGTTGCCTTGCTGCGAGAGAGGAATCGAGGATTGCCACATGATGAGCATCGACAAGAGACAGACAAAAGAGACGCTGGCTTAATGTGGACGGTAGGCCGAAACATAGATCTAAAACTAATTAATGAGAAGTACTTTACACGCTGACTTGTGTTGTCACCATAACAACTAGGAACATTGCCATTTTCTTTGGACATAGTCAATTGACCACGGCAAAGAGTTGCATGTCTGTTATACTCCTATTCTACTTCTATGGGCTTCATACTTTAAATATCAACGGCAAAGAAACAATTCTCTCCTTTTTCAAAAAAATTTACAATGTTTGAATTGTCGGAAGCACATTTTTTAAAGTCCTACAGTAGCGTTTACATGATTTACTTTTGGGGCCATTTTTTGCAATGGCAATGAGATTTAGTTAACATGCAGAGATTTTGGACTCCTGTAATATTGATCTCCCTTGTTTATTCGGCAGTGCCACGTTGATTCATTAGATAGACTCACAGTTGGCAATGTGGCAACAGATGGAGTAAATTGGACTTGAGAGACAAGATTAATTTCTGATGCGCTATGCGATCCTGTCACTCAATCCTGCAGGCAGGAGTGAAACACTCTGCCGCCCCCGTCAACACCATGACCATCGGATCGTCACAAGAGATTCCCCCATCCACCTACCGGCTATCCTCTATATCAGCCACATCTGAACTCATGGAGGCCGTCCTTTTATAATGATGTTCATGGGTGTGCATTTTAGGAAGATGCAGAATCAAAATGTCCAAATCATCCATAGTTTTGGATATTTATTCTCAAAAGATTCCAGCCAAGGAGTATGAATGATTAACTTCTTCTGGGTTTAATGCCGTAGATTTCCTAAGCTGGTTGCTATTGCTATTATCTCAATGAGCTTACATGCTCTTGTTTCCAACACTGCCAGACAGATCATCACATAAAATTGAGCTCTTACGCTTTCCTGTAGGAGCTCCACTGAAAAAACTAGAGTGCGGTGGATGTAAACGCACCCGTCCGAAGCGAACTCTCAGAGCAATTGATGCAACTTCCCTTGCAGCCGTCCCTGATCTGCCTGTGATGTGTGGGGATGTTTCACACTACCCAAGCTGTACTCCCCTCTCCTTCGCTTGATATCACATATTGGCCGAGTTTCTCTGAGTGTGTTGGCATTTTTTTCTTTTCTTCATCTCTGCCGCAGTTTTACTTCTTGGCACCGCTTATCTTCTCCCGGCGTATGAGGAGCACCTCTAAAATGTCTTGAGTGCGTGCCAGGCGTTTGGACCGGTGCCTAAAGCGGCAGCACGCAGCTTCCAGTCCCCCTCGGGCCCCGCGTGTGTTTGATATGCAGCGTCAGGCGCCTCGCAGCCGGCCGTGCGTTCACGGGGCCATGCTATGGGACCATAACTGTCCTTCCTGTGTTCTGACAAGGCCTTCCTCTGGGCTGGTAAACAAGTCTGCTCGTTAGTGTAGCTATTGTAAGCTTTCTGTCGAAAGTTTCTTTATCCCACAGAAGAGTCGTTTCAGAAGGTGCTCTAATTCATGAAATCCTTTATTTCTCCGTGGAAAAAGTTTAGCATTCCAACTTTTGCAGAGCAAGTGTCTCTACTGCACCTTTTTCTTATCACACCAAAGTATTTCTTTAACACCTAAGGGAATGCACCTAGTTAGTTAAGAGCAACATGGAAATATACTGCTACTGCTTTCAAGACAAGGAGAGCTTTCTTCTGTGCCCCAATTTAAACTGAACATGAATAATGGATATATTTATCAAGAAACTATAACTTTGACGAGGGAGAAATGATGCATGTTTTCATACATGGTGTATATACAAACTATTCAATGTTTCAGTTATTGAATGTGTGGCTGCTAGGCCAGTGTGTAGCATTTGGGGGATTTTTTATGTTGCAGAAATGGAATATAATATTCACAACTATCTTTAAATCGGTGCATAATCACCTGAAACTGAGAATCAATGTGTGTGTTTTAGCTTAGAAGGAGCCCTTACCTACATAGGGAGCGGGTCCTCTTCTCAGTCTTCTCACGTTTTGAACCACCATGTTTCTATAGTATAGAAACATGGGACAAACCAAGAGTTTATCGCATTTTTACGTTACCTGAAGAACACCGTAGTGCTCCAATACACTTGGAAAACTGCAGTAAGCCTGCAAAGCTGTGGAATGGCCAGCCGCCATCTGACTTCCGCTCATCAAGTAGTGTTATCATGGTAGGGATGGCCTCCAGCGAGGAAATTCATTTCAAGAAAAAATAAAAAACTCTGCACATAATCCGTGGTGGGTTCAATTTCCAGCCTGGTATGAACGACTGGACAACCAGGCTATTTATGAAGATATTTAGACACCAGGCACAGCTACGCAGTGTTTCGGCTGCGATCCGGCCGCCGGAGCTTATTGTCAACACTCTAGACAGCGTATGTTTCCACCAACGCATTTCAGAAGTGTCCCAGAAACAGCTATCCGCTTTGCTTTGCTAGAAATATGTGCATATCCGTGTTTCTCCTTTGCTGTTTGACGGGATCCACCTAAACCGGCTTCTTCAACCACCTTCTCTATAGTCTTTCAAGTAGAAGTTTTGTAAGTGATCAGGCACTGTATGTGAAATATATATATATATATATGACTCTATATATATTACAAAATGTCTTAATTACCTTAGTACTAAAAGACAAATTAACCAATGCATCGATATTCTGCAGGCGTCCGCATCCATCTCAGTTCCAGCTCTTAGAGCTGGCGAATGGAGCAGTCCTATGTGATCCCGCTGAGTATTCGCTACTTCCTGTTCCAGACACATCTGCTTCAACTGGTCCCCCTTCTCAAGGCCTGCAAAAGCGCCAAGAAATCTGGTCCTTCTCGGACTCCTCCGCCTAAGAGGAGAATCGTCTCTTCCCTCTCCCGCTCAACAGGCCTCATCTGCTGCTCTAGGCCACTTCGCTGCTCACTCCCTGAACACACAACCATGCAGTCTCTGGTTAATTCCATCCAAGGCACACTTTCAGTCCCTGGAAATTCTTCAATCTCTGCTTCATCATCAGGAACCTTGCTGCCACCCAGGCTCCCCCCGTGTTGCAGTCTGCCTCCGTCTTCAACCAGCACTTCACAAGTACTACAACTCAAGCCACTCTACATTCTCTTGTCCGTCCCTTCTCCTCCACTAGGTATGCCATACATCCCTCCATCAGCGACATTATCTCCACTCGTCTCGGGTCAAAAACCCTTCAGGGTAAATACGTAAATCTATTTAGCCTCATCCTTCCCAAGTGCAACAACAAGAAACTCTCTCAAAGACGCTGACTCTGAACCCTGGTCAGTCTGACCCCGAACAGCTCCTGCTGTGGCAAAAAATCTCAAGTATGCATTAACCAGCACCAGAACTGTTTCTCAGTTGTTAGAGAGAGACGTAAATGAAGGATTAGTTATCAGATTTGGTGAAGTCACTGATTAATGTCGCATGCCCAACTGCATAATAAAATACTGAGATGGCAAAAAATTCTGGCTCCAATGCTGGCAACTTTCTTATCCTTCCATTATAAGCTTGATGATCTTAGAAAAAAAATGTTCTCCTCCTCTGTTTTCTTTTTTGGCAGCGTACAGTGAATGATCACACACTGACACATCTGGGAGAATATTTTGCATAACAACAGCAATTTGTGGTGAACATTGTGTTTATTTTTATTTTTTTCTGTGAAATTGTGATGAAATAATCACCTTCCCTGGTGCTCTGATGTCTATTATCAACAACCGCAGACATAATGAGTGCCACACACGCCACATCCAGCCATGTGTCATTATTAGATTCCTACTGAATTGCTGCAGCTCACAGAGATATCAAATACTATTTTCATGTCGGTGGGTTTTTGTGTTGAGTTTTTTTTTTCTTTTTAGGCCGAATTTTGCATTATTTTGTCAAATGTTAAAAACTGCCATTTAGTAATCTCTCATTTACTTCTGAAAACAAGTCATTTTGACAGGAGGAAATTTCATCACAGTTTAAAAACTGTTCAGGAGCCTAGTACATACAGTAAAACTTTAAAACTATGATAGGAAGATGCATTGAAATTAAATGGTTCTATGATGTAGCAGTGGCCTGTAATCCCTGAGATTGAACAGAAAAGCCCCTGAAGCAAGAGGGGATGAGCTCTACAGATGGAGAAATAAGGGCGGACCAGAGAACAATGCTTTAAAGCGACGAGAAAGAATGAATTCAGTCCATTTCACAAGGTGCTGTTTATGGCAATTACAGTCGAGTGCTTTTGACAGCGCGTGGAAGTGAGAGTGACACCACTTCACTTCTCCTTGGGCGAGGATAAACACGGCTGAGGTGAATGTGAGGGCCGTTCAGCCACAATCATAAAGTCACAGTCAGAATTACAGTTGCTCATTCACACGAAAGGAACAAACCACGGGAACATAATGACATACAAACTGTTGCATTTACTGTACTGCGTAAACAATGTATGACCCCAACAACATAGTCACGCACAGCCGAAACAGCACTAAACACACCCAGTGACAAAACACAAAGAAAAACAGCCCTATATGCACATTTTAGGCAGTGTAGTACTGCACACATCTAGAGTCACATGAAGTTGTCGCCGTCAAAGCTAGTAAACTGCCAGCAAATAACTCTAAACTGCCATGTTTGTATTTGTTTTATAAAAAAGAATTTACAATTGAAACAATATTGATGGCAAACAGTGGGTTAAACTAAGTGGTTAAAAAAATAAGACTGATTGTGCTTTTAGTTTCAGATATGTTGTTTGATTGGTTACTCTAGGTATCATTCAGCCCCACCTGCGGTAATTGGTCATAGGTAAAGCAGAGGGCGAGGTGAAGAAAAAAGAGAAAAACAAGAGAAAAAGAACGGAGAAGAAGCGCGAAGAGAGGAGAGCGAAATAAATAGAGAACGTGAGAAATGCAGAGACATGCGAGGGTAGATAGCCTGTTTAGGTTAGAGAAGAATGTTAGCTGTGGACAGCACTGCACATTTATTGCTTAATCTTAGTTGATTTTGCCGAGAGTTTAGTGCAAGTGTGTCTGTGTAAAGCTAACGTTGCTGAGTCGCTGGACCAGAGGCCGCCATTGCTGACCGGAAAGGCCTGTTGGTGTGTTACTGACAGGACTTCACCGCCGAGACCGTCACCTCCGCTGTCGACTTGTTTCATCTTTTGGACCACAAAATGTTTCTCCAACACTGATGCTGAACTGTGAGTTTTAGACTTTCTGTGTCTTTGCTCTGCTGAGGATAAGATTCGGGAGGCAGCACCGCACCCGAGCTACACAGGCCTGCAACTTTTCTTATTTTAGTGTGTGTGAGTGAGTGTGTTAAAGTAAATTTAAGTATTCTGTTCTACACTGAGTCTGTTGTAGTAAAAAGGGATAGGGATTTTGCAAAGAAAGTTGAAGACATTTAACTTGTATTGTTTTGATATAAGCCAATTCAGTTTTGTATATTTTCCCATTTGTTTACTTAATAAGTTTTGGTTTCATATTATTTTTGAAAGTACTATTTCTTATGTTAAAGGGGTCTAATTTGTGTTTTGTTTCTTGTCCCCCGAAAGTGTAAATATTATTTGAACATTCTAAAAAGCAGTCGGTTAACTTTTACTTATTTTTCATCTCAAAAAGTTGTCTGTGGTCAGTTATTTAAAATAGTGTGGTCTAAGTGATTAGATCTATTGCTAAGTTTGACAGTTTCTTTGTTTATTAAGAGGGTAATATAAATTTCACCCAAATCAGGTAAACCTTTGTGGTAGCTACCTTAGGATACCGAACCCAAACACCCCATCATTCAAGTTCAAAGGGTAACTTAGGTCTAGTCTATTTGCTACACAAATACACATTTTTCATTGGCCTATTGCTCCAATAATACACACTCTGCAACAAAGAGAAGCACGTGGCTAATTATTATGGAGAAGGACATCAACCAACCTTCCCAAATGTTTTTCTTAGTATGGGAAAGACATGACTCACCCTACTCTGCCTCTGATTGGCTAGCACTCATTGCCTTTGTTGGTTGGGTTAGTTCAGGACTGATAATTCTGATTGGTTGTAGTTTAGGGTAAGAATATTAGGGTAAGTCAATCAGAGGCAGGGTTGGGCGTGTCATGCCCTGCCATAGGAGAAAAATAGTGCACCCAAGGTTGAATAATGTCATTCTTTACAATAATTGGCAATGTGCTTCTATGTGTTGCAGGGGAAGTGTGTATTTTTCGAACAATCTTCGGAGCAATTAGCGTTTGTTTTCTATGTTGAATACACTTATTGTAAGTCGCTTTGGACAAAAGCGTCTGCTAAATGACTGTAATGTAATGGATAACAAATATAAATGGTCTTTGTGTCCAATGGGAAAAAATGTTGGACTATTGGGATTTTAGAACAATGGGTCATCAGAACAATGGCGTTGCAACAAAGCAAAAAGAAAGCAATATTTGGATAAAATGTGATTGTAGATGTCATTTACATTAATCACTAGATGATGTATTTTGCTTGAAACTTGAAAAGTCACAGATGCACTAAGAATAAAATGAGAAATGAGGTTTGGCAAGTACACGACAGCCCGGTGAGATCTGTTCCTTTGCAGCAGTCAGCTGTATAGTCTCACCACTGGGCATAATTACCACGGTCGTCCTCTGGATCACAGCCAGAAACTGACACATCCCCAATGAGGCAGCAGTTTGGGAGAGCACACCCTCGGTCCTCTCCTCAGACCTTTCCATTCTCTCAGCTGGCTGCAATGCACCATTTAAGGACCAGTTTTTATATCAAACCGCTTTCTTTAACTTTCTTCCACGGTTGTCTGAGAGGATGTTATGGCATTATACTGCTTCATGATCTCCTTTCATATATCACTTTGTGGGGCCATATTACCACCGATGCGTTTTTCCCCTCAGCAGCTCTAAGAGTTGTCTCGATTTCCACAACGTTGACTTTCTTCTTTTTCACTTTTTTTTTACCGCCACTTTCGTCAAGAGGATTATAGCGCTTCTGAGGCAATGCCATTATGTTAATTTCATGTTAATTAAAGTTCTGTGCATGCAGTTGCCATTTACAGGGAATTGGGTTTCATCAACATTTGCATGTATATGGAACCACTGCATAATCACATACAATATACCACAGTCTGAACATTTCATTTGTGCAAACCTGCTCACAACATTATGATTTTTTTATGATTAAGATGTCTTCTGGCACTTGCTCTCATGTTGTACCATTCATGAGTCTGTTTGTGCAGGGAATGTCACTTGCCCTGCTTCTATTGGATATACATTGAGTAAGAGCTTTTGCAACGACATAATGTACGTCGATCACAATGTCCCGCATAAGCGCAAGAAAGACAAAAATGTTTTTGTGCGACCAGAAAAGGTTTTGTTCATCAACAAACTGGGATAGCTTCTTATGCATCAACAAACTGGGATAGCTTCTTGCAGAAAGATTTTCTTTTGGTGTAATGCAAGCAGGCATCATATGACTGTCTAAAGAGATATTTTGGAACAATCATACTTAATACAGGAGTGTATTTTTTTCACTTGAAAGCACAGTTGTATGAACAGCACATAATTAATTCCCTGTGTACAAAATCTTCATTTACTGTTTATTTTGTGTTAGCCAGAACAAGTTTTAATTGGAAGAGCAAATGTCACTTTTTGTTGTGACCTTCACACGACAAGATAAAAATGTGTGTAACAGTCAATTATACAGCAGTAATATGTGTAACAGAGTCACATAATATTAATACAATACACTTTATTGATATAACACCTTCCAAAACACAGTTTTTATTATAAACGCTTGAAATAGAATATAAAGGAACCAAAAGCCAAAAATGAAAAACATAAAAAGTCAAAATTGCTACCCAGCCCGGTCTCAAGACTGTCCAAGAGGATATCATGGCCAGAGGTTTCTGGCACAACTTCATCTACTTCAAGATGCAATGGAATAAGTCTGAAGAGCTAAAAACTACTTGTAGGAGCCGCATTTAAGTTCATGTCTATGTATGTAAGTCACTGATATTTTTTCTTTATTTGTTTGAAAGCAAAGAGTGCACGCCCCACAGGTGAGGAGGGCACTCCTATAAGTTGGTGGGCATGACGCATAGTGAGGTGGAGAAAGCGGGTCACAGCAGACACCGTCTTTGACCTCAGCCTCAGCCCTGTGAAAGCGTCGTGAATGGCATCGGCAACGCTGCAGTGAAAACTTAAGGGCACTGAAACAACAGATTTTTATTTTCCTATTATGTTTGTTTTGCAATAAATTCTAAGCAACAGTGAACAATAAGCTCCTTCTGGATTTCTTTTTGGAAACAAGGCTGCGAGTCAGACATACTGCACCCGAACTCTCTACGTGGTAAAAACAATAGGACATCAAAATAGGAGTTAAAGGAAAAACCAAACTTTAAATGTAGTTTTATAAACTTTGTTCAGGAACAGGGCCACGCCCAGAACACAGCCCATTTCCTCTGCACAGAGTATTTAAGCACAACGAACCCGTTCACTTCCTCTTCGACTCTTGTCTTCACATGACGTACGACAGACGCTCTCTAACTCAGCAGACACTCCATCCCTACCCCACATCCCTCTACCTCGACCCCTACCCCACATCCCTCTACCTCGACCCCTACCCCACATCCAGACGAGCAAACGCTCTCTGACTTAGCTTTCATACGACTTAAGACAGACGAGCAACACTCTCTGACTTAGCTTTCATACGACTTAAGACAGACGAGCAACGCTCTCTGGCTTAGCTTTCATACGACTTAAGGCAGACGAGCAACGCTCTCTGACTTAGCTTTCATACGACTTAAGACAGACGAGCAACGCTCTCTGGCTTAGCTTTCATACGACTTAAGACAGACGAGCAACGCTCTCTGACTTAGCTTTCATACGACTTAAGACAGACGAGCAACGCTCTCTGACTTAGCTTTCATACGACTTAAGACAGACGAGCAACGCTCTCTGACCCAGCTTTCATACGCTTCAACACGAGGCACGAAAGACAAGCAACATCTTAAAACCGCTTACCTTTCACAAAGGCTCTTCCTCAACCTTTCCGGACGACCAGCCATATCCCGAAGCTCCCTCCTTCTCTCACCACGCTTCGTCGCTAGCAACTTCGGCTGCGTTTAGCCATCCACATTCCCCGCAGCTCTCGATAACCATTCTCCGTCAACTCCAAGCCGTCCGCCCCTGCCTTCCAACAGCCCGGGGAGAGATCCCGATTCGTCATCGCATCCTTCGACCCTAATCCTCTCACTCTTCACCGACCGCCGGAAAGCCAGGCGCTCGAACGACCGGTGAAACCACCGCGACCCTCATTCTCCATTCTGAGGCTCCAACAGTCTCTGCATATCCCACTTCTCCGAGTGGACAGTCTTTCAAACGAAGAAAACATCCACCGCAACATTCCTTTACATCAGTCCGTTAAAAAGCGCAACTCTCCAAACCATTCAAGCACCCGTAGCGAAACAGCTCTCTCGCTCTCCGAGCCCCCAGAGCACTTCCGGGTTCCCGGCACGTCAGGCGCGTGCCGATGACGTCATGACGCATCACACGGCGGAAGAAGCCATCCATCCACATCAGTCCCTCCAGAGGGCCAGGTTGTATACTCTGATCGTGACCAGTCTGCCGTTGGCCTCGACTTAAACGTGTTTAGAGAAGGGCAGTTGACTGTGTCCCGCCTTAAGTTGTACCATGCCATACTGACTCTGGCTGCCAAGCGCCCTCCGTGCCAGAGTCATCTCCTCGTAATGTTTTTCCCCCTAACTTCACGATTAACCCAGGCACATTCATCCCTCCATCCTGGCATCCTTTCATGTTCTCTTACTTTGGCTAACTCCTCCCACCTCTACTGGCTACCCCAGCTGCACAGACCGCTCCAACAACAGGGAACAGGTAGGTATATGGCACAGCTATGGGAGCAGCTCGGGATTGGTTATCTTGCCCAGGGATGCAACAGTTGTTTCTTCCCGCCTATGCCGCCCCCCCCTCTCTCTCTCTTCCTCCACCCCTACCCCCACTAGCGTTGCCATCCCGTCTTAAACGCGCCTCCTCATTTCCACAGCTCCACCAGCAGACAATTCCAGCGTCCTCCGATCTCTCCCCCACCACTACCAGTTTCACTCTTAGCCACAGCTAACCCTACACTCTGACAATTCCGAAGTTGTCGGTCCTTCGCCTTCCAACCCGAGGGACATCGTCCCTCCACAACGCCGCTCTTCCACCCCCTCGAGATCCTGCCGCTCTAACGGCCAAAACCACAGCGACCCTTCTCCTCCACGCCAACACTCCAATGGCCCCCATACATCCCGCATTTCCAAGTGGACAGTCTCTCGACTGAAGCATGCACTCACCCAGCTCAACATCCATTTCCACCAGTCCGACAGAAAAGCGAAGCTCTTCAAACCGCTCACGGACGCTCAGCACTACACGTCCCTCGATCGCAGAGCCAGCGTTGGGCACTACGTCGACGACGTCACAACGCACAACACGCCCAGACAAGCCCAGTCACTCACACCAACCCCTCTAGAGGGCCAGTTTGTATCGCACCCCCTCCTTACTCTCTCTGCATCAGGGATATTTCACCCCGCAGCCTCTTTTCCCCAATCTGCACTTCCAACCTACGCCCATGCATTCCTTCATCCCAGCATCTTTTCCTCTTCCCTCACTCCTGCCTTTCCGTTCAACACAGGCTATCGATCACCGGTAACCACATGGACCTCGCCCAATTATCGAGCCATCCACACGCAATCCCCCACATCTCCCGGGAATCGCTAACCAAGCTTGACTGCTGCACCCTAACAGCCACTCCCCACCTGCGCAGACATCACCAGGCTCCACCTATTCCCCAGCCTGGACTACTCCATGAAGTACATAAGAATCGATCACGCCACGTTCCCCATCCGCCTCGCAGGCGAAGAAGCTGGTCACCCAAGGCAGACATCGCCAGCACCTCCAAAGTCCTTACCACCGAACCCGACTACAGTTACCTTTTCGTTTTCCTCCGAAAGGACGCATATTACTCTGCCATGCGTCCGTCCAAGAGCAGTCGAAAATTTGCTTACCTAATCCGGACAAACGTCTTGTCACCGCAACCTCTCAGTGCATCACTTAATTCTACTGTCACCCACTAGCACGGAAGAGTATTTAATTACGTAGCCAGCTATGTTGCAGGCCCAGACGCAAATTATTCAAAGCAACCAATTAATATATATTATTTCCGGACCGATTTAAGCGAATCCGGATATTTTCCCACGGCCTACTTGACGATCTCTCACGGCACACCGGCGAGCTACGGCTCAGTGGTGAAAATCACCGACCTAGACGACTTCCTCACCGCCACGCTACCTTCTTCAAACCCAGCACACGGTCTAAAAAACTCGGCTTTCCTCCACCAGATAAAATAGAATCAATAGATTGAACAATCCTCCTTGCCACACATCCCGTTAGTCGCTGCCGCCGTTACAAACCTCCTTGACCACGCCACACTTGACGAAGCACGTAAACCGAGCTAACTGACACCAGTTCCTCTCCTCATGAAACGGCATCTCCTTCTTCCATGACGAACAAATCACCAAGCCGGAAGACATCCAGCTTTTCACAGACGCAGCACCCTCGATCAGCTTCAACGGCTTCTACAGTGACAATCGGTCCTTGGCCACTTGAATTCTCATCCCCCACACCTTCCTCCGTGATCCACGAAACGCATCCCATAGTCATAGTAGCCATTATTTTGGGGCATGAACGGTCCATTATAGACCATTGCCATCCACTCAGAATATAGCGCAGATGGCATCCTCAACAACGTCGCCCCCCCCAAGCACTCATCGTACCTCACCGGACAGAACCGATTCGAAGCTTTCGCGACTCCTTCAGCCTTCCATTCCTATCAATCGAGATCCTTACCCCCACGAACTTCAGTCACTTATCCATTTCCCTCCTTTAGGTCAAGCCTCCACCGTACAGGTTTTATGTAAGTGGAATTAACTTCTACACAAACTGTCCTCAGGGGCTCCGTGCCCAGCCTACCCACTCGCACGTCGCCATGCTACTCGAAGGTCCGTAAAGCCAAACTATGCCTAAACGGCTGCCCCTTACTTCGGACCTCCTCACCTGCGGCATCTTCACCCTCAGCTCAGGTCATCTGAATCCCTTCATGGACAAAGCATTAAAGTCCACGTTCTTGCCAGCTTCGTTTGCTGCTCCGAGTTCACCGCCTTGAACTCCAACCATCATCCGTCCCGACACGCCACCGCGTCAGACATCACATCCATCCTCCCGACACAGTCGTCTATCACCTCAAATGCCGCAAGACCAACCAATACGGTCCGCCTCAACCCATCCACCTTTTCTGACCAGACTCGTACTCAAGTCCATACGAACCATCCGGGACTACTTAAGCTCAAGTTCCGCCAGCCGAACTCCCCTGCAAGATCCCCTGTTGCGGTCTCCGGCTCACCACCCCTTTCGCCATATCTTGGCCCGATCCAGAATACTCCCAGAGTTTACTCGGCGCCTCCTCCACCGCTTCAAGCCAAGGATTTCCGACCACATCCTCAAGATACTTGGTTGTTGGTCTTCACCTGCGTACCTCTCATAAGTTCGTTCTGATCCGAACGACACCAGAAACGCCCATCGGCATCCGTCTTTATGGAGCTATCTTTTGGGGACTCTGCACCGCCAGAGCTTCCGAAGAGACAGCCCCCACCCTACCGTCTCCAGTTCCCTCCAGCCACCGGACATCAACGGTCCCCCATCGATCGCCTAACCTCCTTTCTACAAACCCTCCTCGTTTCTTCTTCCTTACATCCCTTCATCTCTTTATCCCTACCCTACATCCCTTCATCCCTCTACCCTACATCCCTTTATCCCTCTACCCCTACCCTACATCCCTCTACCTTGACCCTACCCCACATCCCTTCATCTCTTCATCCCTACCCCACATCCCATCATCCCTCTACCCTACTCCCCTTCATCCCTCGACCCCTTCCCCTTCTTGAATCTAACAATCATTCTACTATGCAATAAACCTCTCGAAACTCATACTGTTATTGGCGTGGTCCTTGTTAGTGAAGAGTTTTTGTCACTACACTACTACTGTAGTAAAGCAACATTTGTAGTATATAGAACAAATGTATAGTTTAAACCAATGTGTTTCGGCTTGTGGCCTTCATTAGGGTTATCATGACTCAAATTACAGACAACATAAATGGGGTAGGTATGAAGTAAAAAAAAATAGAAGCAAAGAAAAATATGAAAGACAACCAATCATATCCATCACATCCACACACACGTCAGCCAGGCACAACTGCAAAGGTGGGTTGGGTATATGGTCGTGTGGCTTCAGGCCAATTGTTGCCCCCGACTGGCAGAGAGGTAGTCCAAACATAACTCACACAATGCTTGACACTACCGGTTACACACAGTGCATTAATTGCAAAATAAAATTGCCACCTCTGATGTTAGGATATGTCAATTTGTCCATTACAAAACCTTTGAGAGAGGCATTGAAAGGAAGAGATGTATTTTTAATACAGAAGCACATCCTGCTTATGACCTTGATCATCTACTATTCCCCTCCAGTATCTTAATAACTAACATTAATTACACTAAATTCAGCAAAAATTGAATTTATACTTTGTTGTTATGAATCTGCTCACTGAGGCCTACATTATTGATTTCATTACCACTTGTAATGAAACTTGTGAAATATCACCACATTGCAGTAATTTGCTATTTAGGGAGAAACAACTGCACAGGAAATCCATACAAATTAATAAAAGTCATCGAGGCACTTAGAGTAAATAGAAGAAGATGCCAATATTACTTTGCATTCTAATTCGTAAATCTATTCCGTTGAGTCATTATCACCAATATGCATGTAGAGCATGAGAGCCCTTTGAGATTTATTAGCATAATAAAATTATATTAACTGCTGTCACCTGAGACTTTATTTACCGCATTAATTAGCTTCTTTTTTTCCTCATTTACTTTTGCAGCCCAGGGACATATTCAGCTCCCTCATCCCATATGGCATTTTATGCTGACATCACACCTCTCACTTTGTGGCTGTGCAATTCAAATATTTCCACTGCTACATTGGTATGCAGGGCCTGTGTTTAGAGTGATTACCATCTGTTTTATTTAAATAACGGAACCGGTTTGGATATATAATATATGGAATCAAAAGATATGTTGATATATCAATTGCTGAAGCACTGAACAACTGTGGGAGTTGTTTCTTATCTCGCTTGCTGTAACAAGTAGCAGAACATTCAAAGCAATCTGCTGAGGGCAGATAGGAGCCCGTCCTTTTCAAGTGAAACAGGCATGACATGTTCATACTGTATCAATATGGATGATTCAACACAATCCTGGCATGTTATTGGTTGCCCTGTCTTTGATGGCAGTCCTACGGCTCTTTGTGTGTTCATGGTGAGTTGCTCTGAATCAAAATCAAAAGACGCATCCGATGATCTGTCAGGTTCCATTATCGTTTCTCATTGTGACGATTAGAACTAGAGCGGGGAAGAGAAGGCGGTTAATTAGTGCACAGATATGTTCTCTATGTGGGTCTGCCCCGTTAAAGGACATTGTTTGGGTATACATTTACTACCTCGAGGCAGGAAGTTTGATTAGTCTTTTGTAATGAACGTGGAACATTTGCTCAACTTTTTTCAGAGCTGAGCACCAAGTGGAATGGTTGCTCTGTTATATTTCAAGTACAATTACTTGAATGTTGCCATTCCAATACCGCCAACTAATGTTGCTGCTGTTTAAACCGTTTTTGCTATGGTTGCTATTGCTAACATTGCTAATACGCCGCTGTATGTTGGCTTTTGTCAATATCACGTTACATGATGTTATCTGCATCTTTTAAACTTATCTTCTATGATTATCATTTTATTGCCATAGAGCCAATAAACATGAGGATTACAGCACAAATGAATGTGATCTAACCCAGTGTGTGAGATTTAGTGGCATCTAGTGGTGTGTTGCAGATTGCAACCAACTAAATACCCCTCAGCTCACCCCTCCCTATCCAAGCGTGTCGGAGAACTACGATGGCCTTTGGCTAGAGATCTGTATCTTTAGGATTGTATTACTACAAGGAGCTACTCTTATCAATACTCTGCTCTTCTACATGACTAAATGATTGCTTTTAAAAACATATAGAATTTATAAACACAATAATTCTTAACAGGATGAGAATGTATACTTAAAATACATCTAAATATTAATATCTCACTGGAAACAAATGTAAAATGTCAATTAATGAAAATAACATTTCTGAGTGAAGTTTATAAAAAATGAAGAACACAGACGGTCAGTATCAGTCATTCCTCTTGACATCCTGTCTTCTGTCCTCTGTCCTGTTTTCTGTCTTTGGGCCAATCGTGCGCAACTGAAGTTGGGGCTTTGTTGAGAGGAAGCTGAATTTGCGCTTATGTTTTGTAACACCCTTACACCCTTGTGCTCGTATAAACACAGCGGCGGCGCCCGATTGAATTAGGTTTCACTTTTGTTTACATGTCCCAGTTTTGTCGTTGATGTATTGATAAAGTATTGGCTTTCTACTCGTAAATATTTTATTGCATGTACTAGTGCTGAGCGGTATGACCAAAAATGTGTATCACGGTATTTTTTAAGATTCTGGCGGTTTCACGGTATTTCACGGTATTATTTTGTTTCCTTGACTGTGTTTTTATACAGGTTTATAGTGGCTTACTCTACTGTCAGGAATACATAGAATATAAAAACATTTTAATGTCATCGTGTAGAAAGGCTTTGCTTACTATAGGGTGTGCTCGTTTGTTCGTATAATGTTGGGATAGCAGTTTGGCTGCAGGGTCAGACATCGCTTGAAGAGGCAAAAGCCTCTTCAAGCGATGTCTGACCCTTCGGCTTCACTGTTTCACTAGCGCTAATGTTACTGGTTGACGGCCTCGAATCCGACGACCGTAATCACACTCTTGGTATTCCAACACATGTTTTCTGCTGAGGTGAGTAAGTTGCTCTTGTTATCACCAGTGGCTCGACACACTTTGCAATGTATAATCTTTTGAACGTCGGATTTTTTAAAACCAAAACACTTCCAAACAGCAGACCCAGCTCCTCTCTTGGGCACAGACTCTTGGTGCATCTCCGGTCTGTCTTTGTTCATCCTAATGTAACGTTACTGTAGCGACGGAGCCTCTCGCTGTTAACAGACTGTTGTGCTACCGGGCTAGCTAGCGAGCTGTACCCAGCATGCCGTTCGGCGGTGAAATTTTCTAAATGTACAATTATTAGTGTTACAAATTGTTTATGTGTCACAAACTGTTGTGTCGTGGTGTTTTGCCCTGTTAAAGAGCGTTAGTTGTGGGTTATTAAGTGTTGTGTTATAAAGTTATAACCATGATTAGAGGTCCCTCTCAATACACTTAAGACAACTAGCTCTGACCAAAGCAGTCCTGGCGGCAAACAATATATCTTACTGCCTGTTGAAGAGTGACAGCAGTTGTTTCGGCTATGCACCGGTATGGCGGTGTGTGAAAAATGTACATCATACGGGAAATTAAAACCGGTATACCGGATGAACCGGTACACAGCCCAGCACTAGCATGTACAGTAACAAGTGTAGTTGCCGTCAACTTGAGTATCCTTCACTTCACCTGGTTCGATTCACCACTCTGGCTTTGTGTGTTGTGTGTTTGTGTCTATGTGTGTGTGTAGTTGTAGGAGCTCGGCCCGACAGAGAGAGCAGAACAAACGAGCGCTGCAGCGGGATGATAATTGACAAAAAAAAAGCACCAATAAAAAGCATCAGTAATGTCGGGGCTTATCAATACTCAGGTTTCAGAACGCATCCCAACCTTCACAACATGTCTCATGCTGCTGCTTACCTACTGTGGGGTCAAAGGTCACAATCTGAGTGGTCAAATAAGCAAAGTAATAAAAACTAAACACAGACATCAGATAACGTAAAACGCAAATGTAAGTCAACATATGTAGACATAAATGGCTAAGATTCTAGAGGTGGGAATCGCCAGAGGTCCCACGATACGATATTATCGCGATACTTGGGTCACAATACGATATTATCGCGATACTGCGATATTATCACGATACTGCGATATGCTGAGTATTGCGATGACATATATTGCGATTTATTACTTTTTTCAACTTCAAATTATGTCCTCAAAGGAAAACTGTGTCAACATGTTTTATCTAATAAGATAAAGTTTTCAGTCTGTTCATCTCACTTCAATCATTTTTATTGGAGCAAAATGGGATTGTCAAGCAGACAGACTGACCAACAATGTCATAAAAACCTGTACGATATAAGAGGTATATAACTCAGTATAACTTGCGATGCGCGGACGTCGAGGGCAGAGAGCCAGTTATGCGCTGCACTCTCCCCATGAGCCTGGCTACTGTTGGCCGATTTAACCCCCGTTGTGAGGACAGATTGAGTGTGTGAGTGAAACACTTCACATGCAGGAATCCCGCTAACTGAACGGCAACGCCCACGTTTGCCCCGGTGTGACTTACGTGTACTGCTCTAGTTTGGAGAACGTGAGACAGCAGTCGCCAGTCCTCTGTGAGATAATGTGCTGTTATAGTCACATAGGAATCCACTGCGCTTGACGTCCACGCATCGCAAGTTAATGCAATTCTTACTGCTGTACTCAAAGATTCCTCCACTTTAAGCTTCACTTCTCTGTAGAGCTTGGGCACGGCTGTGTCGGTGAAAAAACGCCGCGATGGAGTCATATCCATGAGTCATATTCATGTCCTTCTTCCTTTCCTTGTTAAAAAATCCAAATAAATCCAGACGTCTGATTTAAATGCGGACGGCGCATTTCTGATTTCTTTGTCCGATGTCTCTATCTTTGTTTTGAACAACTTCCTATCAACCCGGCACCTCTGCTGACCTCACCAGAAAACAACTCACCATCTAGTGGACTGAAAAAGCAATTGATTTTATTTTTCTAGTGCCAAAAAGTTTATAGTTTATATAATAAAAGATCGATACTTGGCTTCCGTGTATCGATACAATATCGCCACGGAAAATATCTCGATACTATGCTGTATCGATTTTTTCCCCCACCCCTATAAGATTCTTAGTTTCAGGTGATTTTACACTTATTAAAACATTTATCAATATTATATTCAATTGCTGCCAATTAATCCCTCTAAATGTTACACACTGTTCCTTTAATGCATATTTCATGCTTAAAAAGATGGTCCCTCATCCTCACAGACTTCATGGCCATCAGAGATGCAGAGCTGGACGGCCAGAGGTTGATGGCTCAGACTCAAAAACATCAGATCGCATCATATGAAATAAATCGGAGAACTCTGTTCCAGTGGTAGGAGTTGAACATGAGGCTGTGTTGACGAGTTGTAATCTGTACTGTGATTTATCTTTTGATGAAAGCTGAAGAGCCTAAAAACAGCTTGTGTTTGTCTTCCTGGTTCTCTCGACGCCAGAAAGAGTGGGGAGGACATTGTCTCTGCTCCAGCTGTCGGCGCACAGCCTCTCCCTCCAGCAAGGGAAAGTCCTCTGTACACCTCCCAGAAGGGCAGCTGGGACCCTCATCAAGTGGTCTTCGCCCTCCTTCTCCTAAATGCTCCACTGCTGTATGTTCACCAGCTAGTGAAGCTGTGTCTGTTTGCTGCTTGCTGCTTTTACAGGTTGTTGTTTCCCAATTAAATCAAAACTATTCATTATTTCAGATTATTCAAAATGCATTACACAACTTCTGACATGTGAAGGTGACATTTAACTACAACACTTTTCAACAAAACACAACATGATGTCTCATGCTGCTGCTTACCCACTGTGTTGTCAAAGGTCACAATCTGAGTGGTCAAAGTAATGAAAACTAAACGCAAACATGAGAGCAGTTATTAACATTAGCACACGGCTAAAATCACATACCATACTACACAATTTATTTTGTCTAAAACATATTGGATCAGCCTCGTCAGTGTTCTTTTCTGTCATAAAAACCTCACGACAACAAGTTCTGCAAAAAGGTTAGAATCTCAATTAGAATACAAAAAGTTATTCATGATTGTGCTCTCTTCATACAAATGTCAGTTTGCTTCTTGAGTTGGGGATGGCAGCACAGTTTTACTTCATTTTATATCACAGCTACATGTATATACAGAGATGGGAATATGAAAACCCCATAAACACTTGGAAAACCAAGGCTGCATACTTGTGAAAAATAAATGTCAAATTTCAGCCATTTTACATATAGGTTTAGAAAATGAGTCAGTGGGCACTTGTTTCAATGGTATTGTATCAGGGTTGTCATCTGCTCGTATTTCATCCTATTTCATACATGTGTGAGCATCCTTGCACAGATAAACTGAGCAGTGCTGATGAATTAAAGAATTCTAGATTTGCTTCCCTTTCAACCTCATCAAGTGGTACGTGTATTCAGTCATTGTCTATGTGACAATCGCCATTTGCAATGGAAGAGAATTGATGTAAAAGAATAAAAAATGTAAAATGTTCACACTTATTTACACATTTTTGTGTTTGCTGAGAGCAATCTGTCTGCAACAGCTGGCAACTGAAGTTGGGGCTTTGTTGAGAGAAAGCTGAAGTTGCACTTATATTTCGTAGCACCCTTAATGCACCGCAGGATTAGGAGCTTTTGTGTGCACCCCAGATCACCTCATGCCTTATCACTGTCTTGAGGGAATGTCTCTATCCCTTTTAAAGTGTCCTCCAGTGTTGCATCAGTGCAGCCTTTGCCTGAGTTACCTGAATGAACTGTATTCAGTTGAGTGTTTATTTTCGTTCTGCACATCTTTAGCGCGGATAACCCGAATGAATTACGCTCTTTGGCTTTTTGCTCGCGGTACTTTTGTTGCACTTGCAGAGGCTTGGTGAGCCGTCGGCTCTCCATCACGGTCTGTGCTACACTCGATGCATTATTGTGCATGAAATCTTCGCGAGTGAAAACATCTTTGTGGAAGCTGACGTAAAACGAAGGATCAGATCCGGCTCAATAGCTCAATATCAAGTTCAAGTTTGTTGTCTTTCGTCTCCTAACAAAAAACAAGCAGGATCAATATAAAGTGCCTCCGGAGCCATAGTGCAAAACATAAAATCTGAGAATTAAAACGAGACAGTAAAAACAAGCAGCTAGAAAATAGAACATAAAAGTGGGAAATTAAAATGAAGCACTAAAAACATGCACTAAACAATAGGAAAAGAGAACTTGGAAACAAGATTGAAGAAGAAGTGCAGAGACATCAAAGTGACCGAGTGCTGGACTGCTGAGGTAGATTAGTGCAGACAGTCAGGTGCGACAGCTCAGGAAAAAAAATGTGGGAAAGAATTCAATTCAATTCAATTTATTTTTGTATAGCCCCAAATTACAAATTTGCCTCAGAGGGCTTTACAATCTGTACACATACGACACCCTCTGTCCCGGAACCCTCACATCGGAACAGGAAGAACTCCCCAAAAAAAAAACTTTAACAGAGAGAAAAGAGGAAGAGACCTTAGGGAGAGCAACAGAGGTGCAATATATGTCATGTGTACAGAATGAACAATACATTACAGTCATTTAGCAGACGCTTTTATCCAAAGCGACTTACAATTCAGATTCTATCACATTTCTACACCATAGGCACAGCTACGGGAGTCATTTTGGGGTTAAGTGTCTTGCTCAAGGACACATCGACATGCAACAGAGTTACAACACATTCAATGCATATGATAGAACCACGGCAGGAGGCAAGACCAGGGTCCAGGTATAACCAGGATCCACGGAAACCTGTGAGGAGAGAAAGCACAAAGACTCCGGAGAAGAAGCAAAATTAGTAATGAGCATCAATGGGACATGAATTCAAACAGAAGGAGATGAAGAAGAGGAGAGAGGAGCTCAGTGTATCCTAGGAAGTCCCCCGGTAGTCTAAGCCTATACCAGCTTATCTAGGGGCTGGTCCAAGGCAAACCTGAGCCAGCCCTAACTATAAACCTGAGCCAGCCCTAACCATAAACCTGAACCAGCCCTAACTATAAACCTGAGCCAGCCCTAACCATAAACCTGAACCAGCCCTAACTATAAACCTGATCCAGCCCTAACTATAAACCTGAGCCAGCTCTAACTATAAACCTGAGCCAGCCCTAACTATAAACCTGAGCCAGCTCTAACTATAAACCTGAGCCAGCCCTAACTATAAACCTGAACCAGCTCTAACTATAAGCACTATCAAAAAGGAAAGTCTTAAGTCTACTCTTAAATGTGGTGAGTGTGTCTGCCCCCCGGACTGAAACGGGAAGCTCGTTCCACAGAAGAGGAGCTTGATAACTGAAGGCTCTGGCTCCCATCCTACTTTTTAAGACTCTAGGAACCACAAGTAACCCTGAATTTTGGGAGCGTAACTCTCTAGTATGATAATATGGTACTATAAGCTTTAAGATATGATGGTGCCTGACCAATTAGGGCTTTAGTGAAAGGATTTTAGATTATATTCTAGATTTTACAGGGAGCCAGTGCAGAGAAGCTAATACAGGAGTAAGATGATCTCTTTTCTTAGTTCTTGTTAGTACACGAGCTGCAGCATTCTGGATCAACTGGAGAGATTTAAGAGATTTATTAGAGCAGCCTGAAAATAAGGAATTGCCGTAATCTAGTCTAGAGGTAACAAATGCATGAACTAATTTCTCTGCATCGCTTTGAGACAAGATGTGCCTGATTTTTTTTTAAATGTTACGTTACACTAAGGTTTAACAAGACAAGAACAGAGACAAGTCCTTTGTCTGATGCAATTAGAAGGTCATTAGTTATTTTACCAGAGCTGTCTCAGTGCTATGATGCTTTCTAAAGCCTGACTGAAAATCCTCAACTAAACTATTGTTATGTAGAAAGTCACACAACTGATTCAATACTGCTTTCTCAAGGATCTTAGAGAGGAAGGGAAGGTTAGAGATCGGTCTATAGTTAGCCAACACCTCTGGGTCGAGAGTGGGCTTCTTAAGAAGAGGTTTATTTACAGATACTCTGAAGGACTGTGGTACATGGCCTGTTAGCAGTGGGGGCTGGTCCATAGAGGGCGCTAGGGCGCCGCCCCCCCTTGAGCTACAAATAATTAAAAATAATTAAAATAAAAATAATAAACTATACAAATTGTCAATATTTGGAATATTATTTGGAACATGGAATCACCCAGTAATATGTGTAAAATATGATATCTGCGGTAAATATATGCTTTTCCTGCTCTGCCTGTCTGCAGGTCCTCTCTGCGTGTGCACGTCTCAGCTGCTGGGGCGCTGGAGAAACTGCCCCAAAGAGGCGGGTCTACGAAGCAGTTTAGCCAATGATGCTTTAATGCTGACTAAAGATATAAATGAGTGACATACAATTTAGCCAATCAGCGTCCTCAAATAGATTCAGCTTGGGGCAGATTTCATTCTGCCCCAAACTGCGCGTTCTCATCAGGACTAGTCTCTACAGGCGAGAGCCAGCGCGAGCACTGCTCCTCCAAGACCCGTTTGAGAGGAGAAACTACAGCTGAAAGAGCTGATCCCAGATCAGCCTGACCTCACAATCAGACAGCAGACTAGCAGGAAAGGGAAGTATTCCATGCGAAGCTTCTCTAGTAGCTGTCCACCAGACAGGTTTGGCTCGCTGGATGACGTCATGCTAATAACTTATTTAGGTTTTTAAAACAACGGGGACAGAACCAGCATGGACAGTTAGGGAGTGAGGGACATGAAGCATGAAGCAGAGAAATGGATATATAGTTATAAATAAATAATTATATATATGTATGTGTGTGTGTGTGTGTGTGTGTGTGTGTGTGTGTGTGTGTGTGTGTGTTTTATATTATAGTGAATATTATTATATGATATATATATATTATTATATTACACTGAATATTATTATATGATATTTATATTATTATATTATACAGAATATTATTATATGATATTTATATTATTATATTATACAGAATATTATTATATGATATATATATTATTATATTATAGTGAATATTATTATATGATATATATATTATATTATACTGAATTCCCTGTGAGGGTGACATTAATAAGATGTCCTGACGTGTTTATCAAAGTGTTATTTACTGCTTTTTTTCGTGTTGGAATAAATGTTAAATATTTAACTGCAAAGTAGTAATAATTGTAGTAGTAATTGATACCTTAATTTGTTTGCATTAAATCATTCTGGGATGTTTGCTGAAATTGGTTGGATGTGACACAGCCCTACCAAGAAAATGTTTCACCAGCCACCACTGCCTGTTAGTAAAGACAGGTTGATCATATATATAAAGATGTGCTAATTAATGGTAACATTTCTTTAAGCAGTCTAGTCGGTATAGGGTCTAAGAGACAGGTAGAAGGTTTGGACGTAGAAATTGTTGAAGTCAATTTGTCAAGGTCGATGGGAGTAAAGCCATCTAAACATATATCAGGGTTTACAGCTGTTTCTAAGGGTACCCTATTTGAGGAAAGATCGGTACTGGTTGAGAGCAGGAGATTATACATTTTCTCTCTAATAGTTATAATCTTATCATTAAAGAAGTTCATGAAGTCATTACTACTGAGGTCTATAGGAATACACGGCTCAACAGAGCTGTGACTCTCTGTCAGCCTGGCTACAGTGCTGAAGAGAAACCTGGAGTTGTTCTTATTTTTCTCTATTAATGTTGAGTAATAAGCTGCTCTGGCATTACGGAGGGCCTTCTTATATGTCTTAAGACTGTCTCGCCAGACTAACCGAGATTCTTCCAAATTAGTGGAACACCATGTTCTTTCAAGTTTTCGCGATGTCTGCTTTAATTTGCGGGTTTTAGGGTTATACCATGGAGCGAACCTCCTTTGTTATCTTCTTTTTTAGAGGAGCAATAGAGTCTAGTGTCATTCTCAGTGAGCCTGTAGCACTATCGACACAGGAGTCCTCTGTTATATTGAGGCATGGTATTGAGTTAAATAAAGACGGACTCGTTTCTTTAAACTGAGCTACGGCACCATCAGATAGACATCCAGTGTAGTAACTCTTGCTTAATGGCGTACACTCCGTTAGTAGGAATTCAAAAGTTATTAGATAATGGTCCGATAAAAGAGGGTTCTGTGGAAACACTATTAAATCTTCTATTTTAATGCCATAAGCCAGAACCAGGTCGAGGGTGTGGTTAAAACAGTGAGTGGGTTTCTGTACACTCTGACAGAAGCCAATCGAATCTAATAATAAGATAAACGCAGTACTAAGGCTATTATTCTCGACATCCACATGAATATTAAAGTCACCTACAATAATTACTTTATCTGTTTTATTAAGGACTAGATTTGATAAAAACTCTGAAAAAGGCTTCTTGAACCTGGTACCTTCATATGGTATATATCATGAGACTTTTCACAACTACTGGTAATTTAGAATCATCAATTGACCTATGCTGCATGTCTTTACACTGTGGGAGGAAGCTGGTGAACCCACAACCCTTCTGTGTGCAAACTCCACACAGAAGGGCTGTGCAGGCTGGGAATCGAACCCAGGTCCATCTTACTGTGTGGCAGTGCTAGCCACCACACCACAGCCACCATTGTATAGTATGTCGAAAAAAGTCAAAGAATAGTCTATCAAAAAAACGTCATCAAAAAATCGTAGTATAGTATGTCGATAAAAAACATACAAAAGTCATGGTTTAGCATGTTAAAAAGTCATAGTATGTAAAAAATGTATGTGATTGTGTAGTACAGTATGTTGAAAAAATATATAATATAGTATGTTGAAAAAAGTCAAAGTACAGCATGTCGAAAAAATTATAATAATGTCATAGTATGTCGAAAAAGTCATAAAAAGTTATTGAAAAGTATGTCGAAAGAAATCAGGAAAAAGTCATGGTTTAGTTTAGCACGTGGAAAAGGTCATTAAAAAGTCATAGTATAGTATTTTAAAAAAGTGATAAAAAGGCATAGTATAGTGTGTAAAAAAAATCGTAAATTATGTTGATAAAAAACATTAAAAGTAGTATAGTATGTCGAAGAAAGCAATAAAAGTCAGTAAAATAAGTTGAAATAAGTCATACCATAGTATATTAAAAACATTCTATAAAGTCATGGTAGATAGATAGATAGATAGATAGAAACTTTATTTATCCCCGGGGGGAAATTTGTTTGTATAGTACTATACCATAGTATGTATGGTATAGTACAGGGGTCTTCAATTAAAATTCCAAAAGGTCCAGATTGAGAAAATCTCCTCGGGCAAAGGTCCGGAACATTACAATAATATCTAACTCGCGCCACTTAGTGCCATATATATATATATTCAAGAAGTCTAGTAGTAGTAACAACGTCTCTGTGTAGTCAACAACTGTCAAATCAAATAAAGAAAGTACACATCAATTATATTTTAACAATTATTATTCTCAGTTTTCAAATTTAACTGGATAGATTATAAATAATACATAGAAATACATAAATAAATGTTCTTCTCTCATTTCAAGTAAAATAATGGCTCCATCTAAAAATAAAATACACAAAAAAGAACTTTTGAAAAACTTACATCTTAAAAGAAAGTGCTTGATTTTATAAAGATGAGCCTTGTGTCTGAGGCTGCTGACAGGTATTTGCTTGATTTTTTCACATAACTCTTCTTTTTGTTTCCCCTGAAGTAAAGTTCCAGCTACTGCACTCATGCACTCATCGACAACCTCTCCGTCAGTGAATGGCTTTTTATGTTGACCCAAAATCCAAGCAACTTTCAGGGAACATTCGTAAGCACGTCGTTGGGCAGTTAATGAATGTGTTAATATTCTGGTGGAACGTTCATATTGGGCTCTTAAATGGTTTATTTTCTGTGCCCTCAGTTCGGATTGGAGTGGGTATGTTTGGTCTCGTAGTGGCGTTTCACATTGGCGCTTTGAATAATGGCCACGGTATCTGAACATATGAGAGAGTGGTTTTATAGCGCCAGCAGGAAAAATGAACAAATACGAGTCCGTCCATTCTTTGTTAAAGCTGTTTTCGAGGTCCACCTTTCTCTTTTTAGAGCACGCCATGTTAACTTGCTTCTCCGACTTTCTCACTGCTCTCACTGCTTCTCTCTCACTGCTCTCGCTCCGTCTCCCGCCTGTCTGCGTAATCTCACTCGACTCACGATGCATTTTGGAATAAACATTTGATTGGCTGAGTAGCGTCACGTGAGATTATTTACAATGTATGTAATTGGTCGGTGTGTTTCCTGAACTGCTGAATGAGTGCCGTAAAGGCCAGAAAAGCTGCGCAGGTTAAAACAGAAGCGCTCCGCCAAAATGTATAATTCCCAATTATCCATCAATTATACGTCCGGGTCCGGATAGGACAGCGTCTGGGTCCGGATCCGGACCGCGGTCCGCCTATTGGCGACCCCTGGTATAGTATGTCAAAAAGAAAAAGTCATAGTATGGTATGTTAAAAAAGTAATAATGTAGTATGTCAAAAAAAGTCATAAAGTCATCGTACAGTATGTTAAAAAAAAAATCATTGAAAAGTCTGCACTCCCCTTTTAAAATGACTTTTTTTTTTTTATTTAAAAAAAATGAGACCAAGATAAATCATGTCAGAACTTTTTCCACCATTAATGTGACCTATAACGTGAACAATTCAATTGAACAAACAAACTCAAATCTTTTAGGGGGAAAAATAAAAAAAACGTACAATACAATACTTACAATTTCATTAAGAATCATAGAATAGTTTGTCCAAATAAAGTCGTGTCAGTCTGTCGGAAAAAGTCTAGAATAGATATAGTATAGTATCTTTTTTTTTAGCATACTATACTATGACGTATACTGTGACATTTTTATGGCAATATTGCATTGATTATGACATACTATATAATTATTCTTTTGATGGCATACTACATTATGACTTTTTAAGATTTTTTAATTACATGTACATTATGACATACTATATTGTTTTAGAGCTTTCTATATAATAACTTTATTTCACTTTTATGTTGCTGTGCCGAGGGAATATCCTTTTTGATTTTAGACTCATCCTTGTAATGGTGAATGTTTTTTTTTTAAGAACAGTGGCTAAAACAGTGAGTAGTAGCAGGTAGAAGAATGGAGCCTAACAAACCACTCACACCCTTGCTGCTGATCTTCACATATAAGCAGGTCAAAAAGAGACACTCTGATATACAGTATTAAGAGGTATAAAGATCTGCTCTTTTCAGTTACATTAAATACAATATACACTAAGCTGATGCTGTCCCAAAGGCTGGAACTAATCTCCTGTGGTTCTCATTAAAAATGAAGTCTATTAGATATTAAAACGAAGTTAGTGCCGTGCTTGACAGGCCACTCTGCTTGGGTTGCTCTACCTCGCCTTTAACGCACTCAGCGATGCATAACTGACAAAGGATTGCCAAAAGCCTTTTTATTCAATTTAATCTCAGAGCTGAATCTCTGCTTTGTTGTTACAACACAAGGAGAGCAGAACGAGGCGTGCAAGACAAACATCCCCGTGATATTGTTTACGGCTCTTCTCCTATTCTCCCCCGCCTCCTCCAGCATCACCTGGAGAAACACACCAGCAGATGCTCTGACAGCATGTTTTCTCTTCGTCAGAATTTATAGCCAGCGATGTGCGGCAAAAGAAAAACTCCACACAAGGCCAGTCACCTCTCTAAAGAGTAGTTCCCCTGCCTTTAGAAACGATAAGGGGGCTGAAGCAGTGCGGGCACATGCTTTCTCCCGTCTCCCTGATGTGTTTATCAGGCGCTGTCGTGGAGAAAAACTCCAGATCAATAAGGCAATTAGTACATCCCATCCCCTGACTCTCACCAGGGAAGATTTATTGGTTGCCACAGCAGCCGGGGCTCGCAGGGACAGAGGTCATTTCTACATGGCTGGATGAGGAGAGCCACGCAGGTTCATGGGCTTGGTACTGTCACAGGGCACAGGCATGCCATCTGAGGGGGGCTGGAATATCAAGGTCTGTCCCCATGTTAGAGAGGCCTGACCTTTACCACATGTCACACTAACAAACCTCCAGCTCTGGAAGCTCTGCTGGGGAATGGCTGCTCATTCTTAATCAATAGTGACTTGTTGATCTTCACTGAAATTTCTGTGCGATTCTATATATTCCTTCTTAATGTCTAAAAATAAGTTCAGAGACACTGAAAAGGCATTTATTTTATGATACATTTGAAAAATGAATTGTATTGGTATTTTATTTGTTCTTTTTTTTCACTAATAATAATAATAATGGTAATAATTATTATTATTGTTGTTGTGTTTGTTATTAATATCAATATTAATATTACCATTATTATTACTATTGTTATTATTTACAATGTATTATATTGCATCACCTTCTGAAATTCTCGGTTGTACAAACGCTTCAATAGACAATCACATTCATTCTTGTGAAAATGTGGACTTGAAGGGGATAATGGGGACGGTTTAGATGGTTGGGATGGTTGGGGGGGATTGGTACGGTACCTTTCACAACTGTAATCATTTGAATAATGCAGCCGTCCTTTGTTATATACACGTTCATTTCTAAAAACAAAACGAAAAAAAAATGCCAAACAAAAAAGAAATCAAGTAAGTAATCCAACACTAATCCAGTGATAGCTCTCTGTACATCCATGGGTACATTGCAAACTGGACTGGATGCTAAATCTGCATACTTTGTAGTTGTGCCAATTTGTCCAAATGCAAACAGATATGGGATTAACGGGGCTCCAGTTGTAGTCTACAATATGACTCACTGAATCCATGGCAACGTTATCATTTCTGTTTACATAACCCAAAGCATGTAGTTCAAAGTAGTAGTTCCAAAACTTAGAGCATGATTAAACCTAATTAGGAGTAAGACATTGAATAATAATCCGTGGGGCTTCAGTGCTCGCTGCCTACTCGCTCCCCGTGGAGATGGGTGGGGCCTCCTGCTCCCGACACCAACGTCAACCGGGGCGGACTGTGCGGCCCCCGTCTCCTCCCGCCATGCTTTGTGGGTGTGACTTGCCGTGTCATCACCATTCATATCCCCAAATTGTTTACTGGAGCACTTCATAGATCTAGCCTCTCTTTTGCTCTCAGAGTGCTAAAGATTGATGCATTTAACTTCAAAATGGAGCCTGCCCCTGGACTCCTCCGGAGGGTCCGCAGTCCACCTACCACAGTCTCAGAAAATCTGAGACTTCCATCTCTGTCACTTTGTAATAACATTAACTATGTATATTTAAATAGGTTTTGTCTCTCCCTTTTCTCTGGCTCTATGGATATGAATTATGGAGTTGATTGCATATTATATAGTACAACAGAAGAACTCCCACAATCCCCACACGCACACATTCTGTGAAAACTTCAAAGCTTTTATATCTACCTATTCTTTGACTCTGAATATGTATGACGGACCCAAACCGAATTGTCAATAAAACCTACTTCTGTCCCGAAGGGGGGCACTGCATGAACATCCCCAGCAACATCCACAGTGTATGACTGTGCAGATATGCAAAGTCACATGCTTCAGAGGAAACAGGGGAAACACAGAGGATGAAAAAGAAAAAAGGACTCATAGAGTTTGGAGAACTGAGAGGATGTCCACACTACTCCGTTTCCATATGTTTTGCTACGTTTACACTGAGCGTCCACACTACGCCGGCGTTTTCGAGCACCGAAAACGGAGGAGTTTGAAAACGCTCCCGAGGACGGATCAATTTGAAAACTCCGGGTTGCGTTTCCGTGTGGACGGTCGAAAACGGATAAGTTTAGAAACGATGACGCCCACACCCGCATTCGCTACTTGATTGGTTCTTAGCAGTTATGACGTGTCCTTCCCTGATTCGTCACACTCCTATCACGTGACCCACATTGATTATCGATCGACTACCAGGTTAATTTAACATGGACAACTGATTACAGGCGTTGCTGACCTTGTTGTGTTTACTAGCAGCTGTTGTTCAGTTAAAGTCTGCATTATTACGGAGGAAGCAGCGGTTATTGTAGCGATTAGCGAGCGGCGTGTCCAGCAGTGTTATCAGCCCTACGGAGCGGCTGTCTGAAGTCACCGTTAGCGGCTTTAGGGAGGGTGATGGAGACAAAACGGAGGACTTTCCTTTCCTTATTAATGCTTATTTTGTTCTGCTCAACTATTGTGAAGTCCGCAGATAAAATGTAAAGGAACAAAACATTGATTGCTAATCAGTAGGACAGAGAGTTCAGCCACCAGCAGAGCTACGAGTGAGAACAGACAACAACGAAACCGAGGAAACGAGTGAGAGACGTGTGTTGACCACATTTATGGACCCATAATCTAGTAAACCTTTATGTGTAAGTGTTGATTTTAAAGTAAATTTGATGTGAGAGAGAGAGACCCGCAGCGTTGTAACTAAGTCTGAAAAATAAAACTTCTAAAACTTTCCAGGAACTGTGTCTGTTTGAGTTCAAAGAGGAAGATTTTAGAGAAGATCTTAAGTATCAAACACGACCTTTCATTCTTAAAGACTACTTTATTACTCTGTTGTATTTTTTTAAACTAAGCAACCAATCTACTTTCTGTTTACATCGACACCTACCCGCATGCCCAGTGTACGTGAAGAGTCACGTGATATTCGTTTTCAGGCGTTTTAGTTTGGAAGGAGATCATTTCAAAAACGATGCTGAAACGCCGTGTGGACGGAGAACGTTTTTGTTTGAAAACGGAGTAGTATGGATGTAGCCTGAGTGGCACTCAGTGAAATTTCAATGAGTCGGAGTCGTCGTTACCCTGAGGTTTGGTATTGATGCACGGGCTTTGTTCAAAAACACCTCTGCTTTAACCTACATTAACGCCCTTCCTGTGCCCAAACCTAGAAATCCTCTTTTATCTCCCCCTCCTCCTTTTTCTGATTGGTTGTAACAAAGATTCCCATTGGCAGGAAGCGTTTCTTTTCATATTTTTTCATTAGGATGTTGTCATTTCAATCAAGTTTTTCATAAAAACAGCAGATGGTCTTTATTTGCTGTGACCCTGGCAGATGACGACGGCGTGCACCTGAGGATTATCTATTGGATGATGAATTAATGCGCATCACGCTGCCGCCTCCTTTGAGAAATCACTGCTAACACTGTACACCGAGTCAGGCATCTTTAATTAAGTCCCGCTGAATAAATAACATGTGTTTGTGGCTGACCCTTGAGACAGCTGCTTTCTGGCGGCGAGAACAGCAGCGCCAATCTGACCTTTTCTTTTCCGAGCTGCGTATGTCGTCTCATGGGTCTCTCCCTTTTCAATTTAATAGCCTTTGTATTTGTTGCTTCGTTATCCGTCGAGGTCGCGTGTAAGCGAGTCCTGCTGTACGCTGCACTCATCTCTCCATTAGTGAAACAAGTGCAAGGCACCCAGACAGCACAGTCTCCTCCGCGGTGAAATCCGTCTTTTCTGAAATGGACTTGTTCACTGTTTTTATAAGCTTGATTCAGTGTCCATGTCCCCACTCGCTCGCTTTTTGTGTTTCCGAGTTGGACTTAAAAGCAGCTACGCTTTTTTACAGCATGCTCCCTCTTCCAACCCGGCGAGAGGAGATAGCAGGCTGTCCTCCTGTTTGTGAGCGAGCACTGAGGACATCCACTGACGAAGGCAGTCGATATTCTGCGGCAATGGATGAAGCCATGATTCACTTTGCTGAGAGGCACGACAAAGCTTCAGCCTTGGGCTGTGGCCTGTAATCTTCTAGACGGCGGACTGTATGTCTCTTGTTTGTTGCAGGTCAACATGTTGCGACAAAGAACTCGCCACTCACTCTGTCGGTTTATATGAGCCCACCCGAAGCCAGCGCTTCAACGTGCAGGACAGTGAGTGTTAGAGTTATGTTAGTTGCTGCCTATTTAAAGCGGTTATTAGAACCGTTTGTTCCCAAGCTCATTCCAATTTTGTTGTTTTCTTTTGTAGGTGGGCCCAATCGCAGAACATAGACAAAGCTGCAGGTGAAGTTGAACAATTTATTTTTGTAATTGTACCGTAGATGGAGACATGGTCGAAGAGAGGGGATGACTGCAGATAGTAGGGGAAGCAGGTGGTATGGAGAGCGTTAGAGCAGCTTGGCAGGCAGTAAAAGCAGGGAAGAGATTGACGGCGGGCAGGCAAACAGGTAAACAGGAATCCCTGACCACAGGGAACAAATAAGAGGAGAACTATGCTCAAAAAATACAAGCGCTTGGCCTGAGCTTGGCTACCGCTGAGGCTTGGACAACAATCTGGAAAAGAGCGGGAGGAGAGCCGGGGTTTATATGCTGTGGGTTCATGGGCTGATTGCAGACCGGTGTGCTGGTAAGCAGGGTCCAGGTGAGAGGGAATTAGACACACATACACACACACAGAGAGGCAACCCGGGGACATGGAAATCACAAGGGGAAAAAAGGGGCATGGATTTTGGCCGTGACAATTCCTCTAGATCTAGAACCTCACAAAAAAAACTAAAAAGTGGATATGTGAATGAGTTGGGTGATTTGAATCATTTTGATTCGGTTAACAACGGTAAACAATTGCATCACCGTTCAAGACTACCCCCTCGTTCATTTCGATGATGCAACTGTATTGGCATGGTGGGAGTCAGGCTCAACCAAGCAACACACTGACTTGGCCAATCAAACACATGCAAGCACACAGTCGTGGTAGATAAAAAGATAAAGTAATTGTCATTGTGATAACTTTCCATACTCTCAGTATCTGATAAACCAGGAAGTAACTGTACTGACAATGTCACTACAGTTCTCTCACCAGTGATGGGAGCTGCAATACAAAATCCTGACACTAATGATTCAGCACATGTAGCTCAGCTTTAGATTTTGCCGTTTTTTTACACTTGCAGCTTGCAAAGAGGAGACTGCTGTCCACTGTAATAGATAAATGTTATCAGGGATCTGGAATAAAGCTGTTGCCAATGTGCATCAGTGCTGTCAGTCATTCATGCTTATTACACAACATAATTACACATTCAATAGACAATTTGTGTTGCTTTAAGTGTGTTTTTCCCCTTCAACCTTCCATAATTAAACTCCATTTAGTGGTCTCTGGTAATCCCCTACAGGTCGGTGATACACATCCCTGTTAAATCTCAGCAGCTTATGCTCTCTCACAGACTCACCTGTGGAAGGAGTCTGCGGGGAAAAGCTATTGAGTCGAGCTGTTTGCATCAGTAAGACAATAAAATCACATCAGCATCTGTTTTTCTCCCGAGTTTACACCTTTATCAAACCTCGTTAGCCTAAACATAATGTAACGAAGGCAGCTATGTATGTAAACATAAACAAACGAATGAGTTCACTTCACACAAAGAACAAATCATACAAGAGTCAAATAAGATAGCTGTGACACTTTAATTCAGCCTCAATGGTTTACAGTCCCCAACGAGAGGACTCAGGTTCACCACTAATGCTGCATCATTCCTAGACCTATCTAAGGCTTCTGACATGGTTGATCACTTGCATTCTAGCTTTTTAGTTTAACAAAATGGTGTCCCACATGGTCCATATTGGGTCCTATTTCATTTACTGTGTTGCAAAGTTTTGGATACAACATTTTGAATGGGTAACACACCCGTATGTATAATTCTGCCTCCTCCTTAACGATTGAGGAAATGCAATCTATTTTTAATGTTGTTCGGAGGAATATCTGTGAACTTAGACTTGTATTAAATGTTGATTAAGCCAAAATTGTGTGCCTCTCAATATCAAAGTAGCGGGTGTGTATCAGATTGTTAGTGTAACTAATAAGGTGTTTGACAAGACTATCTGTTTTTTTAACATCATATCGAATGTCTTACTAAAAAGTCAGGGCAAAGTTAGTTTTCTATTATACTAACAAAAGCTATTTTTTGGAAAAAATAAATCATTCAAGTGATACTTCTATCAGCAATTGATTATGGTGATGTTTCTTTGTGCATGCAAGTTCATCTTTGAAAATGAAAAAATATACTGCATTTAGATTTGGGCTTCTTTATACAAAGGATGGAACATTGGTACATAATTCTGTATAAGACCATATTACACAAACTTTCTTTCTGTCTGTGTTTGCTGCTGACAAAAATAACTATAAGTAGCTGCAACTTCCGGTCATGCGTAGAAATTAGGTACGTCATCCCTAGAACCTGCACACTTTTTGGTGAGAGCGCTTTTAACATTTTTTGGACCCTCATCTTGGTGTAGCTACCGAGATACTTTAAACTCAGTGAACTTCTGAATTGGTAACTACTTTACTTTGAGTCATCTCTTCAGTTGGGGCAGCAGGTCGATTGGGTGAATCCACTACTTTGGTCGAGTGAAATGTCTCAGTAAATTTTGGATTCACACATTGATCCGACTTTTTATCTCCACTAGCAGGTTGAAGTGAAACAGCTCTAAATATTCAAGATAATTGGTTCCCAACCTTTTTGTCCTGTGACCCCATTACAATAAAGCAATGTCTACTTGTGACCCATCATCACCAAGTTGTCTATGGGTTTTTTACTAAATCAACCAAAAGAGTGAACATTAAAGTTGCAGTTGTTAATAATTCTCCGTCGTCACGTTAAACTACCTCTCTCAAATAACCGTGCGCGTTTAGGTGCTTGCTGTTGCATCTTTACTTTTTTAGCTGGCTACTTAGATCACGATAGCTTCAAGTATAATTCATGCTATAAATGCACTTATTACCTGCCTTGTAAACAGCCTCACAGCTTCAACCACCATCCTGAATCACTGTGAGGTGGAAGATTGTAAAAATGACAGCTACTTCACTTGGCTCGTAACACACCTCTCTGTATGAGTGCAAGGCAACGGGGGAAGCATCTGATATCTTCAACCGTAGAGTGCCTGCCTGTAAATCCCACAAGGGGCCATGCTGTATCATAAGATATAAACACAACAGAGTGGATGCTGGCCCCGAGGCTTTGCAGGCGACCATGAGAAGTGCTGGAGACTGCATCAAGATGTGTAAAATCAATAGTGTGACAATGTATGTGAGCTTGGCAGTGTTAGTCCATCAACAGGACTAGCCATCACTTGTCTCAGAGAGATACTGAGCTCATTGTTCATCTTGTACGGGTGCTAAAATGAAAACTGGGCAGAGAATGGAAGGAGTATTTCCACATTTTAGGAAATGCACATATTCTCTTTCTTGCCCAGAGTTACTGAGAACACTGATAACACTCTCATGTCTGTACGGTTAACTCAAAGCTACCGCCAGTAGCCAGTTAGCTTAGCATAGCATAGAGAATGGAAACAGTTATCCAAAGGTAATAAAATCCGCCTTGAGAGCTCAGTAATTAACAATTTACATCTCATTTGTTTAATCCACCCCAAAAAACAGTGTCAAACGACATGTTGTGATTGTACAAAGGGTTATGTGCTATTTCCCAGAGTCATGATATCACAGTGAGTTGTCATGAAAAACTCATTTTATACATCGTCTTTGTGCTAAGCTAAGCTAACTGATTGCTAGCAGTAGGCTTCATATTTCTCATACATTAGATTGATCTTAGACTCTTCTAATTAAGTGTTGTGTTATATAAATACATTTTTTGAAGTCTTTATTTCAATGACATCTCATTGTTGAAACAAGGTTTAATGCTAAATATTGGTAGGTCATTTTTCTTCATCGTCTACGTTCAAAATGTTGCTAATATGGACCATCTGCCCGCAAAATGCTAATTCTTACACCAGCATCTTTGTAAAAATGGATACACATTTGACATTCGACTCGCAAGCCTGCATCCGCGCATCGGGGGAGCATAAACTCTGTGAAGCAGATGGATTTGTTGTGTGCTTAGGTCCAACTGAGAAAACATGAGGCGGATTCTGCCTTGCTTCAATGTCTTCTTTCCCCCACAGAGCCGACGATTTCATGGCCTCCTGCTAAAACGGTCGTTAAATGAGCGTTCAAACCATTTTGTGATCCGTTTTAATTGGAAGCTAATGGACCGGAAGGACCTCGTCTGCACGGGTCCAGGCAAGCACGAGGTGAATAATATGAGCGGAATATGGTTACTACGAACTGCTGACTAAACTCCACTGTGACTGCACTGGCAGCGGCATGGGAAGCACTACACAAGGGGATGAGTCAGTCTTGGCCGGACTTACTTGCCGCCATAATGCCTGCCTGGTTCCCGTTCAGCTGCCGGTTTGTGGAGTAAGAGCATAAGCAGACAGGCAGAGACATAATGTGACCGTGGAGCCACAGAGTGATAATGAAACCGTTTAAAAAGTTGGGAGGACACAGCTGATGTGCAGAAGGGGGTCGACACATACTAAATACATTTCTGTACAAATAATTGTTTTTCTTGGTTCGCAAACAAATTACTCTTGGGACGATTTTCCGCTCCAAACTGGACATCCCTCACAAGCTATTTCACTGTGATCAGCCATGCCCCAAATTGACTGTGTCTGAAACACATCAGTGACTCGGACTGTGGAAATTGGGGCTTAAGCAGACCAAATAGCCAAGCTATTACGACAGAGACTGTTTTCCCGTCGCGCCCAAAAAGTACATCATCATTCTCTCCTGGTTCAAACGCCACTTTTTTTCGCTTGTCACTCCCTGCAGGCCAGGAATCCAATTTAATGGATGTATTCACACAAACCTGTTGCCAGTGGCGAGGGGAGGGCGGGAGGCAGTGAGGTAAGAAACAGGAGCCCTCTCCTCATTTTAATGAAGATCTTGAATTCCTCCAGGTGCATGTGGGTGGCGCCGCCGACGCCTGCCAGTCGACCAAAGAGCAACGCAACAGGCTCTGCCCTGGTGTGGAGGCAATTATTGTTGTAGCCACCAGAGCAGAGCCCATGGATCTTATTAACAAGTCTGAAGCCTCTATCATGAAAGCGCCATTGCAAAATCCAGAGATATAAGCGGAAAGATGTTGATACTTCAAGTGGTAGCTTGAAATATAATTACAGCCTCACTAGTTACTGTAGATCTGATTTTAAACAGGCCAAACTACGGCTCCAACTGTGTTGCGTTGCCCGTTTTAATTTTTTTTCCTGGTCTAGAAACACAGATTTTCTTGCATTGTGAGTGGTTGAAAACGATGCATTCACTGTCATTTGGTCAGTGACTCCTTAAATATTATATATATATGTTTTTGCCTGACTAATCGTCCAAAATCAAAAGATATTCAGTTTACACTGATATAAGAGAAAAGCAGAACATCCTGACATTGTAGAAGCTGACACCAGAGAAAAGAAATACTCAAAACAATGCATTGATCGTCAAAATATTTGCCAATGAATTTTCTGTTGAGCCACCAATAAATAAAGCAACAAACTGTCGTGGCTCTAGTGACATTTCTAAACCCAAGCTCCATGACCCGCTAAAAGGAATGACACTGCAAAAACAGGTCAGCGTGTTTTAACATGCAAAAGATGTTGATGCTTTTCTAACAAAAAATAATTAGGTAATTATATTTTGTTTGTTTTTATACCTTAATGACATTTACATAGGAGCAATCTCATCAGTCAGGGCAGAGTTGCCACCAGCTGCAACGAGCAAGTCGTGTACCAGCATGGTTTAAAATATCACAAGATAACAACCTGGAGGGGGAAAAAAAGGTCCAAATGATTCAGAGATCCTGTGAGATCATCTGTTTGTGTATGTATTTATTAATGTTTTGATCTCCAGATTGTGTGAAGCCACCTTGCTTTCGCCTTTGCACCGTTCTCTTGCTAATCAAACACAGCACTGCAAAGTGTTTTTCTTTGATTTCCCGTTGATGAAGTTTGAGCTTCTGTGGGCGGCGTTTTCTCAGATCGGAGCACTTGTGTGCATAAAGAGAAGGCATCAGAGATAACTGTGCCTAAACCCGGAGAGAGAGGGTGCAATCATTGCCACCACTGCCGGTCCTTCCTCTTAGCTCCTATTTCATCAGGCCTGGGGGAACAAGGCCACTGTCCTCAAAGAGACAATAATGATGCTGTCATTTCAGCGCCACAGACAGCGACAATGAGGAGGATGATCATCGGAACTGACTGTGCATAAAATCCCACAAATTTCCTCCCTGGCTGCACAATACGTCAGTGATTAGAAGCGACAGGGGCTTTTTGAGGAACCTTGTGGGCTCTTTCATATCAGAGCTCTGAATAAAGTGTTGTGCCCCAGAGGTTGATTCATGTTTCCTGTGTTCATAGAGTGTTGCTTGAAGATAATGTTTGAGTTGACCTCCTTTTTAAAGGGACTGGCATCAGCTAGAATAAACCATTCAAACTTAAGCTTTGGGTTAATCACAGTTTGAACCACGCTGCTGATGTTGAAGGCAATCAGTTGGTTATTACAGAATATTGGTAAATTATAATACATTCATGTTCCCCAGACGATGGGGAACATGAAGCATCATCAAGCACCTGGAATATCTGTTAGGAGTTTCTGTAATTCATATTTAACAGGATACCTCCACTGTACTTTAAACCTGCATTAAATAGTTTTTTTGGCCACTGCCATCCTGAAGCCCATTGGATATAAGTCTGATGATGATTTAGCTTCTGGGGACACGGACAATATTTAGGGGGTTCCGGTGCCATATCCTGGACAAGACTTTCTCTTCCATGCGCTATTGTTTGCAGTCCGATTAGCAACTTGAGATGCGAGAATGGAGTTGGAGTTGCGAGATGACGTCTACAATATGGATGCATCGTTCAAAATGTTCAGTCCCGATACAATATCTGGGCTTTGGGTATCGGCCGATACCAAGTACTGATCCAATACCAGTGTTTAATAAATAAGTTGTATGCCTCACTGTGTGGATGAGACTGAGATAATTAGTTTATGATATGCAAGATGGCGCCGTGCCAGCGGCTGCCTGTCGCAGCAGCTCTGTGTGTGTGTTCTTATTTCAGTATTTTTTCCACTTTTTCCTCTCATATTTTGTTCTTTTTTTCTTCACGTTTAGTTTAATTGTGGTCAAACGGACCGTAACTTTTTCTCAACTTTTCTCGTGTCGACGGCGGATCACTTCGCCGTCGACTTCAGGAGGAAGACGACGGCTCCACAACCGCTGAGAGTTCTGGGAGAGGACGTGGACATGGTGGAGGAGTACAAGTACCTGGGTGTCACCATCGACAACAGACTGAACTGGAAGGCCAACATCAACGCTGTGTACAAGAAGGGGATGAGTCGACTCTTTTTCCTTGAGGAAACTTCGATCCTTCAACGTGTGCAGCAAGATGTTGGAGATGTTCTACCAGTCTGTTGTGGCCAGTGCACTTTCTCCAACAGACTGATCCAGCTCCGCTGTCACAAGGAAAGATACAGGAGAACATTCCTGCCCACTGCAATAACACTTTATAACAAATCACCTCTGGCCAGATCATCATCCTTCAAATGACTACAACACTTGCTTGTTGTGGTGATCCTTGCACTACTGTTCAGTTTGTTTAGTTCATTCACCTAGTTGTTCATTTGATACCATTCTAATTCATTGTATATACTGTGCATTTTTATTCTATTTCATCTTATTTTTTTTAATTCTATTTCTTCAATTCAATATCTGCATTGTTATTTTATTGTACTGTATATATTGTGCATTTCCATACTTCATATCTTATTCTAATCTGTAACTTGATGCTGCTACAAACAAATTTCCCCCTGGGGATAAGTAAAGTTTATATCTATCTATCTATCTTATGTTTAAGGCAACATCAGGCTTGACTTAAACATTACTTTCCATAAAATGTAAAAAATAAATTAATACATAGATATAAATTTACTAAATTGATACTTATCATTCAAATAATAAATCGTAGAACAAAAAAACAACAAAAATCTTCAAAATTAACATTGTACACCTTTTTTATGCAGTAACGAATAGCTCAACATTTTAATAGGAATTCAAATCCCAGTCTATAGTGTATAAAGTACATAAATATAATAAATCTGCCACATTGGCAAAAATACCCGATCCAGCTATTTGAGTCAATATCCCTAGCATTCTTTGTGCTCTCCACACACATTTTACCTGCATTCAACCAAAGCCTGCTTAAACGTGATTGGTCAATACTACTCGGACTACAAAACGGATACAGATTCTGCCTTCATATGAGGTTTCCAGCTTAGCAAGATGTTAAAGCCAGCATGGCAAGGCTAGTGCACATACACCTATGGCTGAAAAAAATGGATGTGGAACATGTGTTTTGACATCGTACTGTCCCAAAACAGCTGTTTCACAGGTAATACACCCTTTAGATTAAGGTAACACTTTTCTTGTGGCGCCACCCGAAAGACAAATTTATCATTTAAAATTCAACCAACAATTGTGTTTTTGGTGGGTAATGAGCATTACAGGTTCGCACTAGGGTGCATGTTTAGTCTTGTTTAGGCCATGACATAGTATCCATAAAACAGTGGTGGTTGGTCAGTGGACTCACGAGATGTAGGCTACGACAGTCCAAAAAGCTAAGTAGGCCGTTAATGTGGAACAGTATCCAAGGCACTGCTCCCATAAGGCAAATAATCCACACTCAGGAGTAACTAATCATTCCCTGTGTGTCCACCACACATTCGTCTTGTCCTGAACCTACTCTACTGCCGCCAACATCAGCAATTTTTAATAACTGCTTCATCTTTTGCAGGATGTTTCCACCTACCTATTTTTCACCCTGGCAGTGGACAACATGGCAGCATTTTACACTTCATCAATAAATCTGCGGGAACATACGGTGGCACTTGCAATTTTTTTACCGAGGCTGCCACCGCAGACTCATGATGCACTGGGCAAAAGACAGTTAACAAGGGGGTTTTCAAAGACGGGACTGGAAGCAACAGACACTACAGAGGCGGCTTTCTGGCTGCAGAGGATGTATAAGATTTAAGAGATTGTTTGGATTTAGAAAATGAAGGAAATAGAGGAAATCCACAAAGATCAATCCCGATTCTTTGGTGAGCACTTTGAAGACACTTCAGTCTGTTGCGAGAGAGTTTTTTTTCCCTGACAGTCACAGATCTGTGTGATCTGTGACTGTGATCTGTGTTTGAAACACAAGGTGCCACTTATACCTCTGACAATGAGCCATCTTTTTTAGAATCTTGATCCCAAAAAATATATCTGTGCTAGCATCTCAGCGTGTCCTTAGTCAGCAGCGGTGTGCAGCGATGTCGGCAACCCACCCGACCCGTCTTGAAACACGCACCCCGTCTCGTTTGCCATGTTTGTGAGTGTGACGTTTTTGCTGTGTCATCACCATTCATATTTGCACAACCACTGTGTTAACCCTCTGAACCCCAAAACCCGCAGGAGGGATTGAAAAGCATTTTTTTTTTTTTAACCGCCAAAAATACACCGTTTATCGTAGCCAGAAGCTGTAACAAAACATTATCGTAGGATTTTCAACTTTCTGACAGTCGTTGAACACATCATGTGTGACGACCGAATCAAAGCTTAACATCGTGATGTTTCATCAAAACCACTTGATTCTGCATGTCTCATTTAAAATTCCTCCAGATCCTGTAAACGTCCCGGTGGCACCGCATTAAAATAACTATATGGAAAGAGACAATCTTCTTGCTGATGGTCTCGTTTACTTATGTAGGTCATATAGAAGCAGCAGCATTAATTTCAGTTTCATACGCAGTTAAAAATAACAATAACTTAAAGTAAAAATGTTGAACGCAGCACGACTTTGACAGGACGTTCTCTACAGTGCGGTATTAGTTTTACTTATTTAATGATATGAGTACTTGTACCAGCAAGGTCAGCAAAGAAATGAAACAGAAAAAGACGAGTACTAAAATGAGAAATAAAGGTCAACCCTGTAAACCTTCCTCTCAGCAGAATGCAGTTCCACGTGAATAAACCGCACCACTTAGACGTGAATGTGACATTTACTTTTTTATTAATTGCTGTTGTCTGGCAGTAAACAGTATAGCTGTCATCAACAAAGCCTGTTTTTAAACACGCTTCGTCAGTCAGCAGAGCTGCTAACGCACAGGAAAGTATGGACCATTAAGTTGGTTTTCATTCTTTAGTTGTGATCCATTACGGGTTAATATGTTTTCTAGCCGCGGGGCATGTTTTTCTTGCTGTACATGATGCATGGACTCCTTAACAGTTGTGTTGCTCTCGCTGCTGGAACACAATTTAAAGTATCAAGAATTTCCTATTGACCTTCTGTTATTGTGTTTGTTCATCTACTGCATGGGAAATAAGAGAAATACATGCTTTACACATCCATTCTTTCTGCTGCAGGCAACGAGCGTTTTCATCACCATAATTATATTGATTTTGGCAAAAACTTTCTCATCCTTGGCGCCGTGGCGAAAGAGTAATTACACAAAGCTGTCATCTCCATGATATCCAAGTCTATAGCTTGTTGACAAATAATTATGGAAAAAGCAGACAATTCTCTGTTTCGCCTATCATTCCACCCAGACAGTGGCAGCAACACATCCTTTTGTTGTTTTAGGCTTAGTTGGTGGATGTTTTTCTGAATTATGCTCACTTCAAGGTTTCAGGACCTTGGAGAGTGTGTGTGTGTGTGTGTGTGTGTGTGTGTGTGTGTGTGTGTGTGTGTGTGTGTGTGTGTGTGTGTGTGTGTGTGTGTGTGTGTGTGTGTGTGTGTGTGTGTGTATATAGGCAGGAAAAGGTGCATCGTCATAGTCTGTGCCTCCAGCTGTCCAGCTCATGGCAGGATTGAATTAAAGATGATGAATTTTAGTTTTTTCTTGGCACGTCATCATTAAGACAGCAGCTGTTATAAGCTGAAGTCTGTCATTTCGCAATCCTGTACTTAAATCTCTGCCCTCGCACATTTCATTTTAGAAATACAAGTTGTTGTTTTTCACCTGGTCATAATATACTAGTGATTAAGAATGTTAATTAGCTAAATATTTAGTATATTTTACAAACTGGAGCCATTGCACAAACCATACAGACATTGGCTGTAAGCCGACTAGCGAGAGACACCCTTGAATGCACCATAGAGAAGAGTTATGAAGAGGTCTCCAGTCCCGACTGCAGCGCCCAAGGCTGGACTACCAACCGGACAAAGTGAGCAACTGTCCTGGACCTCGGATCCTACTGAGTCCCAAAAGCCTGAGGTTCACTGTTTGACTATTGGTTGTATGTAAATAAATAAAAAACATTTGCAATTTGAACCACTAAACTCGTATATACTCTGTGGCCTTTTCTTGTACATGGTCCCTGTATCAAAATAAAGCTGTGTTTAATCAAATGATGATGATGATAATGGAACTTTAGCAGGAGCAGGTTCAAACTGAAATCACTGTCTGCCTGCAATTTTGTAAATCAATCTAAACAATAACCAAATTAGTGATGAACTAAATAGGATCCAGAATTGTAGTTATTGGCCTAAATCAAGCAATTCCACCTGAAAGGTTGTTTAATGTGGCATTATGAATAACCTTTACATACCTTGAATACCAAAGAGCTACATATGCTAGCTGGTACATATACAGTGTATACACATCCTGGATAGTCAGTGTATTATGAGCAGTAACTCAGATGGCGGTCAGCACGGCGCCAGTTTGGAGAAGTCAACAGGAGTAATGACAGGGAAGGGTAAGCAACATACTGCCATGAACAGTTCAGATCCAAAAGTCACACAATATAACAAATAAACTAACTGATCGGTGGAACAGCAGACCAGCAACTCCTGTGTTCTACGAGGTCAATTTTCAGTTTTTTTTTAAAGGAGCCTGGTGGCTTTATCGATAGCAAAGATAGCGCATCAGTTCTCTGTTGCAAAGGGCTGTAAAGCGGGCATGGTAAAGACGGCAAGGTAAAGCGGTAAAAACGTTCTTCAAATAATGTGCACGAATACTGATATCTGCTCATCCCGTCAACGTCGCCATCATTTCCAGCAAGGAACTGAAGCCGTCATATTGCTCTCTCCAAAAAGCCATTTTACCTTGCAGAACACTGGAGTATACATACTACCACACAATATGCATAACCTTAATTTGGTAACCTAGGTTAATACGCAGATGGAGTCAACATTTAAGAATCAATACAAATGGGCATGCTGGTGCCCTACAGGTCTATGTAATCACAATATCTCTGCTTCCTTTACTGCATGTCATCCTCCTCTCTATGCCTCCGTTTTAACATTTCCTGTCAATCTCTACTAAACTCTATGATATAAATATTAGGGCTGGGCAAGTTAACGCGTTATTATCGCGTTAACGCATTAATTAATTAACGCCGACAATTATTTTATCGCGCATTAACGCAGCGGACATTGTGTTCTTTTTAACACAAGAACCGGGCAGCGAGCGGTGAACAGCTGTTTGTGTGGCGTCTCTTCCGTCTCTTCCCGTTTCCTTCACCTACATTCCCCTGGGTCCTAAGTCCCTCCAGGTACAGGTTCTTATCACCCTCTATGTACCAACGTACATTTATAACAAATACCACACATATTACGGTAATCAGCGTTGCATATGTGTCTGACCAAAATACCCAAAAAAGCAAAAAAGGAAGAACAAAATATTTTTTTAGTTTTTAAAGTTGTTTTGTTTGTAATATGTATAATAAGCATATAATTTAGTTATCGCTACTGAGAATTTAACAAACATAAAAAATAAAAATAAAAAACATGACGTAGATAGGTTTGCAGTTTTCAAGAAGTATATTTCAAATTGCATCTCTTACACACATGAAGATAAAGTTGTGAACACCGGCTGAATATCTATTATCAGAATCATAACTGTATTTTAACTGCTAAAAATAACCTTATGTTTAGTGTTTGCAAACCAAATGTTATTGCACTTTTGTTCATATAGCAGTACTTTTAAAATAAAAGTGCGCAATACACTACTTTTGAATTCATTATTGAATTTTGTTTCTAACAATGCGTTTAATCGCAAAAAAATCATGCGATTAATCGCGATTAAAAATTGTAATCGTTTCCCAGCACTAATAAATATATAATAAAAACTAAAAAAGAAGAGGAGGATCTGCCTTGAAATCACACTTATTTGCGTCCTCGATGAAGCATCATAGACTGGCCTTGGGGCATTATTATTGCGCTGGGTGCAGTTCACTGACATCATCTTTAAGGGGTTTGTGGATATTGAAGTTTAACTTTCTCAGACTTTCTCTCTGCCGCGTGGAGCCAAAAGATGCCCAGCACGAGTGGCTTCAACGGTAACATCGGTGGAGGGCCAAGAGCGCGTTGTCAAACCGAGCCTCACAACATGTCACACAATGTGATACAGAAACACATACGGAGAAACTATAAAACATACAAATATGAGTCCACACATGCCAATAGGTATCTGGCTGCACACATCCTGTGAATCTAGCGCTCTGCCACATCACACCCTGGGAATAATTGACACACAGCTATAACGAAAGCATACTGGACAACCCGTTCCAAACCGTTCCTCTCATTAGTACAAGGAAGCAGCCGTCTGACCCGGTGTTAACTGCATGTCTGTGCCGTTCTCACTACGCTGAATTCCTTTCCCCACATTGGTTGGCGTGGCTCACATCCTCCCCATAGCTGTAGCTGCTGCAGGGGATTGCACTGCAAATCTCTCCTCCCCCCCGCCCCCCGAAGGTTCGACCCATTACGATAAATGGGCACAGTAAAACACACGCTTCTCTACAGGCTTATCCCCTACAGCCACAACCTGCCTGCACGTGGCTACGTATTAACTCCCCTTCATGCACGAGGCATATTTTCCAGCTGTTGTACAGTACTCAGTCAACAACGGCGCGCATTACATTAGAAATGTTGCATTAGAGAGCCGCTGGGGCTCACAGAGGAAAATTGACATCCATAATCCTGGCTGTGGTTTAGAAAGGAGGCAATTTGTTGCTTTATTGGTGATACCTCATTTGCCTTTCATCAAATGAGACAAATGAGGAGGCTGTCTGCGGGATTAGCCAGGATAGAGCCCTGGTTTATTATGAGGGGTATTCTTTAATTTCACTGACTGAATCTTAATCTTAAATGTGTTGTTACTATATCTAATTTTCGCAGAAAATAGGATTGCTATTATTTCGAAAGTATAATAATATGATACACAGAGGCACAACGAGTAGGATTTTTCTAAAAAACTATGTATTGACTCAAAGAAATAATCCCTCTCAATCATCACTTAGTACATTGTAGCTGCAAATTCTTAGCAGACAATATCTAAATTATTTTCATTACTGTTCAAGTGGTCTGTGAGTAACGGAAGGTTATTTGGTGTGGATGCAAAAGCGTCCTAACAGACCCCGCGACCCCGCTCTCCCCCTACTCTGGGCTTTGATGAGGCTCGTCCTGTGATTGTGTGAAGCTAACGTTAGCTCAAGCCGCTACAACGTTAGACATGTCGGCAGCATCGGCCGCCGGTTAGATACCGAAACACTCTCAGACGAGTATTTAGTCTAAGTAGCTTGTCATAATTAACATGAATGCTCAACTATGCAGCTGTTATCAATAAGTGTTATGCTACTTTTGAACGTCATGGTTATATTTCACGTCAAGTAAATGTTCAGCGGTATAGTAGGGTATCTAACTGTTACATTCAGAGTTTGGTGTTTTCCTTCATTGCCTTCTAAAATGTCTCAGTGAAGTGGCTAATGCGTCATTAACGCATTAATTTAATCTCTAAATGGGCACTTCCTCCCAATGACATTAATATGTAATCCAATCTAAAAGTGTAATCTGACATTCAATATGAAATTAGCGAAATTTAAAGAGCGCCAGAACCCTATTGAGTAGCTTATTTGTTTGGTGGGACAGTTTCCATTTCTTTCTCTCTCTGTTATGTGTGCTAAGAAAGCCTTCAATCAGCGTTGGAATACGGCACTTGATGTGTGTACAGGGGACATAGCCTTCACATAATGGACACGCTTTGGGATAAATTCTCCTTCATAAGGCTCTTCTAGCTTACAGCATCCATAAAATGTTGAATTTTCTGAGTGGTTCCATTCATTTAATTTTATTTATATGACATTTAAGATGCCGTATGTGAGCGTGTGGTTAAAAGGCTCAGTTTCTGCTACACTTCGACTAAATGTCCTTACAGGCAGCTTGAAAATATGTTTCTCTTAACTTGTTCCAAACATCTTTTCCCAAGCAAACTTGCTTGTAGATACAGCTACAGCTGATATTAATCCAATATTCAGCTCTGCATGAAGAAAATATAATTTCCATTACAACTTTTCTTCCTGTATTTTGTATAATGTCTGTGTTATTGTGAGGAGCCTCTTCATCTGAACTATGAACAGATTACAAATCATTTTGAACGCTTTAGACAGCAGCCTGCCACACAACCCAAGAGCCACAGACTCTGAGCAGCAACCTGAGCAAGTCTCATTCTCATCTCATTTGCAAACATGAACACACGTCTTGTCCTGCACCTTGGCTGGTTGAACCGGCACCAAGCAAACATTCAGCTGGGGAAAAGTGCACCGCTAATGTCAGTTTGCAGCCTAGAAAGCTAATAAGCTGCTCAGATGCAGCACATCAGTGCGAGTGTCAATTCGGTCCGATTAGATGCTGGTGTGGTCCTTACTCTTTAGTACCTCTAACAGCACGCCGTGTAATGCTCTGGTTTCTTTGTCTCTCCTTCTCTAAGGTCTGAGGGTGCGGATACACGTGCAAAATTTGCAATCTTTGCATCGTGTGGACTTGCAGCCTCAACCAATAGCACCCAATGTGGGCAGGAGGGGTGGTGGATGACTTAAACAAAGAAAACGGTCTTTCAACTAGAAGACCATTGCTTTTGTTGCCTAAACATAACTTAAGTATTTAACAATCTTTTCTTAAACCTTACTAAGCATTTCATGATCTTTTCCTAAACCTAAATAAGTATTTCTGTCACGATTAGGCTTTGCCTCCTGTGTTCTGTGTCTTTTTGTAGCTCCTCACTCTACCTGTCTGCACTCCCTTCACCTGTCTCTGGTTACTAATCAAGCACTCCCTCATTCAGCGCACCTGTCTTCCACTCTCACCTCATTAAGCTCACTACTCTCACCTGCTCACCTGTTTCAGTCACTACTTAAACTCCTACCTCTCAGTCACTTGTCGCCAGATCATTACCCCATGTGCTTCCCGCCTTCCCGCCTTCCCGCCTTCCCGCCTTCCCGCCTTCCCGTTCCTGCTGGATTATCCCCTTCGTCTCCTGTCTTGTCCGTGGATCCCCTGTTATGTCCTGTGAGTTTCCTGTGTTGTTTGTTAAATAAATATTCGTTTGCACGCTACTCTGCCTGGTCTGCACTTGAGTCCTTCACCATGCCCCGTGACAATTTCACAATCTTTTCCTAAACCTAAGTATTTCACGAACTATTCCTAAAACGGAAAAGATCTTGAAAAGAATGTATGCATTTAATGAGTGGAAATTGACACATGTTGCTTGCTTTCGAGTATCTTTCTCGTAAGATATCATTTGAGGATATGTCGGTGGGGTTGACCCAGGGACGTACTGGGACTGGGACTCCAGGACCGAGACTCTGAGATGGAGAGGCCTTTTAAAGAGATCGCTTGGAAAGAGTGATACAACATTTTTTGGGCTTTAACAATAATACATTTGTTTGTGGTATAAAGAGAATCTGCTGATGCTGGAGACCTTCAAGACACTTCAGGATGTCTTGCTTCTCAGTTACCTGCCTCCTCAGTTTGTATAAGCAGCACGTCACCACTGCACTAAATTAGACCAAGACCAGCCAGGCAAGCGTGGTGAACAGGAACTCGTATCACGGTTTGTCAAGTTCACGATGAAAAGGACTGAACCAGTCTGATTTCAACAAAAAAGAGGACCAGTCCAATTGGGAGTGGTCGCTGGTATCCCCCCTCATTGTTATTATTATTACTATATGTTATTGAAATTATTAGATTAGTCCAGTCTGAGGCCCATTCCACCACAGTTTATATATAGTAATATACAGTAACTACTGACATTAATAATTTTAAAAGAAAAGCTCTATGACCAGAGTCGTTCTGGAATGGAACGGCTGTTCAGGAGTCTTACCAACCTTCCTAATGGCCAATCCTCCCCTGGGTTGACCCCACTTGGCACCACCCGTATTCAGCACTAATACTGCCGCATATGTGCATGTGTGAGCGTGCCCTAACACCCGCACTCTGGCAGCCTGCCAGCTGCTGTCAATCAAACAGGGACATGCAGGTTGAGAGGAAAAGGAGCACTTCTGAAACCAAACACCTTTTATTCTACCTTTTATGAAAAAGAAAACTATAAGCACTGCATTTACACCACTGACTTCCAGTACAACTCAGGGTCATGCCATCTGCAGAAGTTCTCTGATGACTCTGCAGTGGTCGGGTGTATAAGGGACGGACGGGAGGAGGAGTACAGGGCAGTAGTGGATGACTTTGTGGAGTGGGCCGGTAGAAATCACCTGCTGCTGAACGTGGCCAAGACCAGAGAGATGGTGGTCGACTTCAGGAGGAAGACGACGGCTCCACAACCGCTGAGAGTTCTGGGAGAGGACGTGGACATGGTGGAGGAGTACAAGTACCTGGGTGTCACCATCGACAACAGACTGAACTGGAAGACCAACATCAACGCTGTGTACAAGAAGGGGATGAGTCGACTCTTTCTTGAGGAAACTTCGACCCTTCAACGTGTGCAGCAAGATGTTGGAGATGTTCTACTGGTCTGTTGTGGCCAGTGCACTGTACTTCTCCGTAGTCTGTTGGGGGAGCAGCATTGGAGCCGGAGACACCAACAGACTTAATAAACTAGTTAAGAAGGCCGACTATTTAGAACAGGTGGAGGAGAGGAGATCACTGAAGAAATTATTATCCATATTGGATAATCCGGATCACCCTCTCCACCACCTACTGCAGGGACAGAGGAGCACTTTCTCCAACAGACTCATCTGTCACAAGGACAGATACAGGAGAACATTCCTGCCCACTGCTATAACACTCTATAATAAATCACCTCTGGCCAGATCATCCTTCACATGACTACACACCGCACTGAAAAAAATTATTCGGCCCCCTTGTAAATGTTACATAATCTTAATCTAGTTTATTCCATCGATTTTAATGAGTAATTGAATCCTACGTATTTTTTTTAAGTAATCTTAAAATGTACTGCGCTCGTTTAAAATGAGTTAATTCCATTCAGGTAAAAGTAATGAGAAAAAAATATGTACAATTTAATTTCCACACACTTTCCTGTCTGCGCATGGGCAGACTGCTAGAAATTCAAATCCTGAAGGCCTCTGGGGGATTTTCCGTGATGCAGCCAATCAAATATGGGCATTCTGACAAGCTTCCTGACTCGAGTACCACACACCGTGACACAGGGGGCTGAGACGAGGAAAGAGATTGCAGAGCAGTACATTTAATGTTTACGTGGTGGAAGTTAAATCATAAGACGGTCTCCTAAAGAGACGGATCAGCCGCGGCTTGCTGTTAAGGGATGATGGTGGGTCCCACAGCCAGACCTGAATTTAAACTTCTGCATTTTCCAAATGCTCTAGCGTTATTCAAACGTATTGTAAGCCTCGTACCGAACGGTTTAATACGAGTACGTACATAGTTACAGCCTTAGAAACGAATAATAGCTGTGGTGCCATCATGTGGTTATAAGGTGGTATTTCAGCTGCATGACAGCAGTGAAGGCCTGGGTATAAAGTGCACGGCCCGCCACTGGATACTAGTAATAGCTAAAAATGTTTAACTAAATCAAACTTAATTTTAGTTTGTAGAAATTAAACCATTAAATTGATCTGAATCTACTAAAACAAAAAAGGTAAATAGTAATTGAGGTTACATAATACATTTGAGTATACTGAACATGAACATAGTGAGTAAACTTTACTCAAAATAGTTGAGATAAAATTATGAATATAAATTAAGTAAAGTCAACTTAAAATATATATCTGGATTTAGATAAATGTATTTCCTGCGACCACTTACCTAAAAAAATTAAGTAAATCCAACACAACATTTTTTTCAGTGCGCTACACTGTTTGCTGTTGGTGATCTTTGCACTACTGTTTTTTTACTTAGTTAATTTAATACCATCCTATTTTATTGTATATACTGTGCATTTTTTTGCATTTTTCTTATTTTATTCTCTTTGAATTTACTATATTCTGCTCTGTTATTTTATTGTATTGTATATATTGAGCATCTTTCATACTTAATATTTTCATGTTTACTCTGTAACTTCATTTGCTGCTGCTACAAACAAATTTCCCCCCGGGGATGAATAAAGTATACATCTATCTATCTCTATCTATTTAAATGCACGTCGACACAATTTCTAACTACAAAAAGGGATGACTAAATGTGATTTTAGGTGGACTTTAAATTGGAAATGTGCATCAACACTGAATTCTCTCTACTGGGCATCAGGGGGCGACTCCTCTTGTTGCAAAAAGAAGTCTGATTGTATAGAAGATAAAATGACTACTTCTCTCTTGATTTATTACCTCAGTAAACATTGTAAACATGAGTTTATGGTCTCAATCTCTAGTTTCAAGTCTTCTTCAATACAGCATGATGTTCATTTAGTAAATGATGGTCCATTTAGAGTCAAACAGACCATAAAACAGGGTATGCTTTAAGGCGGGGCTACCTTGTGATTGACATGGTTGCTACCGCAGTCTCTACATCACTCCTCCGCAGTCCAAATATGGTCACTTCCCTTCACTGGTTGCAAAAAGCCAAGACGGCGACAACCGCAATCCAAGATGGCGACCACAAACCAATGTTGGACGTCACTATGACTTCATCCACTTCTTATAGTCTGTGATTGAAAATCAAAAGTCACAAACAAAGAACCCAAGTACTGTATATAGCTAGTTAACCAAAATCACATGCAGTGCATGCTGTCTCAACAAAAATGTTTTATCTGAATTGATATTACTTTACTATTTTACTCAGGTACAGGAATAAATAATCATGTCCGTCAACTAATCAACCAATACAATGTGAGACTTACTGTATTTTCCTGGCTACAGAGTAATATAATACAAAACATTTTTCAGCCCATGAACCTTTGAGCACTGTTGCATTTACACTGAGCACAGCTGATATCACTTAGTGAGCTAAGGAGAGGCTGTACTCTATCCTATTATTACAGCAGGACAGCGTGCCACTTGGGGGAATCTACACTGATTTGAAGGAGAAAAAAGGAGGAGCTTCGGGATCCATTTACACTATCATAAAAAAAGGAAACGTGGACAGAATGCCACTCTCCAGCTGTGTGGGACGACTGAAGTGCAGATTAAGATGGACCAGCAGCTACATTTAATCAGCTTCAATTTACTCTAAAACTGCCTCCTGGAAGCACATTCCCTGAAAATAAACCTGTCCTATTAAAATGAGCTTGTGTTTACAGATTACACTGCTTTGTGGAACAGCCCTCTGGTCTCAGGTTTATCACTTTCACTGTTGACAGGCCATTTTTTTCCCCCTTTAGTTTATCCCAGCTAAAAACACAACCGTGATTATTCTGCTCTATAGTCACTCATGAAAATCCCTTGACTTTCTTAAGCGGAAGAAGGGTGTGGTTAGGAGTGTACGAGGACATTAACCATTAGTATTAGTAAGAGCACAACAACGCCACCTTATAGAATAAGTGCACCAAACCACACAACACACGAAGGGAGACACCAACACCAGGAGGCCCCAACCCCACCACCTTAGGCTTAGCAGCTGCTACCGGGATAGGGAACACAATTAACCAGGCTTTAAAAGGAAAATAAGAAAAGACAAAACCAAACAACCAAAAATAACTCTGGGTCAAAATACACACAGTAAAATGGCGCACGCTAAAAGGAGTTTTTCTCCATTAAAACCACAGTGTGACACTGACATAGAACAGCATGAAGCAGGGACGCAGTGCTGTCAAGAGCAGCGTCAGACACTGTAGACCAGGGGTCTCTAACTGGCGGACCATGGTCCCGATCCGGACCTAGACGCCGTTGTATCCGGACCCAGGACCTAAAACCGATAGATAATTGAGAATTATTCAATTTTGACTGAGCGCTTCTATTTTAACCGGCGCAGCTTTTCCAGCATTTACGGCACTTGTTCAGCGTTGCAGGAAACACACCAACCAATGCGTTGTAAATCACATCACGTGATGCAGCTCAGCCAATCAAATATGAGTATTCTGACAAGTTTCCTGACTCAAGTGAGATGTACACACACCGTGACAGACGGGGGAGAGACGAGGAAAGAGATCGCAGAGCAGGACATTTATTATGTGAGTTGTAAAAGTCAAATCTCAGGATGATCTTCGAAAAGAGAAAAACGGCCAGTGAGACCAGAGTCTTTAACCACGACTGGACAGACTTGTATAGGTGAATTCTTCCCACGGGCAGCTTAAAGTATATCTCATGTGGAGCAAATGTACCCACTCACATCTGAAATGAAGACACAGAAAATAAACCTAAGAGCCCATGATCAGAATCCTAACACATTAATATATTAATATATATATATATATATATATATATATATATATATATATATATGGCACTAAATAGCGCAAGTTAGATATTATTGTAATGTTCCGGACCTTTGCACGAGGAGATTTTCGCAATCTGGACCTTTTGGAAATTTACTTGAATACCCCTGCTGTAGACCAACGCAACGCAGCAGGTACAGCGAAGCCCAGCAGGCGACGCAGCACGCTAGGGCAAAAGCTGGTAGGCAAAAGAGCAGCGTTCTTACAGGTGAGCAGGGTTAGCTGTAGCCACTTTCTGTCAAAGCTCTGCTCCAACCTGCCAAAAGTCCCCTGTGATACAGGATGACATCAAATTAATAGAATAATAATAATTAACACCAAAGTATATAAACTAGCAAAATCAAATCACCGACCAGGCAACGTTTGTCTGCTCTAGAAGGGGGGAGGAGGGCATGTAGCGTTGCTACCAGCAGCTATGTACATAAGACGCAATTACGATTGCGTGACACCATAATATAATAAAATCAGGAGTAATCGAGACTTACCGACACTGATCCGCAGGTGAGTCACCTGTGCAGGACGAGGGGAGCCAAAGAGGTTGTCTACGAAATCAAAGCCAATATAACAACCGAAAAGCACGACTGACAGAAACAATGCGGCAGCATTCTTGCATACCTGCAACAGCGGTGGAAGTCAGGCCGACCGGAAGCGGGACACGCGTTTGACGTCAGGGGGGAGCTAAGGGAATCCCCGCCGCATTTATATGATGCCCGCCCACCGTGATTGGCTAGTGAAAGGGATGACACCGAGGCCCAGAGAGGGATAAAAGCTCCCTTCTACTACACTTGTTAATGGGGATCAGTCACAGCCTCCATCATGTTTCCAGAGTCAGGAAACAGAAAAGAGTCAGTCTGCTCTGAAGAACAAGACAAAGTTAGTGAAAAATTCTGACAGTGTAAAGTTTGAGACGTGTGACTTCGGCTGTTTCTTCATCCTAGCGGTTTCCTTGTTCTGTTTCTCACTTCCTTGCTGATCTCGCAGCAGCATCTCTTTCCAACAATGAGTCGGCAGCTATTAATACAAACATTTCACCCTCTGTTTGTGTGTGTGTGATGGCTCGGCTCTCATGCTTTACATTCTTTTCCAACCAACTGACAGATTATTACTGGAGGCCTCCACTAAAAGGAGGATTTTTCACAATGTTCTACCAAACGGCTAAAACAAATTGTGTTGATATCAGTGAAAAAATAAACAAAATAAACTCCAGTACATCCAGAACTCTGTTGCTCGCCTGCTCACCCACTCACGTGATCACATTACCCCTGTTCTCCAGAATCTCCACTGGCTCCCCGTCCCACAACGGATCCAATACAAAATCCTTCTCCTCACTCACAAAGCCCTCCATAATGAGGCCCCCCTCCTACCTCACCGACCTGCTTCACCACCACACTCCATCCTGTCGGCTGCGCTCCTCTGATGCCAACCTCCTCTCTCTTCCACTCAGGACCAAGCACCAGACATGGGGCGACAGAGCCTTCTCCATAGCTGCCCCCTCCCTCTGGAACTCTCTCCCCAAACACATCCGAGACTGCACCGATCTTTCCATGTTCAAATCACAAATCAAAACTCACCTTTTTCATGTGTATTACATTTTAGGAGACAGGCCTGGGTTAAATCTGTTGACCTCTTTTGAACTCCATCTCTAATAGTCGGAAGTGCTTCCTCTCGTAAATGAACCAGCGTTGTGCAGAAACAATAATCCTTCAGCAGCCTGCAGAAAAGTGGACTATCAACCATCGAGGCCCATCAGGCGATTTGAATTCCTTCAGAGAGTCATCGAACCCATCCAATTACACCAGTGATGAAATCAATTTGGCGATTAAGATGGAAGGAGCAGGTGGCGGCCACCACACCCGGCTGAAAACCTCAAAGACCCTTGCCTGAAGGTAACGAGTCAGAGGAGGAGGCATGGTCTATGTTTTGTGTGTTTATTAAAGTGTGGTATAATGTTTGTGAACGGCTCCAAGTCTTCCTGTATTGGATCTGAAAGCCAGAAACATCAACACAGTAATAACTGGGTCACTGTTATTGGTTAAACAGCTTTTAGGCAACCAGATGTATTATTTAGAGCAATCAACTGGTGAAAACCTTTTTTATTCACCCTCAAATGTTCCATAACACAGGCCCGACCCAATGCGCACTTGCAGCTTGCGTGACACGATCGCATGCCGTTTACCTGTTTTTCTATTTAAAGCCAGAAGAGAAACTCCCGAGCAGGCTATACCCTTCACCTCGTCAGCACCTCCACCGCCGCAGCATGCTTATCAGCACCGCAGAGCCCTGAGTCACCCATGTGTGAGCAGCTGCGACCGTGGTGGACTGCCGGGGCCAATGGAGGAGGGTGGTGAGGGGGGGTGTAGAGCACAATAACCCCCAAGCGGATAATCATCGGTGTGTGAACGGCGACGGAGCCGCACCAGCTGTGGCTGCGGTCGCCAAAGAGAGCGAGGGGCCTGTCTCGTGCGGGGCGGCGACCTCAGGGTGGTCAGTAGCCAATGCCTGGGTTTTTTTCAAGGTATTTGTCCACATGTTTGAAGATACAGCACACACACACACACACACACACCAGCGTACACCGGCTGGTGTTGCTGTATTCGCATTCGACACTGGCCCGGCTGCATTACCTTGCACAATACACCATGTGTGACTAAACCCCCCCGTGCCTCTAGTTCTGTAGACAGCTCTGTTGTAGCAGCTGTGCAAGACAACTTAAAACGGAACCGATGTGGAGAGTCAGTATCAAGCTACATTTGTCTGAATCTCAAGAGGATTTCCAGCTGCTTTTAGATTGTCATATTGTACTATTTTACAATGATTCCACTGTAAATAGTGCCTTAAATGATATTGTGAAATTGCATGCTTTTCTTTTTTGTTTGCATTGCGATTTTCTTTTTGTGGCAAACTATCTTTGCTTTTGAAATGCTTTTCCTACCTGTTTATATCCAGATGGGTGATGGTTGTGTGACGACCCCTGTGTCCTTGTTTGCTGGCTCTTTCTGTCTTTCAGGTTGTTGCCTGGTGGGAGTTCCAGCTGTCAAGACTCAGCACCTGAACAGGGACCTCCGCTCTTTTTTTGGCTGACACGATTGCATTTTTGTTTGTTTCAAACATTTTCACACATGCTGACATTACTGATTACTGACTCTCCATGTTTGCTAAGTTTAGTTAATGTATTCTTTAAATAAATGTGTGTATTTATTACTTTTAACTTGTGTGGTCTCCCAATCATGTTGCATCCTTTAAGTTGGGTTGTAACAGTTGACAGCTGATAAAATCATCATCATCAAATATATATATATATGTATATATATACATATATATATGTATATATATATATAGGGAGACTTGTTGTTTTACAAAGTTCACTCGGCTCCAGTACGCCCGCCCCTCCCCTCCCCTCCCCTCACCTATATAGTCTACGTTACCCACGCAAATCCATTGCGTGGGTAACGTAGACTATATAGGTAACGCAATATAACGCAATCCTCACCCAAATGTTGCGCTTTTTCCCCTCCTTTTTTTGGCCTGTTCAGTGCAAGTGTCACTGCATGTAAACAGTGCAAACAGATTTTTTTTTCGTTGGTACAAAACCAACAACATCGGGACTTTTTACCAGAACAGGGAATGGGGAACAAAATAGCAAGAGAAGATCAGGCACAGGTTTGGGTTCAGAAGGCTGGAAAGCAAAGGCATCAGCTAACAATGATACATTTGGCGGGGAATGCGACGGTCATGTGACTGGGGCAGGTGGGAAAGTCTGAGGATGGACGGAGAATGGAGAATACACGTCAGCTGTCTCTAACAAGTATTTTATATATCAAGATGCTGAAAGAAAAGTCCAGAAAAAGTTAACTCTGCCTCCGAGACAGAAAGATGCAAAAACTTTACAGTAGAACAGTATTTCACTGTGAAATTCTGCGAATGAAACCAGGGAGGTAGAGGCTGTGGTTTGATGCTTGAAAAATGCCAAAGACGGACTCGCAGCTGCTGCTATGTGCAGCGCCTTTGTTATCGGTAGACGCCAGTGAAGAGAGCTCTCCCTCCTGTAAGACATGTCTCAGACTGACTTTGATGCCGAGTTCGGCTGCTACTGCACCGTCCGTGTATCACAGCTCCCGTCACTGAAGTTGTGGGGGGAAAGGAACAGGATGGAAGCGGGGAGCTCCTGGGAGACTCTTGAGAACAGTGTGGACTAAGTGAAAATGCTGTAGCACTTGGGCTGGCGTTTTAAATGCGTGTCGCACTCCTAAAAACAAATAAATAAATAAATGAATGACACGGAGGGGGTTCAGGCCAGGTCGGCGCCTTTCGTCTGCAGAGCACGTACTTCTCTCTCTCTTTAAAAAAGCAAATCTCTGCGCAGCTTGCTAGCTGCTAAATGATGGAGCGACACAGCTTTGGGGAGGAGAAACAATTCTGCCGTATGCATTGCATTCAGCATATTTTTCTACATTTGTAAAACAGAACGCAGGCTGTAATGATGGCCTCGAGGACGGCCCTCTCGCTCGCCAGAAGCAGTTAGGATGTCAGGAGTCTGCTTGATGCCGCTCGGAAGCTAACGATACTGTTAAACTCTGAGTTAAAGGGAAGCGAAAGATGTTGCCCGCGTGGCACATTCTTCAGGGCCCGTGCCTTTAAGGTAACAGAAAAAGCTGCATTTTCTGGGAGGTGTAAATATGGAGATTTGTGCCACCGGAGATTGTATTTCAAATACACGCATTCCTATCCAATATGCAACTCAAGCACACTGGAGAGTGTACTGGCACTATAGTTTTTATTTCCAGGTTTTGGATACATCTTCATTATTCATGCCAACTGGATACGGCCTTATTGAGCTGCAAAAGAAAATCAATATCTTTACATCAGCAATGGATCAAATGTCGATTTAAAATGTGAAAGGGGTTGTTTTTTATGGCAAGCCAACAGAATATTATCACCAACTCTGGCATTCCTCTCAGCTTTACAAAGGCTTTTAGCCTTGAGCTCATTGTTTTCGCTTTTCCAGCCTGCACATACCGCTCTCATCTACCTCAATTCCACGTGCTCTGATAAACCCGCTGTTCACTTCCTGCCCAGCACCAAATGGCTTATAGACAAAGTTAGCGTCTAGCTGGTGAATACAGGTGGGCATTCAGCAGCTAAAGAGATAGATATTTCCCTAAAAAAGAAAGAACAAAAAAGGAGAGCGACTATCAGACTAACATTCAGGAATGCAACTCCAAATAAATGATGAATGGGCAAATTGTGACATGTTACAACTTTATATAGGTATGTCCATATTGAGCCGTATGCGTCTCTACGTCACTCCTCCGCATTTCAAATATGCTAACTTATGTTCATTAAAAAAAAAAAAACATGACTACAGCCATATTCCAAGATCACCAAACTCAGGGTTTCAAAACGGCAGTCCACAAGCCAATGGGTGACATCACAATGACTATTGCGGTCACAAAATCTGTATGAACACCCGTTTGCTATGCTGACACACACATGGACTCACTGATACGGATGGTGATAGGATTTTAAGTTGAGTAGTAATATCCCCCCCGAAAGTCGAGGCATACTTCTTCAGTAAAGGTATAATACGAAGTCTCGGCTCCCTCCTCTGCGGCTCAACGAGCGAGCGAGCATGAGAGAGAGAGTGGGAGAGAGAGACGTTCTAAAGCACAAATAAACACATCCGCTCCTCCAAATCCAACCTGCTGGAACGTGCCGGGTTTTGAATGGATGCCGCCCAGTGCACACTTCATCCTGCTCAGGCACCCCAGTACACCGAGGGGCGTGACCATGGGGCGGTGTTTGAGCCGGGAATGAGAACGGGCTTCACACTCTGCTTATTGGCTGGGGGTCACCCCCCGAAATGCTCTTTGCTGACCTCCATAAAAAACCAGAACACAGCAAAATAAGAAGATGAGAGAAAATACAGGCAGAGGTCAGCGTCTCTGTAGACGCAGACACGGCCACATATTTCTAGTGGGTGATAAGTGATGATTGAGAAGGAGTACTTTTGTAACAGTGTATAGACATATTATACCTTTAAAGTACAAAAGTAAATAATAATAATAATAATAATGTAGTGGCTTAGTTTTATCTTTCTTTTTCAGTTACAGGTTTGGGTAAAATGTAATTAAAATGAAGTTAATCTAGGATATTGAAGAAAAACCTCTACAGACAAGTGGGAAATTACATATAAATTATGTGTGTGACTCATTAATCATTTCTAGTTTTCTCAAGCAGTGGAAGTGAATGTTGTTTTCCAGAAGCCTCAGCACTGAACTGAGTGTGCATGCTTTGTTGGCTGCTTCAGTCGCTCAGACGTTCAATGTCAGGCTGTCTGAGCCAAAAGAGGATGAAAAAGCATTTGCCGAGCGATTTCTCCCACAGCAGATCCAAGAGGGGAGTTAAGATTCACATTTCCAAATGCCAAGACGCAAGTATTTTCATTGCAAATGTCAGGAGGAGAAAACGCAGCCTGCAATTTTGTACAGTTTGATGCATTAGGGTTTCAAAATAGTTTTCCCACCTTGAACGAGATAAATATTTAATGTGAATGTAAATATGAATGCATATGCTGAGCAGTGATCTTTTCCAGCGTGAATTAGAGTACATACATTTTAATTTTAGAGCAGAAAATGAGCACGTGATTATATGTAGGTCGATACTGGTCATTGATATAAACATTCAGCAAACACGACAACAATGTGGCAAAGAAAATCCACAGATCTTTAATAGCTTGCCATTTTCTCTATGGTGAGATACAGTACATGACACCTGCCTCAGACAGACGGATTAGACTTTTTATTGCTGCATTAACAAAAAACGTTGTTGTGTCTGTTGCTACACAATCACTATGTCCATTCAGGGTTATACGCATTGCTCGTCAATGTGGATATGCTTGAAAATTATAAGTTCCACTGGAAGACGCTATTGTTGCATTATGGGAAAAGTAGGATTTGGTCTCCTTGTAGCTTGACCAATAGAGCTCAATAGTGAGGTTTCAGAAGTGAAAATTCCATTCATATTCGGAATCGAGGCATAACGGCGGGAACATATTTTGTCCTCTCCATGTGTGCACGTCTCAGCTGGCTGGGGCGCTGGAGAAACTGCCCCAAAGAGGCGGGTCTATGAAGCAGTTTAGCCAATGATGCTTTAATGCTGACTAAAGATATAAATGAGTGACATACAATTTAGCCAATCAGCGTCCTCAAATAGATTCAGCTTGAGGCAGATTTAATTCTGCCCCAAGCTGAGCGTTCTCGTCAGGACTAGTCTCTACAGGCGAGCGCCAGCGCGAGCACTGCTCCTCCAAGACCCGTTTGAGAGGAGAACTGAGAGGAGAAACTATAGCTGAAAGAGCTGATCCCAGATCAGCCTGACCTCACAATCAGACAGCAGACTAGCAGGAAAGAGAAGCAGTACATGAAGCTTCTCTAGTAGCTGTCCACCAGACAGGTTTGGCTCGCTGGATGACGTCATGCTAATAACTTATTTAGCTTTTTAAAACAACGGGGACAGAACCAGTATGGACAGTTAGGGAGTGAGGGACATGAAGCACCTGTCTGAGAAATGGATATATAGTTATATATAAATAATTATATATAGATATGTATGTGTGTGTGTGTGTGTGTGTTTTATATTATAGTGAATAAGATGACGTGTTTGTGAAAGTGTTATTTACTGCTTTTTTTCGTGTTGGAATAAATGTTAAATATTTAACTGCAAAGTAGTAATGCGCGTTTGATACCTTAATTTGTTTGCATTAAATCATTCTGGGATGTTTGCTGAAATTGATTGGATGTGGCACAGCCCTACCAAGAAAATTTTCCACCAGCCGCCACTGCAAATAACCATAGCTGTGGCGTCATAATGAGCTTATTAGGAGATGGCTCAAGTGTAGTCGGACAGCACAGAAGGCCCAGGTATAAAATGCACGGCCTGCCACTGATATATATATATAGCCCAACTCCTTGTCCCCACTGCTTTCATGCAGCTTTTAGATGCAAAAACAGAACGGGAAAATAACTACCGTATTACAGATGTAATTGCTATTTACATTGGCATATAGCCACGGTGGAACTAACTTCAGTGAATCTCCTCCTAACGCACACTTTTAATACATTTTTTTATTTTATGCATAGCACAAGAGACGCTTTCCAGTTTTATAGCCTATTGTGATCTGTTGCCTTCAGGGAAAGTGTTTGTTCAGTCTTTGTCACCTTTTTCAGCCCTGATGAGTTTGCATTCCTGGTTATTACATTTCAGGGGACTTTATTAAAAAATGGCTCGTATCACCTCACCTTGCTTGCCTTGTTTTCCCACCAGCTCTCTCACATTGTCAGTGCTCCTGCTTGTTATATATTGGTAGATATTAAGTAAGCAGCAGTTTGCTCACTTTCCCCTGGGTATCTAATGTGATACAGCCCGCTCTTCTCTTCCACCTTATGAGTGTTTTTCCCGTCCCCGCCATGATTCGGCGCACAGGATCAGCATTTATTTTGGCTCCCAGTT